>CM047812.1:63023006-63751143 GCA_026214975.1 Gentiana macrophylla
AAAGAGTCTACGGGAAAAGATTAGACTTATACAAATAAAGCACATAAGGAAAAGAATTTATAGAGATATTCAAATTATGCTCACATAAAGATGGACACATATACATGAAAATATCACAAACTCGTAGGCTAGGTGCAACTACATGAAAATGTACTACAATGCAAACTACATGACAAATCCTAAAAATTAAAATAAATAAATAAAAACGAGGTAGTATTACGGAAACCGACAGTTAACTACGCTCAAGAAAAATAAAAGAAAAATAGAAAAACAATGCAACTAGATGATATGCAACTAAATGATATGCATCTAAGTGATATGCAAAAATAAAAGAAAATAAAAGAAAGAAAACTAGCCCACTCATTAGCGACATGACATGTATATAATAAACGTCTACCAAATAATGACAGGTTACGATAAGCAGCAGTCTTTGTTCATTACATGCACGATGTAGACGCGCTTTAGAGACTCGTCAAAAGTGATAGCATTATGGAAACCAACAGTTAGCTATACTAAACATATATAACTCATATGGACTGGACGTAGCATACGGAAAACCGACAGTAGCTACCCATATGAGCTACAAAAACAACAAGGAAGCACATAAGTCTCAAAGCTTAAAAGATTCATCACAGCGGTATGTAGTATACGGAAACCGACATTAGCTACTAATTAACAAATAGACCAGTTATAGCTTACGAGAACCGACAGTGACTATAACTTGCATAGATGAATCATGCATATAAAAATTAACCAGTTATTTAACATGGATTCGTAGATGGAAAGGTAAAAAAACATATAAGTTCAGGACATCTACGTAAAAAGCGATAGCCACAGAAGCTCGTATGAAAAATCCACATCAAATAAAAGCATTGAAAATAAAATCAAGAAATTTAGAACCTGGACCGAACCCCGGACGAACGTTCACTTAGCGTTGAAGCTGGGACGGGCGTTCCACCTTGCTGACGCCAAATCGCGCTTGAAAAGCCGACCGGACGGGCGTTGAAAGTATAGGCGCTCAAATGCGGTCCTCTTAATCGAGCGAGATTGAAAATATTTGAGCGGACGGCGTCAATACTTCCCAACGCTCGTTCACTGTAGATGAAGAAGCGGACGGGCGTCCAATGAGCGAGGCGCTCGTCCATACAACAAGAATGCCTGAGGCGGCGGGGAAAAACACAGCAAAACCTAAATACTTATGAACACAACACGGCAACAACACAGATCACAAGACAGCGACCTTATCAAATTAAGCACATGGGTTAGACTAGGTAACACATAAACATATAAACTTCACGTAAAACAAATTGAGTAAAAACTTTTGCACATTCTTAACCTAACGGTCATGAAACACGGCAAAATAAAAACTCTCAACTTGGTATACGCTACTTTTATTAAAAACAAAAATAAAACGTAACAAAATCGAGAACTAACAAAACTAGATTCAACATGACACCTATTCCCCGGCAACGGCGCCACTTTTGTTGCGGAGATTTTGCATCAATAACAAAAGAAAATTTATAACCCTAACCTATATGCAAAACTAACTCCTAACCGACCAAAACATCGGGTTGTTGCTAGTAAAGCGCAATGAGTAAGGGGTCGATCCATAGGGAAAAGGCATGTAGAATCTAATCCTAGTAATCCTCCCAATTGCTACTCAACAAAAACAAATAAACGAAAAGCAAAAGCATAAAAACAGAAAAACATAAAAGAACAATCAAAATAAATCTAACCTAAGAAACATGGGAACAACCAAAGTACAAACCTAAGTGATTTCAATTCTAGTTAATCTCATGATTCTAATTAGGTTTGTGGTTTAGCCCTTTCACGAGACACAAATCCACTAATCTCTTAGTGAATTTATCTCTCAAGCTATGAAAGCCCACTTTAGTGGTGAATTCAATTATCTATCTCTCATCTTTCGAATGTTGAGGTGATTTACCAAACAAAACTTGGGTGTAGATTCAATTAACTCGTTTTTTAAAGAACCTAACAACCTAGGAATCTAACTCATTAACTTGTCATCATTAATGGCTAAAAACCCTATCTTTCTATGGTGATCTAACGTTTATGCAACTTCCGTATTATAAACATCAATAGAAAACAAATCTTTCAATCTATTCTCATGGCATCATAAACACATAGAAAAGATACAAAGCGAAATCAAATCATGAAGAAAGCTGGAATTGAATTAATCGAAGAGAACTCACATAGTTTCATACAAGGATTGATCCAAGAGCGGAAAAGAAAAGCATCTAAACTACTCTAATCTAACCTCGGTTCACCCGAGCACAAGGCTCGGGTGACCGGCCTTCAAATCTCAAGAGTGCGGCTCTTGGGCCTCTTTTGATGTGAAGAAATTTACGAATGAATTAGGGTTTGGGGCTGCTTTGTGCTTTAAATAGAAAGCAGAGGCGGTTGCTACTGGTAACCTAAGTCGGTTCTCTTTGAATGCGGCGGTGGACTTTCGTTTACTCAACGGACGCCCGTCCGAGGATGCTTGGGCGGAGGCCCGGGCGCTTCGTTTGGACAGCGTCTAAACTCTCTGTATGTGAATTACGATTCTGGACGCACGTTCAAATGACCAGACGCCCGTCCATAGGGGACGCTGCATGGACGCTCGTCCAGATTTGCTGGACTTCGATTTCTTGATCATTATCCTTTCTTTCCTCTATCTTTATCCTCTTGTATCATCTCTATCTCTTATCAACACCTCAAATTCGACTTTAGCCTCTTCCAAATCTCTTCCAAAGTTAAAGATATGTATCTACACACATCGAAAAACATACCAAAGTGTAACATATTTCCAAAATAACATAAAATCATAATTTAAGCACATAATTCGTTACGTTTTGCAATTTAACTATTAAAAACATCATTTACTCAATTAATCAATTATAAGCTCGATTTCTATGAAAATCATACGAATGTAGGGGAAATTGATATAGAAAATATATTCAAAAATCACTATAAATTAGCCCTTAACACACGGATAAGTGTCACACTATATGACGGTTGTGTAATTATCCTTAAGACCGGAGTCTTCATGGCATCACGGTGTGGATTGTCATGCTTTGACACTATTGAGGTTTCCCCAAGCCACGGGGCGATCATGCGGTAGTGATTGGATATGACACTGAAGCATGCGGAGTATACATGATTGGTCGTCCGGGAATCGCGTATCCTATGATTGGGATCGAATATCCGAAATGGCCTTCTTATAAGGAATGTCTTACTCTCGTGAATCTTTGCAAAGTGGGAGTAAACGAGTTACTTCGAGAGAGCATGATATCCAGATTATAAGATACGGTCGTTAATGTTTGACACTCGACGTACGACCGTATGGATATTATTAGAACGATAGGATTGTAAGTTACACGGTAACTATTTCACATGAAAGGTAGTAGTCATTGCATTTGACTCTTCCGATGATTGGGAAGTCACGGTGTGTTGCTAGGCGTTATCCCGTGATCGTTAGGCATGAAGGGCATTTTCGTAATTTGCACTTTGTGTCTACGGCCAACATATTCGGAAGCCTATCGGGTCACACACATAAGAACATCTAGCCGGATTAAAATGTGGTTATAGTTGAGAACCAAATATGGAAAAAATTTATCTCGTACTATAAAGGTTATAGTGGTAAATTAATATGGTGGTATTTATTTATTATGAATAAATTAAATACAAGATATTAAAAATATTATATTAATTAAAGAATATTCGGATGCCAATTTGTTGACTTTTGGAATGTATAAAATACACTTGGATTGTGCAATTTAAATAATGGTATTAATATTATATATATATATATATATATATATATATATATATATATATATATATATATATATATATGTGTCCCAGCGTGTGATGCATATAATATGCATGTGCATGATTTGCATCAAAATATTTGTGTATAGATTTATATGTGTAATATATATATGTGATATATACACATTTGTAAATTGATTTATGGTAATAAGATAAATATTGTCAATATAAGATATTGACAGTATCTTGGTAATATATTCAATATATGATATTGACAATATCCTATATTTATTTAATATAAGATATTATAATAAATGAGATAAATCAATCTATTATATTTTCCTTATTTTATTGGGAAAATGTTTTTTCTTCTCTCTACTACTACTATGGCGTGCCATACACTATAAATAGGAGGTGGGTGTCAAGCTCTTTTGTACATCATAATTCCAAGAGCTAATAGTTCTTGTGTAAAATAGAGAGCATCCTATGGAGAGTTGGAGAGAGGGGAAAAGGGCCGGTCTAGCAACCGGAGTTTTCCAATAGCAATCCATGATGGGATTCAGCGGGCTATTCGTGTGGACTAGCGGTAGAGGCCAAACACTTGGGCGGCTCTATGCGAGAACTACTCTCTCTTAGGCGGTCAAAGCGTCGATCTTATAGATCAACCAAGGTAACCACCGTCTACTACTTGTTTGTTTATTGCTTAAACGAAGTCAATCCTGGTTAAAAGGAAATAAAATTTTAAATTCCGCTGCGTTCCCGCGTAGATTTCCTAACAGTGGTATCAGAGAAAGCTTCGAGCTTAAGCAATAAGCATGTTATATTGCGTAGTTAATTTTATTGTTTAAATCCCATTATTAAAAGATGAAATATTTTTGATTCGCAAAAGTGATACATGAAAAGAAAGAAAAAAAACGAGATCGGGTGGTGCTCGGCCGACTGGCGGCGGCACCACCACCGGCGGCGGTTTGTCGGCGGCGGCGGCGGAGAGGCAACTCTTTGCGGCGATCGTTGACGGTCAATCTTTGGCGGATCTCTAAATTTTTGTTTTGTGTATTTTGTGATTCAATATGGTTCATAGTTGTGATTGATAATTCATCCTTTGTTTAGTTGTGTCATGTGACTAACCAATGATTCAAATAGTTTGGGCCATTGAGATGCCACATGGCATTAAATAATATTGGCATTTCCAAATTTTGATTTGGAATAGGCCTAGGCCCTTTTCAAATATTTGATTTGTAAAAGGCCTAGGCCTAAACCAAAATTATTTGGCCTTTTCAAATTTTGATTTGGAATAGGCAAGTGCTTTGAAATATTTGATTTGTAAAATGTCTTAGACGCAGCCACTTCCAAATTTTGATTTTGGAAAGTGGCGAGGCTAAACCAAAATTATTTGGCCTTTCCAAATATTTGATTTGGAATAGGCCTAGGCCATTTTCAAATATTTGATTTGTAAAAAGGCGCAAGCGCAAACCACTTCAAAATTTTGATTTTGGAAAGTGGCGAAGCTAAACCAAATTTGGTTTAGGAAAATGCCTTTTGGTTTAGGAAACCAAAGGCATCCATTTTGATTACGAATCAAAAGGAAAGAAACAAAAGAGACATAATTTTAATTTTGATTTATTTTTGGAATAGTTATTATTAATTAAAATTAAAATTAAAATTAAAATCGTTTAAAATTAATCGTTAATTTTATTTCGATTAAAATCATTTAATTAATTAAATGTTAATTAGTTAATTGATTGGATAAAATTATTTAATAGATTAAATGTTAATTGATTAATTAAGACGCAAGTAGTTAAATTTTAATTTTATCTTTTTCATAAGATTTTATTATATGGATTAGATATAGTAGATATAATATGATTATATGGACCCGATTGATCATGGACTCGGCCGATAGGATATATGTGAATGATTTAATTTTACTGTTGGTTTAAAAATTGTCCTGAGCCGTTATGAAGAGCGTGACCTAGTTTATTTTCTGCATTTTATCCCATTCCGTTAGCTCCCCCGTGTGCGGCGGGTGTATTTATTTTATTAGATAGAATTAAATGTAACAAGAATGAGCGAGAAGATGAAGATCAAAGAAAGACGAAAATATAGATCCCATTGGAGAATGGAGCATTAAAGATCCTATTGGTGGTTGCAGCTACGCTTAGATTGTGACCCGCGGTTTCGTCAGTTTGTATTCGAAACCGCACCTAGGAAAAATCCATGATCATACCGGTTACTTTACGCATTTATTTATTTTGTGCTTGTATTTATTTTATGTGATACGATAGATGCATAACTAGGCACGATTTAGATGAATGTGTAGAATGTATGTCTATAGAGATAGATATACGTGTTGAGATCGTAATAAATTAATTAAGAGAATTAATTCGAAATTAATTAAGTGAATTAATTTAAAATTACTCCCACAACAAAAATCGAGTTATAATATGTCTCCCAATATTATAGTGACGGTGAAGAGCCCTTGTTCGGACCAGTGATCGGCCCACGTCGGGAGTTGACCTACCACGGGTATATCATCATTATCGAGATATGATCGTTATGAGATCTCATGAATACTTGAGTTCGACTCGACTAAGAATCTTGCGGTGATTGGCCGCGTCGGGACCGTCGATTTTAAAGACATAAGGTTGACTACCACATAGGCGATGTGAATTGTCAAAGTGTTGACTAGTCAAACCACTGGAAGTCGCGTTGGACGCGATTGGTAAGAAGTACCTACCCGTCGAAATTGACCCGGTCGATCGGCCCACGTCGGGGAACGAGTCAACTAGATAGGATTCCAGCCACTAAAGAATTTTGAAAAAATCTTGAAAGTCAATTGGGAGTAGTTGACTAGTGGGAGCAAAATCATAATCCCAAGGACCATATTTGATTTTGCGTGTATAGACAACAACACTCTTTTATCTTCATTTTTAATGTTGTAGTTTTTAGCAAACTTTTATATTCATGTTTTTCTCGATTAGTAAACCAAATTATGACTGTATGAGAAACGTTCTCAAGAATGGTTAAGTAAATTTTAATCCTTTTAAAATAAGCAATGACATGAGCAATCCCGTTATAGTAGTTAGAGACAGTGAGACTACATATATCGATGCGATTAATCAAGACTTTAATTATTAAAGAAAAATGGAAGCTCGTGATAGTGGATACGATCCAATATAATCATTCGGTCATACGATGACGAGTTATTCAAACGTTGGATAAGAATGACTAGACCGAATTTTGGAAAGGATGTTTTCAAAATTGTAAGATTTAAGTATCGACTTAATTCTATCATTGCTTAAAGGTTAATTAAATAGTTAATGTTTTAAATACGATTTAAAAGGTTAAATAAACTATTTAATAAATTTTAGATTTTCTTTATGAAAGAAAATTAAAGACATAGCTCTTGTGATCTTTCTTAAGTCTTATGAAGACTACAATAAGAAACATTTCTCAAGTGCTTAAAGGATTGAAAGGAAAGTTAGGGCATGTGCTTAAATAGAGAACTTATAGGAGTTTCTATTCTAGGCAAAGAAGTTGAGATAAATCTATCTAAGTTCAAAGTCAACTCTAAGATATATGATACCTTACGAGTGTGATTAAATTAGAAAGATTGAATACAGATATGGAAGGTGAAACAAACGTTGTAACACTTACAATATTGCGAATCTAGTAAACTAATAATAAGGGAACTAAATAAATGTTATTATGTTCCGGTTCTTATGAAGAACATACTTTCAGTTATTTGTTAGGATTTAGTAGACATATTCAATTGTAAAGAATAAATGTTATTCCGATAAAGTTGAAAGGTCACTGAATCTAACATACTAGATTGATGTCACTATATAGTTGATATGTGTGATGAAACCTCAACTAAATATTTGTATGGTTGTTATCCTTGATATTTGTAGTTGTTCTAGATGTCGACTCTCTGGAAGAGAGATGTATAATCAAATGTCATTTAGATGATGTCTGAACCATGTGATTATGAATCATGTGGGCGATACGTTTCTTATCCAAAGAGGACTAAAATACCCTTTTATGAAAAGGTTATAAATTCTAGAAAAATTGTCTAAAGCCTAAACATACCGATGTTTGTTGGCTTATGACAATTAATGCCACAAATAATTGTTTGTTAATTTCTACGACTATTTTTAGAAATAGTCAAGTGTACTCAGTGAAGTGCACAATTCGGAAAGCCCGAAAAGTTTGAGCTAGTACGAATATGAGATTGATGAGCTACTTAGGAATTAATCTTCAATTGGATTGAAGTAATTAATACGAAGGGTGTTTGAAAGTCGTGCGAAAGGAATAAGATTCTCCTTGAAGGATACCATCTTTGGGATACGCAATTAGATTGTGTTCCCAAAATGGAAACAACACTTTATATGATAAATATGTGACGCAAGCCATGCGAAGTATCCCTTACCTGTTTTGGGATAGTTCCCTTATACTTAACCGAGTTCCAAAGAATGAAGGTTGAATAAATTCCATATTAGATATGGAAGAGGATAATATCGAATCTATCTTAATCGATGATTTGAAGTTGTCATAGGCAAAGTCAGAAAGGCTTGAAGCCTTGTACAACATATGCAACTTTGTGGAATGTCTTAGCTAGCATGCCGGATATTATTTACTTGTCCGTGGAGCAAAATGTTTGTCTCCGAACATGGTGTCCCCTAAAGGAAGTGTTACTTCCAAAAGAGACAGTGGGAGTAAATAAGATCTCAAAAGAGTTTGAGAACCACAAAGATATATTCAACCAATGGAACATGAAGCGAGGCGCCGTATAGCGATGAGGTGTAGAACAACGCTCAATGCACACAAAAGTTACGTAAGTCTATGGATAACCTCAAGCTGAAAAAAATTGCTTTGGTATGTTCATCTTGAAGAATGAATATCTCACGACTTATGAAGGAATGTTTGAAAGGGAAGATTGAGAGATAGGCCAGGAGCCATAATATCTGAATTAGATTCTATCAGTGACAACCAGGTTATGAACCTAGAAGGTATGTCCCTGTAAGGTTGAGCCCAGTTCTATTCAGACTATGCTTGTTGTAACTTCGTATCATGGCTATATGATAGTGTTGAAGACGTTAGGCAGACAGCTCAATGTTCATAGACGATAACATGATATGTGAGCCCACGAGATCCATTTATGGACTCAAACAAGTTTCTCTAGACAATTTCTTTGTTTGATGATCAAAAGAGTTTGATTTAGTCAAAAGAAGGATATGCCCGATGTGCAAGAAGGATAGTGGGAGTGTGTTGCGATTTTTGAGTAAGGTATTAGATATCTCTCTCGAGAATTGTCACCCCATGTCACAGTCAAGTAATGTTTGGTAGTTCAAGGTCTTTACGAAAAGCACTTGGATTGGCAGTTCTTAGTTTTAGAAATAGGAATCTATAGTGATAGATTTAACTGCTGTTAAATTATAGTTTACCAATATAGATGTGATGCTAAATGAGTTTAGCATAGATCGCGAGATGTGTCTATGTTAGGACATTGGTCCTAAAGATAAGGTGAAAGATGATGATGCTTATGAAAGGTTTCCTTCGCTACTGCGATAGGAACCATCTTATAGGTGATGCCGGATGTTCATAGTCCATGAATTGTCATGAGCAAGTATGAATGTAAATCTGGTGAATGTCGAGAATATCCTTAAACAAGTTAAGGATGGTTTCTAGTTTATCGAAACTTGGAATTAGATAAATATAGTTATACATACGTATATCCTAAGTCTTATGAAGGCGAGTGGGAGCTACAGTCTGGGTTTGCAATCACTTTGATTAAGTGATACAGTGAGCTGGAAATGTTCTTAGCTATGGGTCATTGTAAGTTCTACAACTCAGGCCAAAACACAGTAGTGCCTTAAAAGCGCGGCGGGAGCAGTACATGGATATAGAAGGTTCATTCATGAACCTTGTGCGGTTCTTCCACCTTTTCTATATAGCTGATATAGTAAGTGCATTCATTGCTAGAAGCAAGGACCAAGGTCTCGTCAGAGATCTGTGTGTGTGTTGAGGCGGTTCCTTTGACTTGGTCATTTGGAGCATAATATGAAGATAGTCTGAGTCCTCACGGATATCGATCCGTTCATGGCTAAGGCTAGTTGCGAGTATTACATGAGATTCTTGTGTTTAAACTTGGTCTTGTGTGTGCGAGTGATTGGTTTTAGGCCAAGTGGGAGATTGTTGAAATAGTGTCCTAAACCCAATCGGGTTGGACCGGATCCGACCGGGTCGGATCATTTCTACTATTTCTTTATGTTTATGCATATATTAAATGGCTTTTATGTTGTCATATATATGTTCTTTTAAAGGACCAATTGTGAATTGTTATATGATAACATCCTTAGTATTAAACTGTGATAGAGAAACCATGATAGGCGATTATGGTTGATGAGATCTCTAATCACTCTAATAAGTTTGATACTTAAATGTCTCTAGGCTGATGTACTATTAAACAGGGCATTGATAGTATAAACAGACTAGCACGTATTAGATGTCTTCTGTCTTTAAGGGCAGGGATTGATCTCGTCTATCGAAGTGTAGAAACACTTGGAGTGTACGTGGACGTGTATTAGAGAATGCGTACGTTAGACTGACCCACTTACACGGATAAGTGTCACACTATGTGTCGGTTGTGTAATTATCCTTAAGACCGGAGTCTTCATGGCATCACGGTGTGGATTGTCATGCTTTGACACTATTGAGGTTTCCCCTGGCTATGGGGTGATCATGCGGTAGTGATTGGGTATGATCTTTGAAGCATCGCGGAGTATACATGATTGGTCGTCCGGGAATCGCGTATCTATGATTGGGATCGAATATCGAAATGGCCTTCTTATAAGGAATGTCTTACTCTCGTGAATCTTTGCAAAGTGGGAGTAAGCGAGTTACTTGAGAGAGCATGATATCAGTTATAAGATACGATCGTTAATGTTTGACACTTTCGCGTCGACCGTATGGATATTATTACAAATGATAGGATTGTAAGTTACACGGTAACTATTTCACATGAAAGGTAGTAGTCATTGCATTTGACTCTTCCGATGATTAGAAGTCACGGTGTGTTGCTAGGCGCTATCCCGTGATCGTTAGCCATGAAGGGCATTTTAAGTAATTTGCACTTTGTGTCTACGGCCAACATATTCGGAAGCCTATCGGGTCACACACATAAGAACATCTAGCGGATTAAAATGTGGTTATAGTTGATAACCAAATAAGGAAAGAATTTATCTCGTACTATAAAGGTTATAGTGGTAATTAATATGGTGGTATTTATTTATTATGAATAAATTAAATACAAGATATTAATAATATTATATTAATTAAAGAATATTCGGATGCCAATTTGATGGCTAAAGGTGGCGCAATTTTGGAGTGTATAAGATACACTTGGATTGTGCAATTTAATTAATAGTATTACCATATATTAATATAAGATATTAATATATATATATATATATATATATATATATATATATATATATATATATATATATATATATATTTGTGTCCCAGCGTGTGATGCATATAATATGCATGTGCATGATTGTGTCTAAAATATTTGTGTATAGATTTATATATGTATATATATATATATATATATATATATATATATATATATATATATATATATATATATATATATATATATATGTGATATTTACATTTGTAAATTAATTTATGGTAATAAGATAAATATTGTCAATATAAGATATTGACAATATCTTCAATAATATATTCAATATAAGATATTGTGATATCTAGATTTATTTAATATAAGATATTATAATAAATGAGATAAATCAATCAATTATATTTTCCTTATTTTATTGGGAAAATGTTTTCTTCTCCTCTACAACTACTATGGCGCCCCAACCACTATAAATAGGAGGTGGGTGTCAAGCTCTCTTTTGTACATCATAATTCCAAGAGCTAATAGTTCTTGTGTAAAATAGAGAGCATCCTATGGAGAGTTGGAGAGAGGGAAAAGGGCGATCTAGCAACCGGAGTTTTCAATAGCAATCCATGATGGGATTCGGCGGGCTGTTCGTGTGGACTAGCGGTGAGAGGCCGAACACTTGCAGGCGGCTATATGCGAACTACTCTCCTTAGAGGGTCAAAGCGTCGATCTTATAGATCAACCAAGGTAACCACCGTCCACTACTTGTTTGTTTATTGTTTAAACGAAGTCGATCCTGGTTAAAAGGAAATAAAATTTTAAATTTCGCTATGTTCACGCGTAGATTTCCTAACATTGAGATGATACAGGTTTATAGGGGAACACCTCTTCATTGAAAACCACCGGCGAGTCCGTTTCCGTCAGGTAGTTAGGATGGCAAACCTGGATGTGGGATATCTGGCCTCTTCGTGGTGTTCCGATCAATGAGGTTATCGCCGTCGGACGGTGGCGTTTATCGAGGTTGGTGGCAGACTCACGATGGTGATATGAAAGCAATAAATGAGAGAGAGAGAGATGCAACAGTGCTCATGGAAATAAATGCGCAAAAGTTGTTCTATATCTTCATTAATGTCATAGTGGAGGTATTTATAGGAAAGGATAAAGGCGTAAAGACTACTCGTGCTAGCGGTGTCGATGCCCGACGAGATGGCGATTGGCCCCGCATTCTATCTAAGCTTATGAACTTTCCATTAAGCGGTGGAGTTTCTCATATAAATGGGTCCGCCCGTCTGGCTTGGCGGCCCGCTTATCTTGAAGATCTTTGGCGGGGTGGCCAAGGAGTTGGCGGCGTCACGCGGTCATGTTCGGGGGAAAGAGTTTGACTTATGCCCTCCGGCGAGTTGACCGGGAATAATGGGACCGTGTCGAGTTCCGTATCATCAATGGCCCCTACTCGCTGCGGCGGAAAATCATTGCGGCGTAGAGTAGTATTCTGGTCGAGAGTCTTCGTTGATGAACACTCTTGGAAGACAAAAGTTGAGCGGACTCATGATTAGGGACACAAACTAGTAGAGCCTCATCAAAACCTCTCTTAAGAAAAACCCGGTGGGAAAAATCTTAAGCAAGGGAAAAGAGTACTCTCTGTTTGTATCGAGAAATCTCAAGACCGCTCGCAGGAGGCGGCGGGGTTGTGACATGAAGTTGATGCAACATAACCCTTGGCGCATCGTGAAATGACGCTTTATCTGAAGGCACGCCAATCACTACCCGGTGGGTTTCCTCCTCTAGTACGTTAGTGGTGATCTGGAGTCGACATCGCGCTTGATAGTTCGCGATCGATCATAGCGACAAGGAAGCCCGACCTACCCGGCCGCCGCTTTTCGAGATATAGGAAGCGATCTTCTCTCATCCGGCGGCCTACCAGTCGTCCTCCTCATATAGGAAGCGATCTTTCTCATCTTGGATCTCACTTGCGGACTCGGTGATTGTAAGGGCCCATTGCGGTGAAAGGCGCTTTGCCATTCTTCCCAGGCAGCGTCGACCATGGCCCCTGGCGGTTTCCACTCCGGATTAGGCGCATGCGAATTTTTGAATAGTACGCTCTGGGCGGCGTCTGCGGATCCGATCGCCGATGAATACCTCTCGATCCTCTATGAGCTCGCAAGATTGCGGATTCACTTATCTCGGCTTCCTCTTCACGCTCTAACTCCGCAATCTCGGGGCGAGGAAGGCGGCGTGGTATCGAGATTCTGTTCCATTTCTACTCGTGGTATTGAGATTGGGGTTGTTCTCCCACCGATGGGTTGTGGAGAAAATGCAAGCCGGATTCAGTGCTCGTTGCCTTTGTACTCCTCCATAAACTCGTATTCATCATTATCGGTGAGACATTCTTGTTTTTACGGGATTTTGTAAGGAAGAAAGCGAGTGACTCAAATGGGAGAGTAAGCATTTGTGGAGAAGGTAGTAACATGGCTGGCTTTTATAGAGGAGGTGGCGTGTTTGGCATGGATTACCATAATGGTAGCGAGAGCAGAGCGGCGGCCATCTGAAGAGGCGATCATAATGACGGCGTAATGATGGTTATCCCGAGAGGTTTACCGTCATTATGAGCATTCGAAGGGCGGTTATTTATGGTGGGTAATCATGGGCTATTTTTCGTCCGGAATAGTCCACTAGTCAAAGTAGCCCCTATCAAGCGCGGCTAAAACTGGAAGACCACCAATGATGGCTTTTGAACCGTTCCATCCGTTTGGGATACTGCCGGTTTGTGGGCGCGGTGGGAGGTGTGATGACACCTACTGACGGCGACTTGAGGTGCCTGAGATGTAAGCGATCGAGATATGCGCGAGGCTGTTGCAGTCGGCTGTGCTGCGGTTTAAGAGCTTGCGATGTAAATCGTCCGTGCTCGTTAGTCGACCGAGGTCGACATGTTGAGTGCTGACAAGATAAGCGATCCGGATATGCGCGAGAGCTATTGCAGTCGGCTGCGGCTGCGGCGAGAGCTTGCGATGTAAATCGTCCGTGCTCGTTAGTCGACCGAGGTCGACATGTTGAGTGCACGCGACGAAGCGATCGAGATATGCCACGAGGAGCATTACGGTTGCTGCGGCTCGCCGCTTTGCGAGCTTGCGATGTAAATCGTCCGTGCTCGTTAGTACGACCGAGGTCGACATGTTGAGTGCCTGCATAAGCGATCGAGATATGCCGCGAGAGCGTTGCAGCCGCTGCGGCGCGGCGAGAGCTGCGATGTAAATCGTCCGTGCTCGTTAGTGCGACCGAGGTCGACATGTTGAGTTTCTAGGATTTAATCATTTCTGCGATCCCGGGCGAGATGGTGAAGTCATTTGTGTTGGCGGCGCAAAGCTATGCTGAGCGAGCTATTGCGACGGCGTGCAACGTGGAGCAATATAAATGGGCTGCGAGCAGCTGCGTATCATTAAATGTGGCGTACTTCGATTTCGACAAGGTGACGTTTCGCCGTGAGTCGTGATGGTGGTGATGATGGCGTTTCGTTTTTACGCAAACTTCAAATTTCAAAGCGTCGTGTCCAATTCGAAACTTTTGCTTTCCGCACAAACCCGAACCGTTGGATGAAGACAATCACGGCCGTTGGTTGGTTGAGTGCTTGTCTATTTAAGGGGCGTTGCCGCTTCCTTCCTTCTTCCACCTTTACGAAAACCTTTTCCAAAATTTTCAGGCTGATCGAAATCCTTTCTACCAAGCCAGAAATCAAGAGCATCTTGTGGTGATTTGGAACCAAGTTTCCGAGTCGAAGTGAGGTGTGTTTGAACTTCATCGGAGTGAGCCTTTCGACGATCGGAGTGATCATCTTTGTCTTCCCAATTTTACGCCATCCGGATCATAAAGGTACCATCTTTATCCGATCTAACACTGGGTTTTTCTTTGTTGATCGTCATTTCGTGGTTGATTCCTCGGCTGTATAGATCATAAGTCACGCTTTTTGTCCCGTAGATATTCGGATTTTGAGGTTTTTAACCGGTGGTGAATCCGTATGCCTAAACCCTTCTTTTGTGAATTTGAAGACTTGAGAGATTGGGAGCAATTTTTCAATTTTTCCGTGTAGTATTTCTTTATGACCCCGTTGCCCCCTGTCTTTGTTGATGTGCGCGGAAAATGGGGCGGTGTCGACTGGCGGCGTTGATCCACCTCTCTTCATTTTGCGGCATGTCGCACAGTGGGGCGGCAGCGATCACGAAGAATTTAATTATGGTGATGGCGGGCCGAGGAAAGGGCGGCGGCGAGGTTTCTCCTTCCCATTTCGGCGAAGAGGACTCGCGCCTCGAGGTGGCGAGGCCCAAAGGCTCCTTATAACGAGGGCACTCGGTGCGCTACGAATCCTTGCGACACTTAGCTCCAGAGAGCGAATTTCTAAAGGCGCCGGTGAAAGGATTCAGCGGCGTCGACCCGAGGCCGCAAAGCGAAGGGGCGGCCGTAGGGCACAAGACACTGCTAGCTCCGCCCGCGAGAGGAAAATCGAGATCGGCTTGAAGGCTGAGTCTTTGGAAGAGGGTGGCAAAGTGAAGGCCATGCATCGGCTATCGATGCGAGAATGGAGATCTTTGTTGGCGCGGCGCGCGACTTTAACACCGCTATCCGCGCCCGATACGGCTCTCCGATGACTATCATTTTGCCCGTGCATGGGCGATCGGCAGTATGAGTATACTTGCGGGCGCTCTGCCAGAGACGGTTATGCGTTCCTTTTGACAATTTCTGGCGGGGTTCGGGCCCCTTCGATCCTTTTTGGTGGAGGTGATGTATTTCTTTGGAAGCCTTGCGGCGGACTTTGACCTAATCTTTGTTAGGACCTGGCGGCGTTTATTGCGACATGCCGCCTTAATGGAATTGAGCCCTCCTTGGGTGCATTTAGGGAGTTCCATGATTTCGTCGGCACCCAAACTCCGGGGCGAGTGAGCGTGAGGCGCGTGAGGGAGGCCTCGCCACTTTTACCCAGCCCGACAACAAAATCTATAACTAGAGTCAAAAAATCTTTGTGGGTGCAATCCAGGTCGGATGGCCATTCCCGCATTTTGGGAGCGGGCGCGCGCGGACTAGACTCAAGTGGCTTAAAGACGAGTGGTTCAGCCCTAAAAAGTAGCGATTGTGGCCTTGATTAGCTCTGTGACGATCTGCATGCAGTCCGCATGATCGGTGTCTGGATGTTGCGAGCGTAAAATTTGGGTAGCGCGAGGATGGCGAGGATCCCGGGCTGTTTGGTGCCGGGATTTTGCTGTCGTGAACATTCCACCGCCAGGTGTGGAGCTTAGTGATCTGGCCCGGGTCGGCGAATGCCACAGGTAGGACCTTTCCGGCCTTAATCACGAAGAGTGTGGCGGTGATTGGTCGAGCCGCCAGGGTAAAACCATTTCTTCTCTATTTTTGTTTTTGCTAACCCAAAAATACGCAAGCTGTCAGCGGCGCCTGATCTCTATTTTTTTACCACATTTACGATTGCTTCTTCTTTTTCCTTTCGGTGATGCGGCATCCGGTCTTCGCAGAGTGCCAATCGCCGCCTTTGCTAATGCCGCGAGGAAGACGCGGGAGGAAGAGTTAGCGGCGCGATCCGTGATCATACCGATTATTAATGTGGGATCAACCAGGTAGTGACCGTTCTTTGCGGCGGGTACAACATCGGCGGGGACCTCCTGCGGTGTTGCGATTGCGAGCGATTCTGAAAAGCCCGCCCCCGCCCGGTGAAGTCTCGACCACCGCCTTAGTAAGCGGCCGATGAAGTGCGAAGATGTTCTTGAAGGCGTCCCTTTCCCGGAAAAGACCAAGAGTGGATGCGCCGTCTGAGGTCGTCGACCTAGAGGGTTATGATTCTCCCCCTCTCAACCTTACCCCTGCCTATGGATTCGTGCCGCAGGATCGCGCACGGCAAGAAGCTTCGGCGAGCGCTGACATTCCTCTATACTTTGACGAGGCTTTCTGCGCCGATCAATCGTCGCCTGACTGGAGTGTGATGATGGAGTCGGCTCTGTCGGCCAGATTCATCCTCTTCTGTACTTACGGAAAATGGAGGCGATGAGGCTCGCCTATCCGTGGGGACTGGGGTGATAAAAGGATTGCTCTGCCAACATCGGCATGACTCTATTGCTCCCGCGAGGCTATGAAATTTGCCGTCGCCGAGTATGGGATGTCGGCGCATAAGGTAAATATGTTTTTCTCGCACGAATTTCCTTTTATCTTCCAAGTTCTTCTGTGTCTTTCTTAGGTCTCGCGTTGCATGCTCGCCGCTTTGGATACCGTCGAGAAGTTGGTGGAGAGCGAACAACGGATGGCGATGAGTACAGTGAAGAAAGCGCAGGAGAACCAGGAGTTAAGCCTTGAGACAATGAAGGATCTGGAGGCCGTAGTTAGCGATGCCAAGGCCCTATATACCGCTAAAAAACGGACACAGGCGGATAGGATAGCGAGTTGGGGCGCCAAGTTACTCATGAGAAGAATCATCGCAAGAAGGTCGAAGCCGCCTTGGGTGCTGTGAGCAAAAGTTGAAAACCGGCCGAGGATCTTGCGGCCCGATCTTTGCTAAGAAGCGAGGATGCCCGTCGGAAAGGCGAGGGCGCCAAAGCCACGTAAGGAAGGCGAGGAGGCTATCAAGAAGGCCGAGGACCTTGCCTCGGATATCCAGGCAAAAATTGAGGCCGCCGTCGGCGAGTATAAAAACGCTACCGAATATTGGAAAGATCTGGGTGACAATTATGACCAAGGTGCTATCATATGGCGCGGTGTGTGTCAGAGAGTCGATGCATCGGCAGAGGGTCCCCAGTTTGCAAGATATGGCGGCGTGGACTCGGGAGAATTCTTGGCGCCGAGCTCATTCAATATCATCCCGTGGTTCCCTACTCCGAGGAGGAGATCGCGAGAATACCGCGAGCAATGTAGGGTGGATGGTTTCTGAGCGGCGGTATTTCGGTGATAAGCGAGAAGAGAACATGCGGTCACTTGTGCGAGCGATCTTGGATGGGGCCAATCTGAGAGGGATCGAGGCCATTCCAGGTGGTGAGGGGGCGCAGCCGGGAGATTCGCAAGTGGCCTTGATTTGAGCGTTTGACTCCTTTTTGTTATTGACAAACTTTGTTGTTGGTTTGTAATATTAACTTTTGTTTCCGGTGATGTGGGGCTCGCCACCTGTTAACTTTGATCCTTTTCATACGTACATATTGGGGCGCTTGTATGGCCATTTCTTTTATGCCTTTGTTCTCTGCTTTAGTATCTTGAGTTGTTTTGTTTTGCTAACCCAAAAATACGCAAGCTTTGTCTGTGGTCGGGCGGCCTGGGCACGCTAGGCACAAGTTTCAAAAGCGAGAGGACTACATGTAATATCTCTTGAGGTTGTCGGCGTGCCAAGTATTCTCATATTCACGGCCATTCTGTCTTTGAGATAATATGTCCCTTCTTTAGCTCGCGAGAGACTGAAGGGTCCCTCCCGATTCTTGATCTAACTACGGGTTTGTGGCGGCGGCTTCACATTTAATTAATCGAAATCTCTCACGCCTTGAAAAATGATGGCGTACCTTCTTATCGTGATGTCGCTTGGCGGCCATCTTGAGAGTTAGCCAATCGAGTTGCGACTTGCAATCTCTTTTCTTGAGCATGTCGAGCTCAAATTCGCGTGATCGGCGTTGGTGTCTCTCATTTGAAATGCGATACTCGATGCTAGGTAGAGTCATTTCCACTTGGTGTCATCGCCTCCGAACCATAAGTCGGGAGAATGGGGTTTCTCTCTGTGGTAGACTTTTTGGCGGTCCGGGCGACCATAAGATGTGGCGGCTCATCTACCCATATGCCCTCGAGAAGTTGTTTGTTTGCGTTCTGCTGACCATTACTTTGAGGATAGATGACCGAAGACGTCGCATGAATGACGCCATGCTCTTTACAAAACTCGTCGAATTCCGTTCTGAACTGCGGTCCATGGTCGGATATGATGATGCGAGGTATCCCGAAACGAGTCCATACTTGATCCATAAGAAAATAGATAACCTGAGTTGTGGCGATCTCTTTGAGGGGCTTGGCCTCTGTCCATTTCGTGTAATAATCAGCCGCTACTACTATGTACTCGCATCCGCCACGCCCTTTAGGCATTGGACCGACGAGGTCGATACCCCACATCTCGAAAGGCCATGAGGCGGTGACGATGCTCTGCTCTACGGAGGGTAACCTGGGTATATCCGCGTACCTTTGGCAAGGGTCGCATTCCCTAACAAATATATCCGCATCCCTCAACAAGGTAGGCCAGTAGTATCCTGCGGTGATCGCCCTTTGTGCGAGGGTTCGACAGGCGGGATGCCCGCGCGCATACTCGCTGATGAAGCTCAAGGAGGATACCTCTACTTGCTCGGCCGGACACGGCGGAGTAGAGTTTGGAGAAAAAGCGCTGTAAAGTATCCCATTTTGAGCGACATATCTCATTGCTCGTCGAGCCAAGGTTCTCGCCTCTATTTTGTCTCGAAGGCAAAACTCCATGCTCGATATAATCCTTGACCTCATCGATCCGGCCCACGCGAGAGTGTTGAATATCCATGATCACATCTCGTTGATAGATGGTTCCTCGAGGTATTCAGGAGGATGTCGGGAGCGGCGCGCGCGTCAACGTCGGATAACTTGGATAAATAGTGCGCCTCAAATTGCGAGTGTGTGGTATATAAGAGAGCTCGCAATATCCGAGCGGCGGCGCAACTTTTGGACCGGTCGGAAATGCTCTTTGTATTCTTGAGCAATAAATCTTGTAACCTCCATTCACTTGATTGACAACCGATTGTGAGTCGCAAAGGCGTGTATGTTTTCAACTCTCATTGCAAGGGCGAGTTCAAGGCTGCGATGAGCGCCTCATATTCGACTTGGTTGTTTGATGCCGTGAAATCGAAGCGGCGCTTTCTCAATTTCTTGGACGTTCCAGGCTCGAGTAAGGCGACTCGGCTCCGCAAGCTCCAATTCCGCGCTACGAACTCTTCGCCGCTTTCACGATTGTCACGGGCTTCCGGATGTGTTACGAGATTTCGTTCAGATTGCCGGCGGTCGCGCATTGGCGGAATGTAATCTTTACGTCGAACTTTTGTGGCCTTTTGAAATCACGGTCGTCCGTTCTCTCGCCGGATTAGCGACCTCCCCTTTCTTTGGGGATCGACCTCAAATCTTGTTGGGACGGGGCGTGGGATCGATTGAAGGCCCGGTTTACGGTGGGGATGACCTCGACGGTAGTAAACTTCCGGTCTGCTCCAACATATCCCTCAAGTTGGTCGGCGGATGCATCGTCAAATGTGTCTTAAGCTCGCCGCCCACAAGTCGATTAAAAATGCCATCATGACCGTGGGTTCGGGCTCGTCCGTGTTTGATCGTAAACTTGGGCCGAATTTCTCGTAATACGACCGGGCGGACTCAGTGTCTGTTTATAAAAAGCAGATCGATCGTGGTTTTGCGAGGCCTATGTCTTTGTTTTGAATTGATCGGGAACTTTGTCCGCATGTCCTCCCGGCCAGAACCGATATGGTGGCGGTTTTTGCGAAGCCATGTAAAGGCTCTATCTTTCATGCAACCCACCATAGCCACGCACCACCCGCGCTATGGCGAGTAGCGAGCATCATTTTACTCTCGAGCGAAGCTATCCACTCGTATGGGTCCGACTTACCACGATAATCTGTTATGTTGGCGTTAGATATTCGGCGTTGCGGTAGGCTTGCTATGGCGAGTGCGAAAGTGCATCCATAGCGCGCTAGGTTCCTTATCCTCTTTCGTTTACTCTTTTTCATCTCAAGAACCATCATCCTCGGTCTTCAAATCGTTGGTTGGTGCGGGTCCGAGTGCGCCCGAGAGTGGGCGTCGTCCCTCGTCACTATCGAGCCTTTTCTGTTTGGCCCGTACTCTTCTTCTTAGGATAATATCCGGGGTTTTCACCGAGGGGCCCGACCTTCGCCTCGGCGTTGCCTCGCGTTCCTTTATCTTCATCTCTCGGTGGTGATGATAAAGCTCTACGCTTTTCCAGGCGGTCATGCGCGCCGATACTCTAGTTTGGTTTGTCTTCACCGTGCGAGAGGAGGACACACTTTCCCTCGATGCTCGTGGACGCCGAGCTTGCGTTGTTTTCCCCCTGTTTGGCCCCTTTCCACGGAGGGCGATGGCGTTACGCCGGCGTTCATGCCTCTATGGTTGGGGAGGATCAATTGCTAGTGCGGGGTGACCGCGCGGAGATTAAAATCTCGTTGGTTTGCCTTCATTTTTGCAGCGTACTCACCATAACTCTTTATTCTTGCCGGATCGGCCTCGCCAGAACCCGGTAGGCGAGGAGCCTCTTTGTGCAGGCCTGTGTTAATCTGTCTTTGGCGAGCTCTGTCTCTAATTGGCGTTTTCTTTCTCAATTCTAAGAACTCGCGGAAATCGGCGGCTCCATAGGCGGGGGTCGCTCATGCGACCTCATTTGAGGCGATTTGCTTTGCCGGGTTGGGTGAGCGAGGGGTTAGGCGAAGGATTAGCCATGATGGGAGGTCTGCTACAAGTCGACAACAAGCTTTCCAAGGTAGGAAGTGGGATTATTGCCTCGACACAAGCCAACTCGATATCCTTTTCAAAGAGTAGTTAAGGTGGCGGACTTGGATGTGATCTTTGTCGATTTTATATACGCAATCATCCGATGAACCTTTTATCCTCCCACAAGCAATCGTTCCGATCTACGGATATGCTACAAGTTGAATTTTATGGTGTTCACACCGTCCCGATCGACATTCAAATCGGAAAAACGCTAACCACAGCCGTTTCTTAGAGGTTCATATAAGATTATCCCAATAGTGGTGAATCTTCAAACGCAAGATTGGGATAGTCTACACAAACACATGAGCTATTTTTCAACGGACTGTGAAGACAAAGGTAACCGATTTTATGATGATAAACTGGAATAAAAAACCTGTTATACAAGGGAGACGGAGATCGGAACGAGCTAAGCAACTATAAGGGGCACGAAGGTGTTGAATCCTTTGAAGAAATCGTTCCCGGTAACGGAGCCAATTGACGAGTCCGTTTCCGTCAGGTAGTTAGGATGGCAAACCTGGATGTGGGATATCTGGCCTCTTCGTGGTGTTCCGATCAACGAGGTTATCGCCGTCGGACGGTGGCGTTTATCGAGGTTGGCGGCAGACTCACGATGGTGATATGAAAGCAATAAATGAGAGAGAGAGATGCAACGAGTGCTCATGGAAATAAATGCGCAAAAGTTGTTCTATATCTTCATTAATGTCATAGTAGAAGGGGTATTTATAGGAAAGGATAAAGGCGTAAAAGACTACTCGTGCTAGCGGTGTCGATGCTCGACGAGATGGCGATTGGCCCCGCATTCTATCTAAGCTTATGAACTTTCCATTAAGCGGTGGAGTTTTCGTATAAATGGGTCCGCCCGTCTTGCGGCGGCGCCCTTATCTTTGAAGATCTTTGGCGGGGTGGCCAAGGAGTTGGCGACGTCGCGCGGTCATGTTCAGGGAAAGAGTTTGACTTATGCCCTCCGACGAGTTGACCGGGAATAATGGGACCGTGTCAGGTTCCGTATCATCAACCACATGTCTAGAAATATAAATTCTTTTTGCCTGAGGATCAAAACACCTGTACCCTTTGTGAGATGGACTATACCCTAATAAGACACATGGGACACTCCGTTTTGCAAATTTTGACTCTCCATAGTGTCTAAGTGTATGAAAGCATTGGCATCCAAAGGTTCTTAAAAAGCTATAATCAGGGTGCCTTTTAAACAGTCTGTGATAAGGGGTATCAAACTGTAAGCTAGATGAGGGCAACCTGTTTATAAGGTATACTGATGTTAGGAAGGCTTCAACCCACAGATGTTGAGGAACATTGGCATGAAACATGAGAGTGAGTCCAGTCTCCACTATGTGCATATGTTTTCGTTCTGCCACACCATTCTGTTCTGGTATGTTTCCAGTCAACTTGAATATATTATTACTCGAAGTCTGTGCTTTTATACACAAAAGAAGTAAAACGAAATCTAAAGGATTGGGATCACTCAACCCTAATCCCTTTGTACAAAGGAACCTAGTAATTATCTAAACAAAAATGAATATCAATTTGAAATTACAAAGAAGTTTATCTATCCACAGAGTCTTCGATTGGATGGAGTCTTGCTGCTAGTTGATAAAGTCTTGCTGCTACACGGATCCATGGTAAGAGATGACTGAATCCCTATCTCTTTCAATTCTTCAATTTGACAGCGTTTGGTACTTTTGTTGGATTTATCCTCAATTTGAAATGCCAATGTTGTAATTATCTTTTCAGTGCCCCCCCTGAATCAAATTTCTGCCTCCGCCATTGTTCACAAGTCTATTTTTTTCGATTTCCGTTTTGTACTTTGATATTAATGAAGTCACTCTAACATGTAAAATTAATTAGTTTTAATTATTTGTGTGTCGGTTATTTTTTCTTCCAAATAAGTATTTAGTATCCGGAAATGAAACGTCACTCTCGAATACTAACTTGGAATTTGTGAAAGCACGTAAAAAATACCACATAGGAATTATATTGATAAAAATATCATACTTCACGAAATAAATTGGGTTGCATACAAAACCATCTCTTTAATATACGAAAATGCTGTTTTTTTTGGAAATAACACGCCATTCAAATAGTCATTATTAATAAACAGTGTCAGACAATGTGACACTACTAAATGTCACACTAACACATCGAAAGTACATAAATACTAAATATTGTCATTCAATTTATCACTACTAATTGACATTATCACAATGACCATAGTCACTCAATGTATCACTGCTAATTACACTGATTCACCGAAAATATATAAATGGTCTCATTTAATATGCATCTAGTAATTGATAATGTGACAGTAATGACAATAACCAACATCAGACAATTTGTCACTACTAAAAGCACTCAACGTTTGCTATGAACAAAGGACAACGGCAGTATTATCGATAACTCGAGTCTGTAGCACTGTCAAGCGCTCACCAAACGTCAGAAAATCCAACAAACGGTGATACACATCTTGAATGATCGGCACAGAACGGTTCTTTTGAATCCTACCTGCTTTCTACAGTAGCATCGTCATCACCGTCATCAACATTAGACGCTTCCTGGAAACAACGGCAAGACGGTGTCAATAGAAGAGCGAAATCACCATCATCTTATATTTTTTATTTTTTTGTTTTCATTTTTACTTTTCAAAATTTAAGCAATTCTAAGAGCGGGCTAAAGCAATAATGGGGAGGACAAACAAGTGGATCAGGCAGACAAAAGCAGTGTTTTTCTAACAAAAAAAACACCTCCGATACCAAAAAAAAAGATTAAAAAAAAAAAATAGAGATTGCGTTACTTGGTGTCATAAATATGTGGTAAAATTTCTGATTAGAAACTCATACGAGGCCAGAATCATACTTTCATAAACAATCACCGATAAAAATTATCGGTTTTCCAAATAAATTTGGTGAATTATTATGGATTTATTTATGGAATTTGTTGCACTTCGATTTCAATAAATGTCGTATAACATACCAACTAGTACAATGCATAAAAGAAAAAAAAAAAACAATGGAAGATTACCTATAGACGAAGGCCGAGAATAAATGATATCTGTGATCAACGATCTACAGTTAAAACAGAATCATCCACCAGTACTTTTAAAGTAGAAGGCATTTTGTTATTTTCCTTATGAAATCTCAAGAAGAATGATGCTCATATATTTATAGGCCTCCTGCCTAAAAATCTTATGGAAATGTCACAATTTTATCTATAGCGAGGAGATGTGAGAAAGAGAAGAGGATTAGGGTTGCACAGGCGAGTGGACGTTTTTAGCCCTTAAAGCATTGTCAAAACCATGTCACTAGATGGAATATTCTAAGGCATACACAGAAGGGCCAAAGTGTGTATTTTTTTTTTTTCATGGAAGGGCTAAAATGTATGCTTTTAGTTAATTAGGGACCATTTTATTAAATAAAAAAAGTGAAAGAGACCAATTGTTTGGAGTGGTATTAGTTTAAATGATTCCAATTTGTTTTGCCCTTATTTTTGGAATATATAGTTAATCTTAAGCGATTACTCAATTTTTTTATAGGGGGAATGAGGGAGAATGACACAAACATTTCATCAATAAGAGAGAAGAACAACTTTTTGAAACTTTTGCATAAAGGACAAAACAATTTTTTTTTATTTTCTAGCGCATTTTTTTTTTTTTTTTTAGAAAAAAAACCAACACACTTTCTTTCTCATCCATTATTTTTGAAACACTCATATCTCTCAATCTAGAACTCCAAATTTAAAAATTCTCTCACCAAATTTTTTATTTTTCATGTTCTTTATTTTGCAGCCATATTCAACATATTCCGACGTGATTTCAGAAAATCAGCTGTCGAAATTCACTATTGTTCGAAATTCACTGTCGATATTCACTAATTTTCAGGATTCACTGGGGAGCTTCCCTGAGTGAATTTCGACAGTGAATCTCACGAAAAACGATGTAATTATATCGAACCAAGTCTCAAAATGAAGAGAATAAAAAAAATTCAGTGAATTTTTCATCGCGCTTGAAAATCTAGATCAAAATATATGATTCTTTGAAAACGGATGAGGAAAGAGAAAAAAAATAAAAAATTTGAAGCAGGTACGTAGCGGAAGCAGCACACATTTTTTAATTTTAATTTTTTGTTTTGTTTTTTAGCCTATAGAAATTATAAAAGTTATCCGTCTCCCTATGGAAACTATTAAGCTATTTAACGAAATTCCAAAAGTTGTCAATATCCCTAATTCTTCAAAAAAAAAATTTAGGGAGTGATTACTCAAGTTAAACTTGGAAAATAGTTTGAAAATAAATAAATTTATTTTAAAACAAGAGACATTTAATATTCAATCATATGATAAATTCAAGGGAATGAGGAGAAGACAAAAATATTTCATCAATTGAGTAGAAGGGCGTTTTTGAAACTTTTGCATAAAGGACAAAACTATTTATTCATTCATTAAATCCACTTTGTTCAAATTATTTTGTTTAAATTCATCGACGAAATTCACTAATTTTCAAAATTCATCGTCGAAATTCACTAATTTTAAGGATTCACTTGTCGTAAATTCAACGATTTCGGGATTCATTGGGAGATTCACCGATTTTCGGGATTCATTTGTTTGTCCTTCTCGCTTATAAAAATTATGCGGTTGTCCTTCTCATATAAAAATATGTAGTTGACTGTTATTCTTAAAAATATTTGATTGTGTCCTTATCCCTAATTTTCCATAAATTCAATGAATAATGTCGATAACTACATGAGCTTTAAAATAAATCTATTTAAAAGGCATGCTAGATGTAACGCCCAGAAACTACGGGCTGGAGTGCATTTACTTGAGGCATAATGGACGCAGTAACTACTTGGGCACGCCGTCCTCGCTTGCAGTGCTAAAATGGTTAACCCAAGTTATCAAATCCATTATTCCTCACTCTTAAATACTAATCCCAATTCCCACAAGCTAGCAATGTGGGATTTTGGGTCGTGACATTCTTCCCCGCCCAAAGGTGGTGTCCTCGCCAGGGATCTACCAAGGTATCAGAGGTGGCCCCCACCAACTCTAAGGTGTGGCACTTAGATCCGTCAGTGAGTCGGCTCTGATACCAATCGTAACGCCCGAAACTACGGGCTGGGTGCATTTACTTGGGGCATAATGGACACAGTAACTACTTAGACCGTCGTCCCGGCTTATCTAAAATGGTTAACAAGTTATCAAATCCATTATTCCCTCACTCTTAAATACTAATCCCAATTCCCACAAGCTAGCAATGTGGGATTTTGGGTCGTGACACTAGATATTACTAATCTCTTATATGTCAATTCATTATTCGTTGTGAATACTTAAGTTAATAAAATAATTTCATAAAAGACCTTATATTTGAGGAAATGGGCGAGAATGACAAAGAATCTAGAAAATTAGAAAGAAATGACAACTTCATTTTTTTAGGTTAAAAATGATTATTTTATAATTAATGGAACAAATTACCTTGGGAAGGTAAAATTAGGAATCACAAAAAAAAATTGTGAACATAACACATGTAAATGAAGGGAGATGTACTTAAAGCAAAAAAAAAAAAAATGTAGTAGCACTAATAAATTTTTTTTATTTATTTATTTATTTTTTTTTGTTGAGAAAAGTAGCACTAAATTGAGTGTTTAATGATCATTACACAATCATGACAATGTTATGACATATGTTAATTGTATAAATTAATTGAGTCCGTTAATAAATTATAGGGGAAAGGAGACCAAGGGCACAAGTACCGTCATAATAGGCAATTAGTATCACAAATTTTTTTGAGGGTAAAAGTGACACATTTTATAATAAAAATGTCATTATAATACTAAATTTCATGAATTTAAAAAGCCTCAGATTAAAAAATCTAGCATGTAGTTAGATTTATAATCTGGTATGGCAGAGTGTTTGAACACTTATTACGGACTTTTAAAAAAAAAAAAAAAAAAAAAAAAAAAAAAAAATCATGGAAAATAGAATAACATTTCCTGCAGTAGCCCTTCACCCGGCTACCGTCCCATGAAAGTTTTTCACAAACAATTGTATGTCATGCACCTCCCCACACCGTCTGTCCCCTCTCCCCACTGAGAGATTTTATGGTGCTGAAAGTTAAATACGAAGGTTTCTGAAAGTGATTTCTTATCATAATGCCTCAAAATATAAATCTATAAAAAGTTATTTTTATTTCATTATATAAATCCGTTTAGAATATCAATGAAATATTTATTATATTTTTCTTCCTTACACCATTAATTTATTATATATCCATCCACTTTTGTATTAATAACGACCAAAGATCATTTTAGATTTTCATCATTAAAATTAATAACACTTAACTACTTTCTTAAACTGTGTGAAAAGTCCTAAATTGACTTACATTTTTGGGTACGTAGTACATTAGAGCATTTTATTTTTACCCTATTTAACATAATACATTTTGATTGAGTGTGAGATGTTAGAAATGAAAGATAGTAATGAATGTCATTTGATACAATCTTAACACAACGGTTGTATCGTAAAACTTGTCCTCTCCAACCCAGCGCAACCCCCCTCCCCCTCCCCACCCCACCACCCATGAGAGAAAATACAAATTCCTCTAAGAAGTAAATTTTCTTCTTAAGACACCGCCACATCCTCATGGAACACCTAGTGTCATATGAGAAAATGGCCGACTAAAACGTAACAATGCAATAACATTGTTAACAGTACAAAATAATCGTAGCATGATAAAATGACAGTATAAAACACGTTATAGTTTAAATGACGGGAATAAATATCCGTAGAAATCCGTAAAAGCACAAAATGACGGCACAAAATAGTCATCTCAATAACAGGAAAAAATGACGGTACAAAAAGCATATGGTATAAATGGCTGAAGAAATGACAGTAAAAAATAATCGTAACATTATAATGATAATACAAAACATGTAACAATATAAAATGTCAGTAAAAATAATCGTCACGGTACCAAATGATAGTACTCCATCCGCCTTAAAATATTAGTCCGTTTGAATTTTTGACTTTATCCCAAAATATAAATTAATTTAAAATGTCAATGAAGCATTCATTGCATTATATTCTTCATTTCACCTCAAATTAATTATCAATTCATTTATTTTTATTTTCTTTCAATTTATTAAATTAACGGTGATCGTAGAGTATTTTGGACTTTTATCTTTAGAATTTATAACATTCAACCATTTTATTCAACTGTATGAAAAGTTCAAACATAGTTATATTTTGAGACGGAGTTAGTATAAAATAACCGTATAACGGGACAAAATGACTGTGCGGAACCCGTTAGCGTATGAAATGTCACCGAAAAATAATTGGCTTATTAATATTAAGACGAAACATAAAGGAATTTTTTTGGGGGCTAGGTCATACCACAAGATACATTGAATTTTTTTTGTGAAAAAAAATCACAAGGGGTAGGGGAGGTGGAGGGGAGGGGGTAGGGTGGGTGTTGGTTGGGGGAGTGTAATGACCCCAGCAATTCCGAATCAACCCGTTCGGACAGAGCTGTTAACGAGCCAAGCCAAACCGAGTATTGGTAGTTTGAGCTCGAGCTCGTTTAGCTCACGAGCTCGTTCGTTTGTTAAATGAACAAAAAAAAATTGTTCGAGCTTGACTCGTTAAACATATTTTTGTCTTCCAACGAGTATGACTCGAGTTCGGGTCGTTAAGGTATAAAACATAAAGTGCAAATGCAAAAATAACAAGTTATAGATTAATATTACATATATCACGCTACAATAATCATTATAAAAATATGTAAATATTAAATTAAATCAATCTATAATCTCAATTAGATGAACGAATGACTTATCCTCGTTTGAGTTAGGGTTACTGTGTAAATTGATGTATTTATATAAGCAGGTTCGCGAATATAATCGAACGCTCGCGAACCAAGCTCGAGTACGTTCGTTAAGCGAACGAGCCTACAATCATTTTCGAGCTCGGCTCGTTAAGCTAAACGAACCAACGATCACGAACACTAACAAGCCGAACACGAGCTTGTTCGCGAACAACTCTCGTTCTTTAACACCTCTACGTTCGGATGTGACCTGAGACAACGTATTTTTTTCCATCTTGAATCACGAAGCCTCGTGATATGATTAGTGCACGGAAGCTAAAACAACAAGCTTGGCTTACTCAAACGAACCATTCGTAAGGATCGCATACTTCAATAAATAAAAACCATTTCAACCATAACATTATTTATCAAAGTTCCAAACATTTAAACATAACTTACAAACACTTAAACAAAGAGACTAGAAATCCACAACATTGACCAACTCATCATTAGATATCACCAACATTACCCTCATAAAACGTCACAACCTAGGTGTAGACGTCCTGATACCGTGAGTAGTCCACTAATACAATTGGATTATATGACACTGCATTCATGAGGTAACTTGCAAAGATCATCCTGGAACTTGGATTGGGACACTAGATTATAAGCTACGGTGACTCTTCTACGAATCTGCTCATACCGTCTTGGAGGAGTGCTGCTCTTTTGGTAAGAGTTAAGATAAGGGAGAGCTTACAAGTATTAGTAAGGAAACATTGTATCAATGGGAACATTCACCTGCTACCAGGATTGGAACAGAATTCCTAGTTGCCTTTCGCGGAGTGAATGCATAAGAATACTTAACATAGAACTAGTTAGCCATATAAGAGAGAGTATAAACATGCTTTAATAAACTAGTACTACTATTTTAACTCATTTCATTCATCATCTCGTTTACTTAACATCATGAGCTTCATATATTTATGGCTTTAAAAACCGTATCTCATAACGCCCGTTCGAACACGAGTCCTTATCCGGAAGCCGAAGCGCTCGCACGCATAACATTAAATAAATAACATTACACGTAAGCCTCACTTCTCAGTATCAAATAAAAGCAAGCGGAAGCAAAAGACTAGGGTAATTTTTCCCAAACAATAGAGATTAAGAATCATTAAAGGTAGAAAGAAAATGTAATGCTTATTACATTCAGAAGAAACCAACGAATCCAAAAGTACTAGAAGTAAACTACAGAATCCATTAAAATCCAAGTCTAAGGCATAAATGAAATAAATGATAAATAGTAAACAAGGTCTTCAACTCTGGCGTCCTCAAAGCGTCATCATCGAAGTCCTCTCAAAACCATCACCAACTGTTCGTCTTCTCTCCCCAAACACATAAATAAACATGCATTTGAGGTAAGTACAATGTACATAGTAGTAAGTAGAAGCTACAATTTAATTAAGGTTCGTTATTAATTAATCATCTTAGTGAGACCGACTCAATTTATGGTTCATCCCATGCCCATCGACACGTCATGACTATACGTTTCTACTTAACTTATCTTTGTTGCGTCACTACTCAAGGACACTGCGCATGGCGTTCATCAGCCTGAAGATATACTTGCTAACTAACGGTGATTAGCACCGATTAGCTCCGAGGTCTCCCCGGTATGCGTATACGTCCGATGGATTTCCTCCACTACCCTTCAGCCCGTTTAAGGCCACAGTGTTGTCCACCCTTATGAGCGTATCACATCGCCGATATGGATTAGTGTCTAAACCGAGAATAGATGATGCTTTATCTTTTACTACACATATGTAGGTATTGATGTGAATAACTAGCCATTCCTAGTGTTTTCAAGTAGGCTCCCTCACATCTCCTACTCTCGTACTTAGAACCGGCTAGACACGGACAAGTCTAGCAAAAACACGAGACATTGATGAACTCTAGTTCACCAAAGCACAAGCCCTTTCATGCCGCTTCCGACGGATCGAACTTCAACTCCCTTTAAGAGTACATTCGGTGTTTTAACTGAACGAATCGGAAGTTCAATCGAAGCTTGTTTCCTTTTTAATTAATCTTAATACATCATGTTTTAAAGCTCAATCCAATAAAATAACATAACATTGAGGCCTGAACTAAAATGAATCGATTAAAATCAACAAAACAAAGTAAACTGATCAAACGCCCGTCTAGAACCATAAGCGCTCATTTAAACCCATTTGGGCGCCCGTCCAACCTTATGGGCGTCCGTGCGGGGGTGGGCGTCCGTCCACTATAATCGGGCGCCCGTCCACCTAAAGCGCTACAACTTTGTATGTAAATCACTCCTCAAGCGCCCGTCCGCTAAGGCAAGCGCCCGTTTGAGTTTTAGCTTTCAGGACGCCCGTCCGCTATGCAGACGCCCGTCCACTGCGTTTCTCCCAAAACCCTAAAATCTTCAAACTCGATTTCTAATCGGTTTCTAACACAAACAGCAGCAACTATAACACCGAAAAACGCCTAAACGCATATCTAAGCATATCATAGCATCTAGGATCGTTAACCAATCAAAGTATACATCTTTCTTGCACCAAGACATCTTAAATCTTGATCTAACTACTCACTACCATAATTAGATTGTAGGAAGAGCTTCTTACTTGTTTAACAGCAATACCAACAGCAAAAGCTCAGTAAAAGCACAGCCAAATTGATCTTTTCCTGCAGATCAAATCATGTGATAAATCCAAACTTTGATTAGATTCGATCACACGCTCTCAGAGCGATTAACCATGAAAAATATATGAGTTTTGATCCTCAAAACTCACCCAAAAACAACAAGGGTCGAATTCTTACCTAGGGAAAAGATCCAACTTTTTGGTGTTGAATCGACGCTCCCTTCACGACGATTCCGATGCTCGAAACTGATCTGAAAACGATTGAGAATCGACTTAGAACCGATGAAAATCCTTCAGCCCAAAATTTGCTTGCACTTGAAGAAGAAGAGCATCGCGGTGCTTTTTTTTTGTTTAGGTTATGGGATTAATGTGTATAATAGATCCCTTAAGTAGTTAATCCCAAATAAATCCCTTTTCCTATTATAAAATCGAAAAAAAAATCTCTTTTATTATATACATAATTACCTTAAAATTATATATATAAATATCCAATTACTTAAACTCCAAATAAAAGGAACCGAACCCAATATTTCGTTTTCGCAAAAGACACGTCGCCTTACTTTCCGAAAATCGGAATATTACATTCTTCCCCTTAAAGGAGTTTCGTCCTCGAAACTTAGAACATACAGTAAGTCCATAAAATCGGGAACTCGTGATCATATCATCCTCGACTTCCCACGTAGCTTCTTTCGGTGAATGATTGCTCCATTGCACGAGAACCAAAGGAATCAACCGTCTCTTAATCATCTTTTCCTTCTGTCCAAAATCACGATCGGTGTCTCATCATATGCTAGATTATCTTGAAGAATCTCCGTATCAAGCGGATAGCCTCAACATCCGTCTTGGTCAAACACTTCTTCAACATCGAGACATGAAACACGTTGTGGACTCTTGACATGGATTACGTAACTTAAGCTTGTAAGCCAACGGTCCAATTCTTTCGAGAATTTCAAAAGGTCCAACATACCTTGGGCTTAGCTTTCCACTTTTGTCCAAAACGTTTCCTCCCTTCATTGGTGACGCTCGTAGATAAACTCTTTCACCAACTTGAACTCTAAAGGCCTTCTTCTAACATCGCCCAACTCTTTGTCTATCTTGAGCCGCCTTGATTCTTCTTAACCAGCTGAACTCTTTCCTTAGCTTGCTCAACCAATTCCGGCCCGGTGATTTGTCTTTCTCCGACTTCATCCCAAAGCAGCGGCGTTCTACATCTTCTTCCATACAACGCTTCAAAGCGGTGGCATACCTATACTTGCATGATAACTATTGTTATGGCGAACTCCGCTACGGTAGGTAATCATCCCATGATCCGCCTACCTCCAAAACACAAGCTCTCAACATATCTTCAAGTGTTTGGATAGTTCTCTCAGATTGTCCATCCATGCGAGGATGAAAGGCCGTACTCAAATCCAACTTGGTTCCGAAAAGCGCTTGCAAACTTTTCCAAAACCGGAGCGAACCTCGAATCACGGTCCGATACTATCGATATAGGTACTCCGTGTAACTTCACTATATTATCCAAGTATAGTGTGTCATCATCTTCAAGGGCATATCAACCTTATACGGTAAGAAATGGCGGATTTAGTCAATCTATCCACAACCACCCAAATCGCATCATGACCGCCTCTTGTCCTCGGTAAACCGGTGATGAAATCCATTGTGATCTTATCCCATTTCCATTCGGGATTTCCAATGGTTTAAGCATTCCTCCTGGTTTTCTATGCTCGGCCTTCACGCCCGACAAGTGTCACATTACGTAACGAACTTGGCTATCTCGATTTCATCGAGGCCACCAAAACTTTTCCTTCAAGTCTCTGTACATTTTAGTGGATCCTGGATGAACCGCAAATGCAATCCTATGTGCTTCTTCCATAACTCTTTGCCTCAAATCACCAACATTAGGCACACACAGGCGATCTTGGTACCAAAGGTTTCCGTTCTTGTCTAGCACATATCCCACTGTAGGCTTTTCTCTTGCAACTCGCTTCAAATCAACTAAAACTGGATCTTCATCTTGCTAGGGAAAAGATCCAACTTTTTGGTGTTGAATCGACGCTCCCTTCACGACGATTCCGATGCTCGAAACTGATCTGAAAACGATTGAGAATCGACTTAGAACCGATGAAAATCCTTCAGCCCAAAATTTGCTTGCACACGCAAAGAAGAAGAGCATGCGGCTGCTCTCTTTTTTTTTGTTTAGGTTATGGGATTAATGTGTATAATAGATCCCTTAAGTAGTTAATCCCAAATAAATCCCTTTTCCTATTATAAAATCGAAAAAAAATCTCTTTTATTATATACATAATTACCTTAAAATTATATATATAAATATCCAATTACTTAAACTTCAAATAAAAGGAACCGAACCCAATATTTCGTTTTCGCAAAAAGACACGTCTGTCCTTTCCCGAAAATCGGAATATTACAGTATCATGTTTAGTATAGCCTAACATGAAGATCATGGTCATTCTTAACTTTTAGGTTCATAAAACCCATATCATGTTTAGTATAACCCAACATAAAAATCTTTTTGATTGTTTTTTTTCATGAGTAGCCCAACATGGAGAGCATGCTTAACTCTAAATAACTGAAAATGACCATTATTACAATTATATCACATGGTTAGGGCCTGCTAACCGGCTCGGTACATGTTCACTAATCTTGCTTGTGAATGAGGACTGATGACAAGAACCGTCAAGGATTCGTTGTGTTTATTGCTATTAAAGTACTTGACCATGAATGTATATTAAAATCATCTCTTTATGCTTTTTAACCTCTTTCATTTTCATTATCTTCTCTTGATATTACATATCCCTTTTACATTACATGCTTAGTACTCATAAACCATAACATCAAATTTACCATATAATCCTAAAACATGCTTTCTATATCACATAACAAGTGTATGTCAACTAACACAATAACCTAAGAACATGCTTTATAGCATCACATATTAGCCTATACAAGGCTTCCTTATCTTTAACATGTCAACAAGTATATTAAAGAAGTACTATGTTTAGAAACACATAGAATCCTACATGCATGATATTTATAATTCATAACAGTCATGAAATCCATTTAAATTACCAATTAAGACACGAACAAGAACATGATTCATTATAGATCCTAAAACAAGATTTTCTAATGTCCAATGAACCATAATCTTTATACAAAAGCATTTAAAGATTATTTAATTTCTAGAATATCAAAAACTTTTACAGATATTTATTCTAGAAAGAAGGCTGCCGCTTAGACGGTACACCGGCGTGCGGCAAGGACGGTGTCCAGCAACTAGAAAAGTTTGAAATATGGTTCTATCCAATAACATGCTTAACTAACGCACACACCCAATGTATTACAATTTAGAATGCAGAAATAGAACCACTTTGCATAAAAATCACACAAACACATAATTGCGTATACAGTGCTTTAAAATCTTTGATGCATGAGTTATCACCTTGATGGATATGGAAATGATCAACAATACTAGCTTCCTCAACTAAGAATTACTGATCTCCTATCATAGATTCAACATAAACCGGCTTATAAGCATGAAAACCCTAACTTAAGTATATAAGAAAAGCATACTTAAACTTATTGAAATATAAACTACAACATAAAATACTTGAAGGGCTGAAAAAATTGGTAGAGATGAGCTAGAAATGCTGCAGAGTTTCTTTATACTTGAGAAAGAAAGGCAGGAAACAAGGTACAAAAGGCTAGGCTTATATAGTCCTCAAATTTGAAGATGTCATGAATAAGGCTATTGTTTTGGATGAACTGGAAGGCCAAGGGGTTTCCATAAACAATCCTCATTAATTTGGAGTTGAAGATCTGGAAAATACTAATGGAGAACCATCAAGTCATCATCATTTTCTACACATCTCTTATGGTCCATAATTTCACATTGATAATTGTTACCTGTCTGAGGCTTATATCAAGGGATTTGCATGCCCTTCAACGTTGAAAACTTATGGAACTCTAATTTATCATTTATATGGATATTTTTAAGGTTCCATATAATTATGAAAGGTTGGTTTATTAGAGAATACAACTTGTCCTTTATTTGTGCTGAAGTCGTCAGGTTTGCAGATTCTGGCGGACTTTCACATTTTTATCGATCCAGTTGTCATCCCGTGGACTATTTTGATCTAAGAGAATCCCAATGTGATGAATCACATGTCCAAATGAAGAGAATGATTTCTTACTTTGATTCTTTTAACATATTTGGGCCGAAGAGCATGGATTAAACACTGAAGAGAAGAGAAGATGGGTTTTTTCGTTTTTTCCTAATTTCTTTTTATTTGGAGTCTTATTATTATTATTGGTGTCGAATAAGGCCTACCAAGACCATATAGCACGAAATTTACAAGTATTATTGTGATTGATTCCATCAAATCTTCATCTTATTTTTGGTAGATATTGATCAATCGATTGGGGATTATTTACTAATTTGTGATTTGAAGATCTTTTGTATATTAGGAATTATCTTTTTTTTCTTTATTTCACCTAGACTTAGGAGTTGTCTAGGTTCATTTTTATTTTACATTTTCTTATTTTAATTTTATTTTCTAGAAAATAAAATGCCAACTTCCTTGGCCTATAAAAGGAGGGGCACACAATATGTATTTGATACCTTTGAATTGATTAATAATATTGTTATTGGGAGTTGTTTTCTCATTAGAGTTTTACAACTTTTTTTAAGTGCATTTTAAGTTTGTGAGCATAGCTTAAAGTGTTTCATTGTAGTCTTTGGTTTAAGGATCATTAGATGGATCATGGCTTCTTTATAGCCATTGGTACTTCTAGTTTCATCATTGAGTTAAACTACTTTTGCTCAAGTCTCTTCTTTCATCTTATTCTATTTTTCCATTTTATTTTGGGATCTGAACGTGGTTATTCATTGTATTACTTAGGGTTCTTGACAACTCTATTGTTAAGGGTCCAAGGTATACATTAAAGACTCTGACCTTTGTCTCATAGTGCATCTATCTATACGGCACCAAGACACATCCTTTGAGGCGGTGGCTCTCTTCCTTCTAAGGGCCCCTTTGGATGTATTTCATACGTGCTAAAACCAAAATTATACTTTCCTTTATTCTGTATGATATATGACGTATAACCACATGTCATTTGACCCGAAGGTGACGTACCGGAAAAATCAGACTCATGGCATCAAATTCACCCACTTATTGAAGTTTTGTCCTCAAAACTTGCTATTCCTCATGGTTAAAGTGTTCGGATATTTTTCCCTTATCATATCTTCATTTTCTCACGTAGTGTCCTCGACGTCACGCTTCTCCCATTTCACTTGAGTTAAAAATACTTCTTTAAGTCTGACTTCTTTTGTCAATTTCATTACATTCTATTTAGTTACAAGATATTCCATAGTATCCACATAGTATTTTGCAATATGTACTCTAATCCGTTTCACAAAAGTGCAGAAATGATCAAATAGGTTCTTCCACAGCGACACTAGATGGTAGGGAAGATGCATGATCAACTTTTCGTAGTTGAGAATATGGACACAACGTCCACACAGGTGATGAAACTATGCTAGGCGCGCTCATCCAAGGCGCTGTTCAAGCCCGTGTTATAGAAAGTAGGAGGCCATAATAGGGAGGATGTACTATGGAAATATTTTCCTCACCATATGTATTTATTATAGTGTCAAGTTGAGCATGTACTTAGCTTCTTTTTTCATTATATTGGTGAACTAAGAAGTTACCTAGCCTCTTCTTATTATATGCCGACTGAACATGTTTTCAGCCTTTTTTATGTTGTCAAAGTGAGCTAGGCTCAACCATTTTAAATTATGGAGTAGACCTTTCCATTTTAAGAGGGGTAAGCGGGTTCTTAGATGCTCTTTTCATTATTACCAATTTGAGCAAGTTCTCAACCCTTTTTTAATATTGGTAAGCTAAAAAGGTTCTTAGCCTTTTGGTTTTATAATGCCGAGATGAATAGTATTTATCCTTTTATCAAAGGTTCACGATCCTGGTGACCAAGGCGTGGCATATGAGATGGGTCACATTGGTGAAAGAGGGATGCAAAATTTGTGTAAGTCTAATCTACTTGGGGACATAAGGTCAATGAGTTGGAATTTTGTGAGCTTTGTGTGTTTGGGAAGCTAAATAGGAGCAAGTTCCCAAAAGCAATTCACATCACAAATGGGACACTTGATTATATCCATTCGATTGTTGGGGACCTTCAAGGTGGAGTCACTTTGGGTGGTCACAGGTATTTTGTGTCTTTTATAGATGATTACTCAAGGATGGTTTGGGTAATTATGATGAAGCACAAGAGTGAAGCATTCAAGCACTTCAAGAAGTGGAAGGCTTTGTTTGAGAATCGAGATAGGGAGGAAGATCAAGAGACTTAGGCGATAATGGGTGGAATTTCGATGGTGCGAGTTTGATGAATTTTGCAAGAATGAAGGCATTGCTAGCCATACTGTTAGAGATACTCCACAGCAGAATTGTGTTGCAGAAAGAATAAATCAAACTCTTCTGGAGAGGTAAGGTGCATGCTCTCTAATTCTGGTCTTGCAAGGAGATTTTGGGCAGAGGCTATCAATACAGCCTGCTACTTAATCAATAGAGGGCCTCACACTGGGATCAAACTCAAAGCACTACTTGAGGTTTGGTCAGGAAAGTCAGCAGACTACTATGGACTTAGGGTTTTTGGAAGCACTGTCTACTACCATGTCAGTGAGGGTAAATTGGAACCTAGGGCCAAGAAGGGTGTGTTTATTGGATATAGAGATGGATTTAAGGGGTATAGAATCTGGTCATCACCTGAAAATAGGGATATACTCAGCAGGAGTGTAGTCTTTGATGAAAACTCTATGCTTAAATAATCTGTGAGGGCCACATCTGAATATGCAATTTGATATGAGACTAAGAAGGTTGAAAAATAGGTGGAGTTTCAAGTAGAGCCTGCTGAATTAAAAGACTCAGTAGGGGATAGTCAGCAATCAGTAGATCCAGAACTAGATCCAAACCAGTCTGCTGAACAAGGCTTAGCAGATACTCAAACAGCTGATGTTGGTCAGTAGGGTATAACTCTCAGCAGAGCTAGGAGGACCAATATCAGACCTCCGAGAAGATATGGGTTTGAGGAGGATATGGTTGGATATGCACTACAGGTAGCTGAAGAAGTGGATGGTTTTGAACCTAACACTTACAGGGAAGCTGTCATGTTCAGAGGCATCCCAATGGCTTGTTGCTATGGGAGAAGAAATGGAGTCACTTTAGAAGAATAAGACTTGAGATTTGGTCAGAAAACCACATGACAGAAGGGTGGTCAGCTGCAAATGGATATTCAAGAAAAAAAAAAGAAGGAATGACATATGCTGAGGATATCAGATATAAAGCACATTTGGTTGCTAGGGGTTAAGTCAGAAAGAAGGGGTAGACTATGAAGAGATATTTTCTCCAGTGGTCAGACATACTTCCATCGAGAGTGTCATTAGCAATAAGTGGCACATCGAATCTTGAACTTGAGCAATTGAATGTGAAGATGACCTTTCTACATGGAGATGTAGATAAGGAAATATATACGACTCAGCTAGAGGGTTTCCAAGTTCCTAGCAAGGAGGATATGTTTGCAAGTTGAAGAAGTCCTTATATGGACTTAAGCAGGCCCCAAGACAGTGGTATAAGAAGTTTGACAGCTATATGGTTCAACAGGGTTATAGAAGAAGTCCATATGATTGATGTGTTTATCACAACATGTTGAATGATGGTTCAATCATCTATCTTGTGCTGTATGTGGATGATATGTTGATAGATGCTGCAAACAAGTCTGATATTCAAGATCTGAAGAATCTGCTCAAGGCTAAATTTGAGATGAAGGATTTGAGGAATGCTAAGAAAATTCAGTATGGAGATCTATAGAGATAGGAAGCGAGGGAAGTCTGTTCTTGTCTCGTGAGGGTATATTGGAAAGATATTATCCAAGTTTGGCATGTCAGCAGCCAAACCTATAGAAACTCCAATGGCACCAAATCTACATTTGTCTGCTGTGTTTGCTCCACAATCAGCTGAAGATGAAGTATACATGTCAAGAGTTCCATATTCTAGTGCAATAGGCAGTCTTATGTATGTCATGGTTTGCACTAGGCGATTTGGCTCAGGCAGTTAGTGTTGTCAGCAGGTTTATGGCTCAACCTAGAAAGGAACACTGGAAATTAGTGAAAAGGATATTTAGGTACCTTAGGGGTACATCTGATATTGGACTCATTTATAAAGGTGGTACTCAAAGTCTTTTCACAGGGTACTGTGATTCTGATTATTGCTGCTGATGTGGACAGTGTAGAAATAGTGTCCTAAACCCAATCGGGTTGGACTGGACCCGACCGGGTCGGATCATTCTACTATTTCTTTATGTTTGTACATATATTAAATGGCTTTTCCGTTGTCATATATTTGTTCTTTTAAAGAACCAATTATGAGTTGTTATATGATAACGTCCTTAGTATTGAACTGTGATAGAGAACCATGATAGGCGATTATGGTTGATGAGATCTCTAATCACTTTAATAAGTTTGATACTTAAATGTCACTAGACTTATGTACTATTAAATAGGGCATTGATAGTACAAACAAACTAGCATATATTAGATGTCTTCTGTCTTTAAAGGGAGTGATAGATCTCGACTATAGAAGAGTAGAGACACTTGGACTGTATGTGGACGAGTATTAGAGAATGCGTACGTTAGACTAACCTACTTACACTGTTAAGTGTCACAGTATGTGGCGGTTGTGTAATTATCCTTAGGACCGGAGTCTGCATGGCATCACGGTGTGGATTTTCATTCTATGACACTATTGAGGTTTCCCCTAGCCATGGGGCGATCATGCGGTAGTGATTGGGTGTTATACTGAAGCATGCGGAGTATACATGTTTGGTCGTCCGGAAATCGCGTACCCTATTAGTAGGGGTGAATATCCGAAAGGGCCTTCTTATAAGGAATGTCTTACTCTCGTGAATCTTTGCATAGTGGAAGTAAATGAGTTACTTCGAGAGAGCATTACATCCAGATTATAAGATACGGTCGTTGATGTTTGACACTCGGCGTACGACCGTATGGATATTATTACAGCGATATGATTCTATTTACACGGTAACTGTTTCACAAGAAAGGTAGTAGTCATTGCATTTGACTCTTCCAATGATTGAGGGTCACAGTGTGTTGCTAGACGCTATCCCGTGATCGTTAGGCATGAAGGGCATTTTCGTAATTTGCACTTTGTGTCTACGGCCAACATATTCGGAAGCCTATCGGATCACACACCAATGAACATCAAGTCGGATTAAAATGTGGTTATAGTTGATAACCAAATAAGAAAAGAATTTATCTCATACTATAAATGTTATAGTGGTAAATTAATATGGTGTTATTTATTTATTATGAATAAATATAATACAAGATATTAATTATGTTGATTAATTAAATATGTATTTTGATACATATATTTCGAAATATGTATATATATGATATACATGTACTTCGTGAAATTAATTAATCATAGTATTATATTAAATAAAGAAAATCCCAATTCCCAATTTAGTGGGGAAAAGGGACGCCATATTCAATGTATAGGATACATTTGGTTTGTGCAATTTAATTAAAAAGATTACCATATATTCATATTGGTTATTAATTGATTTTTGGAAATTAGATTTATGGTGAAAAGATAAAGATATATTCAATATGAGATATTGTCAATGTATATCTTAGGAAAAATATTTAATATAAGATATTGAATATTATTGAGATAAATCAATCAAAGGGATTTTCCTTATTTTATTAGGAAAAAGTTTTCATTCTCCTCAATCTACTAGGAAGCTAATCTCAATCATATTGGGAGACTAGCGGGCGCCACTTTCTATTATAAATAGGAGGATTGACTAGCTCTTTTGTACATCACAATTTCAAGAGCTAATAGTTCTTGTGAAAAATAGAGAGCTTCTTAGAGAGAGTTTTGAGAGAGAGAAAAGGTCGGTCTAGCAACCGAGTTTTTCTGGTAGAAATCCATGATGGGATTCCGGCGGGCTGTTCTTGTGGATCACCGTTAGAGGCCGAACGCTTGGGCGACGCCGTGCATCACTACTCTCCTTAGACGGTCAGAGCGTCGATCTTTTACATCAATCAAGGTAACCAAAGTCTATTAGCTTATTTGTTTATTGCTTAAACGAAGTCGATCCTGGTTACAAAGAACTAATTTTTTTGAATTCCGCTGTGTTCCCGCGTAGATTTCCTCACAGACTGCAGGAGATCTATGACTGGGTATTTGTTTACTTTGGGTGGTTCTGTGGTAAGTTGGAAGGAAACTTTACAAGTTATAGTGACATTATCTACTACTGAATCAGAATACATGGCACTGACAGAAGCAGCAAAAGAAGTAGTCTGGTTAAAAGGGCTAGTCAATGATATGAGTCTGCATCAAGATCAAGCCAGGGTGTATTGTGACAGTCTTAATGCAATATGTTTGGCTAAGGATCAGATTCATCATGAGAGAACCAAGCACATTGATGTTAGGTATCATTTTCTGTGAAATGAGAGGAGGGTTCAAGTGGAGAAGATCAACACTGATGTGAATCCTGCTGATATGTTCACTAAACAAGTTCCAAAAGGCAAGTTTCAGTTCTGTCTGGACTTGCTAAATATCCAAAGTTATTGAATAGGCATCTGGGATACTAAGCTGATTGTGGGGGTCTGTTGAGATATTCAAATCTGAAGACAAAGAGGAAATCTGGTACTTGGTTGTGCATCTGGTCAATTTGAATGAAGTTGAAGTGAAGGTGGAGATTTGTAATGGTGATTGATCGCATGTAAGTCACTAACATCGATATTATTAGCAAGAATACTAGGTACATCGTAGTATAGTAAAGGCGAATCAAGGTCGATCCCACAGAGTCAATGAAACTCAAAGTTTAAATGATTCTAACCTAACTAACAAGCGACATAGATGGTCTTTGACCAACAATTAACATGAAAGAAACTTGGTATTCCTCCCTCTCTTCCCACCGATCTACTAACTTGGATTAGTTATTCTTTATATTTACTTCCCCATATAATTTTCTTAAATTAATCGAGCGAGCTTTTAGTTTAGTTATAAGCTACGCGTGCAACTCCTAACCCTATCTACTCTGACCATCGTAGTAGACAATCTATACGCAAGCTACCCTCCTTAATTGGTCCGTAATAGCCACACATAAAGAACTAGAATTGCCGATATCGAGCTCTAACTCATACCGCTAACCCTCCTAGACAGCTGTCGACACTGATCAGCACGTTCCTAGGGTCCATCAAGACTATGTCCTAAATAACACTTCACCTTGAAAGTTCTTCATGTTAATTTACGAGTACAATAAGCAGATTGGCCAGATCTACCCTACTGTTAATTAAACATGTCGATCAACGTAGCTGACGTGAATCCTTCAGATTAAATTTCCTTAATTTTGCCTCGGTAAACCGGTATAGACCACCGGCTTACCGGGGTAAGCTTTTCTTAATTAATGATCTACATTGCTCAATTACGATTAATCTAAGTAAATCATGGGGTTGTTAAACATGCAGATTAACTGAAGCACATAAATACGAACATATCTATCATAGCGAAGACAAAAAGGAATTTTCAAAGCTTCATACCTTCAACAATGGAGATCTAGCTTGATCTACTCAAGCTAGAGATGGTAGAGAAGGAGAGAAAACAAGAAATAACTCCTCAAAAGCTTAGAATAACTTTATTTCATCAAATTGTATAATGTATATAATATATTATGCAAAACTTGGAACTTATGTAATAATCAGCTAATGCGGCTTTATATAGATACAATAGCCGACTTATGGCTCATAGAAACCCTAACCGACCTAGTCAGTGCGGTAGATTCAATTTTTTGTCCGACAAGGCTCTCGGTTTACAGGCCCTAGCCCACGGTAAACTGGGCTAACTTTTCTTTCTTCAGCAGATCTCTTCTAGGACTTCTTTTACTTGGCCCAACATGCTTCCTTTGATCCAGATCCGATCTCCAATGCTCCATATGCGATACATCCTATAAAACACACAAAATGAGGCAAAACAGTACCAAACCTTCGGGAAAATAACACATATGCAGAATTACGATCCTAGAAACATACACATAGCATTTAACATATATTCCATATAAGAACGAGCCTATCTATCCTCTCTTGAGTTGAATTTGGGGTGAATAAAGGTATAACTAATGGTAATATTTAGGGCATTATCAACTACCCCCACTTAGCTTTTGATCGTCCCGAGCAAAAAGGCGAAAAGAAGACAACGATACGAGCAAATTATACAAGTTAATTAAAAATAGCTATACCTCAGAAAGTCAAGATCAAGATCATACCACTCATATCCATCAGTAATGCATTAAACACTTTTCACGTCATGAGCCAATATGCGTGTGCAATAACTTTCACAACCGCTTAGTAATGTAGACAATCTCACATTACGTCAACCCATAGTCGAACTAACCAGTCTCAAACATGTTATTTATTAATCAAATTAGCTGGCAAGGTGGATCAAGAACCGAGTATTACACTTAGGCTCACGTTTATCGGTCTATGCAAAAGTCGTGCGTTTTACGCTTCATCGACTCAATTTTCGCCACAGAGATTATAGATGTATATATTTCAATGCACTTCTCTTTCTTGGCGGGTGAACTCTCATTGATTTATCTATCCTTAAGGTCTCACTCTTGATAAACTACTGAATCCGAAATTCCTTTGCCCTTATAAGCGTTGGTGGAACATAATTCGGGAAAAAGCCAGGGTCAACACTAGTCAAAGCAATATGCTATCGACTAACGCAAAGGAAAGTGAGTTATACGTGCTTAAAATGGTGTCTCACAACAGAATATGCGCTTAATATCCCACTACTTCAGAAATGGGTACTTACTTTTACTTGTCCATCGTGGAACAAAGATGAAGTCCATTAACTCAAAAAGATCAAAGATATCATATTTTTTTTGAAAATTCTGTCGAAATGAATCAAAGTCTATGTGGTGAATAGTGCATCAAAGAGAATCAAGATAATCACGTAATTCACTGAATTTAATGCTAAGAAGCTAAGTGACGTCCCTTACCCCCCACTTAATCGAAACATTTTCCCCAATGTGTAAGATGTAAAAAATTAAAATGAAAAGGAACTTAGCTTCATTAAGGGTGGAGCCAAAGAAGAATTAGATCGTCGTATAATCTGATGGGCGAATGTAAGTAATCCGTGAAGAATCTGCGCTAAGTATCTCAAACAAACCAAGAAGAATGGTGGTGACAATAAATTATATAATAATATCACGGCCGTAAAAGAGAAAATAAATAACTCCAAACAGTTTAAGCCGATAAAATCATTATATTATTGAAAATCCGCTACATTACTAGGTAGGAAATAAAAAGAAAAATAAGAAAATGGAAAATAACAAAAATAAAGATAAAGAAATCTAATCCTCATCATAATAATCCTCCCAGTCAACTCTAGGCTCAAAGCCGGGAGGTGGTGTAGAACTCGAGGCAGCAATAGTAAAAGATGATGATCTGTGACGCAGGGCAGTCCTAGGTGGTGGGGTTGCAGGAGGAACTCCTAGAAAGTCTATAATTCTATCCATCTTGCGATGCAGACTCACAATTTCTCTCGAGTGCTCCTCTAGCAAGGCTCTCTGAGTCCGAGGTGCTCCGAGAATTGGAGTCACTCTCTCTACCTTCTTGAAACGACCCGTCTTGGTACTTTTGAAACTGACTGTGAACTGATCATCGGCTCAGGGTCTTCCCAATCGTCACTAACCAGAACTGGAACCTTGTCCTGTATAGCAAACATATCAATCATAGGCCCATATGGCAACTGCTCGCGCTCAGATGTGGCGGCAAGCTCATGAATGCGGCTATGCATCAGGAGACATATATTGACTAGAGATCCCTGCTCCAGATAGAACATCAACTCTTCCCTCTTCGGTGTGACAGACACCGTAAGCTTGGTCGGCAGAAGGTGAGCACAAACGAATCTATTGACCACCTTCCTATCCCAGGATAACTCGCTTTCCAGGAAGATGGTGGGGGGCTCCCACAGGATTGTGCCTCCATTGCACCCTAAAGTAATCAGCAATCATATCCATCCTCTCTAGATCTTCAATATTATTCGAGGATGTGTACTCATCTGGGCCCACTGGTGGATTACGAACCCCGTAATGTGCGTTGATCCGCTCAATCAAAAAATAAATCTTGACCCCACGAACCATCGCAAATGTAGCTCCTGGGTTATACGAAAGATAAGCATAAAATTCTCTCACCACTGTAGCATTGAACCGCATCGGTGCCTCAGGCATATCCAAAATATCTTGTACTTTTAGGGCTCGTGGCAAGATCGTACCACAATTATCCAACTCTACTCCTCGTTCTCGGGCAACCGGTCATCTGTTCCAATGACCTCGGAATGATTCATAGATCTCTAAGGAATGAAATTGCTCAACCCCGTCTATCAAGAGGTTGACATCTCCATATACATACTGGGGACCACTTGGACGATGGGCGGTTCTGCTACGCTTAGGACCCATCGTGAATGATAATAAAAACTGATAATGAAGCTGAATCTGAAAACGTATCCTCGGTAAACCGGCCTGTACCCCCGATTTACCAGCTTGAATTTTACTCAATTTGGACTGGGACAGTGTTCTGATAATGGAAGAAGAAGAACTGGAGCAGCTACACTTTGCAGCAACACTAAAAATCAGCAACAGGAATGGCAAAATGGGTGGTTGGGTTGATGAAATGGAAGAAAAAGGTTTTATTTTGGGTGGAGATATGGTGGTGATAGTGATGGGTGGCGAATTTTGTAGAAGAAGAAGAAATGGAGAGTTTTTGGTGATTGATAAAGATGATAGTTATTGAGAATGATGAATAATGGTGGTGGAAGGGTGTTTAAATAGGAGAAATGGGTACAAGGTGGAAGGATTTGGTGGGATAGTGGGTAGATGAGTAATTAGGGTGAGGGATTTGAGGGGTTGATTGATGGGATTGAGGTGGAGTTATGGTGGAGTGTGGGAAAGGATGGAAAGGTGGAAAATATGGGAAATGGGACAGTTTCTGCTGACTGATAGGTTTCTGAGGCAACGAGTGTCCTCCACGTGTCTCTAAAAATTCTGCTTTTTAATCTGACGTTCATAATCTGAAAAACCTAGCGCGGTAAACAGGAGGTAACTCCCGGTTTACTGGGGCTTCATTTCCCCAGATTTCTCTGTACTCCTCCTCTACACACCTTACAATAACTTTCTGCTCAATCCTGACCTCAAAAATGACTAGTCCTTACTCATTTTGTTGTTATTTCCGACTCAATCCTAACCTACTTCACTAGAATCCACAACAAGTAAAAAACCCTTTCCAACAACCATCGGTTTCAAGCCCAAGGGTGCGGTAGGATGAAAAAAGCTTGTCCCTTCATCCAGCTAGTTTTATTCATTTTTAATCTACCTAAGGGTTTGCAAGAATAGTTCTGAGTTTAAAGTCGTCAGCTCGACTTACCTTTGGATTTCACTCAGTCAAAAGTCGGGGCCTTAACTCGCCAAACAGGCATCCTCGAGGTTTCAACCTTCATGCACTTCCCTTCTCGTCTGTCATTATCTTTCGAGAGTGCCTTTTCCCGGTTTTCCATAGAAAGTTTCTGAGCTCTCTTCCTAGCACGCCTCTCTCTATTTGCTCGTGTGCTAGGTCATCTGCTTCTTCGAGATTTAATCTTTATGCCCGAGGATTCCACATTTTCTGCTTTAAGCTCTAATCTTTCACTACGCGGTACGGAAGGACTATCTTCCGTGAGCGCCTTGTTGTGGTCCTTCACTTCGCTTTCTCTAAGCATTAATCTCATGAACTCTTGCTCACAGGTTTCCACTAAAATCTCTCTTTGCTTAGGCCCCTCCTTTTCTATCTCCATGATTTCCACTTTTCCTGAACTATAAGTCATCTTGCAACTTTCCGGCCTTTTATCTAGGGGCTCTAGGATTTTCATCGATACGGCATCATTGTTCAATCTTAAAGTGACTTCCCTATTATCGAAGTCCATGATTTCTTTGCTGGTCGCTAAGACGGTCTACCTAATAAAACAGGGGCACTCGGATCCTCAGGTACGTCTAAAACCCTGAAATTTGTAGGAAATGAGAATCCTTCTGCCTTAATCGTACAATCCTTTAGCAGGCCGACAGACATTCTCGGGTTCGATTGACAAAGGTCATGGACCGTATTTGATCCATAGCAACCGGAAGCTTAATCTTTTGGCAGATGGATAGAGGAAGAATGTTACAACTTGCACCGGAATCACAAAGACCTAAACCTACAAATATACCATTGATAGAAATTGGGAGTCAAAATGATCCAGTGTCTCCTAACTTTTCTGCAGTATTAGAGTCCGGGTAATCCTCAGAATCTGAGAATATGGTGACCGGATCCTCCTCCGGATCATCGGAGTCGTAATTGGACGAAAGATCAATTAACTCGATAGGAAACGTACCTAGCCGATAAGTCACATACTCCTTCAAGTTTTCCTCGGCTTCCTGTTTGAGCTTTACAGTCTCCTCCTCCACACGCTTCTTATCAGCTTCATATTGATCTCTGGCTTCCGATCCAGGATACATAGAGATTGGTTTGATGTTCAACACGGTACTAGGCATTGCGTTTGACTTGTCTAGCCTTAATCGCTTTTACTTGACTGAATTTCCGAAGTGTCCTAATAATCATGTAAAAGAGACAAAATAAAATAAAGAAAAGGTTAGCAACTCCCGCTTCAGTTGGAGATGAGCCCAATGTTGAAATAGTATCCTAAATCCAATCGGGTTGGACCGGATCCGACCGGGTCGGATCATTTCTAATATTTCTTTATGTTTATACATATATTAAATGGCTTTTCTGTTGTCATATATTTGTCCTTTTATAGAACCAATTATGAATTGTTATATGGTAACGTCCTTAGTATTAAACTGTGATAAAGAAACCATGATAGACGATTATGGTCGATGAGATCTTTAATCACTTTAACAAGTTTGATACGTAAATGTCTCTAGGCTGATGTACTATTAAACTGGGCATTGATAGTATGAACATGCTAGGACATATTAGATGTCTTATGTCATTAAAAGCAGGGATAGATCTCGTTTATCGAAGTGTAGAGACACTTGGACTGTACGTGGTCGTGTATTAGAGAATGCATACGTTAGACTGACCCACTTACACTGATAAGTGTCACACTATGTGACGGTTGTGTAATTATCCTTTGGACAGGAGTCTACATGGCATCACGTTGTGGATTGTCATGCTTTGATACTATTGAGGTTTCCCCTAGCCACAGGGCGATCATGCGGTAGATTGAGTGTGATACTGAAGCATACAGAGTATACATGTTTGGTCGAAATGGGAATCGCGCACCACTATCGTAGAGGGTGAATATCCGAAAGGGCCTTCATATAAGGAATGTCTTACTCTCGTGAATATTTGCAAAGTGGGAGTAAATGAGTTACTTCGAGAGAGTATGATATCTAGATTATAAGATACGGTCTTTAATGTTTGACACTCGACGTACAACCGTATGGATATTATTACATCGATGAGATTGTAATTTACACGGTAACTGTTTCACATGAAAGGTAGTAGTCATTGCATTTGACTCTTCCGATGATTGGGGGTCACGGTGTGTTGCTAGATGCTATCCCGTGATCGTTAGGCATGAAGGACATTTTCATAATTTGCACTTTGTGTCTACAACCAACATATTCGGAATCCTATCGGGTCACACACATATGAACATCTAGCCGGATTAAAATGTGGTTATAGATGATAACCAAATGAGAAAAATTTTATCTCGACTATAAAGGGTTATAGTGGTAAATTAATATGGTGGTGTTTATTTATTATGAATAAATTAAATACAAGATATTAATTATATTGATTAATTAAATAATAACCCGGAAGCCAATTTGTTGGTCAAAGGCGCATATTTCATGAGTATAAAATACACTTGGATTGTGCAATTTAATTAATAGTATTACCAAATATTAATATAAGATATTAATATATATATATATATATATATATATATATATATATATATATATATATATATATATATATATATATATATATATATGTGATATATTTACATGTGCAAATTGATTTATGGTAATAAGATAAATATAGTAAATATAAGATATTAACAATATATTAGTAATATTTAATATAAGATATTGAATATTAATGAGATAAATCAATCAAATATATTTTCCTTATTTTACTAGTAAAATGTTTTCTTCCTCTCTACTCTACTAGGGGCGCCTCATCCACTATAAATAGAAGGTGGGTGTCAAGCTCTTTTGTATACCATAATTTCAAGAGTTAATAGTTCTTGTGAAAAATAGAAAGCTTTTTAGAGTGGGTTTTGAGAGAGAGAAAAAGTCGGTCTAGTAGCCGAGTTTTTCTGGTAGCAATCCATGATGGGATTCCGGTGGGCTGTTCGTGTGAATCACCGGTAGAGGCCGAACACTTGGGAACTCTATGCAGAACTACTCTCCTTAGACGGTCAAAGCGTCGATATTTTAGATCAACCAAGGTAACCACCGTCTACTGGCTTATTTGTTTATTGCTTAAACAAAGTCGATCTTGGGTCGATAGGAAATAAATTTTAAATTCCGCTGCGTTCCCGCGTAGATTTCCTAACACCCAACTGTTGCGGACATACTAACTAAAATCAACTAGGATGAACACAGAATAACGAAGGCTGTTAGAATCCAATTTTCCGGACCTCGGCAAACCGTAGGTAACCCTCTGGAAGATTAACAAGTGCAGGTTTGATCCAGAACGACTCAAAACTCAAAACAAAATAAATTTAAAAGAAAACAACTTCTTAATCAGAATTAAAACGTTAATTCATAAAATTGGCCTTTGTCCCCAGAAACGGCACTAGAAATCTTGATCGCGTGTAAGTCACTAACATCGATATTACTAGAAAGAATACTAGGTACATCGTAGTATAGTAAGGGCGAATCAAGGTCGATCCCACAGAGACAATGCAACTCTAAGTATAACCGATTCTAACCTAACTAAGAAGCGACATAGATGGTCTTTGACCAACAATAAACATGAAAGAAACTTGGTATTCCTCTCCCTCTTCCCACCGATCTACTAACTTGGATTATTTAATCTTTATATTTACTTCCCCACATAATTTCCTTAAATTAATCGAGCGAGCTTTTAGTTTAGTTATAAGCTACGGGTGCAACTCGTAACCTTATCTACTCCGACCATGGTAGTAGACAATCTATACGCATGCTACCCTCCTTAATTGGTCCGTAATAGCCATACGTATAATGAACTAGAATTGCCGATATCGAGCGCTAACTCATCGCTAACCCGCCAGAGACGGTATCGACACCGATCAAGACGCGTTCTAGGGTCCATCAAGACTATGTCCTAACTAACACTTAACCTTGGAAGTTCTTCGTGTTAATTTATGAGTACAATAAGCAGATTGGACAGATCTAACCTACTATTAATTAAACATGTCAATCAACGTAGCTGACGTGAATCCTCTAGATTAAGTTTCCTAAATTTTGCCTCGGTAAACCGGTATAGACCGCCGGTTTACCGGGGTCAGCTTTCTTAATTCTGGATCTACATTGCTCAATTATGAATAATTTAAGTAAATCATGGGGTTGTTAAACATGCAGATTAACTAAAACACATAAATACGAACAGATCTACCATAGCGAAGACAAAAAGGAACGTTCAAAACTTCATACCATCAACAATGGAGATCTAGTTCGATCTACTCAAGCTAGAGATGGTAGAGAAGGGGAGAAAACCATAAATAACTCCTCAAAAGTTTAGAATAACTTTATTTCATCAAATTGTATAATGTATATAATATATTATGCAAAACTTGGAACGTATACAATAATCAGCTAATGCGGCTTTATATGGATACAATAGCCGACTTATGACTCATAGAAACCCTAACCGACCTAGTCAGTGCGGCATATTCAATTTCGTGTCCCACAAGGCTCTCGGTTTACCGGCCCTAGCCCACGGTAAACCGGGCTAGCTTTTCTTCTTTTTCTTCAGCATATCTCTTCTTGGACTTCTTTTACTTGGCCCAACATGCTTCCTTTGATCCAGATCTGATCTCCAATGCTCCAGATTCGGTACATCCTATAAAACACACAAAACGAGGCAAAACAGTACCAAACCTTCGGGAAAATATCACAGATGCAGAATTACGATCCTAGAAACATACACATAGCATTTAACACATATTCCATATAATAATGAGCCTATCTATTCATCTTCTCTTGATCAGAATTCGGTGTGAATAATGGTATAATTAATGGTACTATTTAGGGCGTTATCAGTAACTTAAACTTATGCTACTGAGGTCTGGTATGGAAAAATGTTCTGGCCAGCAATGTATGAAGCATCTGCTGAAACTTGATGTTCAGCTGGGGCAAGATCAACAGGGTTGATCAACCTGCTGATGGCAAGTCTACTGAAGACAAGTCTGCTGATGCCCAACAGACTTGTGGAACACGTCTGCTGCATGTTTGTTCGAGTTTTGTCTAAGTTACTTCTAGGGTATTTCAGTCATTTACTTGGTTGACTGTTAAGTCGGTTAGGGTTGGATTCCCAAGGCTATGAATACCATCTATATCAATTGTAACTATGATGATGTAACTTTCTCGTGACAATAAAATTATCCTTGTTTGTCCGTGGAGTAGTCGGCACATTGCCGAAACCACGTTAAAGCGTGTTCTTTTGTTTTTATGTTTGTTTACTTGTTTATCTTTTATTTTACTCACAATCACCATCACTTGATCGATCCGTCATAATGAGATCCATAGGTTGGGCGTAATTTATCTGGTAGGACTAACAAAAAGACCCGGAGGTGGGGCACAATTTATCTACAGATTGAGACCCTAATTTCAAGAAAAATTAACTCACCTAAAAATCCTGCAGAATGTGCACAATTCATACCGGAAGCCGGGAACAACTTGTCTTAGAAACTGAACCCCACATGATGGGAGGAACTCATTAATAACTTATTAAGACAAACTCAACACACTTGGGGGACATGCACACATTTTATACATATAAGACATAAGTCTGAATATTATCTCCATGGAGGTCTTGTCGAAATCATCATATTTAAGCCGAGCATGGCTATCTACATATTCTCTCCCCGCAATTTGTGTTTATCTTTTAAGCGAGACACTACTTGCGCTAGAGTGATTACTATTGCGGAATATTATTATTAATTTATTTTAATTATGCTATATTGTAATTAAGGGCAATTAGGGAATTATAAGAGAAGTAGGGTAACCTCTTGTGATGTATAAATATGTGATGAATTGATGTATGGAGAGAGGGAAAACTTACTTTTCTCATTGATCAAAATTTTAACATGGTATCAGAGGCAGGTTACTAAAAAAAATTTAAAAAAGAAAAAGAAAAAAACTGATCCAGGTGATAGCAGCTAATCGGCATCCTCGGAGGAAGAATAGCAACTAGCGACTAGCAACAAGCAAGCAGCAGCTACCAAAAATATAATTTTGGTTTGATCAAACTTTGGTTCAACTCTCTTCTTCAAAAATATAAAGAAGAGAGTTCCAGCTAGTGCTATTAAACGAACAGAGCCACTCGTGAACAAGCTCGTGTTCGGCTCGTTAGTGTTTGTGGTCGTTTGTTCATTTAGCTTAACGAGCCGAGCTCAAACATGACTGTAGGCTCGTTTGCTTAACGAGCCGAGCTCGAGCTTGGTTCGCGAACGTTCGATTATGTTCGCGAACATGCTTATATAATGTTCACGAACATGCTTATATAAATACATCAATTTACAGTAACCCCGACTCAAAAGAGGATAATTCATTCATCTAATAGGTATTATAGATTTGATTTATATAATATTTAGATATTTTTATAGTAATTTTACTTGTGTAATATATGTAATTTTAATGTCTAACATATTATTTTTACATTTGCACTTTATGTTTTATATTTTAACGAACCGAACTCGAGCCGAATTCGAGCCAAAGTCGAGCCAAAAGGAAAAAATATGTCTAACGAGCCGAGCTCGAACGAGCTCGAACATTTCATCTTTTAAACGAGCCGAGCTCGAACATTTCACCTTTTAAACGAGCCGAGCTCGAACATAATTTTTTGTTCGTTTATCAAACGAACGAGCTCGAACGAGCTCATGAGCTAAACGAGCTCGATTTCGAACCACCAATACTCGGCTCGGCTCGGCTCGTTAACAGTTCCATACTTCCAGCCCCTTTTCTTTCGTGTATACTACCAAAAATGTAATTTTGGTTCAATCAAATTTTTCAGTATTTACGTTACTTGAAAATAAGAAAGTAAAGAAAAATAAAATAAAAAAAGGTTCAGGATCAGGTAGCAACCTATGATGCACGGATACTTCGTCCTGCAAGCGTATCTTGTATCATATACGTATCGGATACCGACACTCGTTGGATACTCCTTTGGATACGTATCTGGGGCGAATTGTAATTTTCAAAAGTTTGATATTTTACCGGATACACGTATCTTGATTACAGATACGTGTATCCGAAAAACATGATACATAAAGAATGAGTTCGAACCTTAATACGTGTACATACATACACATATATATACACGCACATATGTATATATATGTATACATATATACATAAATATGTATACATATAAATATATATATAACTAAATAAATAAATAAATAATATATATATATATATATATATATATATATATATATATATATATATATATATATATATATATATATATATATATATATATATATCAACACACACACACACACATATACACATACATATATAAACATTTTATTTTATTATTTCTGATTCAATACTTATATTTTTATTATTTACAAATACATCCCCGTATCCGTATGCTAGGTTTTTGTAAAATCAGGTATCTACGTATCCCGTATCCGCGTATCCCGTATCCACGTATCTGTATCCGTGCATCCTAGGTAGCAACAACGAGTCATAAGGAGAAGAAAAAGGTTCAGGAAGAACGGTTGAGTGGGGGAAGCTTCAGCCATCATAAGGAGGATCGTGAATCAATGAAGGCTTTCATTGTGCGAACGATGCTAGGATGAAATTAAAGGTGAAAATACAGAAAATTATTACTGACCATTGTTGCGGATTGAGGTTGGAACAACGATGAGTCGGGTGAGTGCGCTCGATTCGCACAAACAAGGCAACCGTGGATTCATAATGTGCAATTCCGGCAGATATGGGCAATGTGGGGACGGTGAGCAGTTGGTCTCTCGAATTTGTCTCCGACACCTTTGGCAAGGAATACTCGACCTTTTAAATTTGGGCAAGCCCAAAGATCGTTTAACGGTGAATACTCATGTATAATTGATCTGAAGCTACCCACCACATGACGGGGCGTTGAATAATCTCGAGGAAATGCGGTTGGTGAGAAGTGTCGGTTGGGCTTCCGGACGGTAGGACCTCACATGCCACGCATGAGGGAATTGTTACATTGCCGGGAGGATTAAAACCTAAAAATGTTCTTTATGTGCCTAATTTAGTATGTAATCTGTTATCCGCGACACAATTATTGGATGAATTAAATTGTCAGGTTCAACTCATTTCCACATTGTGTATTTTGCAGGGCCGAACGACGATGAGGCTGATTGGAGTGGGTGAACGCGAATATGGACTTTTCTTTTTCCGGGGGGGTTCCAAATGTGAAGGTTATGACGATTGATGAAAGAGATTCAATGGAACAATGGCACAAGCGGTTGGGGCACTCTTCAGAAAGAGTGCTTAAACAACTTCCCATGGTGAGTAAGTCTAATAAAGTGAATGAAGATGGGTGTGATGTTTGTTTCAGGGCAAAACAACCTAGGGAAAGTTTCCCAAATAGTGATAGTAGAGCCAGTAAATTTTTTAGTTGGTTCATTGTGACTTGTGGGGACCATATGGAACTGCGTCTACATGCGGTGCCTCGTACTTTCTGACATTCATTGACGATTATTCTAGATCGGTATGGGTCTATTTGCTTTATAATAAATGGGAAATAGAGAGTATTTTTCTGAATTTTATGGCTTTGATTGAGTGTCAGTTTAATATGAAAATTCTGCGAGTTCGCAATGATAATGGCACTGAGTTTAAACGATTGCTCCCTCGTTTTCAAAAGGATGGAATAATTTTTGAAAGCTCGTGTGTGGGAACCCCTCAACAAAATGGTCGAGTAGAAAGAAAACATCAACATTTGTTAAATGTCGCTAGGGCACTGCGTTTTGAGGGACATCTTCCTATTAGATTTTAGGGGGAGTGTGTAATGGCTGCGTGTTATTTGATAAATCAGAACCCCCTCAAGTGTGTTAAATTATAAGACACCGTATGAATCTTTGTTTGGGAAACCACCGAGTTTGGACAATTTATGTGTTTTTGGATGCTTATGTTATGCGCATAATCAACGACATAAGATGGATAAATTTGAAAGTCGTAGTCGAAAGTACGTGTTCATCGGCTATCCATTTGGGAAGAAAGGTTGGACCATTTTTGATTTGGAAACCGAGGAAATATTTTTTTTGAGAGATGTGAAATTTTTGGAACCTATTTTTTACATGGCGGACCCTAACCCTATTCCCTCCCCTACTTCTCCTGCACTTGACATGTTAGAGGATGAGTTCAAATTTAGAGATGTTGAGCCGCATATGGAACAGCTGGTTGACTTAGCCGGTGAAGTTACGTTGGTACTAGTGACACTGGGTCAGGTGAGGTCGGTGACGAGGTGGGTGAGTTACCCATGGACAGTGGAGGTGTAACCGAACCACCCGTAGAAGTGATCGAAGAGTTGGGTCGCGGAAAGCGAACCAAAATGCCTAAGTCAAAGTATAGGGAATTTGTGACACTTTGTTGATTACTCCCGGTTTTCTGGCACACATTGGAGGTATCTAGGCTGCGTCAGCTGCGCAGTAATCCACCCCGCTCCTTTAAAGAAGAAGTGAAATATGAAGGTTGGCGCAAGGCCATGGGAGAAGAAATCCGTGATTTAGAAGATCAAAATGCGTGCGTGGACACTTATAGGAGTTACCCCCTGGAAAGAAGGCACTTTGGAGCAAATGGGTATATACCGAAAAATACGATGAATATGGAAACCTTCAGCGTTTGAAGGCACGTTTGGTTGCTTTTGGGAATCACCAAGTTGAGGGAATTGACTGTAACGAGATTTTCGCTCCTGTTGCCAAGATGGTGACAGTTTGGGCGTTTCTAGCCGTGGCAGCAGTCAAACAGTGGGAAATTCATCAGCTGGATGTGCACAATACGTTCTTGCATGGCGATTTGGATGAAGAAATCTATATGAAGGTACCTCCTGTTTTTGCTAAAAAACAGCCGAATATTGTGTGTCATATGCGAAAATCGTTATATGGTTTGAAACAGGAACCGCACTGGTGGTTTGAAAAATTGGCCTCCGCCCTTAAGACTTATGGTTTCCGACAATCCTACTCGGACTACTCATTATTTACGCTTGTTAGGGGTGCGATCTGCATCAATGTTTTGGTTTATGTCGATAATATGATTATCGCCGGGAACGACACTACTGCCTTATAGGTCTTCAAGAATTATTTGGGGGGTTGTTTTAAAATGAAATATTTGGGATGATTGAAGTACTTTCTAGGTTTGGAGGTTGCTCGCAATCACACGGAGTATTTTATCACAACGGAAGTATGCGCTGGATATTATTGAAGAGGCGAGGCTTATTGGGGCCCGACTTGCGGACTTTCCCATGGAAAAATATTATCAACTTGTTGTTACTCAAAGTGCCTTACTCGATGATCCGGGGAAATATCGTCGTTTGGTTGGACGACTTATTTATCTTGGTGTTAACCGTCCTGATTTGGCATTTCGGTACATATCTTATCTCAGTTTATGCAGGCACCGAAGATTGATCATTGGAATGCCGCATTGAGAGTCGTGCGGTACCTGAAGAAAAATCCGGGTCAGGGCATTCTTTTACGTCTGATACGATCCCTTGCATTTGGAAGGTTGGTGCGACTTGGATTGGGCGAGTTGTCCTATTACTCGCCGGTCCTTAAGTAGTTGGCTCGTGTTACTTGGCACCTCCCCGGTGTCGTGGAATACGAAGAAACAAGTTATAGTATCCCGCTCCTCGATTGAAGCTGAATATCGATCTATGGAATCGATCACTTGTGGGTTGAAAGTGCTCCGCCAGCTTCTCTCTGATTGGGAGTTCTTATTCCTACCGGGATCCCTCTTCACTACGATAGCCAGTCGGCCATGTACATCGCTCAAAATCCCATGTTCCATGAGCGGACGAAACACATTGAAGCTGACTGTCATTTTGTTCGCGATGCGATTACCGATGACCTTATTGCTCCTTCCTACGTTCCTACGCGTTCTCAATTGGCAGATATTTTTACCAAAGCTTTGGGGAAACAACAATTTGAGTTTTTATTGTGCAAGTTGGACGTTCGAGATCTCCACGCTCCAACTTGAGGGTATTGCGGAATATTATTATTAATTTATTTTAACTAGGCTATATTTTTAACTAAGGGAAATTAGGGAATTATAAGAGAAGTAGGACAACCTCTTGTGATGTATAAATATGTGATGAATTTATGAATGGAGAGAGGGAAAAATTACTTTTCTGATTGATCAACATTTAACACAAAACGACTTCAGCTTCTAAGATCGTGCCACGTCCCATCAATGCATGCTTAACCCACGATACAAATCCTAGCTCAGGTCTACGGGAATTTTATCTGGTGGAATCATCATCCTTTATGTGACACACATTTTGGCCTCACATGGAGTAATAAAGGCCCTCTGAGCATATGGGCCAAACTAGCTATCACGGATTTTATTAACACAAAACAAACAAGTAATAATCCGGTTAACCTCAAGTATAAGGATCGTAGTAAAGAGGTTGATGCCGGGTCGATCTTACGGGGAACTAGACGAATGTGATTCCTAGCTTTTGTTTTCAAGTAACTATGTCACGAAACTACTCTAAACGTCAAACAAAACAGAAAATAAAACTAGACAGAGGATATAATCCAAAGCTAGGAAGGATACGGGCTGCGAACCAATTTAAACTAACTAAACTAAGATGCAAGTAAAACTAAACTACTAAACAAATTCAAGTTTCAAGGATTTAAATCAAATTTATAACAGACAAACGAGGATTGATCCACCTATCCAACAAGCATTGACTTCCTACCTCGATTATATTGTGGTTTTTATCTAGGTTGTGATTCACCTTATCTAAACATGAACCCTAATTCCTTAGAAAGTTCATATATTAACCTATTATCTTCCAATGCAAGATTAACGTGTTTCCTAACCAAAGGTGTAAACTTTATGTTTATAATCTAGCAACTAAACCTATTAACTTCCGTTATGATAGATTTAAATTACTATTCTTATTCATGATGATCTAGGGTTTATTAAGATTTCCATCAACAATAAACAATCACACATGCAGATCTTCCGATATAAAAGCAATTAAACGTATTAAACATGAATAATAAACAACCTTTAAATAAAAACTCACAGTACAACCGAAGAGAACGAAATCAACAATTGTTGGACGGCTTCACAATTCTCGTTTGGTGAAGCTTTTAGCCTCTAAACATCCTCAAAGAACTCGAATGTGCGAGAATAGTTCATAAAAGTAACTAGTTTAATCTAGATCTAAAGTGCATAAAAGCTGGAATAAAAGGAGAAAACGCAGCCTAAAGCCGCCCCTAGGTTTAGGGTTTTGAATAATGAGTTTATGGTATGTTTTGTGTGGAGAAACAATTTGCTATATATAGATTTGAAGTCGGTTCAAAGCAAAGTCGGCCGACGACGCGCCCGTCTGGATAGGGTGAGCGCCCGTCCACTCTTCAATAGAACTTGAATCGAGGCGAGTCATGACCAGGCCTTTCGTCCATCCAGCGTCCACTCCAGCGTCCAAACTTCACGAATCAACTTCCCATCCCTGGGCGCTCGTTCACTTCATCGAGACGCCCGTCCACTTTGGGCGGAGATTGCAGGACTTGAGTCAAACGATCGAATCTTGATTTCTTTGATCTTTATCTCTTTTCTTCTAAGTCATTCCTTTATTATCTCTTTTATCATCAATTAATTCGAACTTAATCAACTTTTGATCATCTCTTGAGCCTCAAACATGTATCTATAACACATAAAAACATCCCAAAAATGTAATAATGTCCAATACAATCATAAAATCATATAAAAACACCAAAATCAACCAATTTTGCGAATAACTTATTTAAAACCTCATTTACTCAATATTTCCATTAAACACTCATTTCTTATGCAAATTTATACAAATACGGGGGAAAATATCATAGAATATAACGTTATAAATCGTATAAAGTCACCCTTAACAACTCCCCCACACTTAAGCTTTTGCTCGTCCCGAGCAAAACAAAACAAAAATTAGGCTCGAGAAAAAAACAGACATCTAAACATACATAACACATATCCAATAAATCAGAGGTTCACCATGGTGTGTGTGCATAGCTATAGAAAACTTCCACTATATCCAAACTCGAGAAACTCAAAGTAAAACTAGCTAATACCCCTCGTAGACTAGTAATAAATGACACTCATAAGATGCACCCTACAAGCGTGATATATCCCGACAAAGATGATCGAATGAATCTAGGGCCTTTCGAAATACTCAGAGGATAATCCCTACATCATATCTTCGATTTATCTTTGGGGATAAGATTAACGAAAACTAAGCCTTATATTCAATTTAAGTAACGATATCTTAGTTGATTTAACTTATTCACTTTTAAACACACATTAGGACAAGCTATTGCCCGTCATAGTAGAATAGGACATTTCGAGATAATCCCCTACCTTACTCCAATCATAAGGCAGCTTTTCCTAACTGTCGTGAGCTTTTAGTCATCATAGTGGTATAGGACATACGTGGTATACCCTATCGCACTCAAATCATCGACTAGCTTCCGACACACCCAATTATTTCGTACTTTTTCAACTTTTTCATGTTGACATTAGTTACGTGTTACTTATCACATTCAAACCTTCAGATATTCACAGTATATCATACTCGGAGCTAAATACAGACTATCATAAATCTCAAGATATATACGTAGCACTAAGCACATGACTTATAAGAAAATCAAAAATCACTCGTCCAAAACGGGGTATAACTTTATAAGTTAGCTCGTCATTCACTATGGCTTGTGAAAAATCGACCTCAGGTGGAACAACTAACTTATCAAACATATGATATACAGCTTAAATGACCATAAAAATAGCGAACATTGAATCGAATTGCCTACTCGGGACAAAACAAAAACAAAAGTGTCGAAAAAAGTTTGAAAATTTTAGCTCATTTGCATAGAAACATTACTCATTAAGCAAATGTGTAGATACATATCGAACATTCCCTCCCCACACTTAAAAATCAACATGTCCTCGTGTTGTGCGAAACGAAAAGAAAAGGAAAAGACTTAGGTGATTTAAATCGAAATGCGAATCGTCGGTCGGGCCGGAGCCTACATAATGACACTCACAGAATGCGTAACTTGGACAATGTAGCTCAACGAAACCGCTAAAAATATACCTCGCTGCGTCTTGACAAACATGGAACCATCTCGGGAAAGCGGGAGTTATACCAAAATGAAAAGATATAGCAAATTCAAGGATTAACAAGAGATAAAGCATCCAATACAACCAAAAAGTATAAACAAAGTCGAAATGAAAGTACGGGTGCCTTATGGCTTACATGATCCATCGAAAGAATAAATAGTAGCAACATCAAAAATTACAATGAACCATATAAGAGGAAAAAGTAGTAAAACTACACAATGAAAGTATCTAGGGCAATTCAAATCGAAAAAGATAGACAAAGAAAATCAAGATTGCCCCGGAGCCGGAGTATCATCAGCCGGAGGATCAGAAGGTGGTGACGTAGCTCCAGCTGCCGAATCAGGCTGCTCCTCGTCAGAAGACTCAGACTCGTGAAGGACATCGGCAATGGCCTGCTCAATCTCGTCAGAATAAATATAATCAACGGTGCTCGGAGCGAAGATCCGGTCATCCCTTGGTTTCCGGTTCTCATTGAAACACTTCAGAATCGTCAAAATGTTGTTCTGCGTATCCCGAATATCACCCATCCACTCCCGTAAACTGTTGGCCATGCTCAACCGCATCCTAACTGCGGGAGATAAAGTAGGAAGTGTAGATGCTCGAGGCGGGACCGAAGATGAACCGGGCTCCTGTGGTGTCTCCATCTCAGACGGACCTGAAGGCTTACCCTTCTCACGCTGTATCGGCCTCGGATTCTTCGGTTTGTGATCGGCCCCGTACTCAGGCACACCGGCATCGATACAGAGACTGTGGATCAAGTGAGGGATAATCAAGCATCGGGTATATATCTTCTGATTAATAGCCACCTCATCATATAACGCCTGCCCCACATCCACGTTTAGGCCAAATGTCAATGCGTATAACATGCCGAGGTCACCTATGTGAAAGTGCGTCAGGTTGTTCTTAGGCAACAACCGACTCTGAATAAACCGACACTGGACCTTCCAGTCCTCTGTCCAGGTCGTGGTAACCAACTCCTTCCGGTCGCCTCCCGGCCTTAATGTCCATGCCACATCCGGGCAAACTCGCAACCGCAACTCCTCCAAGGATCTGTCCCCCAAACTCGCCTATGCACAATCTCCTCCTTATAATCTCTTCCTCAAAAGCCGCTAAGTTGTATTTAGCATTGATCACCTCCGGTGTAAAGGAACTTCTACCCCTCGCACCACAACTACCTTTGTCCCCAAGTCGGTTTCGAGCAGTTTGCATAAAATTCCCGAACTAGGAGCTATTTACCGGGGTAGTCGGGATAGTCATCAAAGCTTCCCATTTCCGATCCACTGAGCAACTTAACGAACCCGGATCGACTTTGGCCTCCAAAATGGCCCTTTCAGTCAACATCGTCCTCGAGAAATATCTTGTTTATACACATCGTGAGCTCTAGGGTTTATGAAACAGCGAGGTAAGGACATAGGAGAATGCGGTTTTGGATTTCTTTCTAGGAGGGGCAGCCCTAGGTACAACCGGTTCCTCATCCCGGGTAGTGTCTATAGTCTCCTCGCTACTAGACGAGGCTCCCCTTTACGAACTCTAGGCATCCGTACCAAGGGCATATCGTCATCAGTCTCAGAGTCAGAGGTCGGCTCATCTCTCAAAGTAGCCCTAGTTTGGGTGGCTCTAGGAGGTTGTTCTCGTATACTCACACCCCGGTTAGGGTCAACTAAAGTAGGATCAAACTCCTTGCGTTTCTTTCCGCCCTCCCTAGCCACCTCCTTACCATGCCTCTTAACCACTCCCTTCTTATGAACCATATTCGAAACCTAGACTACACGAAAACAATCCCAATTCACAACAAGAGATACCCGTTTAACATCCAAAGCGGGATTTCAAAAACAACCAAACCACAACCACAATTATCACCAACCAACCAATTCACCATCCATCACAACACCACATCACCATATCAGAGCAGAAAGAAACACAAAACCAGAAAAAAAAAAGGAATTAAGACGACATTCAAGGGAACGAGCCGACCCAAAGATCGAACTCACAAAAACGTGAATAAAAGCGGAAAAGTTGTTACTAACTTACCGAGTAGGATGAGTAGATACGGATTGATGTGAAGATTAGTCAAACAACACAAATTTGACACCAAAAATCGGATTTTTCTTACGAAAAGTCGGACCAAAGAGGTCTTGATTCTCCAAAAATAAAGCGTGTTGGGAGTTTTGGTTATGAAAATCGAAAAGAGGGTATCAAGAGCGGTCTATAGCTTTGGAATCGCTCAAAATGGTTTAGAAATGAAGATTTTAGGCCAATAAGAGGAGAGAAAGCGGTTTTGCGATTTGAAAAGGTGAAAAGTGAGGTTCATCGAAGCAGGGGTATATAGGCGGATGTTGGGCGCTTCGTCCAACTTCGGTGGACAGGCGTTCAACGGGAAATCGAGATGAAGCTGGGCGGGCGTGCTGGTTGATGAAGCGCTTCGTCGAGAAATTTAAATCACATCTGAGTTGGAGGAAAATATCGGACGGGCGTCCAGGCATAGTGGACGTTCGTTTAAGATTTGTCATAAGCGGGACGGGCGTCGATTTTACGGGCGGGCGTCAATGAGCAAAAATGCAAAAAAATCATAAAATTCCATACAACCCAAATTCAAAAGCACATCTCTTATTAAACTTAATTAAAATTTGAAAATACAACCTTAAATCAAATAAAGTACATAAAATTCCTAGAACATAAATAAAAACAAATAGAAAGCAGTTGGGTTGCCTCCCTTAAGCGCTTTTGTTTTACGTCGTTTGCTCGACGAAACAAACCTAACTAACGCGCTAGTCTGCATAAATCTCGTCCCAATCCACCAAGCGGATGAGGCGACGAAGCATATCAATAGCGAGGAGAGAAATCATAGTCGTCTTATACGCCTTGAGTCATCTCCGGCTACCTCACAAACCTCTAAAATGTGAATCTTGGAGTACTAGCGCTAGATCTGTCGGCATAGGGTCATTTAGGATCGTATATGGACGTCCTATAGCTTCCTGTAGCTCCTCAGTGGTGAAGTCACTACCTCCCGAACAGCGGGGTACAATGAGAACATAGGTGATGGTCTTTGTTTAGGGTGATTTTATACGATTTCTAATGTTATATTTTATAACAATTTCCTCCATATTCGTATAATTTGCATAGAAATCAAGGGTTTAATCGAATTATTGAGCAAATGAGTTTTAAAAGTGGTTAAGTGCAAATTTGTGTTAATTATGTGGTTTCATTGATAAAAATCTTTGAATATGAGATGTTACATTTTGCACGATGTTATCATGAATGTGTAATGCGCTTGCATGTTAAATGAGGAGCTTAAGCGAAGATCGAGATGAAGATTAAGAAGAAAGCTCGATTCGAATAAAGAAAGCTCGATTCGATTCGCCCAAACAGTGTGTCAAGTATTTCAAAATATGCCACGTAACATTATATTTTGAGGCCTAAAAGATGGATTTTGAGGAAAGAAGAAGATGCCACGAGTTTACGAGATCAAGCGGATCAATATTTTCCAACGACTTCTACCGTAACCTGTTTTCGATGGAAATTTTACCCGACTTAGAGGCATTTTTCAGGGAAGAGTTCTTGACGAAAGTTGTAGATACTAAAATGAGCTTTCCAACGCATTTTGAATCACGTCAATCGGAGGTCTACAACTCAAGTTATGATTTTTTACCGAACTCTTTGGAATTACGGACGAACCGGAGATATTTTGGCCAAGTTTGATGCATGTTACTCCATGTGCTCCTTAATGATGATGATGATGAGTCATAACAAACTCCACATGCTATTTTAGTGACTCCTCACCTTCACATGCAAAGTCATTATCACCTCCCACATGCTTATAACAAACTTGAGAATATTCCTTAGCATATTCTCCCAAAAATATCTCCTCAACTACAACCTCTCCCTTATACACCTCCCTCAACTCTCCCTATAAGAACTCCCTCATTTCCATCCATAAAGGCGCCCCTCCTTGGTCACTTTTGGCCAAGCTTTTACTTTTCCGTCTTTTATGTAAATACTCTGTAGGCGTTATGCGAGAATAAATTAGAATAGTAATCTTGTTGTAATCTTTGGAGCTACGGCCCACGATTCGAAATCATAATCGAGGATGATTGGCTAAGGTCTCTAAGCTAGAACCATCGTTGTGAAGCCACCATCACCGGAATAAATAAGGATTTCGCTTTAATTCATTTTCGTAAGTTATCTTGTTCTTCCTTCATGTTTTACTTTGTTTAAGTGCAATGTGTATGAACAATATGTGTGTTGCATGATATTCGAATTTAGATACGGAAGTTGATGAATTCGTAGATTACCGTGAAGGAGAATGATAATATTCTTCCAACATACGTAAGTTGAGGGTGAATGTTATTAGATTAGGATTTATATCCATATCTTTGATCCGTAAATGCTTTAGTTGTACCGAGAGTGGTGAACTAATTAAAAGGCGATGAACCGAAAGGAAAATGCCTCTTTAGCGAGATAATAATCCAAGAACTTACGAATGAATATGTGTCTTTCTTGTTATTTTCGGTGGGGTGGTGGATCAATGGTGTGTTCTAGTTATTTTAATCTTTCGTAAACAAATTTTCACGTATCGTCTTTCTTTTCACGTTTGCTACCTTAGTTTGTTAATTGAAAATCCGAGATCATAATCATCAACTTTATAAAAGAAATCGAAGGCAAAGACTCTTTTTCGTACAAGTCCCTGCGGATACGATCCGGTTTCACCACTAGCTGCGAGCCTTCGCACTTGGGGCTGACATCGGTTTTATTTTATTACTTGTTATCTTTTGCTTTGCATAAAACCGCGAACAAGTTTTTGGCGCCGTTGCGGGGACTTAGCACGGAAAATTTTCGTTTCGGTTTTTGTCAACTAAGTTATCTGTTTTCGTCTTAAACAAAAAAAAAAAAAAAAAAAAAATCTTTCGGTAATTACCGAGAGAGAAAAAAATATTTTCTTTTCGTTCATTTTACATTACGTATTAGTTTTATAGTATTTTGTTTCTTTTTATTTGTTTAGACTGTTTGAGCTTTGTTATAGTATAGCTTTTTTTAATTCTAAAAAAAAAAATTAAATTAAAAAAAAATTTAAAAAATTCTCGATAAATACCGAGTGGATTCGGTAATTACGAGAAAGAGAGAAAAGAAACACGGAACACGTTTCAATCATTGAGGTTGGGTGATGGATTCTCGGTGAATCCCGCTCTCTGAAGCATAAGGATAAAATCCGAAACCTCGTGATTTAGGTGTTGGTGCCCAAGCGTAGTTTATGCAAACTCGAACTCACGGGGACCACTTTTGTATAATCCGGAGATAGAAGCGAACCATCGCTCGACCAAACAGACGTTTGGCCCGGCTCACCGGACCAACGGACGAGGAACCACGGAAGGAAACAATCTGAAGGATACGTTGAGGAGAAGCTCAAGTAGGAGCCCAGGTTGAAGAAATGGCGAGCAACGGACATTGGCGAGACTTTGCCATGCCATCTGCGTGAAAGTTAATCCTGCGGTCGTGATTCACGAAATCACGGTGATAATTCGAACTCAAAACTTCTTTAATCAATTTGGTAAGAGGTTCCACATTTCATGGATTTTCCGCGAGGACCCATACGATCACATTCACTCATTTCTAGAATCGTGCGGGACTATTTTAATCAAAGGGTCACCGAGGGCATACTAAAGAAGAAACTTTTCCCTTCTCCTTTGAAGGAGAAGCGAAAGAATGGTATAAATCCTTACGGTCGAATCCATTACGCCGTGGGAGGAGTTGGAGAAAGAATTTACGAGCATTACTTTCCACTGCAAAGGCGGCTCATCTTACGAATCGAGATATTCACTTTTGTGCAATCGAGAAGGAATCTTTTACGATGCGTGGAGACGATTTAAGACTCTCTTGAGAAAGTGCCCCCACCATAAATTTGGATAAACAAAGATTGGTCAACACTTTCTCTGAGTGGTTTGGTGAATTGACTAAGGGAATGGTGAATAGTTACTGCTGGAGGTGCATTTACGAGAAAGACACACGATGAGGATGGATGTTGTTTGAAGATATTGCAAAGTATAATTATGCCCTACCTATGCGAGTCGTCCAATCGAAAAGCTCATTGCGAGGAAGTATGAGGTAGATGAGACCACGTCTCTAAAAGCTCGATTGGCGCACTACGAAGCAAGTGGCGGCAATGAATGTTCAAAGTCTTGTGTGTGACAATTGCCATGGCCAAGGCCATCGTAGTAATCAATGCCGGCTTGACCCGATCTCACCAGGTCAAAGCTGTTTCAAAACAATGTCGTTTGCCAAAATTGCGATACCGTTGAGCACGCATTCCATCGATGTCATCTATTGTTGCATTCGGAAGAAGTGAATACATTCACTTCTCAAAATTATCGACCTTCGGTCGAGAATCAAAACACTCGAGGATTCAATTATAACCGGAACCACCCCTGGTTTCGATGGAGTGACCCTTGCGGGGCAGCAAACCCCATCATTTTCAGGCCCCTAGGCCTAATCAAAGCAATTTTCAATCCAACTATCGAAAGACATGGAACACCAATCCACCGCAAAATCAAAATCAATCATTTGAGATCTTAGAACAAAAGTTGAGCGAGCAAATCACGGCCAACACTCAATTGGCAAATGCTTTAAGTACTCACGACCGATCAAAGTGAGAAATTTGGAGGTGCAAATGGGACAAATTCGGGGCGACAAGCAAGTCGACCTCAAGGTCATTTGCCGAGTTTCTTGAGAAGAACCCCGAGGGGTTAATCTGGTCCAAAATGACCGAGAATTCTTGCACCGATCTCTCATTGCACCATGGAACTATGGTCAAGATGAGTGAATGCTATAAAGCGAGGAGTGGGAAGCGGTTGGCGGTCAGGCCAACCAGGGAAGCAGTAGCCCTCTCCGTGAGCGAGACGCAGGGAGGAAGATCTTTGTTCTCCTCGAGAAGGATGTTGGGACTACTATTGATCCAAGTGAAAAGAAAATTGCGAAGAAAAGGTGAAAGTTGAGAATTACGATGATGAAGAGAATCTGCGAGAAGAAGTCGATTCTAAGTTAAAGTACAGGAAGCATGTGAGGTGGAAGGATAGGGAAGACAAAGCAATCAATGATAAGGCGGCAAAGAAGCACTTTCTTGAGGAAGACTTTTCTTGATCTCCCTTACCCACCTAGCAAAAACAATTTGTCATTAACGATCGATAAAGAATATAAGAAGGTTATCGACTTGCTCAAGAATCTTGAGGCAAACATTCCATTAGTTGATCTTTTGATAGGAATGCCAAAGTATACAAAGTTTATAAAGGACACAGTGAGTTGAAAAGAAGCTCCAAGAGCTCGAGCACATAGTATTGAATGGAGAATGCTCGGCAATCAGCCGGACTAAACTTCTGTGAAGTGCCACGACCCTGGTAGATTTACGATTTCGTGTACTATTGGGAGCGAGGGACTTCCACAATGTTTTGTGTGATTCGGGAGCATCAATCAATCTCGATGTCTACGTCAATCTTCCAATCTCTTGGATTGGATCAATCTAATACGCTTAAACCTATTTCTCTTCAACTTGCTGATAGAAGTGTGAAATATGCAAGGGGAATTGTAGAAGATGTATTGGTCAAGGTTAAGAACTTCATATACCCAGCTGATTGGGTAATCATGGATATGACCAACGATAAGAAAACCCCCTTGATCCTTGGAAGACCTTTTCTTGCAACCGCCCGTGCCTTACTAGATTCCCACAGTGGCGAAGTGACCTTACATTTGGAGGATGAGAGTATAAAGTTCAATGTGGGTAATGCAGTGAAGCACCCGTCCAGTGACACTTGTTTAGCTATTGAGGACGATTTCACTGATGAGTATGATAAACAAGTGTTCATGGGTAGTTGGGATGAGGAAGAATTCAATAAACTATACGCAACTTGGACTAATGAGGAGTGGATAAAATTTTTAGAAGAGATTGACAAGGAAAGTTCGATTACCACGAGGTGGTAGGAAAGAAGATGAGGAGAGGCATGGTGATATGCCCAGATTTGCAAAAGGAGATGAGGCCCCTGTCTGCTGGGAGGCCATGATGCTTCATAGCCCTTATAATAAGCTTGGAGATCTAGAGCTTAAGGGAGATAAATTGAGACCAAGTGTGGAGAAGCCACCGTCAGATTTAGTGTTGAAACCCTTGCCTCAACACTTGAAATACATTTTACGAGGGGCGGTGATAAGCTCCTTTGATCATTTCATCTAAGTTAGAACCGAAGGAGGAAGAAAAGCTTATCAAAGTCTTTGCTGCAAGATAATATCCTCGCCTTTGGTTGGCAAGTGGGAGATATTAGGGATAAGCCACGATATCTGTATGCATAAGATCGGGGATTTGTTGAGGATCGAAGAAGGTGCGACGACCTCGGAGAAGGCTAAACCCCACATGCAGGAAATCGTTAAGAAGGAAATCATCAAATTGCTTGACATGGGTATCATCTACCCAATAGCCGATAGTGAATGGGTGAGCCCCACTCAGGTGGTGCCAAAGAAAGGAGGGATTACTATTGAAAAGAATGAAAAGGGGAAGAGATTGCCTTACGACAAGTCTTTGGTTATAGAGTTTGCATCGACTACTGAAGACTAAATGAGGTAACTCTAAAAGACCACTTTCCTTGCCATTCATTGACCGGCTCCTTGAGAGGCTTAGTGGCAAGCAATTTTATTGTTTTTGGATGGCTATTGCGGATACTTTCGGATAGCTATCGACCCCATTGATCAAGAAAAGACTACCTTCACACTGTCCCTCCGGTACCGCCGGCTTACGAAGGATGCCATTTGGTCTCATGAACGCACCACTACATTTCAAAGATGTATCTTTGGCTATCTTCAATGGTTTAGTGGAGAAGGTGATGGAAATTTTTATGGATGACTTCTCTGTATTCGGGGGACAGTTTCAACCCTTTGTTTACACAATCTTGATAAAGTTACGTCGGTGCATAGAGAAGGACTTAGTCTTAAATTGGGAGAAGTGCCACCTAATGGTGGAAGAAGGAATTGTTCTTGGACACAAGGTGTCCAAGGAAGGTATAGAGGTTGACAAAGCGAAGGTAAAAGCTATTGAAAAATGACATACCCTAAAAATGTAAGAGAAGTAAGAGGATTCTTGGGTCATGTTGGATTCTATAGGCGGTTCATTAAAGACTTTTCTAAGATAGCCAAGCCTTTGTCAACTCTCTTAGAGAGGATGTGAAATTTGTTTTCACCCCTGAGTGTGAAAGAGCTTTTAAAGAATTAAAAGACAAGTTGATTACCTCGCCAATTCTTATAGCACCATTTGAAAGCTCCTTCGAGCTTATGTGTGATGCTTCTAATTATGCGGTTGGTGCGGTGTTAGGTCGAGAGTGGGCGGAAGGTTCCAACCCATCTACTACGCTAGTCACACTTTAAACCCAGCGCAAGTAAATTATGCAACAAGCGAGAAGGAGTTGTTGGCGATGAATTTTGCCATGGATAAATTTAGAAGCTATTTGCTTGGGTCGGAGATTCTGATGCAGACCAGACCATTACGCATTGAAAGTATCTGTTAAACAAAAGTGATGCCAAGCCTCGTTTGATGAGATGGATCTTGATTTTACAAGAGTTTGATGTTCATATCCGGGACAAGAAGAAGGTAGCAAGAATGTGGTAGGCGATCACATGTCTCGGTGACCGATGATCATCAAATAAGTCGGATGAGATTGGAATTGATTTTCCAAGTGAGCAACTCATGACTATTGATGTGTGCGAGGTTATTCACCCCACATCTTTGGAAAAGGTTCTCCTTGGTTTGCACCTTTTGCAAACTTCTTGGCGGCGAATATCTGGACCACGACACGACATATCGACAAAGAAGAAATTCTTTTCGGATTTGAACTATTATGTGTGGGGCGACCCTATTCTCTTCAAGCGTTGTAAGGATGGATTACTCCGTAGGTGTGTCCACGAGTTCGGCGAGAGGACATTATAGAGCAATGCCATGACGGACTGTGGGAGGTCATTATGGAGCTGGGAAGGCTGCTGCGAAGATTTTTTGATCCGGTTTCTCTTGGCCGACAATTTTAAGGATCTGAGAGAGTTTTGTAAAAGGTTGTGACGGTGCGGCGCACCGGTAAACTTTCTCGGCGAATGGACATGCCCCTACACCCCATTCAACAATGTGAAGTTTTCGGCGTATGGGGTATTGACTTCATGGGACCGTTTCCATCCTCGTATGGGAACAAGTACGTCAGTGCGTTGACTACGTGTCAAAATGGGTAGAGGCAATAGCAACACAGCGGAGCGACCACAAGGTGGTCAAGAGCTTACGAGGAAAAACATTTTTACACGGTTTGGTTGTCCACGAGCTCTCATCGGTGTGAGGAACTCAACACGCAATACTCCATTAGAAAGATTTTAGAGACGATATGGGGTGAAACACAAAGCTGCTACCCCTATCACCCCTCAGGCGAGTGGACAAGTTGAAGTAAGTAACCCGAAGCTGAAAAGCATTCTTGAGAAGGCGGTGAATTCTCATAGGGATTGGAGCGAGCTGGATGATGTACTACTGGGCCTCTGGGGCGACTTTCAAAACTCCTATCGGCACATCTCCGTTTGAGATGGTTTATGGTAAGGCACGCCACGCCAATCGAGCTTGAGCACGAGCATTACGGGCTATTAAATTCTTGAACTTTGTGACCCGGTTATGCGAGAAAAGCGATTGTTGCGATTGCGCGGAGCTTGATGAGTTCGAGACTCCAGGCCTCACGAGCTCAAGAATCGATAAGAGAGGACTAAACTTCTTCACGACAAGAAAATCAAGCATAGAGAATTCAAAAGAGGCGAATGGGTTTTACTATATAATACCAGGTTACATCTGTTTCTGGTAAGCTACGCACCCGTTAGTGCGGCCCCTTTGAAATTTCTCGAGTTTTCCCTAGTGGAGCCGTCAAATTGAAAAATAAGCGAGGAGAGTTGTTGAGTGAATGGTCATCGGTTGAAACACTATATTGGTCAACAAAGGAACGACCGGTGGTTTTCCATCTAAGCAGCGTCCCTAGTCAAGGCGACTCCGATCTTTTGGAACCCGATGATTTACGTCTCTGTGAATTCTTTGATGATATTGTGATTCTTGATGATACACCTCGACTTGTGGGCCTGAAACCTAAAAAAGAAGAAGAGAAGAATCATAGGAACTAAGTGGATCTGAAGTTTCTTGATATGGCCAATACGTTGGCGAGACTTTGTTTTTGTGGGATCCATACTATTGACCCGAGGAAATCAAGAATGATTCGGAAAGAGGCCTGTTGGCACGACCGGGTTGAAAATTTTTGGGTTGTCGAGCAAGCGACATTAACCAAAAAGCGCTACCGGGAGGCAACCCGTTTAAAAAAAAAAAAAAAAAAAAAAAAAAAAAAAAAACAAAACTCTACATTTTGCATTATACTTTACTCATACTTTGGATAATAGTTTTCCAATACTTGAATTGATTTTCATTTTGTTTCACCAAGTCTCGGGATGAATGTTTGAATGTCATTTAAAGGAGCGATTAGGAGGTTATCCGAAAATCCGAGGAGTACAAAGAAAAATTCAAATGCATCATTTCTTAGATTTAGGTTGTTAGAACAATTTGAAATAACCCTTGAGGATCTGGGTATAAAAGACTCATAGTTAATACTTTGTCACATATTTCATATCATGACCTAGTCTGTTTTAAATTTTCAAATAATGTGTGACATGTATTAGTTTAACTACTATGCAACTAAGGGAATAGGAAATTCAAAGCTAACCCGAGTTGAAATTTTATTGTCTAGTCGAGCTCCGACTATAATTAAGCCCTACTAGGGCGGTAACCTAGATATCTTTTCCTTTTTTATCTGTAGTTTATTTCTGTCTTTATTCCATGATATTGCTTTGTCTATCATCTTTTGTGCCCCTATCCCGAGTGCGTCTTGTTTTCCCATGGTGTGCGAGGATTTTTGCGATAGCGATTGTGAGCTTTTAGATAAATCGGTTTACGGTGGATGGTCCACGATCTCTTGATTTCATCGAGCATTCTCGAGTGATTCTAGGCCACTTCGGAATTGCCACTTTCAACCACAATCGGCTAAGTGTTCTTTTTCTTTTTATTACGCACAACTTTGAGGACATGTTGTGATTTAAGTGTGGGGAGGGAATAGTCGGTTATATGTATCTACCATTTGCTTAAATTATTTTGATTCTATGCTAAATGGGCTAAATTTTCAAATTTTTGTTTATTCCGAGTAAACAATGCATATCTTTGTTCGTTATTTTTATAGTCATTAATGCTATATTCCGTATGTTCGATAAGTTAGTTGTTTCACCCAATATATTTTTCACGAGCCATAGTGAATGATGAGCTAAATTATAAAGCTATATCCCTTTTTGATTAGTGATTTTTGATTATCTTATAAAGTCATGTGCTTAGTGCTAACGTCTGGCGTATCGTGAGAATTATGATAGTTTGTGTTTATAGCGAGTATGATATATTGTGAATATCGAGCGTTTGAATGTGATAAGTGAAACATAACTAATGTTCTTGCACAATAATTAACAAATAAATCATTGCTTGAGGTGTTATGCTCAGTAGGTTTGAATTGCTTTTAGCATGTTAACCTTTGCTGCGAGAAATCTCGAAAAAGTAATCAATTGTGTGTGTCGAAAGCGGTCGATGATTTGAGTGCGGTAGGGCATTATCTCGAAATGTCCTATACCACTATGATGACCAAAAGCTCACGACGATCGAGAAAAAGCTGCCTTATGATTTGAGTAGATAGGGATTATCTCGAAATTTCCTATTCTAGTATGACGGGCAAAAGCTCATTCGATGTGTAAAAAAAAAAAAAAAAAAAAGTGTGAAAAAAAAAAAAAAAAAAAAAATCGAAAAATTTATTATTATGAATAAGTTAAGGACTTAGTTATCGTATACCTTATCCCAGTATAAATGTGTGAGATATGTTGTAGGGATTATCCTCTGAGTATATCAGAATGGCCCTAGATATATTCTATCATTCTTTTCGAGGATATGTCACGTTTTGTAGGGTACATCTTATAAGTATCATTATTACTAGTTTGAAGGGGTATTAGCTAGTTTGCTTTGAATTTTCAAGTTTGGACTTAGTGGAAGTTTTCTATGGCTATGCACACACATCGGGGTGAACCTCGATTTATTGAGTATATGTTGTATTTCTTTGAGGTGTCTATCTTTTTGAGCCTTGATTCTTGTTTTGTTTTGCTCGGGACGAGCAAAAGCTAAGTGTGGGGAGTTGTTTAGGGTGATTTTATACGATTTCTAATGTTATATTTTATAACAATTTCCTCCATATTCGTATAATTTGCATAGAAATCAAAGGGTTTAATCGAATTATTGAGCAAATGAGTTTTAAAAGTGGTTAAGTGCAAATTTGTGTTAATTATGTGGTTTCATTGATAAAAATCTTTGAATATGAGATGTTACATTTTGCACGATGTTATCATGAATGTAGAATGCGCTTGCATGTTAAATGAGGAGCTTAAGCGAAGATCGAGATGAAGATTAAGAAGAAAGCTCGATTCGAATAAAGAAAGCTCGATTCGATTCGGCCCAAACTTAGTGATCAAGTATTTCAAAATATGCCACGTAACATTATATTTTGAGGCCTAAAAGATGGATTTTGAGGAAAAGAAGAAGATGCCACGAGTTTACGAGATCAACGGATCAATATTTTCCAACGTACTTCTACCGTAACCTGTTTTTCGATGGAAATTTTACCCGACTTAGAGGCATTTTCAGGGGAAGAGTTCTTGACGAAAGTTGTAGATACTAAAATGAGCTTTCCAACGCATTTTGAATCACGTCAATCGGAGTCTACAACTCAAGTTATGATTTTTACCGAACTGCTGGAATTACGGACGAACCGGAGATATTTTGGCCAAGTTTGATGCATGTTACTCCATGTGCTCCTTAATGATGATGATGATGAGTCATAACAAACTCCACATGCTATTTTAGTGACTCCTCACCTTCACATGCAAAGTCATTATCACCTCCCACATGCTTATAACAAACTTGAGAATATTCCTTAGCATATTCTCCCAAAAATATCTCCTCAACTACAACCTCTCCCTTATACACCTCCTCAACTCTCCTATAAGAACTCCCTCATTTTCCATCCATAAAGCGCCCCTCCTTGGTCACTTTTGGCCAAGCTTTTACTTTTCCGTCTTTTATGTAAATACTCTGTAGGCGTTATGCGAGAATAAATTAGAATAGTAATCTTGTTGTAATCTTTGGAGCTACGGCCCGATTCGAAATCATAATCGAGGATGATTGGCTAAGGTCTCTAAGCTAGAACCATCGTTGTGAAGCCACCATCACCGGAATAAATAAGGATTTCGCTTTAATTCATTTTCGTAAGTTATCTTGTTCTTCCTTCATGTTTTACTTTGTTTAAGTGCAATGTGTATGAACAATATGTGTGTTGCATGATATTCGAATTTAGATACGGAAGTTGATGAATTCGTAGATTACCGTGAAGGAGAATGATAATATTCTTCCAACATACGTAAGTTGAGGGTGAATGTTATTAGATTAGGATTTATATCCATATCTTTGATCCGTAAATCCTTTAGTTGTACCGAGAGTGGTGAACTAATTAAAAGGCGATGAACCGAAAGGGAAAATGCCTCTTTAGCAGATAATAATCCAAGAACTTACGAATGAATATGTGTCTTTCTTGTTATTTTCGGTGGGGTGGTGGATCAATGGTGTGTTCTAGTTATTTTAATCTTTCTTTAAACAAATTTTCACGTATCGTCTTTCTTTTCACGTTTGCTACCTTAGTTTGTTAATTGAAAATCCGAGATCATAATCATCAACTTTATAAAAGAAATCGAAGGCAAAGACTCTTTTTCGTACAAGTCCCTGCGGATACGATCCGGTTTCACCACTAGCTGCGAGCCTTCGCACTTGGGGTTGACATCGGTTTTATTTTATTACTTGTTATCTTTTGCTTTGCATAAAACCGCGAACAGCCAACAACCCGGTATTGATTGTGGCGACACTTTTAGCCCGGTTGTTAAACTGTCCCCTATTCGTACAGTGCTCAGCATTGCCCCATCCAAATCTTGGTGTCTCAACCAGTTAGACGTTAAAAATGCTTTTCTTCATGGGAATCTCGATGAAACGGTTTATATGTATCAACCCCCCGGTTTTCGGGATCCCGCCCATCCGGATTATGTATGTTTACTCAAAAAGTCCCTTTATGGTTTAAAACAGGCTTCTCGAGCATGGTATCAATGTTTTGCGGACTATGTGTCTAATTTGGGTTTCTCTCACAGTGTATCAGATCATTCTCTTTTTATTTATCACCATGGCAACGACGTGGCTTATATTCTGCTTTATGTCGATGACATTATCCTTGCTACGTCCTCGGATGCTCTCCGAAAATCTATCCTATCTCAATTGGGTTCCGAGTTCGCCATGATAGATTTGGGTCCCCTAAGTTACTTTTTGGGCATCTCCGTCACACGCACTTCCGGAGGACTCTTTCTTTCTCAAAAGAAATATGTAGAAGAAATTATTGAGCGAGCTAAATGGATAATTGTAAGCCGTCTCCTACTCCGGTTGATTCCAAGTCCAAGTTGAGCATCTCATCTGGATATCCGTATCACGATCCTACTGAATATCGCAGTCTCGCCGGTGCATTGCAATACTTAACATTTACTCGACCGGATATCTCTTATGCAGTCCAACAAGTGTGCTTATTTATGCATGATCCGAAAACGCAACATATGTCTGCTTTGAAACGCATCATCCGATATATTAATGGCACCATTGATTACGGCATTCATCTATTTCCCTCTTCCACGCATAAGCTTATTGCGTACACGGAAGCTGACTGGGGCCGCTGCCCTGACACTCGTCGCTCGACGTCCGGCTATTGCGTATATCTCGGGGATAACTTAATTTCATGATCCGCCAAACGACAGGCTACACTCTCCCACTCAAGTGCTAAAGCCAAATATCGCGGAGTGGCAAATCTTGTTTCTGAATCTTGTTGGCTTCGCAACCTACTCTTGGAGCTCCATTGTCCCGTCTCGAAAGCGACTTTAGTGTATTGTGACAATGTCAGTTCCATCTACCTATCCGATAATCCTGTTCCGCATCAGCGAACCAAACACATAGAAATGGATATACACTTTGTCCGCGAAAAGGTTGCCCGTGGTCAAGTACGCGTTCTGCACATTCCCTCGCGCTACCAAATCGCAGATATCTTCACCAAAGGGCTCCCTTCATAACTTTTTGTTGACTTCAGAGATAGTCTCAACGTCCGACAACCTCCCGCTTCGACTATGGGGGTCTATTAGAATATTATGTAGAATATTTCCATTATTCTGTGATATTCTGTAATTATTGCGTAAATATTACCGTAGTTATTACTAGTGATTCTTACCATAGATAGTATGGATTCTAGACATGATTATAGGCATGTGCATAATTGTAACCTTGTATATATTCATGATCAAAAGCAGCGGAAAACATTTTCCCAAAAATATCTTACAAAGACCTCGGCTCTTCTTCCTCCTTGGCATTCGGTTCTTCTTTCCTCATTGAGTAATTGTCGTTTCCCTCCCCTTTATTTTTTTTTGCAATACTGCAATTCATCACATTTGTGAAGAGAAAGGATGAAACAGCGTTGTGATGTAGGTGGAGAATTCAACTACCTCATCGCGCATTCGTTTTGACACTTTTAAAACCAAAATTGAAGGATTGGGAAGGGTTGTGTTCCAAAACCACAATCATCATAGTATTGTCGATTTCAAACTCCTTCGAATGGCTTCTGCTTAAACAAATTGAGTAGTTAGCGGTGGCCCTTTTTTTTTTTTTTTCCTTTATCTTTTTTATGGAACTATGTTTTTTTGTTTTTGTTTTTGTTCTTTTTTTTTCCAGATTTTCTCATCATGGTGGTTTTCCAGGAAGTGACGAAAAATAATAAAAATTACTTGGTGGTTGTGCATAGCTCAGAACACGCGGATCAAACTGGGTTTAAGCTTGCGGGTCATCCATCTATGAGTGGCTCTCGTTCTGGCGGCTTAACCCAAGGTATCGACACGACGACACGACTTAACATGGAGTTGAGTCAGTCTAATGGCCATGTGGAGTATGCGTTATGCCCTGCGGCGAATAGCACGAAGCCTTGGACCCATACTTTTCCACCCATGGTCGGCGAATATCGACGGCGGGTCCAATGGTGAACCGTGTTAAAAACCACCGAGTCTTGACCATAGAGTGATATTGGCAATGGCTCGAAGATGTTCTCTCCCGCAATAAAAGCATCTTCAAAAGGACTGGTTTATACGATGCCTTAAGCGCATCTCTCTTGAGCTATTCCAAATGCCCAAGCGTTATCTGAGCTTTCTGTGAGGCATGTTGCCTAGAGACTAACACGCTTCACACTGATGCCAGAGAGATGTCTCCGGAGATCTGTACGAGATCTGTATGAGGAGGTCATCCCTAGCGTTGATGAGTTGACTGGTTTATATGCTCATCAAAGGGCGAAGTCCCTTCCCGTGAGCTGTCAACATCTTTTTGATGCCTACCTTCACTGCTTGGTTGGCATTTATGACCATGAGAATCCGAAGGTTCCCTCTCCCGCTGGGTTGATTATGGGTGTAAAAAGTCGATGGTGTACAAAAAGACCGCCCCGGGGAAAAGAGGAGCGTATCGTCCAAAGGGTACTCAAAATCCTAGTGGCGACATAGCAGAAAATCCTTAGCGATGGTCCAAAAAAGTTGAAGATTTGTTTGCTCGCCTTCATATCGAAGAAAACTCAAGGGAGGAGTCATTCCTTGCCGCCTTTATCACCTGCTGGTTGTGTTCGTTCGCCTTCCCGTCTAGTGATGCGACAATTAGGCCTTCAACTTTTAAAATGGCAAGTCGACGCGCCCATGGAAAGTTCATTGCCTTGCCGTTCAGTGTTGGCCAGCATATACAAAGGGTTAAACATGGTTTCATGCTTGTCTGCCCTGGAGCGAGGGGATGCTTGTCTTCTATGGCATTACGTCATTGGGTGGATAGCACGTTATTTTGGGACACATCATAGAGTGTCGTCACCTTTGCTTGGACCTATGATGGTTTCTTAATCAGGCGTAGGAGGAGCCAAAAACCTCAATGATCATGAAAGTTGAGACCTTATTCACCAAGCTCATGGTGTCGCTTGGTGGGCATCTCTTCAGAAAAGAACCAAGACAGAGCTTAAAGTTGATGATGGTGGATTGCCTACTCAAGATCAGGTCTTCTTCCGGTCGGTGTGACCGAGCTTCTTGGTATTTCATAAAGATGGAGCATGCTTTTCTGAGCCGTATAGCCCATATCGGTTCGCACGGCAATTCGGGCTCCTCCAAGTTGTTCTTAAGGACCTCCCTGACGATGGCCGCTGTATCACAATTGAGACGGGAAATCAATTATGGGAAAAGTATTTCCTGAAAGCCCTCGGGAATATGATAATTACTTCTCCTCCAACTTTGGCAAGTGGTGGCCACAAGTGCATGGCACGTATCTGCTTGATGGAAGATCTTCTCTAGTCGCGACCGTTAACAAGGGCGCTACTAAAGCAAAGCAAAGTACCCCTGTTGTAAAGATAAAGAATGTCGAACCTCCGGAACCTCACAAGGAACCACTTTCCCCAAACCCTCTTTGTACCCAGAAGTAGGTTGAAAAGCACAAGGATGTCCGTACCAATTTGAAGGAGAAGAGACAACTAGATGATACAGTGGTTCTTAGCGGTAGCTCTCCTCGTAGTGATGTGAACTGGAAGCGTCAGAAAAAGCGGACCGGGAAACAGGTAATCACTTACTCCTTGACGGATAGCGACATTAATTGGTCAACCTTTTTGTTGGTGTCCCATCTCCGAGTCACTTTAGCATAAACTTTTTTCAAGGATTGTAAGACTCTTACATCGTTCGTTGCATTGTTTTTATTATATTTATTGCTTGCTCACTTTGCAACTTTTTTTTGAAGTTGGACAATGAACCTCTATACTTGGCTAATCTTCGCAACAACAAAGCGAGCCATCAACTAACGGTCCCGACGCGCCCGGCTTGGAAGCTCAAAAGGTCGAGAAGGAGCACACTCTTCCAATAATGATTAAAGATGACGGTGATACTTTACCATCCCTGCATTCTCATGAGAGAAATGACTTTGGTGCCAATCTTATGCCTAATGCGGATGGTACCACTGAGAGCAGCACTCGGATCGTTGATGGTGATACTGAGTTAGGTGATCAAGACGTTGATGAGGGTCTTTCTACATCCCATTCCGTGAGTAGAGCGCGTCATACTTCCCCTGCTTGGCCTCACTTCCCGAAAGGCAGAGGTTTCCGAGTTCAAGCCAAGGGACGTGATCTCGAAGTGTCGTCACCACTTTCTTAAGGCGCTATGGGAATCTATCAGAGACAAGCTCTCGTGCTATGCTATAGACAAGTTATCCTCCGTTAAAAGTGGTGTTTATGAAATATTCTCAGAGATGGAGAATAACAAGGTGTTGGACCTTTCCCATCTAAAGTCTCTTTTGGACACACTTTTAGGAATGCCTCACACTACAGCTGCGCCTGGGACGACGTTTTAAAGCGGCTTCCTGAAGAAGAGCATGATGCAAAACTTTCAATTCTTTGTGAGCATCTTTCAGAGGCTGAGATGGCTGAGAAGGCACATCTTCAAAAAGTCCAATCTTCTCAAGACAGGCTTTCAGAGATTCGAGGTAGAAGAGAAGAACTCCAAAGGAATTGGCCGCCCAGCAGAAAGAGGAGAATGAGGTTGCTTTGTCACTCAACAATTTTGATGAGGGACTACATGGGTTGACAGCTCGTGTGTCCCAACTAAGCGGTGAGATCGCCGACTTGGAGGACACATTTCCATTACAGTAGGAGGAGATTGATGTTCTGAACAAGATGAAGGAGTTACTAGAAGGCAACCGACGCGACTTGGATTACTTCAAGCTACCCATTTAAATCCCTTTTTTGTTCTTGAGATTTCTTATTTACTTGTTTATTTACTTCTTCCTGGATGTAATAAAACTCTATTGATATCAATAAAATCTTACTATTTTCTTTTCATCTCCTTGAAGTATTTTTTTTTTGTAAGACTGAGCTTGGATTTCATTTTCTCTTTCTTTTTTTTTGAATGGATTTTTTTTGTTGGTATGACTGAACTTGGAGTAACTTCCCAAGCTGCCTACGTACCCTGGGAATGCTTTTAGGGGATCAAGTCAAACGTAGTTCAAAAGTTTTTTTTTTGTAGTTTTTGTTTGTTTTTGTTTTGACATGATTAATGCAGTTTAGGCTCGTGCTTAGGAGCAACGTTTGATTTATGCATAAAACCTTTCGAGAAACTTTCCATTGATTGGTCCGATCTTAACGCCGTCTTTGTCCACAACCCTGTATGCACCGTTAATGTAGACCTCCCGAACAACATAAGGGCCATCCCATTTTGAAGTGAACTTGTTATTGGACTTATGCGTCATGATGATAGGTCCTCTCACTGCAAGGACCATTTCACCAACTTGGAATGATCTTGGAAGAACCTTCTTGTTGAATGCCTTTGACAACAGTGCTTGGTGGCATTCAAGATTCTGTTGAACCTGGAGCCGCTTTTCGTCCAGTGCTTCCAACTCTTCAAGGCGAAGGCGAGCATTTTCTTCATCAATCAGCCCTTCTTGGATAGCGATCCTAAGCGAAGGGATTTGCCGCTCAAGGGGCAGCATAGCTTCAACACCGTGTACAAGAGAATAGGGAGTGGTCTGAGTTGGCGTCCGAAAGGTTGTACGGTATGCCCATAGTGCTTCACCCATCCGCTCATGCTTGTCTTTCTTATGCCTTGCAACCACCTTCTTCAACAAGTTGCATAACATTTTATTGAAAGCTTCAGCAAGTCCGTTGGCCGGTGCATTGTACATGGAGGACTTGTGTTGTTTGAAGCTAAACTGCTCACACAGCTTATCCACCAAGCTATTCACGAACTGCTTTCCGTTATCCGTGATGATGTAGCGTGGAACTCCATTGCGATAGAAAATGTTTACCCGAATGAAGCGGACTACATCCTCTTTCTTTACCTGGCGTAGTACAACAGCCTCAGCCCATTTTGAGAAGTAATCAGTGGCCGCGAAGATGTAGAGATGTTTCCCCGAAGACTTCGGCAGTGGACCAACCACATCCATTCCCACGCGTCAAATAGAGACATCTTCGCTGCTGAGTTGGATGCAACGGATCGGGAGGCTGGTGAATGAAGTTAGCATGGAATTGGCATGCTTCACATTTCTGAGCATAATCCATGCAATCTTTTACAGTTTCGGACCGGATTGATGGGCGCCACAAATCCCAGAGTGAGCCTCCTCTATGGCGTGAACAGCTTCATTATCTCCAAGGCAACAAGAAATATTCCTTTGAAAGAGCGCCGATACAAGATATCATTGTGAAGGAAGAAGCGTAGAGCCCGATGTCTTATGTCAACTTTCATCTTTGCTCGTCAGGGAGCCTTCCATGTTTCAAGTACTCGACTAATGGATGACGCCAGTCCTCTTGGTCTATTTCGTAGACGCACACGGCATAACTTTCATTATCTTCTTCCTCATCATATTCAAAATATGGAGGAACCACCCATTGCTCGCCGATGGGGACTTGCATCTTTCTATCACCGATTGCCAGTGTCGCAGCCAAATTTGCCAGAGCGTCGGCTTGCTTATTTTCTTTTCTTGGAACATGTTCAATCGTGACGTCGCCCAGGTGAGAAATTATTTTTCTTGCATAATTGCTGTATGGGACTAACTCTAGCTTTTTTACATCGTAAGTGCCTTAAAGCTGGTTGATGATCAATTGAGAGTCTCCGTAGATGTTCAGTCTACATTTCTTTACGTCCATTGTCTTCTTGGTATTCCGCGACATTGTTGGAGCAACATTCCGCCAGTTTGAAGGAGTACGGCAACACTTCACCTTCTGGGGAAATGAAGATGACCCCTGCTCCAGCCCCATCTCGTCGCGCCACTCCATCAAAGTACATCTTTCAGGGTGGAAGGACTTCAATCACCATGACATCTTCATCAGGCAGATCATCTGAGAGCTCCCACTCCACCGGTATAGGATGATCGGTAAATAAGTCAGCGATCACTTGCCCTTTGACGGCCTTTTGAGAAACGTAAACAATTTTGAACTGCTGAAGTTGGAGATACCACCTTGCCAATCTGTCTGACAACACAGGTTTGGACATGACAAATTTTAAATGGTTCTCCTTTGATATCAAACGCACGGTGTGAGCTTGAAAGTAGTGTTTCAACTTTTGTATGGCGAAAATGAGTGCCAAGAAAAGCTTCTCGATTGGAGAATAATTCAACTCATGGGGGTCATAGTCCGACTCAAGTAATACAATGAATTTTCTTTTTCTTTGTCATTTTCTTGTGCGAGTAAAGCGCCCACAGAACGTTCTTGTGCTGCAAATAAAGGATCAGTGGTTTTCCTCTGATTGGTGCTACCAAGATAGGAGCCTTCATCAGATATGTCTTGATGCTTTCAAAAGCTTTTCTGCACGAAGCATCCATTCAATCGGGATCCCTTTCTTCATCAAATGACTAAAGGGTTGGCACATTCCTGCAAGATTTGTGATGACGGTCAAATTATACCCGTAAAAGTCATCAACGTTGACCTTTAATCGAGATTAATAATACGCATTTTATATTAAATCACACGTTTATATTTAATATTTAATGTTATGTGATTTATATTATGTAAATTGGTATTTACTCGTTGTTATCCGATTTACTGTGCGATTAATGTTGATTTTACAGATCATTACAAATCGAGAAGATTAGTGTCATTCAATCAATTATCTCAAGATAAGGAAGGAAGGAAATCGGAGCATTAAATGAGAGAGTAATCGGATCGACATGCAAACGTGCAGTGGGGAGCAAGGCAAACGAAGAAAACGTGTAGAACATGGAAAATATAGGTTCGGTCGACCGAACCATTAGGCTCGGTCGACCGAGTGTCATCTTTCAGTTCACCGAGTGTCAGCTTCGGGGCGGTTTAGGGCTTTTGTCGTGTTTACCATCTAGAACCACCCTAAGTCGGCAAAAACCTCTATATAAGCAAGCAGCTACGAGACTTGTAATATACACCAAAAATACACCTTAGAGTATCATTCAATAAAATCACTCTATTCATATCTTGATTCAATGTAGTTTATTGAGGGTGTTTCCAGCAATTTAAGGGCTGCATTATGTAAGCCTTTATTTTCTGTTTCTTTTCTTTAAGTAATTATTCCCCCCAATTATGCTTTATTGTTTGAGTTAGTTAATTCATAGCTAGATGATGTAGATCTAGGTTATGTCGTTATGGATGTGGCGAAGCCTTGTCTATGGGGATCCCATAACCTACGTCATACACTTAGTATTTATTCATGAATCTGCATTGTTTAATTAATGCGTATCTATGTTAGTTTATATGAATGCTTTACTTAATTTCTGCTTAACTGCTCGTATGATGAAACGCCGAGAGATACGTTCAGGATGTAACTGGGACGAAATTGATTCGGGTGACCGAATGAGTTCACTCGGTCGACCGAGCCCACCTATTCGGTCGACCGAGCCTGTTTTATCCGTTAAATAGCCACGCCTTTATGGTTAGGTTAACTTAATAGAATTTATCATCTCAATTAGGTATGGCTACGGCTGCCACGTTGTTCGTCTGTTTTAATTAGCGATGATTAGGAAATACCAATATAGGGCTCCTAGGTTGGCTCATGAATGATCTTCCGGACTTTCAATGAGATTTAGGTAGGTTTTGTATTTGGGAATTGAGGTCACCTAGCTATACGTAAATCGTAGATTAACATGAAACCGCAAGGTAATTGTTAATAGGGATGTAGACCGATGCGATCGTTTAGGAAGTATGCCTAACCACAGGAATGTTGCCTAGACGATGTGTACGATTAATATCGGCATCCTTAGTGTAAAGCGTGCAAGTTATATGAGATGGATACCCAAAAGGTGAAGTCACGTAATGTAGCACATGTTGATCTCAGCGACCTAATCGGTGCTAAGTCAAGTTTAAGGATGATGACTCGTAGCCAATCTAAGATAGATACAAACGGATTGACAAAGTTAATAAGTTCGGCTTTATTATATAAATTATCTAGGTCCAAACGATAAAGACTATAATTGGGGAGGTTAATTACGTTGTGTCGAGTCGTGTCTTTACTTTTCTTGTCTTATGTTGGTCGAGACCGCTTCTACGCCCTTGACATGTTTAATTAATTGTTTGTATATAAGATGATCCACAATTGGTTCCCTCGTGGGATCGACCTTGATTCACTATAGCTATACTACGATGGGCCTAGTCCTCTTGCTAGTATTGGTTATTGGTGGTCAAGTATTTTATAACCCGATTGACCCCGATCAAGTTTTTGGCGCCGCTGTCGGGAACCAACGGTCAATTTTATATATAAATAATTTTCTTATTCATGTCAAGTTTTCGCTTTAGAGTCGCTTTTACGCTTTGAGTCCCTCGGTTGTCTCGCTTCGTCTCGAAAATTCCAAATTTTAAAATAAAATTAAAAATTAAAAAAATTATTCGGTCGACCGAGAGACCTCATTCGGTCGACCGAGAACTTATAATATTTTTGTTTTGTTTTTGTCCTGCTCGCTTTTACGGTTTCGATTTGTGTTTTTCGAGTCGGAATTTCGCGTGTCTGCTTATCCCCGTATGTTTAATCCGTAGGTGTGATAGCGAAGATGGGAAACCGTGTTAAAATCGCCCACGGTCTGCTTTGTTTTTCTTCCGTTTGCGTAAACCAGGGAAGCAATAACTGAGTCAATTAATTTTCAAGGGCGAGAAAATAACCCAAAGAACATGTGGAATTACTACTCTACGATGGGAAAAGCGATGGAAGCAATACCATTAAAGCACCAAGATGGCTCCGAGAAAAAATATATATATTTTAAAGGCTTAAATTCTTCGTGGTACAATGTTGAAGGCAAGGTACTACCTTTTTTTGCTTATGTTTTACTACCTTTTGGTTTTTTGAGCATAAGTTAGCCTATACATGATTCTTAGTGAGAATCTTTGCCCGGAGTGGTTTGTAAGATTAATTTTATTAGTGTGGAAGGTTTTGCCCCATATCTCTCTCTCATCTAGAGGTGTAAGGAAACATGTAGTCGCGTTGTAAGGAAGCGGTGAAAAGAGTTCCTCGTAGTTCGTTAAAATCTCTTTGTCCTATGCATAAGATTGCTTCTATCGGCCAGGAGCAACAAATTGTGTATTTTAAGCATTCACAATCTAAAGAAGACGTTGAGTTTTGAGAGAACACAATCTTCGCTGCGTTGAGTTTTATGGTGATGGCTTCTCGGTGAACCCACCTTAAACAGAAACGAGATTACGCTTTGGGTGACAATTTAGAAATCGCAGAATCGTAGTACATGGGTTCGGAAATGGTCTAACCATGGCTGGGCGAGTTCAACCGAGCTTCGGCTCAATCGACTCCCCTCCACGTGTGATGTACGTTACAGCAGTTCAACAAGACTTAGCATAGCCGATAAGCCTTTGGGCTAAACGGGGCTTAATCTTGACGGATTGGCCTGAACTGTCACATATGTTCCAACGAATAAGACGGCGTAGGCTTGCTTACATAACCGACCTTATTCGGAGTACTTTGATTCATTGTTTCTTATTGTCAAGGCCAAAACCGTAATTTTAACCGAGTTTCTTAGAATTCACTAATTCCTAAAACGAGAGCCGAGGTAAGAGCTTTGGATAAATGGTATGGATAAATGTCATTTCCTAGGTCTCACAACCAAGGAAGGGTATTAATCCATAAAAGCAACAAGCCCACCTCTTATAGTGCTCTCAGAGGGTCAAAGTCCAGCGATCCAAGAATGATAACCGACAAGGATACTTTTGGAAAGTCGAAATGAGGACTTAAAACTCGTAACTACTTCTTTAAAACCCTTAGGATTTTTTTAGGATTTTAGGTTTTTCTTTCTTTGAGTCCAATAAGAGTAACGTGAAATATGTTGAGGTTTTTATTTTGCCGTGTTCGATGGCCATTGGGCTAAGGATGTGCAAAACTTTTTTACTCAATATAGGCCACGTGAAATAGAGTTCCAGAGGAGAGTCAAGAAATTGCTAAAGAAAAGGAAATTTAGCAATCAATCTTAAGATGGAAGCATTAAGAGAGCTTGAGAATTACCGAAAATGTAACAGAGAATGATTGGTGCGAACAAGAACAATTTTGGTCAATTTCCAAAACCTTTTAGAATGGTGATCCAAGTGAAAATCCAAAATTGTGTGCAATTGCTCGCAACTATCCTTATCTTTCCCCGTTACACTTTTTTCAAACTTTTCGATCCTCTCACCAATATACCCCAAAAGTTCACATTTCTAACCATTCTTTCATCGCTCTCTTTCTTTCCATCCGTTTCACTCTCCCACCCTACCCAATCCCTTTAACAATACCCACCCAAAACACAATTTCTTACCCACCCTTTATCTTTTCTTACCATCCCTATATATCTTTTTCTAAACCCGTCATACTCTCAACCTCCATTTTGTTTACAAATTACCATTGTGTTATGGAATTTGGTATATTGTTAAGTTTTAATAATTATCTTTTATCATTTTGATTTTCATGATCCTAGTTGGGATAAGTGTAGCTCTGAACCTAGCTAGATTTTAAAGGTTTTTGTTTGATCAAATTACTACTTATCTTTTACCGGAAGTTTTAAATTTCACATTTTTACGCCTGTTCCGGCATTTCTAGATGATGAGTTTTGTTCTACGCTATCCCACCGATCAGACCTTGTTGATGACGGTTATGACTTTTACGTGATACATTGGGTTATTAGTAATTTCGAGGAGTAGCTACATCTCCTAAGTTGTTGATATCCAATGCAAGCGAGAAGTTTTCGTTAAGTATTTGATTTTATCTTTAGCCTATAGGTCGCATTGCATCCGTTATGCCTTACCAAGTTTCTCTTTATATGGATTGAATACCTTTTAGATCGAGTCACCTCGTGTTTTCCCACGCATGGTAATGCTTTTGATCTTTGTCTTCTCCACCCGGTTTTAAGAATATTTAGGCGGTGGAGGTTGTAGATGAAGACCACCATCTTAATTGCTTGTTTATTTTTCTTTCTATTTAGTATTTTTCTTGTCTTTGGTTGTATAAAATAAAGTGGCTTGAAATGTTTTTCGGTATTCATACCTAATTACTGCCACATTATTCTATAACTTCCATAGACATGGTGTTATTAACGGTTTCGTGGAGTTTGTCTGCTTATACAGGTTTTCACTTGCTTCTCCACAACGTTTGACATTTACTCCGATATTGTTCCTTTACTTGAGAGCCGTTTCCAGAGCTAAGTCTTTTCTTAAATTTCATTTATTTTTGTCATTGAGGACAATGCCATGTTTAAGTGGGGGTAGGAGACTTAGCTATGTTATGTTATAATTGAAATTTGAATCAAACGGTAGAAAATTGAAAATTGAATAAATGCCTATATTATGTATCTCGCACCCTTAGAATTGTGAGTTCCTAGCTAAGAATTGATAGGAAAGGAACCAAGTTTCATGAGTACGTGATCATTTTATACTTATGTTAAGTAAATTTAAGGATATTCATGCCCGTTGTTATGAGTAGTTATTTATTATTCAATTACTCAATCTTTGAATCGAGTTATACCGCAGAATTTATAAAAATTGAAAATATTGTGTACATTGCATAGATGATTGGTTATGTAAACTTAGTGTCAATATCTATCTCGCCGATGTATTCGATATTCTTGCCAACAAAAGCGGAGTAATAAGCTTGAGACGTACCTGTGTTTTAGCAAAACGTTACACACTGGGCTTGTAGTAAATTACCAAAGTAGCCCCGCGCTTGTGGTAATATTCGATGCTATGCATGATCTAAGATAGGGGGATACTCTAAAAAGTTTTCTTCCTTGAGATTGATAGTATTTGAAAAATATGAAGATATGAAAAGAATATTCAACTCTTTAAGAGGCTTTGAGTAGTACTCGGTCTCCAAGTCAAAAAACCCTATAGATACGCTCTTGCTTATTGCTCTAGTGCTTCAAAAATTTAAAGGCTTGAGAAGTATGAATGCTGAGGTTGGTAGGTTGAGATTACGGTTGGCATAAACTATAATCTTGCTACTGAATATATAAAACTAAATGCACATGCACACATCACTGATTCATAGTGAGTAGTGAATAATGGATATCTTATGAGCATGACTAGTAGGAGTTGACTTGAGCTTCTTGCGTAAGTATGACCTGACCATAGAAAATGTTGTCTTGGGGAATGACTTATTGATGCTTTGTTCGGGACGATCAAAGTCTAAGTTGGGGGTAGTTGATGACGGTCAAATTATACCCGTAAAAGTCATCAACGCTGACCATTAATCGAGATTAATAATACGCATTTTATATTAAATCACACGTTTATATTTAATATTTAATGTTATGTGATTTATATTATGTAAATTGTTATTTACTCGTTGTTATCCGATTTACTGTGCGATTAATGTTGATTTTACAGATCATTACAAATCGAGAAGATTAGTGTCATTCAATCAATTATCTCAAGATAAGGAAGGAAGGAAATCGGAGCATTAAATGAGAGAGTAATCGGATCGACATGCAAGCGCAAAGTGGGGAGCAAGGCAAACGAAGAAAACGTGTAGAACATGGAAAATATAGGTTCGGTCGACCGAACCATTAGGCTCGGTCGACCGAGTGTCATCTTTCGGTTGACCGAGTGTCAGCTTCGGGGCGGTTTAGGGCTTTTGTCGTGTTTACCTTCTAGAACCACCCTAAGTCGGCAAAAACCTCTATATAAGCAAGCAGCTACGAGAATTGTAATATACACCAAAAATACACCTTAGAATATCATTCAATAAAATCACTCTATTCATATCTTGATTCAATGTAGTTTATTGAGGGTGTTTCAACAATTTAAGGTCTGCATTATGTAAGTTTTTTTTTTCTGCTTTTCTTTAAGTAATTATTCCCCCAATTATGCTTTATTGTTTGAGTTAGTTAATTCATAGCTAGATGATGTAGATCTAGGTTATGTCGTTATGGATGTGGCGAAGCCTTGTCTATGGGGATCCCATAACCTACGCCATACACTTAGTATTTATTCATGAATCGCATTGTTTAATTAATGCGTATCTATGTTAGTTTATATGAATGCTTTACTTAATTTCTCGCTTAACTGCTCGTATGATGAAACGCCGAGAGATACGCTCAGGATGTAACTGGGATTTAAATTGATTCGGGTGACCGAATGAGTTCACTCGGTCGATCGAGCCCACCTATTCGGTCGACCGAGCCCTGTTTTATCCGTTAAATAGCCACATCTTTATGGTTAAGTTAACTTAATAGACTTTATCATCTCAAGTAGGTATGGCTACGGCCACGCGTTGCTCGTCTGCTTTAATTAGCGATGATTAGGAAATACCAATATAGGGCTCCTAGGTTGGCTCATGAATGATCTTCGGGACTTTCAAATGAGATTTAGGTAGGTTTTGTATTTGGGAATTGAGCTCACCTAGCTATACGTAAATCGTAGATTAACATAAAACCGTGCACGTAATTGTTAATAGGACAGAGACTGATGCGATCGTTTAGGAAGTACGCCAACCACAGGAATGTTGCCTAGACGAGGTGTACGATTAATATCGGCATCCTTAGTGTCGTAAGCGCAAGTTATATGAGATGGATACCCAAAAGGTGAAGTCACGTAATGTAGCACGCTGATCTAGCGACCTAACCGGTGCTAAGTCAAGTTTAAGGGGATGACTCCGTAGCCAATCTAAGATAGATACAAACGGATTGACAGCTTAATAAGTTCATTTATTATATAAATTATCTAGGTCCAAACGATAAAGACTATAATTGGGGAGGTTAATTACGTTGTGTCGAGTCGTGTCTTTACTTTTCTTGTCTTATGTTGGTCGTAGACCGCCTCTATGTCCTTGACATGTTTAATTAATTGTTTGTATATAAGATGATCCACAATTGGTTCCCTGTGGGATCGACCTTGATTCACTATAGCTATACTACGATGGGGCTAGTCCTCTTGCTAGTATTGGTTATTGGTGGTCAAGTATTTTATAACCTGATTGACCCCGATCAATTTGATATGAACCGCTGAAGGTATGCGAGTCTCCCTTGTAAGATTTTGAGCTCATGAAGATTTCGAGGTTCGGGCATGTTCATGATGGCACCAACCTTAGACTGGTCAATCTCAATATCTCGGTGGCGGACGATAATACCAAGGAACATTCCTGAACTGACTCCAAAAGCGCATTTGAGAAGGTTCATCTTCAATTGAAATCTTCTGAGCCTATCAAAGACTTGCCTCAAGTCGCTCAGATGATCACCTTTCAATTTTGATTTGACGACTGTGTCGCCAACATAACATTCGACGCTTTGGGGAGCATGTCGTCAAAGATCTTTTGCATCGCCACGGGTAAGTTGCCCCAAAGATTCTTAAAACCGAAAGGCATCACTCTATAACAAAGATATGCCTTTGGGCATTCAAAAGCCGTAAGTTCTTCATCTTCGTGGAGCCATTCGATTTTGGTTATATCCATAAGACCCATCCATGAAGGATAAGATTTCATGACCTGTGGTTGCGCTCTACCATCAATTCAGTGATCGGCAAAGGAAAATCGCTTTGGGGCAAGGCGTTGTTTAAGTCTCAAAAGTCAACACAAACACGAATTTGCCCATTCTTCTTCCTCACACGGTACAATGCTTGATATCCATGTAGGTACTTGACTTCATGGATGTATCCCACTCGATGAGCTTGTTGACTTCACCTCTATGAGCGGAACGAGGTCCGCCTAAATCTCCTTTGAGCCTGTTTAACACTGGGCGTGGTCCTTTTTCACGGATAATTGATGAACAACTACCTTTGGGTCTAGACCCGGCATCTCTTTGTATGTCCATGCAAAGACATCTTTGTACTCTTGTAGAAGCTCGAGGTAAACTTTTTCCTCTTCTAAAGACAAGAGAGCGCTGATGAAGGTCGATCATGGCTCATCCTCGGTGCCTAGGTTGACTTCCTTCAATTCATCGACGGTAGACTTGACCCATTCTTCTAGCTCTGGGGGCGCTTCTTCGGCGTCCTCTTCCACATCATCGTTAGCGAAGGTAATGTGACAGGAAGGATAGGCCTCTTCACCGGTGGTGATGATGTATGATGAGCCAACACTTTCTTCTGGCTCGTCTGTTTGTAACGGTGGATTTACTTCTCTTTCGTCATATCTAACATTGGTCCCAGTGTGCATTACGTGTGGTGCCTCATGCAAGAAGGAATCATGCTCCTGACTTCTTTTGGGTCTATTTCAACGCTCTCTTCCTTGGTTGCATGCTTCTTAGACCACTTTCTCCCGTTTGTTCGGGCAGGTCAAACTGCCCTTTTTGTTGAAACTGACAATCTATTTAGTGCTGAGACACGACCTTTCTTGGGTCCCAATCTTTCGAACACCGAAGGTCTTTGAGGTGGTGGTTCAATAATATCTGCTGAAGATGCTTCGTCTTCCATGCCGATGTAGTTATTGCTCGCTCTTTTTATCGAGATACGGACGGGTGGTGAAGGAGCATACCCAAGGCCAGTTCGTGAAGATCCAATAGTCTTGTTGTACCCTTCTGGGGGCTTTAGCGTTCTTTTGAGTTCTCCATTATTTGCCCCCATCCTTTGGGTAGGACTTCGAGATCCAAGTGATGCCTTTGCAATGAGTTTGTAGGCAATATGGTAGAATCATTCCTTTCTTGCGGCCGGCACGGCTCCATGCTCCACCATCGGGCCTTCTTTGGGACGCGTAAACCCTTGCTATGGAGTACTCGACTTCATGGATTCTATCTTAGGAAGCCGTAGCGTTAACCCACTTAATTCCTTTAGCACTGGTGATGGGCGACTGTTTTCTTTTTCCTTTGCAACATGTAGAAGCATTGGAGGCTTTGAATCTTCATGCTGATTTATTGATTCATCTTTTTCCATTTTCCCCCACCGTTCTTTGGCTTATTTTGAGTTAGAATTTTCATCTTCTTTTGCAGGAACCGACTTCAAATAGAATTTGGCGTCCGCAAAGTGTGCTTCTACTTCAGCAAATGGATTTCCATCTACAATGATTTTTCTCAATACTCCGTTGCGCCAATACTTGAAGCATTGGTGGAGAGTTGATGGGACAACCCCTTTCTCATGTACCCACGGCCTCCCGAACAAAGATGTTGTATAAGTTTTGGCATCAATGACATGGAAAAGAGCATTGGAAGACATGTCATCCATGAAAATTTCAAGTCTTTTTCTTGCGAGTCACCAGGATCCATCCGTCATCATCCTGCTCGGTAGACTTTGAGTTTTTATCTTCTTTATCAGCAACATTTGTTTGTTCGGGAGCAGTTGCAAACTGCTATTCGTCGAGTGGTAGAAACTTGAGAGACTTGATTTCGATTGGGTCAAGCGATCCAAACTGAATGATCGCTCCTGAACCAATCCTCAGTTCTTCTATATTGACCTGATTTGTGCTTGCCTTTTCTTCTTCAAGCACATTTTTTCCTTCCTCAGCCAAACGCATAACCTTGTCCTTAAAGACAAAGCACTTCTCGATAGGGTGACCGCATAAGCGATGATATTTGCAATAATTTCCTTCATAGGCCTTCACAACATCTTCTGGGCGCTTCGTTTCTGGGAGTTTGATGAGCTTGGCTTTCAACAACTCATCAAAAATTGCCGATACGTCAGAATCGAAGAAGGGATACTTCTTCTGTTGTCTTTCATTCAAGGTATGTCGTCGCCTCCATAAATGTTGAGGCTGAAACTTTCTTTCCTCCAGCTTGCTTGAACCTTGGTTGTTAACTCTTACCGGAGCTACAATTGCGGCATTAGACTCTTTCTTTTCCATTCTTGGAGCGGCTTTCACTGGCTTCTTCACTTCTTGCTTTTCTTTGATCCTTATAGGATCTTGAACAGGGGCCTGACCTATGTTGGCATCAATGCTCAATTCCATGTCATGTGCATGAGTGGCTTGTTAGGTGTAGTGCCCGAAAGACAATTATATAATGGTTTTAGGACAAAATTAATAATTCATCTTATTATATGCATGTATGCTTATAATTAAGACACTACTAAAAACCTAAGTACCTCGTTTATGTAATCACATAACTCAGTGTATGGCTATACACAAGAGGATTGAGTTAGTGAGATGTACTTAAAATTAACTTAGTCCGTAGCGTTGATTAATCTGAGTATGGGTCTCATGATTAATATTCTAATAATGCGGCCAGAACACTTTACGGTGTGACAGTTTTATCCGGACGGTCGGTAATAATGTACCTAGTGGGGCATTTATATATGATGATAATCATATAGGGCTGGACCGATTTGATTTGAGTTCTCAATATAATTCCGTGATCGAGAAGTCTTATCGAATCACAAGATGATCATATATGGATTAATCTCAATCTTGGGGTGATCACAGACAACTGCTTAGACTAGGGTAGAGTTTAATGTGTTAGTAAGGATCACTTCAAAGATGTGGTCCAACACTCTCGTTGGATCTATTTTGGATTGAGTGAGTAGTCTCGTGCTTTCACGATATAGAATCCATTCCTTCCTCGGGAAGTAGATGACAGCCTCTTTATTTGTTAACCCTAGAAACTGATCGATCCGCGGAGTTCATATTATATTAGTTATGAACTAATTGATCACTAGGGGGTTAATGGTAAATAAGGATAATATGTTTCGAGAAGGGTTTATGGAGATATCCCGAATCGAAATGAACAGTCTATGGAGGATTTATCCGTATGTAATGATTATATCAGTGGACACGTTATGACTCATAGTTGAGTGTAATTTTATATCTATATTCGGCAGAGTTCAATTTCGGGTTTATGGTGGTGTAATCCTGGAATTAATATATTGAATATTATTATTCGGTCTGACGGATAATATTATTTAATTTATTGTAGCTAGTGAATATGGGTCCATGGTCCCCGACGTGGCTCCTAACATGCATATGTTTTCTCGTCGTTGCACCTCAATTAATATTAAATAGTTGGATTGGACTGTTTAATAGATATGTGGATTAATTGTTTAGTTGGAATAGATAATTAAATACATGGAAAAGAAATTTTTCGTGGACTCGGCCCAATGTGTCAAATTTTCGTGTGACCTAATATTTTATTAGGGGTGGCCGAAATTTGTGTTATTTAATTATTAACGAATTAGTTTTCTTGGATAATTATCTAACATGTGATTTATCTTTTATTTGTTAAATGATAATTCATGAAATATTAGATAATAATATTATTTATCCTAATTTGTTTGGGATAATTATTTTATTTATCTTTTATTTGGAATAATGATTAATCTAATAATTATCTTTTAATTATTAAATCCTTTGAGCACAAGGATTACTCTCCTATATAAAGAGAGTTCTCCCAAGCCTAAATGACACACATAATTTTGAATTATTGGGAGGTTTTATAGCTTAGAGATTTTGGCTATAATACTAGGGTTTCGAGTTGGGATAATCCTTGGGATTATTCTGGTAGCATATCGAGGAGGTCAAGCGGGTTGAAACACCATCCACCTGGTGGTGCTTGGAGACACACGTTGGAAGACTTTGGCTTCTCAACTAGGCACTCAACTAGCTCGGATTGGATAGACCTTGTTCTGGAGTTTTGCACCATAAAAGGTTGGTAATCTAAACCCCTCGTAGGTTTAGATTTATTATTCATGTATTTTGATTGTTTAGATCTTGATATTGTACTTTCTGCTGCATAATCGGGTGGATCTTTGATACATCCGGCGATATTACATCCTACATGGCTAACTCCTCAAAAGATCTCGGCCGATTCCCTTTGAGAATGTATTGCAATCCCCAATGCATGCCTTGAATGCACATCTCAATGGCAGAGGCTTTGCATAGCTTGGTCTTTGCGCTTAAGGCTTAGACTTCTCCATCTTTTAATATAGTCAACAACCTCCTCCTCTTTCCATTTTCGGAGTTGGTCAATTCTACCACGACGACGGTTCTTCGAGTGCTATAGGCGATTGAGGAAAACTCGCTTCCAGCTTTCTCCCAATCGCCCACAGAGGCGTGAGCGAGATCAGCAGGTACTCACCAAAGGCGCTGCCTTTAAGAGAACACACGAATCTGCTTCACCAGTGGTCTCCATACGTTCCAGCATTGTTGCAAGTTTCGACAAAGTGGGACTCGTGTTGCTTGGGGTTGCCTTTTCCGTCAAACTGCTGAAACTTTGGAGGCTGGTAACCGGCGGGCATTTTCAAGTTGTCAATTCTTTGGGAGTATGGCTTGACATACGTTTGGGACGATTTTTAGTGGTCCCTCCAACTTTGTCATTGATGGTACCCATGATGAACTCCTTCGCTTGATCAATCGATCAATCCATCGGGGAGACTTCGATCGCTTCGCCAAGACGAAAGACTTGAAAGCTTCTTGATCTCTGAAGGTGTTTTCTAGAGCCACCTTCAAGTTATTCGCCTTATGCATAGACTTGAAAATGCTTCTCGTTCTTTGGAAGTGATGTCATGTTCATCCTCTTCATCATGTAGTACTTCTTTTCATTTACTTGCTTCTCAAACAAAATCAAGTTTGCTGGCGAGCTTGGCAAATTGCACTTCTTGGGTCTGAACGTGTGACGTGAGATCTTCAATGGCCTTTGTAAGGCTAGCAATATGCTCCTCCAGAGTGGTGGAATTCGTCATCATGACATCCGCAGCCATTGGTGACATGGATCCATCAGAAATTTCCTGTGGGGAAAAGACGCTTATGCCGAGTTCTTTTGACACGCTTCGAGTAACCGGGCCAGAAATTTGTCCCTGAGATGAAGCTAAAGAGAAACGGTCTTTTCAAAGAAACTGAGAAACTTTCAAGCCCACCTTGAGACCTTTGAAGCGGTAGCCTTGGAGACTTTTGAAGCAGTGACTTTTGAAATTTTTGAGGCATCAACCTTTGGAGCCATTTGATCTTCTTTATTTTTTTTTTTTGGAAAGGAGAGATGAAAGGATAGACGGTCCCATCATGCAATGTAAATTTGTAACTCAAATTTTCAGATTTATCCGTGAAATACAAAGAAATGAAAACACGAAAAATGTAACAACTAAAATTTTATTAATTTATAAAATAAAAGTGGTACAATCTCTTGAATCCTTTGATTCTCCCTTTTCTTGTTGGTGTTGATTAATGCACTCCCGGATATAGCGGGAGTGATTTTAATTTGGTAATGATTGTTGACCTTCCGGATATAGCGGAAGTGCTTTTAATTTGAGTTGATGACTCCGGATATAGCGGAGGTGCTTTGAAGTTGACGAAGATCGGAAGGAACTTTTGTGTTACCTTCGATCCCCATTGTCGAAGAACTCAATTATCTTCTGTTGATCTTCGAGTGTTGGAGATGCTTTTGGATTTTCATCTTTCGAAGAACTTCCGGCCCTTTTTTTTGGAAGATCTCTGATGCTTTTGGTGTTGTTGCAGAGTGTTTGAAGCTTTGCTCTGAGACTTTTCACCAACTCTTTGTGTCTTCTTTCTCGTTGTTCGGGTGTCTTTTGCAAACGACCGCGCCTCCTATTTATAAAGTGGTAGATGTAAGTCAATGATTGATTTGCATTAAATGTAGAAAATATTCTGATTGATTTTAGACAATCCTTGGAATATCCCACATTTATTATAAATCAATAAAATATTCTAATTATATTTAAAAGATTTTATGATTTATTGTTTTTCATATTATCCTAATATTTAATGTAGGAAAATAATATTAAACAATTCCAATTTAATGGCATATGTAATATGTAACATATATAATGTGTATTGCAAAATATATATAATGTGTCACAAATATATTCTTTTGTGTATCTACGTAGCTATTGAAATTAATTAAATCTCTAATATTTATTTAGGAGATTTTAACCAATTATCTAATTTTACATTATTCCCTATTTTTGTAGGAAATAATATAAGATAAATTTCAACTTAGGATAATTGTATTATGTGATATATATAATTTATCACATAAAATTTATATATCTACAAAGTGGTCAATGATCGGGATGGTCAATGATCGCGTGGTCAATGCATCGGGTGGTCATCGTGATCGCGTGGTGAATGCATGGGGTGATCACCGTGATCGCGGTGGTGAATGCATCGCGATGGCTATCGTGATCGCGACATCTCTCGTGATCGAGGTGTCTCTCAGATCGGGGTGGCCACCGATCGCGGTGGTCAATGGATCGGAGGTGGTCAACGATCGCGGTGGTCAATTCATCGCGATGATCATCGTGATCGAGGTGGTCACCGCGATCACGGTGGTCAATGCTTTGCAGCCGTCAATGAATCGCGTGGTGAATGTGTTGGGATGGTCACCGTGATTGCAGTTGGCTAATGATCGCGATGGCCACCGATCGCGCGTGTCTCGTGATCGGGAGTGGTCATTGCAACGCGGTGGCCAATGCATTGAGGTGGTCACCGAAAAAAAAAAACCTTTTTATTGTCCAGGAAACAGAAAATAAAATCCTTTTTTAGCCGCCGAAAAAAAAAAAAACCTTTTTTAGCGTCCAGAAAAAAAAAAAATTTTGCGTCCAGAAAAAATAAGATCAGCGCTGTTTTTTTTAATTAATTAGGAGTTGATCTATATACTAATTTTATGACCTTATAACCAAATAAGATTTTAGTGTGTCCTATTTTCCAATTAAGTCTAATATGTGTCATTTTGGACATTTGCCCAAAAAATAATTGGAGCAGGCTATAAAACACCGGGTCATAATTTTTTTTAATTTTTTTTTTGGTGTTTTGTCGTTCAGGGTATAAAAATTATGGAAGTAGTCATTCTCCCTGTAAAAAAATTTTGGGTTGTCATGTTACTTAAAAATATTTCAAATGTTGTCATTATCCATAATTTTCCTTATAAATAAACTATTCATTTTAGTGCGAATTTGTTTTTTTTATTTATTACAAATAGTGCGAAGTTGTTAGGTTTAAGTTTTCCAAATGCTTCATTTTATGTGATTTTATTGCTTAGTTTTATGGAATCCGGCCTATGTACAATATTGTTGTTACGTATGTATATGTTTATGGAAAATTAGGGATAAGGACAATAATCAAATATTTTTAAGAATAATGACAACTTCATATATTTTTATATGAGGCGACAATCGCATAATGTTTATAATGGAAGGACAAACAGTGAATCCCTAAAATCGGTGAATCTCCTCAGTGAATCCCAAATCAATGAATTTCGATAAATGAATCCTAAAATTAGTGAATTTCGACGATGAATTTTGAAAATTAGTGAATTTCGACAAATGAATTTCGTCAAATGAATTTAAACAGTGAATTTTGAACACAAGTGAATTTCGACAAATAATAAATAGTTTTGTTCTTTACGCAAAAGTTTCAAAAACTCGCCCTTCTACTCAATTGATGAAATATTTTTGTCCTTCTCCCTCATTCCCCCATATGTTTATGCGCTCAATTGTCACGAGTTGACTAAATGCCTAACTGTTTTTTCTTATTTGACATAAGTAATATTTTTGCTTTTCTTTGAATGCTGCAAATTATCTTGATATCATTAAAAAGGTGTAGAGGAAAAAGCAATTTTACTTAACATTTCGCGTGATGATGTAAGACAAAAGCAACTCAACTAATTATGCAACCATATTTTTCCAAAAAATCAATATTTTAAGTAAAGTTTGCTTAAAATCAATACTTGCTCAACATTTAAGCTCCAAAGACATCCACCACAAGAAATACGTCGAAAAAAAAAAACATATTTAAAAGGTTTTCCCTAGAATCATTCATCAATATGGTGCTGTCGGAAAATGGCACACAACAAATGAATACAAAGTAGAATAATTCATGTATTTTTTTCCATAACAATTATTAGAGACAATTTTAATGGCATCTCACTTTCTCTTGAGGATGCAATAGATGATTCTCCTCATTCCTTAGATTCATTACTTTCGCCCTCAGGCTTTACCACGGCCACACCAAATTGCACATGTTTTTCGTCATCAGGAAATTTGGCGGTTGTCCACCCGGATGCAACGGTGGAAGCATGCTTTGACGCATGTGTAGAAATACATAATTACCCAAAAAATCCATGGCATTGTTATCAATGTCAATGCAACTGCAGGAAACCAAGGCTTTGAATATTGGTATGCAAAAACATAGATGCCTAAGAGTATTCCGCCGGTGGTTAAGCATGTTTAATAAAGCAGAGATGAGCGGAACCCTACAATCTTCCTCCCTTTCTCCCTCCATTGTTGTCCCCATGGAAGTGGGATCAAAAAAATTATTTTATTTTATTTTATTGGAGGAAGAGGGATCGAGTTAACTTTCTCATTTTTCTCTTATGCCTTTCTACATATAGAAATCTCTGCTTTTGCATATATGTAGTATTTCCATGTGTTGAGATCACGCTGCTAAAAATCGAAGATATTTGGGCAATTATATTCCGTTAGATTTAATTAGCCCGGAATCAACAATGGAAGGGTGAAGACGAAAAGAGAAAAATGAAACGGGCGAGCGTTTTAAGCGGGGATTCTGTTTGAGAGAAGAATCATCATCGTCGTATGAGGCCATGCAAATACAACATATACTTTGTATGGAGGGTGATGTGCCTAAATTTAGACAAAAAATATTCTCTCCCATATTTTTTTTTTTATTTTATCTTTTTCTGTTTTCCTGAAATGAAATTTCTCCTAAACTTCTTTTTCAACCATAGTTAGTAAAATTCAGAACATGAATTATATGTTTTAAAAACGGATGCGTATAATATTTATATTTCCGGAAAAATACGGTAAAAAGTCTTGCTAAAAAATGGAAACGGTAAAAAACATACTAACAAACTTACTGTATTAAATGCCTTTTTTTTTTTTTTTTCAAAAATACGTTTAAGAAAAATGTTGAAATTGTAATAATGTTTGATAAAATATAATAATATAAAATGTGACCATATAAATAGGAATTGAATCAGATCTAATGGAAATATCATTTCACTCATTGATATCGACTAATGTTTAAATCCTCATCCTAGTTATGTTACAATATATAGTATGGATAAAGCAGTTGTAACATCCCGACTTTTCGTAAAAGGGTAAAATAGTCATTGGGCGTATTTGCTACGACCTAATTATTATTTATCCTATTTATTTAATTAAAAAGGATTTAATTAAAAGGATTTAGTTATTTAATTAATGGGTTTAATTAAATGGCTATAAAAGGGAATAATCCCCAAACTAATTCATTATTAGTTCACACGCAATTTCTGAAAAAAAGAGAGGAAGGAACGGCAGAATGAGAAGAAGCAACGCAAGAAGAAAACGAAATAATAGGAAGAACCGTGTGATCAATCCGTTCATCTGTTCAAGATGCCGTAGGAGAGAAAAGCGATCAGCACGATGAGACGCAACTTTGGAAAATAAAATATCCTTATTCCGTAAGTTTTCGGTTTAGCCTCTAGTTTTCGTATTCGTGAGAGTTCGATTCTTGGAAAATTCAGATCTTTTAATCCGTAGCCTGCTTTGCAAACCATGAGTAGTCGAAACGATCGCCTTGAAGCGTAGAATAATCTAAAATAGTCTCACAGCAGTAAACCCAGGTAATCTTCTGTTTTTCAGGCTCTTTCAGTTTCGGTTTTCAGCAAGAAATAGGATTTTAGGGTTTCTTGTTGATCACATAGGTTTTGGGGTTGAGGATCAACAATTGTTGCAGTTGCTGGGTGTTTTGCTGTCGGTGTTGTGTAATTAAGGTAAGAGGCTCTTCCTATGATTCCAATTTTCGCTTATAAGGTTTAGATCAAGTTTTAAGGTGTTTAAGATGTTTTAATGCTAGGAAGATGTGTTTTTCGTTGATCAAGGATCATAGGTGTTCTTGGAATGGTTAGATATGTTTATTTACGTTTTACTATGTTTAAATTGCTGTTATTTTGGGTTAGAAACTGATTTGGATCGGACTTGAGGATTTTAGGTTCTTGCCGAAACCTGTGTCGGACGGGGCGCTCGCTTTACGTGGACGGACGCCCGCTTTGGTCACATTTTTCGACGGGCGTCTGGTTTCTCTCGACGGGTGTCTCGAGGTGTTATTTTACATTCAGGTTGTAGTTGTTTTGTGGTGGACGAAAGCGCTCGGGAAAGTGGACGGGCGCCCAAAGAGGGTTCCGGATGGGCGCCCATGTCTTTAAACGGGCGTTTGGGTGTTGCTCAAACCTTATAAGTACGTTTTATCATTTCTAAACCTTTAAACATGATGTGTTAACACGGTATAAACTTGAACAAGCCTGAATTGAGCTTCGATTCGTTCGCTTAAAACACCGAATGTACTCTTAAAGGGAGTTGAAGTTCGGATCCGTCGGAAGAGCATGATAGGCTTGTGCTTTGATGAGTTAGCATTCATCAATGTCTGCGGTAATTGCTAGGCCTTGTCCGTGTCTCAGTGGTTCAGGAAGAGAGTAGTCCGGGGTGAGGGAGATTATTTGAAAACACTTAGGTGGCTAGTTAATCATCCTAATAAACAACGACTTGACTAGTAAAAGATTAAACAACATGTCTCTCTTGGCTAGGCACCAAAGCTAAATCGCGATGCATGTGCTACCTCTGAAGGTGGAGGAACTCAGAGGTCAAAGACCCTAAGTATAGTAGGACTCACTGAGGTGTGCGTGCTATCGGAGTCTACCTTTCTAGACTCCGTGGATATTGGTGTGATCCACTAATATGTTGCAAAAGAGTGTTCCCGAGGTGGAAGAACTCCGTGAGGTCATAATGACCCTAAGCACGGAAGGACTCGCTAAGGTGGACGCGCGTAGTGCCCTTGAGTGCGGTTGTAAATACGATAAGCTAAGTAGTAACGTTTAGTCAATTCATGTTGATGGACATGAAATGAACCCCAGATTGAGTCGGTCACACAAAGATAACTAACTAAACGATTAAATATCTTTTCTTTATAAATCTTAATTGTTGTCGTAGCTTCTCACTTTTACTAAGTACCTTTGTACTTACCTCCTTTGCATTTTCTTTTGTATGCAATGTGGGGTGAGAAGACGAACAGGTTGATCAAGTGTAGACGACGGCTTTTTTTGAAGACTTAAAGTCTTGACGAAGCTTCTAGATTATTTTCTTTGTAAAGGTTGTATTAGACTGGTTGTATTTCTTCTCTTAGATTTGTTGTACTTTTACTTTTAAGACATCGTATTGTATAAGTCTTTGGGTTTTTCATCGTTGTAATCTTAACTATCTATCTTTAGTATGGTTAATTTCTATTCATAGTAGCTTTTATGTTTTTACCTGAGTCTTTTTAGCTTCCGTTTGCTTTTATTTGATACGACGACGTAGAGGCTTGCGTATAATATTAGATTTATTTAATGCTATACGCGCCGAACGTTTCTCTTCCGGATAAGGGCTCGGTATCCGGGAGCGGGGCGTTACAGTTGGTATCAGAGCAAAGTGTCCTTTCTGTTCTAGGCATCTCTTCCTCTAAGATAAGGTTCCTTTAGACCTTTTAGAACTTGAGCTGGTGGTAATCCTCGTATGATTAGGAATTCTTAAACCGTGGTTAAGTTCCACTAGTACCAAGTGAAGAGTCGTCTTAGACGGAGGTTAAGTTGAGTTCTCTGTTCACGTCTTTTATGTGATCACCTCAGTTTTGTTTCTCCTAGTATCCTTAGTAGGAACTCTTTCTTCTTTTGAAGTTCCAAACCGTATCTTGTCGCATAAGGTTAAGTGAAACCCCTTAAGTGAAGCTTTGGGATCGGAGTCTTATGCCTACAACTTAAAGTCGAGGTCCTCTTGGTTGATTTCCTTTTTCCTTACTTACCCTATTGAAATCTCTTCACCTTCTCTACACATGAATATCTAAGTTTACTTTTATCTTGGCCTAACTTTGTAGAGAATGATATTTGATTCAGCTCTACAAGTCCCCCACTTTCTCTTTTCACTATCACTTGGTTGAGTTCATCAACATTCTTTGACTTTTGCTTTGCTTGAGATGGTTCTACACTTAACTCCATGTGTAACTCTATTATTTCCATGTACTCCTCGGTCGCTTCAACTCATAGTGTTAAAGGTCTCTTACCTTGGCACATACTTTTCATCATCCTCGTGTTTGGATTTACCCAACATGAGTAAATGCCTTTGTTTCGCGTTTTTCCTTTAACATAAGACCTGCTTTTCCCACTCTAAAAAAAAAAAAAAAAAAAAAAATCTGAAAATTTTCAGCAAAGTAGATTACTGTCTTATCTACAATTTCTCCTTTTACACCAACTCGATAATCATTATGGATTGTTCAGAAAATTCATGTTTATACCGGACACTCTATCCAGAAAATCTGCAGCAACACCTTCACTTCTTCTTCTGTTTTGAACAGGTTAAACATCTTCAAATGACCTGAATTTTTGATATGTTGCAGACAACAATTTTATCTACAGCTTCTATTTTGGAATTAAGTTCAGATTCTTTTTCGTTTGATCTCGATTTGCAATTCAACACAGTGTTTATTAATCTGGAAATTCTGGCAGCTTGTGCAATCGTCAGAAATAACTGTTTTTGACCAACTTATCTTCATTTAAAATTCTAATATTTTTACATCACCTTGAAAACTCCGGTATCTAAATCTTTTCTCTTGGAATCGTGCTCAAATTCTTCTTCGCTTTTTCTGTACAAATTGATAATGTCAGATCCAAAGGTAAAAATCTTACACAAAGAACCTAAAAGGAATTTTCACCTCCTTGACTTAGAGTTTGGGGCTAAGAGGGTAGTAAGTCACGACTGTTATGTTAGGAGTTCCCTGAAGTTTGATCTCTTCCTGAGTTAAACCTTTTAGTAGGATGCTTATAAAGCTAACGTTATAGTTTCTTTTGCAGTGTTAAACAAGAATTAAGATGCTATCCTCCAGCATGCCATGTTTGATGTTCGACACTTTTCGTGCCCGTTTATAAATATACCTTTTCCGTAATTTGTTTCTCATGTAATCGCTCATTTGAGATCTTAAAACGTAACAAATCCTCTCTGCTTGGTGTCATGAATTATCTCCGAAACATATCTCCATAAGCCTTTCTTTTGAACAAATTCATTCTTTCTGACTTTTCAAATCAAGAAACAAATTCACTTCAAAGTTCTAAATTGTTGCACTCCCATCATTCATGCAAATTCAAAGTTTGCTGAATATTTTAATGTCAGAACATTATTTTTACTTGTGTCTTTTTTCAGCTCCCCTCCTAAGGGTAGTGTCGATATTGTAACTATTTCACCTAATGCTGCCTGTTTCTTTAAGGTATGCATATCTTCTTTTGCTGGTCAAATTTTTAAGCGTATCATGGCATTCCTCTTCAGTTACTTATCTTTAACCTTCTAGCAAATTATGCTAAGCTAGTTTCAAGCAGAAGGTAGCCTTTTCCAATGTGCCCTCCGAACTTATTTAGCCAACCGACGTTTGAGTTCCTAAACTTTTGATCTCCATTTCAGATTATTGTACCTTGTACCCTTCAGTTTTAAATCTCCTTCGGGCCGTTTAGAGCCATGAACCGCCATATACATCATTTTGACTTCCCACTTTCTGTTTGGCGTTTCTATTCCAATTTTGTTGCACCGGTTGAAAGTCTATTTTATTTTAACCGTTTCATTTCCACACGGGGAATAACCTTGAGCATTTATTCCTTAGCAGTGTACTATTCCTCTCGAGTAGTGCAACCTTGAACCTTTTATTTGAGTCGTCAATGATCGTTTAAACTTCCTTTGAAGGTTTGAATTAATTCTTTGAAATCAAACCTTACCCAACAATTCTTAAGTGTCGCTTCTCTTCACTTAAAAATCTTGCTTACCGCTTACTTATCCGCACTTTTGATATTCCCTTACTATTCCTTGAGGGAAATTTCTATTTCTTTTAAATCTTGAATTAACCTCTCTTTGACTATTGCAAACTTGGACACTTCTTGACAAGTGTTTATCTTACTCGAGACCTTTGGTGTACTGCTTTGTCTCCATGGCTCCTTCATGATGAGATTCTTGCTCTCTTTGATTTCTATCTTTCTAGTCCTTCCGGTGCTCGACCTTGCACCTTTACTTTTCTTTTTTCATTGTGTGATGTTTCCTTACTAAACTCACGTGAATCAAGATTTTTTTCTAGTTCGCCAAAATACATCCTTGTTAACCAATGATTAACAATCAAGGTCATTTTCTTAATGTTCTCAAGCTCGGTGTTCTCTTTTCATACATTGAGAATATCTTCAAGTCCATCTGGTGATGTTCTAACGTCTCCTCTTTCTAAAGGTTTATATGAAAGCCTATTACCATTCTTCCAAGTTGCCTCTCAAGTCCTTGTAGACCAATCGTATCTTGCGTAATTCCACTCTCTCGAAAGAATTCCATCTGTAAGGTGTTCTTTTGTTGTCCTTCCGTGGCCATATTTTGTATTATGATACAATGCCTCATTCTTCATCCCGAACCAACTTCAACTTTCTCCAACGCGGATTTTTTTTTTTGTTTTGCTTGTAACCCAAGCAACCTTCCTTATTTCAAGTGCATTGTACCTTCCTTGGCTTACCTAGTTGACATACCACCCCTGGTACTCAACTTGTCACCTTTCAATTTCTTTTACTTTCCAAGATAACCCTAATTGGCATAAGGATTGAATCAGACCGTCAGAGAGAAAGTATGGTAAATGCATCCCCAAGAAGTCTCAGAAGTCTTTCAGCCGGGATCCTTGCAGTTCTTCAGCAAGCTTGTGGTGCCATGAAAGAATTTGAGATCGAAGGAAGTCAAGTATGCCGGGAAGCTGTGAGTCAGTTGGGAAGCTCAAGCACTAAGGGTATAGGTCAGCAGGAGCAATCAAAGAGTGTTGAACCAATGATTGCAAGATTCGAGGCAGTCGATGAATTCGTAAAAGAAGCAAGACAAAGATCCAGTTGTTTCCGGTTACAAGTGAGTGGCTAGAGCCCAACCAGCCCTTGGTCACGAGTTAGATGAAGATGGCAACAGTTGGCATTGGAATCAGCTTTGGGATTCCGATTGGGAAAGATTGGGAAGGACAATGAAGAGTGAAAACCTTGAGATGGTAACTGTAGTCCCTCTCGGAACGACCAAGAAGTACAAGAATTGGAACAGTACCGCTGGCGATCTTTCATTAAGATAGAGATAGAAGAACGCAAGTTTCTGGGATGAAGTGGAGCGACAACAGAATACGAGACTAGATTTGATACAGCTAGCCAACGAGAAGATCGAAGTGGATCGTCGCAACCTCAAGTTGGCTCATTACAAGGAAAAGAGTTGGGAAGATGGAAGAAGATCAGACGAGTTAGGAGACTAAACGCTCAGTAAAGTCCGAGTTCAAGCACCACTCGGTTACATTCGAGTTTCGAGGACGAAACTCCTCTTAAGGGGGAAGGAATGTAACATCCCGACTTTTCGTAAAAGGGTAAAATAATCATTGGGCGTATTTGCTACGACCTAATTATTATTTATCCTATTTATTTAATTAAAAAGGATTTAATTAAAAGGATTTAGTTATTTAATTAATGGGTTTAATTAAATGGCTATAAAAGGGAATAATCCCCAAACTAATTCATTATTAGTTCACACGCAATTTCAAAAAAGAGAGAAGGAAGGAACGCAGAATGAGAAGAAGCAACGCAAGAAGAAAACGAAATAATAGGAAGAACTGTGTGATCAATCCGCTCATCCTGCTCAAGATGCCGTAGGAGAGAAAAGCGATCAAGACGATGAGACGCAACTTTGGAAACTAAAATATCCTTATTCCGTAAGTTTTCGTTTAGCCCTAGTTTTCGGTATTCGTAGAGTTCGATTCTTGGAAAATTCGTATCTTTTAATCCGTGATCTCGCTTTCGCAGCCATGAGTAGTCGAAACGATCGCCTTGAAGCGTAGAATAATCTAAAAATAGTCTCACAGCAGTAAACCCAGGTAATCTTCTGTTTTTCAGGCTCTTTCAGTTTCGGTTTTCAAAGAAGAAATAGGATTTTAGGGTTTCTTGTTGATCACATAGGTTTTGGGGTTGAGGATCAACAATTGTTGCGATTGTTGGGTGTTTTGTGTCGGTGTTGTTGGGCAATTAAGGTAAGAGGCTCTTCCTATGATTCCAATTATCGCTTATAAGGTTTAGATCAAGTTTTAAGGTGTTTAAGATGTTTTAATGCTAGGAAGATGTGTTTTTCGTTGATCAAGGATCATAGGTGTTCTTGGAATGGTTAGATATGTTTATTTACGTTTTACTATGTTTAAATTGTCTGTTATTTTGGGTTAGAAACTGATTTGGATCGGACTTGAGGATTTTAGGGTTCTTGCCGAAACCCAGGTCGGACGGGCGTCTGCTTCATGTGGACGGGCGTCTGCCTTGGTCACAATTCGGACGGGCGTCTGGTTTCTCTGGACGGGTGTCCGAGGTGTTATTTTACATTCAGTTGTAGCCGTCTTAGGGTGGACGAGCGTCTGGGGAAAGTGGACGGGCGTCCAGAGGGTTCCAGATTGGCGTCCATGTCTTTAAACGGGCGTTTGGGTGTTGCTCAGCCTTATAAGTACGTTTTATCATTTCTAAACCTTTAAACGTGATGTGTTAACACGGTATAAACTTGAACAAGCCTGAATTGAGCTTCGATTCGCTCAGCTTAAAACACCGAATGTACTCTTAAAGCGGAGTTGAAGTTCGGATCCGTCGGAAGAGCATGATAGGCTCAGGCTTTGATGAGTTAGCATTCATCAATGTCTGTGGTAATTGCTAGGCCTTGTCCGTGTCTAGTGGTCTAGGAAGAGAGTAGTCAAGGTGAGGAGATTATTTGAAAACACTTAGGTGGCTAGTTAATCATCCTAATAAACAACGACTTGACTAGTAAAAGATTAAACAACATGTCTCTCTTGGCTAGGCACTGTGCTAAATCGCGATGCATGTGCTACCTCCGAAGGTGGAGGAACTCAGAGGTCAAAGACCCTAAGTATGAGGACTCGTTGAGGTGTGCGTGCTATCGGAGTCTACCTTTCTAGACTCCGTGGATATTGGTGTGATCCACTAATATGTTGCAAAAGAGTGTTCCTGAGGTGGAAGAACTCCGTAGAGGTCATAATGACTCTAAGCACGGAAGGACTCGCTAAGGTGGATGCGCAGTGTGCCCTTGAGTGCGGTTGTAATACGGATAAGCTAAGTAGTAACGTTTAGTCAATTCATGTTGATGGACATGAAATGAACCCCAGATTGAGTCGGTCACACAAAGATAACTAACTAAACGATTAAATATCTTTTCTTTATAAATCTTAATTGTTGTCGTAGCTTCTCACTTTTACTAAGTACCTTTGTACTTACCTCCTTTGCATTTTCTTTTGTATGCAATGTGGGGTGAGAAGACGAACAGGTTGATCAAGTGTAGACGACGGCTTTTTTTGAAGACTTAAAGTCTTGACGAAGCTTCTAGATTATTTTCTTTGTAAAGGTTGTATTAGACTGGTTGTATTTCTTCTCTTAGATTTGTTGTATTTCTACTTTTAAGACATCGTATTGTATAAGTCTTTGGGTTTTTCATCGTTGTAATCTTAACTATCTATCTTTAGTATGGTTAATTTCTATTCATAGTAGCTTTTATGTTTTTACCTGAGTCTTTTTAGCTTCCGTTTGCTTTTATTTGATACGACGACGTAGAGGCTTGCGTATAATATTAGATTTATTTAATGCTATACGCGCCGAACGTTTCTCTTCCGGATAAGGGCTCGGTATCCGGGAGCGGGGCGTTACAGCAGTGTTGGATGCAAGAGGATGCGTCAGAATATTCATATGAGATGATTCAGATCTGATTATTAGAACAAATATAAACGGATCAGCAGACTTGAAAATTCTCCCATATATTTTTTTTTATATCTTTTTTTGTTTTCCTGAAATGAAATTGCTCCTAAACTTCTTTTTCAACCAGACTTAGTAAAATTCAGAAACGTAAATTATATGTTTTAAAAACGGATGTGTATAATACTTTGATTTCCTAAAAAAATGCGGTCATAAAAAATGGAAACGGTGAAAAACATACTAACAAACTGACTAGATTAATGCCTATTTTTCTCAAAAATACGTTTAAAAAAATGATAAAATTGTAAACTTTGATGAAATATAATAATATAAAATGCGACCTTATGAATAGGAATTGAATCAGATCTGATGGAAAAATATCATTTCACTCATTGATATCGACTAATGTTTAAATCCTCATCCACTACAAGAAATTTGCATTTTTATGGCGTGTATTTTGTGCCATAATTTAGGTTTTATGGCATGCATGAGTTCGCCATAAAATCTCGCGCCGTAAAACTAAAAAAAAAAAACACGGCATGCATACACGTGCTGTAAATCTTATTTTTTGCGCCATTACAAGTTGTCCGGCAAAATAACTGGACTGAATTATGGCGTGTATTTGCACACCTTCAAAAGATCATTCGTTTATGACATGCAGGGTACGCCATAAAATGCTTCCCCACCAAATGAATCACGGCGTGCTTTTGTACGCCATAAAAATATTCTGCTACCTGCCAAATGAATCATGGCGCGCTTTCGTACGCCATAAAAAGAGTCTAATAAATGCCATTGAATGCTTTCCGCCAACATTATATCTAATTATGGCATGTGATGAGTGACATAAACTTATTCTCGCCAATAGAAATACCATGTCACAGCATGCTTTGCATGTCTTAAATTATATGTTGTGAATAAAATTATTATTATCCTAAATTTGCTGTAATCATCACACCAATTTCACAATAATATAATTATAAATACACATCATAAACGATAACATCCCATCATAAATCAATAATGACAACATCCGTTATAACAATTACTAAATGTCCTTAGTAAAATATTCTACAAGCTCCTACAGTGAAAACGATAAGTTGATGTCCATTACACAGATCTAAACATCATAGGATCAAAAGCTTTGTGAAATCGACCAGTCTAGCATTTCATCCATCTTCTACTCTTCTACTTTAATTGCATCATGCCAGTAGACAAAGTAAATAACTTAATTGACTGTGCAGATCCAATGCATCTCTGAGCATAATCAAAGACATGTTCTAGACAACATCTAAAAATGTAGGGCAATCATTAGCATTAAGCAATGATACATATTTAGTCCAAGTCTCAACTACCATGGCATGTACCAAATTGCAAGCAAACTCAAACAATATCTTATTGAACAAAACATGCCAATACAACAAAACAGAAGTATTCGTCCACAAAAACCATAAAATCCCACACACAGAAAGTTCCTCATTTTATGTAACTATGTATCTTGAACCTGCTCTAATTCTGAATTAAAGTGGCATTCTACATATATACCTAACAACATATAACTCCTTTTTAGGGTTGATAATCTGACATAGGATACATCTACATAATGATAAACATAAGGTTAATTACAGACTTTACAGTTCTTAGTGTTTAACCATGTTGGAGGTGCTCAAAAAGAGGCTACTCGAGAACAAAAAAATCCAACCAAATTAGTTCATCTAAAACAAAAATATATTATTTACGAAAGCTGATGTTTTTGAAAGACAATAGAGAAAACATGGTTAATTCATTTCCAGACCAAACAAGGAAACAAATGGATCAAGAATTACAAAACTTTTAATGAATACTAATCCAACATTACATCAGGAGAGAGAAACAAAATCCATACGCAGCAGTGATATACATTAACTTATCAAAGAACCAAATTACAATTGATTCTCTTAATGCATCACTTCAACTTACTTCGAAACCATATCTATCACGACACTACATTGAAAACCGCCTTAAAAAATATATATAGATTATGATAATCTGACATTTTCTATGCATAATCGAACTTTTAAAAGTCCGTTTTTCACATGACGTCGGATAGTTGTGCATTAGCTGATAATGCCTCAAAGAAAAAACCAGGAAGCTACACTGGATGTCTTAGGAACTCAGCTAGATTGAAAAAGGAAAAATGGTGTTCTTTATGGCGGCATTACCGAGACAATCAACTTTTTCAGAGCCGATTATAGTGTTGAGATTCGATTTTCGTCTGATCGCTTGTTGACAATCAACCAGATGAAGATCGTTTCTCATTCTTATAAATGAATCTTAATAAGTCAGTTGTTTCGAACAATGTGGTGCAGCAGCTAAAGGCGGAAAAAAAAATCATAAAATCAATCAAGATGGTGTTTGCGCATTAGAGCCCTTTTTTGCAAACTTGTAAGCAAGAAAAAAAGTGTATTTAGCAAGAAAAAAGACTACAAAGTTCAAATTAATTCTGATTTTATATATATAAAAAATAATAATTAAAAGAGTTATGATAGTGAATTCAAATCAAGAAAAGCAAAATGATGCAGAAAAACTGTCTAATGTTTCTCCTCTATTGTTTTCAATATTTCCACCATATACTCAGACATTTAGCTGGACATTTGTACATGCTCAAACATATAGGTAACATGATCCTTATATCTTGTTCAAAAAGCACCACAGATTAGTAGGAAGGACAAGTCAAGTTCATCAGATTTTCCAACAAAAATATAACACTAAGCAAACAAGTCGGACAAGAACTTGTCTGACAGAACATGTCATTTGGGAACTTTTCAGATAAGGACATTGATGACTAATGATGCATAAGCAAGATAGCAAGTATGAATTCATGTACACAAGGGACAAGCTAGGAATTTAAAATGGACTGAATTTATAGATCAACAAGAAAGGATTACCAAGCTCTATTACGGAATGAAAAATAATAATAAATTGAAAAGATCTTGAAATAGAACATACCCTCAATCTTCTGCAAGATTTTCTTTACCTTTTTCTTGCAGCCATCATGGTGTATGTTCACTTTAAGAACACAAGTCTGCATGCACAAGTAAAGACAGAGCACAAAACAAAGCAAAGTTATGATATTTAGCGATTGATCAATGTCACTTGAGCTGAATATCAAAACAAGTAAATGATGAAAGTAAGTAATTGTTTTGACTTTGACTAGATGAAGATATAATACCCTTATCGAAAATGGAATAAATAATGGTATGCATTTCAGACAGTGTACGGAAAAAAAATAAAGAGATGGATAAAAAGGGATGATTCATAGCTGAGAGATGTAGTAACTTACTGCTATTGTTGTCTTCTGAGCAAGCACATCTAATGATTCATACAAGGGGCGTGACGCTTCTGGCACATTCCAAGCCTGATTGACCAAAATTGAAGTCAACATTCAAAGCAATAAGATAACCAAGAACCATGAATCTGTACGAGTAGAGCTAGTAGTTTAACATTCACCTTCGAATTCATATGATCAACAATGTGAATTATTCAACCACCCCCTTCACATAGCCTAATAAGATAACTACTAGACAACATTTCAGCTCTGATGAAATTATGGACTGATGGCATACATAGACCATTTCGATATTGTTAAGTGACCTTTCATAGACTTGACAATTTTATAACAGTAGATAAATTAATACTAAGGACAAAAGTAAAAATTATAAAGATCCCAAAGATCACACACTACGAGGCTGCCATCGTCCATGACTGACGTGTAGCACAATAAAAAGAAGTCACGAGCTGGAGCTAGCATTTCGGGTGCATACAGCTGAAGCACACACCTCTAGGTATTAGCCACAACATAATATGATAATTTCCGCAAATCATTTGGAAAACCTAAAAAAAAATTCACCTGCATGTACATAAGCTCAATGGTTCCACCATTGGCAGTGGGAAGTGCATTTACACCATCCACTGCTCAGCAATCGCGTAGCAAAGATGGTCGATCCATGAGGATTTTAGCAACCTGTAAGACATGATTTTATTCAGTTCCATTAGCTACAAAGTGCCTAAAGTTGTATGAAAAAGAGAAGAGTGAACCCATCCAACCGACCCTTGTAGGCTCAGCCAACTAGACCACATGCTCTTGCTGCCACACCAGTGCAACCATGAGAAATAGCAACGATTCCAATGGAATCCGGAGCAGGCTATTCACATTAGAACATAACTTAAATGAGTTAGTCCAGACCAAGATATCAAACAATATTTGAAACCATCCAGAAAGAAACAGAAAGTCCAAACAAAGCACATAATTAATGATGAAAAAATGTGTTTGCACAAAGAAGAAAATCATGGTATCCTACCCCCTTTGAGAAATTCAGGACGAAATTGGTGAATTTTACAAGACGAAACTCGAGTGAAATGCATTAAGCATTATGTAAATTCCAAAAGGATTACTGTAACATCACGTTTAACTTACCAGTCGTTCAATTCCATTGCAATTACCAGTCGTTCAATTCCATTGCAATTACCAGTCGTTTTCGACGATCAAAAGATGCCTGCCTGCAGCACATGACACAGCTGAGTTATGTTCATGTTTGAAATTCTCATTTCCTTCTGCAGTACAAATAAACGCATTCAATAACAAAGGGCCAGCAGAAATAGTAATTATCTTCAAAGGAGCAAAGAATCCAGACACTAAAATCTCTTTCCAGTGGCATATAATAATAGTCTTCAAAACCGATGGTGGCCTACCTGAATCAACTTCTTTCTTCTTATTAAACATCTTTATAAACATCGAATAACACGGCCGTGCTCTATATTTCTCACACAACATGGGTAAATCTTTATCATGAGCTTCCACTTTGCCATTTCTCATTAATCCATTCAATCACCAAAACGACATTTTAATGAAAAATCCAACCTGAAAAAACGGTGTGACATTGTCATGTTACGAGTCAGTTTTGTCTTTTTGTTTAATAAATTAGACCATTGGTTCAATCACTGTCTGGGTTGATTAGTTAAATTAGCTCTGGTTTGGGTTTAAGAGGCTTTTAGTTGTTGCAGGTTCAGAAAAGGGGAGTTTGTTATTCTTAGCAAATTCTCTCTCATTTCTGTTAGATTTGCTGTTAGAATTGGAGGTATAAGGCATCTAATGTGTAATTGATGAGCATGTTGAATGAATTTGCTAATTTATCTTCTAATTTATATCTCATTTTCTCTCAATTTCCTTATCCCCGTCTCCCTCTTTCCTATTCTTCAAATCTCTACTGCACACACAATTTTCTGGAATTTTGCACTTAAATTTGTGACAAGTGGTATCAGAGCTATACTATTCTCGGAATGGCAGATGGAACCCGTTCAAAAACCACCGATGATATCCTAAAAACGCAAGCAAAGATCAATGAGGAGTTGTTTCGATTCAGGTCTAAAATGAAAGAGGATTTTGCTTAGTTTAGGGCTCAGCATAAGGAAGAAATTGACGATTTCCACTCAAAATTCGAGGATTTACTGGCTTCCATTGAAGAACCTTCAAAGGATAAGAATAAAGATATGACACCCATGCCAATTAAAGATTGTTCTGCCCCACTGCTCCCAACACCTTCATCTGCTGTGATGAAGCACAGTCAACACACCCAAATCGTGAAGTCAGACTACAAGCACTATGAGGTAAAGCATCCTAAACTCGATTTCCAAGTCTTTGATGGTACTGACCCCAGAGGGTGGGTGAGGAGATGTGAGAGGTACTTCCATATAAACCGTACCCCAGAAGACCATAACGTAGGACTTGTTGAGCTGTACTTAAGGGAGCCACTGATATGTGGTATGTGGGTTGGAGACCAGATTTTCCCCAAGTTTCTTGGCATTTCTTTTGTAGAGAAACAAGTAGAAGGTTCTGTAACAAGGTTATTGAATATGTACTAGATGAGTTTGAGAAACTCAGGCAAATGGGAACTGTGGATGAGTATTTAGCAAAGTATGAGGATCTCAAATCTCTAGTAAAGTAACAAAATCCTGGCCTTCCTGATGCGTATTGTGTAAACAGATTCATTGGGGGACTAAGAAATGATATCAGGCTCTTAGTAAGGATATTGGACCCAAAACCACCATTAAGGCTCTTGAAATTGCAAGAGCACAAGAAGCAATATCTGATTATATTTTGATTAAGGCTAGGGCAGGTTCGAAACCTGCTTCAAAACCTACTTCTGCACAGAGGTTAAACACAATTAATCCTGCTAAATCTCCCAAACCTTTGGCAAATTACAACAGGTCCATTACCCCAGCCCAATTACAAAAGAAGAGAGCCAAGGGTCTTTGTTTCAGATGTGACGAGAAGTTTGTACCAGGACACAAATGTAAGAACAAGGAGTTTAACTTTATCCTTACTAATGGGGATGATGTTTTGGGTGAAATTGTAGCTAGACCAATCCTCAGGTCCAAGTGAATGATGAGGGATCTTATGAGTTTTCCCAACTCTTATTGAGTACCTTTACTGGACAATCATCTGCTAGCACTATCAGGATACAAGGCCAATTGAAGAAGAAGAACATATCAATACTGATTGATAGTGGTAGCACACAGACCTTCCTAGATAGCTAACTAACCCAGGATTTGCATTGTGTGGTGGAACCTGTGAAATCGATGTTGGTGACTGTGGCAGATGGTAGCCATATGACAAGTAACTTGATGTGTCCAAGTTTACCATGGCTAATGGGTGGTCACCGGTTTTAGCATGATGTGAGACTTACAAAATTAAGAGGATGTGATATGGCCCTTGGTGTTGACTGGATGAGGAGATACATCCACATGCTTTTTGATTTTGAGCACTTAAAACTATCATTTAAAAAGGATGGAGAAGATATTACCCTTAGCAGCATTGAAAAAAAACAGTTAAAGATCATAAGTTGCAAAGGCCTCAAGAATTCCTTAAATGAAGGGGCACATGGGTTGACAGGATGCTTCTACTCTATACATTTTGATCCCATATCAGAGGCACCAATTGCACCGGCCATCCAAGAGCTATTACATGCTTATAGTGACATATTTCAAGAACCAGTTGACCTACCACCGGATAGGGAGTGGGTACATGATATCAATTTTCAAGAGGGCACTTCCTCTTTTAAACTCAGGCCTTATAGGTACTCACATCAGTTAAAAAGGGATAAATGGGCTGATTGAAGACATGTTAAGGTGGGAATCATTCACCAGTAATGATCCTTTGCTTCACCTATGTTATTAGTGAAGAAAAAGGATGGTGGGTGGAGATTGTGTGTAGACTACAGAAGGCAAAATGAGCACACAATCAAAGATAGCTTTCCCATACCAATCATTGATGAGCTACTAGATGAGTTGGGGCATGCAAAGTGGTTTACTAAAGTAGATTTGAGGTCGGGCTTTCACCAAATCAAGATGAAACCACAAGATATGGAAAAAATAGCTTTTGTGACACAGCAAGGGCACTATGAATTCAAGGTTATGCCCTTCGGATTGACTAATGCTCCTGTCACTTTCCAGAAATGCATGAATGGAATAATTCAGAAGTTTCTTAGGTAGTCAGTGTAGGTGTTTTTTTGATGATATTTTGATTTATAGTGTTGATCTGTATTCATATGCAAAACATATTGAGGACGTATTGGGGGTACTTAGAGAACATAGGTTCTATGCTAAGGTTAGCAAATGTACATTTGGTCAACAGAAGGTTGAATACTTGGGTCATGTCATAAAGGAAGGGCAAGTGCAGGCAGATCCTAAGAAAATTGAGGCAGTACGAGAATGGCCTAGACCAACCATTGTGACGGAATTGAGAGGCATCTTGGGCCTCACTGGATTCTATAGAAGATTTTTGAAGCGTTATGGGTGTATTTCTAGACCATTAATAGACTTATTGAAGAAGGACAGTTTCAAGTGGACTCAAGAATCATAATCTGCATTTATAGCTCTAAAAAGGCTATGTGTGAAGCACTTGTGCTTGCCTTACCAGATTTCACCATTCCTTTTTGCATAGAGACAGATGCCTGTCAAACTGGGGTTGGGGTAGTATTACAACAAAGAGGGTGGCCTATATCATTCTTAAGCAAGGCATTCAAGACTAGAGACCTGGGGTTATCAACATATGAAAATGAGTTATTAGCAGTAATCATGGCTATGTCTAAATGGAGGTACTGTATCAAAGGCAGTGACTTCATTATCAAGGCAGATCAGCAGAGTCTGAAGTATTTATTGGAACATATAGCTACTACTTGTTTGAAACAAAAAAGGATATCCAAATTGCTAGGGTTGGTTTTCAACATTGAATATAAAAAGGGGAGAGATAACGTAGTGGTAGATGCTCTATCAAGACAAGCCCATACCACAACAGAAAATGAAGTTGAATCCTTGAGAGCTATTACATCTTTGGTTCCATAGTGTTTGCAAGATGTTACTGATAGTTATAAGGGGGATCAAATGGCGATGGATTATAGACAGAAGCTAACCATAGATGCTAATGCTGTTATTGTCTTTTCCTTGCATCAGGAAATCCTGAAGAATCATGGCAGGATTTATGTAGGGGGCTACAGAGGAATTGAGGACTGAAATCCTACAGCAACTTCATCAGTCACAAGTCGGGGGATATTCTGGAATTTCAGCCTGCTACAAGGGTGTATCATCTATTTTTTATTGGCCTAATCTTAGAAGAGAAGTAGAGAAAATGGTAATAAGTTGTTTGACCTACCAACATTGCAAAGATGTCCATCATCACCATGCTGGTCTTCTGCAGCCCTTACCAATACCCGGGCAGGCATAGGAGAGTATATGGATGGACTTTGCAAGGGCTACCAGTTTCCGAAGGGAATGAGGTGATCTGGTAGTGGTGGACAGGATCACTAAATATGCACACTTTATTCTATAGGTTAAACAGTACACTGCTGATCTAGTGGCCACTAAATTCTTCTTGAAAGTGTATAAGTTACACGGGCTGCCTAAGGAAATCATAACAGACAGAGACAAAGTATTCACAGTTGATATCTAGTCCAAGCTAATGAAGAAGGTAGGTGTTGGGAATAAAATTTAGTTTTGATGATGATTCATCGTATTCAAGAACATGTTTATTTACACCCTATTGATGAAGTACTGAAACTAACTGTTATAGTAGAAAGCTAAAAGATGTCTAGAACTGAATGTATAGGTTCTAATAAAGTCTGATAATTGTATAGGTTATATCAGACAAGCACAGTAATAGACAGAAGTGTCATAAAACTGAAACTGGAAATCATCTAAGAAACTGGAAAACACTTGACAACTGGAACTGAACTTATGACTGAAGATGTTCACCCAAGAACTGAAGTTCACTCATAACAGAAGAAGGCAAGTAACAGACTCAGTATTTGAAGAACTAAGGGACACATACTCAGGTAAAGAAGATTGAAGAACTGATGGTTCAACTCAGTTATGAATATTTTAAACCGAGACTGTAAGGTTAGAATTCAGGTAAGTGTGTGATGGCCTGAACTGACTTTATGGATCTTGAAAGAAGACCTAAGTATCATAAGGACAATGATATCTTAGAAGATATTTATAAGGAATGGTGTAATCTGATTCAGTCACATATAATCAAATAAATAGAGTACTGAGGTTTTTGAAGAAGAGTAAAAAACTCAGTTAATGATCTAAGTCAGTTAGCAAACTGAAAACTGACATACTATGTATAAAATTGATCAGGAAACTCAGTTTTATAAGTCAGTCATCCAAAAAACTGAAAGTACATTCGAACGTTGAAAAGGAGGCAACCTTATTGGATGAAATATTGACAAGTCAGAACGGTCACTAAATATAGCCGTTACAAGATAGACGTTGATATAATTCGAATTCAAACAAAATGAACGTTGGACCTCACACTATAAATAGATGACTTTGCACCAAGGATCAAACACCAAGAATTAACAAGATTACAAGCATTTTTGTTCAAAAGTCTCGTTCATTCGAATTATTATTTGCGCTTAACAAGATCTTATCTAGTATTCGTCAAGTGTTCATTCTACATCGATATTATCCAGATTTCTACACTTTGAAGAACCACAATCTAGAATCAATTTATTGATTCTCAGCCCAACTTTGATCGTAATCAAAGGCTTAGACTGTGAAGCAATCCCGTCAAGGAGTTGCCAAGGACAGTTGTGACATTTGCAGTCGGGTAGACTGTGTTTGTGGGGGTAGCTGGTGAAGAGGCAATACAACCCTCTAAGGACCAGTGGTTCAAGCATTTGAAGAGCAGCCATTCAACCTGTTCTTTAGTTTTTTAGATAGTGACACTAGGGATTAGTCAAGGACTATCAGTTAGGACTTTTTGTAACTGCGTACCTCAAAGAGTTCTGGTGGAATTTTCCTCTTACATCACAGGGGAAGAGTGGACTAACAGGATTAGACCACCTGGAACCACTATAATTCTTGCTTTACTTACTTTACACATTTACATTTTGTTATTTAGTTTACAGTATTTATATTTGTTATAAGCACACACAGTTCACAAACTGACATTCAACAGAATTCAATTTTGCATACATAGCTTTTTCTTATTGAATAACAAGATCCAGATAAAGGCTAAAATCTATGTGCACTGCCGGTTGACTCAGTTCTGTATAAGTCAGATTGACCTAAACACAGCTTTTTCGACTCAACTCCACACAAGTTAAAACTGAACCTTAATTGTTAATCAATATGCACTAGACTCAGCTTTCAGTTAGGTTTTGGTGACAAGTTTATTCACCTCCCTCTAAAATTGTGTTAGCTTTTCTTAGGGACCAACAATTGGTATCGGAGCAGTGTTATTTGACAAGCTATTGTTGAAAACTCACCTGCTCTAATTATCTCCTCTAGTTGTTCTCCTGAAAAAGCTTAGTGTTTCAGATTCAAGTCTTTGCATAATACAATTCTCATTCACTCACAAAATGGATAACAATCAGTATGCCAGACAAATGCTGATGTGCAACATGGACAGATTTGATGAATATAAACGTCATTTGCAGGCCTTTTTAGCAGCATCTCATGATGTGATGATATACGTACTCACTGATGGACCTATTCAGATCATGCACATGAAAACTGTCAATGGTGAAAAAGTTAGAGTTCCCAAGCATAAAGCTGATTTGACCAGTGATGATCGGAAGAGAAACAACTTGAACAATGTCGCCATGGACATCATACTTAGGACTATCGATAGCAACATGTTGGACTTATTTTAAGTTTTACTGATGAGTGCCAGACTAACAGTTATAGAGCAAAGGCAAAAAGATGTCTAGATCAAATGTATAGGCTTATTAAAGTTTGATCTTTGTGTATGTTTGATCAAACAAGCACTATAAAAGGTCAGCTGACTTTCATCAGCAAACCTATCTAGATCAGTAGGGTACCTGAGTCAGTAGACTAGTTTAGGAACCGGCTGAAGACTGAAGGCTGAGGGCTCAAACTCAGTTATTGAAGGATAAGGGATCAAACATAGTATTTAAAGTCAAGGATATGGAATCAGAATTTAGAGAAGTCTGTGATGACCTAAACTTGTTACATATACCTTGTGTACAAGGTCTAGGTTCCACAAGTTAAATGGTGATAAGAACTTGGTTATAATTAAAATGGTGTAATCTAACTTAATAACAAAAAGTTAGATATAAGAAAAATCAGCTGCAGTGTTTTATAAACACAGCAACTTGAATCAGCTGACTTATATGTATTTCAGCAGACTTACATTCACAGGAACCTACTGGACACATATTTTGAATTAATCAAAGATTACATTGGAAGAATACAAGGATAAGGACAGATAACTACTTATGATGTTATCAAATAAGTCAATGGCTAAGATTAAAGGGACGTTGGAAAGATTCAGTCCTTTATCCAATGGATACAAGTCAAAGGGTGGATAGACTGGAAACTGTCAAAAAAAATCTGACAGTGTCAGTACTATGAACAGGGACAAAATGCAAGTCAAGAAAAGGACAAGTCTGAAACGGCTATGTTTGTTTGTAGTGGAGCTGGTGAAGAGGCATTCCTACCCTTCAAGGACCAGTGGAAAACTTTGGAGCAGCAATCCCACCTGTTCCAACTGTTCAGATGGTGAAGCCACAATTATTAGTGAATGACAAACATCTTAGGGATTTTTGTAACAGCTACCTCAAGAGTCTCTAGTGAATTACCTCCAACATCACAGGAGAAGAGTGGACTGACAGGATTACACCACCTAGAACCACTATAAAAATTGCCTACTTACTTTCTGCATTTATATTCTACATTTAGTATATTTAGCACATCAACCTACTGAATCTAGCAACTGGATCACACACATACACTACTGAGTATCTAATACTTAGTATCATATTTTAACAACAAGTAATAAGGCTTAACTTGAATAAATTCCGCTGCAACAAATTCAGTAAAGTCAATAGTTAGCAGACTACTGAGCATCAGCAGACTACTGAGCATCAGCAGACTACTGAGTTGTCAGCAGGCTGCTGATGTTGCTGAGTTTTTAACTCTAAAAGTTTTAAGTGTTAAGTTTATTCACCCCCCCCTCTAAACTTAACCAAAGCCTTTTTAAGGGATCAACACAACATGTATCAGAAAGTCAAGGATTGCATTACTGCAAAAGAGATGTGGGTGAAACTTCAGTTAGTTTGCAAAGGAACTGATTCTATGAAAGAGAATAAGATCTCTGTAGCAAAGCAAAAGTTTGAGAAATTCAAGATGAAGTCTGGCGAAAATATTGATCAGACGAAAACAAGATTCAGCGCTATCATGGACGAATTGGCACTACTTAAGATTGATTACACCAAGAAATAAATCAACACTAGAATCTTGAAGGCTTTACCAATGTGCTGGAAGATGAAGGTCACAACAATTGAAGAATCAAGAAGACTTGAATTTAGAGATGATTTCACCATGAGAACATCTCTAATCAAAGCCATGGAGGAACCCAAAACAACAACTCTTGCAGCAGCAACCTCAAATGATAATCAAGAAACCTCATCTAGCAATCTTCAGTAATTGGATGAGATGAAGGAGCAGATGGCTCAATTGATGAACATAATTCGAAGAATGAAGAGTGGACACCCAGTCACTCATAAGTTCATCAGGAGGACTCATGAAAAGAAGAAAGATGATGAATAAATTTGCTTCAATTGTAAGAAGCCTGGACACTACAAAGCTGAATGTCTAGAGCAGACTGGTAAGAAGACTCAGCAATGAAGAACTGGCAAAAGAGCACTCTTAGCCTGAGATGAGTCAGACTATGAAGCCGGTACTAAAAGATTATCTGATGACACAGCTTTAATGGCTCATATAGAGAATCCAAATGAGGTATGTGAATCTAACTCTAAATATTCCTCAACTCATATTTCCATACAAAATGCATGTTCTTCGACTGTTGACTCTAATCCAAAAATCTAGAATTAGAAGAGACACTTCACGAATTGATGAATCAGCTAATAAATATTCAAGCTGATTATGAATCAATTAAAGCTGAGAAAGAAGTTCTAATTCTTGAAGTTGAAAGACTGAAGTCTGAACTAAACATGACGAAGCTGACTAGAACTGATAAAGGAAAGAATCAGTATCAGCCTACTGCTTCAGCAGAAGCAACTGAATCTTTTGCTCAATCAAGTTTAGCTAGTGGATTCAAATCAGGGAAGCCATATGGAGAAAGAACTGGCTTAGGATTTGATACACAGCAATCTTCTAAGGAAGGAACTAGCAAAGCTACTGAACCTAGTATCAAAACTGGTATTAAGTTTGTAGCAGAGCAACTTCCACAAACTGAGAAAATTACTGAACCAGTAAAGTCAGCCTCACATAAAGCAACTCAGTTTTCTAAGAAGACAGCTGTACCTACCAACAAAGCTAAACCAAATGGTAGATCAGCTGTACCTCAAGAAAACCAAAATAATAGATCAATTGCCAGATCTACAAAAAATGATCAAGTCAAGAACCAGATTTTTTTTAATCAAAGTAAATCTAAGAATGTCAATCATTCAATGATTGACACATCCAGGGGGAAAGGCAGACTATACCCCACTGATGATGATTGGAATTTTACTGAATCTACTATTAAAACTGATAAGAACAATCATTCCAGACAGAAAACTTATCACAAGTTTCAATCCAAGAATCAGCAGAGAGCTTATCCAATTTCTCAGCAAAAGTCCCAGTACAAAGGTCAGTTCAGACCTCAGTACAAAAGGAATGATTGTTATTATTCAATTCTTAATAATATAAGACATTTTGGAAATCAGTCTAAACAAGAAGACCTGAGAAATCATATAAATGAGACTCAATCCAAGAAAAGATATTATGGAAACGTGGCTTATATATATGAAAACAAGTGCAACAATTTATAGAGTTGTACTGACAACTGACCACTATGGACCCAAACAGAGTTGGGTACTAAAGCATTCTAATTTGTTTTACAGGATATTTGGAACTTTGACAGTGGATGCTCTAGGCACATGACAAAGAGCAAGGACAGTCACACTAATTTTGTAGCTAAATATGGACCCAGAGTCAATTTTGGAAGTAAAGACAAACCTGGTTACACAAAAGGTTATGGAAACTTAATCAGAAATGGACTCACAATCAAGAATGTATCTTACGTGGAAGGACTACACTATAATCTACTCAGCACAAGTCAATTCTGCAATATGGGATACAAAGTTACCTTTGATAATGAGTATTGCATTGTCGTCAGAGAATTAGCTTTCGAAGTAGTTCTTGCTGGAAGAAGAGAAGAAAATATGTACATTGTAGATTGGTCTACAGGAGTTTCAGAAACTTGTTTGATCGTGCATACCAAGTCTGAAGTCAGTTGGCTGTGTCACAAGAAACTGAGTCACCAAAACATTGATGATTTCAACCTGTTTGTCAAAAATAACTTACTGATTGGACTACCAGAGATGACATACAAGAAAGACAGCCTGTGTGATGCATGTCAACAAGGAAAACAAACAAAAGCAAGTTTCAAGACTAAGTCTCAGCATTCATCAAACAGAGTTTTAGAACTGGTACGTATGGACTTATTTGGACCAGTTACACCAATCAGTGTTAGTGGAAAGAAATACACATTGGTGGTGGTTGATGACTTTTCTAGATACACTTGAGTTATTTTCATGACCAAGAAAAGTGAGACCAAGCAGTAACTGACGGAACTTCTAAAGAGACTTCAAAATTAGAATAGTGTTACAGTGATCAAGATCAGATCAGATAAAGGAAAATAATTTCTCAACAACATAATTATTGAATATTATGGAGAAAACGGAGTTATTCACCAGCTTGCAGCTGCAGCAACACCTCAACAGAATTTTGTAGCTGAAAGGAGTAATAGAACACTCAAAGAAGCCGGAAGGACAATGATCTGTGAATCTAAACTGCCAGAAAGATATTGGGCAGAAGCTGTGAATATAGCTTGTTGTACTCAGAATCGAGCTCTCATGAACAAGAGACATGAAAAGACACCTTTTGAGATTTGGAATGGAAGAAAACCAAATGTCTCATACTTTCATGCCTTTGGAAGCAAATGCTTTGTTCACAATAATGGAAAAGATTAGTTCAAATTTTTTCAACCCAAAGCTGATGAAGGAATATTCATGGGATACTCAAGTGTCGGTAAAGCTTTTAGAGTATCAAATAAGCGGACACTCAAGCATGAAGAATCGATACATGTGGTTTTTGACCAACCAAAGTGTACTGGAGACACAATTGAAGACAAGAATGAACCAGTTTGTCAGCCTCAGTCAGATAAGACTCTAGAACCAGTTTTCATTGATATTGGAAGATTAAATATCTCAGACTCTTCAGATCAAGATCAACCTCAGTTACCAGTGACTGAACAAGCAACTGAACAACAACAAGAAGAAACTGATCCAGTTGATTATAATCAAAATCAAGAATAACCAGCTCAACAAAATGAAGACCCGTTGATGCAACCCCCAGTACATCAATGGATGAGAAATCACCCTGAAGAACAAGTGATAGGTGATTTTCAAGCTGGAGTTCGTACAAGACACCAACTAGATGCTATGATATCATGCTTTTTGTCTCAGTCTGAACCCGAAGAGATTGAAGAAGCCTTAAGAGATCTAGATTGGATTTTTGCTATGCAAGAAGAACTCAACGAATTTGAGAGAAATCAAGTTTGGGATTTAGTTGACAAGCCAGATCATGTCAACATAATCAGAACTAAATGGGTTTTCAGATACAAGCTTGATGAAAGTGGGAATATTATTAGAAACAAAGCCAGACCTGTAGCAAAAGGTTAGTCACAAGCTAAAGGGATAGAGTTTGATTAAACATATGCCACAGTTGTAAGGTTGGAGGCAATCAGACTATTTCTTGCCTTTGCAGCTCACAAGAAATTCAAAGTGTACCAGATAGATGTTTAAAGGGCATTTTTGAATGGGTTACTTGAAGAAGAAGTCTATGTTCAGCAACCACCAGGATTTGAAATTAAAGATCAAGCTGATAAAGTTTTTAAACTGAGAAAAGCTCTTTATGGACTCAAACAAGCACCAAGAGCTTGGTATGAAACTCTATCTCAGTTTCTGGTGGACAACGGTTTTACAAAAGAAACTATTGATAAAACCTTATTCAGAATGAAAGTTGAAGAAAGTACTCTCTTAATTCTAATCTATATGGATGACATCATTTTTGGATCAGAAAATGAACAAATCTGTTAGAAATTTGCAAGTTTAATGAAGAGCAAATTTCAGATGAGTATGATGGGAGAACTAAGTTACTTTCTCGGTTTGCAAGTAATAAAAATGGACAATGGAATTTTCATTCACCAAACCAAGTATACAAGGAAATTTATCAAGAAGTTTGGTATGGAAAAATCAGCTGGCATTACAACACCAATTGGAACCAACATCAAATTAGATGAAGATAAAGATGGCAAGGATGTGGATCAAACTCTCCACAGAAGAATGATTGGAAGTCTACTATACTTAACATCAAGTAGGCCTGATATATCCTTTACTGTTGGTGTATGTGCCAGATTTCAAACTAGACCTAAAGAAAGCCATCTTACTGTCGTCAAAAGGACCGTGAAGTATTTGAAAGATACAAAAGGAGTTGGGATATGGTATTCAAAAGAAGGAGACTTCAAAGTGATATCCTATTCAGACTCAGACTATGCAGGATGCAAAGTGGATAGAAAAAGTACTTCAGGCACATGTCAGTTATTGGGAAATAGACTTGTGTCATGGTACAGCAAGAAGCAAAACTCAATTTCGACATCAACAGCTGAAGCTGAGTATATAGCAGCTGGAAGCTGTTGTGCTCAAGTTTTGTGGATCATACAACAAATAACAAATTATGGAATAGAAGAGGGAATGATTCTTATAATGTGTGATAATACAAGCGCAATTGCTATAACTGATAATCCAGTTTTGCACTCAAGGACGAAACACATTGATGTGAGACATCACATCATAAGGGATAATGCGGTGAAGAAGGATATTACAGTTCTCTACGTCCCGACTGAAGATCAGTTGGCTGATATTTTCAAAAAACCTTTGGACAAATTGAATTGGGTATAATAAAAGTCAGCTAAGTCAGTTTAAGCCTATAGATTCGTCAAGAGGATTGATCTTTGTTATGACGGGTGCGCTCTTTTAACAGATTAGTCATTGACATCAACAGTCTCAAACCGACTAACTGAAACTGAAGAATTGACGGAATTGAACTTTTCTAAAACTGACCTCAAGCATCAGTTTATCCAGTCAAAGAAAGTCAAATGATTAAAAGGATAAAACCGAATACAGTTATATCGCATTTAATTACCATTGTTTATGTCAGACCCTGTTGCGTGTAGACCCCCACCTTTGTCACAACAGTACATGCATCGGTTACCCAAACCATCATGGAATTTGAAAAGTTGGTACTAAATCCTCAGAATATCATGCATCGGTCCACAAACCGTCAGTACACCCACTATATATCCAACCCCCTTGCACATTCTCACTCACTAAAAAGAGAAATTTGAACTTTGCCTCTTACAAAAATCAAATTTCATCTTTTTCAAAATCACATCTTTTTTAGAAAATTTAGTAATGGCAGGATCCAAGAAATCAGAAGAAGAAAGGCTCATTATTGAGTTAGACACTTTATCTTTTGAAGAATATGAAGCAGTCTGCAACAACACCCTGTTAGCCAGCCTTATGTGCAAGAAGATTAAGCGTCAACAAGGATTAAGAGACATTCTGGAAGTGAAATTCAATGATGATTGTGATGTTGAAAGGATTTTACAGTTCTAGGAAAATATGAAAGTAGTAAGGCAATCCCTAATCACAAAAGTTCGAGGAGAAAGGATTATCTTCAATGAAGAAGTCATCAAGATGCTATTCGATTTCAAGGAACCACTTGTGAAATCAATTGATTTGAGTTGTTTACCACTCAAAAGAGACGCCTTTCTTAGACAAATTTCTCTAACAAAGGAACCAGCAGCCATTAATTCACATGTCAACAACCTCAAACCGGAGTTTGACCTCCTCAGGAAATGGCTCTGCAGGCATGTCATTGGTAGATACAAAGGCATTGCCATATTATTTGAAGACAATATTTATCTAATGAACATAATCTGGGTTGAACTTGAGTTCAATTAGGCAGGTTATGTGTTTAACCAGATAAAACAACAACACTTAGCTGAATTGGAAAGTGTTTGAAAAGCTCAAGCTAAAGGAAGAGTGCCTGTTGATAGACTTCGACTGAAAAAGACACTCTGTGGTGTTATTCAACATTATCTGGAAAGACTCAAGGATGGGAATGCAGCTGAACAGACTGGTGCATCTACAAAAAGAATGGATACATCCACTAGGAAAAAAATCTCCAAAGGAGTCAAACGAAAAGCTGAACACAAAGGAGTCAAACGAAAATCTGACTTCGAGAAAGTTAAGTTAGTAGGAAAATGCTTGTTCCCAGGCACCTCAAGTCAGTCAGAACCAACTGAGGGGGAACAAAAACTGACAACTGAAGTCATAAGACAAGACATAATAGAAACTGAAATTGTTTCTCAGTTACAACAGACAATCTCAGTGAAACAAGTTTCCGTTATGCATGCTGAAAAGGAGCAACAGCAATTTCCGCAACCAGCTCAGCAATAAGTTTTTAAAGCTGAAAGAATCGTCAGGCTGATGAAGATGAAACTCAAAACCGATGACTGTCATGAAGCTACTCTACCAAGTGAAGAAAATTTATTATTAGAGAAACTTGAAGTCAGGGATCTATATCCTCTATTTCCCTTGGATGAGTTTCTCACAAACTATTTCAAAAGATTCACTGTGTTAGCTAAACGAAATTCAGCCACGTCATCAACATTGCATAATCAAAAGAAGAAGGATGATGACAAAGACGATGTATCAAGGATAGAAGATGATAAGATTAATGATTTGCAGTCAGTTATTCAACCTCAAGCTCAAACTACGCAAACTATTAATCTACAAGAAGATTTGCCAGTGTGAAACCAAACAACTGACAATCAGCAAACATATGGATTGGCTGATGATCAGAAATTAAAGGTAATCAAGGATGATACTCAGCCTGAAATTCAACAAGATGAAGAAGTAGGTCCGTCTGAGATTTTGACAAAAGATGAATTGAGCAAAGTACATGAAAATCTGAAGATTATGCTCAACCAAAAGGAAGAATACAATGGTCTTTTGACAAGTATTTCTAGATATTTGGAATATAAGAAGAATACGGACGTCTCAGTCCACACCAAATTGGATATTATTCAGAAATCAAGTTCCAGATCAGTCTCAGAAATTCTCAATCTCAAAGAAACTCTTGAACTCACAACCTCAGTAGACAGAGAAACACATGATCAAGCAGAATGGCATTTGAATTAGCAAATCTATGGGCTAGAAACTCAGCTGAATGAAGTACTCACTTCTCAAAAGATCATCTCAACAGACCAAATAGCAACCCATCAGTTGGTAAATCAGTTATATGATGCCAAAAAGGGGGAAGCTAATGAAGAAAAGCTGAGACTGCTTAATGAAAAGATGAAGATGGAAGAGGAACTGAAGAAATATAAATTAGCAGCAAATCCTTATGTGAAGATAAAAGAATTATCTGAAGAGCAGCTAATTGCAAAATACAGTCAACCTGGAGAAAAGATAGCTACTCTTACAAAGGATTTATGGATGAAGTTTATCAAAGATCATAGCAATGTCAAACTCAAGTACAAAGATAGGACTTATGAAGAATCTTTTGTTTACTTCTTATCTGATTAGTATCATAATCAGAAGATGGCTCAGTACAAGAAGTTCAAGAAGATTGGAGAGAAATTGTAGATCAGAGACAAGACTGAACAGATGAAAGTTGATGTGGCAGAATTTAAAACTTAATACAAAGATGAATCAGCCTGGCCTAAGCTAGTCTTATGGAGAAAGTGGAAACTCACAATTCAAGTAGACTTTCTCAGAACCTTCTCGAAGGAAGAGACAAAGATAGAACATGCTTTACTACTTCATGATAAAGAGAAGAAATTTATCAAAATGATACAAAGAAATGCTTAGATTTTATTTAAGTTTATCTACTGTGTAACTATTCCAGTTTTTGCAGAATTCTTAATGAAATACAGTTTCCAGTTTTACCTGTTTTGAATTGTTATTTATCTTTAAGCTTTTCTTTTACAGAGGGTTTTGGCATCATCAAAAAGGGGGAAATTTTTGGGAATAAAATTTAGTGTGGTAAGACTAACCTGCACTTAATTGTAGTTAGTACATGGCGAAAATATGATATTTGCAAAAATATAAAGCAATTTTCTTGAAATTAGGCGTACTCAAGTCCGAATCGGTTTACCTTAGCCGATGAGTCATTACCACCCCTCTTGCAACATGTTTTTCTACCGCACTTCACAAGCAAGCAAGCAATTGCCGACAATTCCGGCCGATTGTCGGGGAAAGGATTCAGAGATCGCGCTAGTGATCTTCCCAAAAGGCTCCACCAACCCCATTGCCCTCTCGAACCATGACATAACCGTCGCCCTTGCTTGCCCGGCCATGCACATAGAACATCGGGAAAATTTGGTACCATCACTCTAGGATCTGTCGATGAGCCAAGGTCAAGAGGCCCCGAGACCGGTGACTAGGACGCTTCTGCGGTGCAATAACCCCAACTCACCTAGTCGCTAAGAGTTTTGCATCCAAAGAGAACAAGTATTGATTATCATGATGACCTTTTCATTAATTTTATAATGATCGGTGTATGTCAAGACCAAACTTTATAAGATGTCATGACAATTATTATTCAAAATGGAAGTTAGTATTCAATACCATATACCAAGAAAACACTTAGTGCATAATTTAAACGAGGTACTTGTTAAAATTTATATCCTCCTTAAAATATATTTTGAATAACTATATAATTGTCAACTTATAAGAAATTTAAGGCTAAACTAGTAATGTTTGAAAACCTCTGAATTAGAAACAATATGACCTAAATATACGAAGCATTCCAAAAGCATTGGTTTATAAATACATCACGGTTTACTATTACGAAAATAAGAACCAAATTTTTATTTATGTATAAGATGAAATGATAAAACTATCAAAAAATAAATTGAGAAGAATACACACGGTTGCTTTTATATCAAAATAAAAATAACTGATCCCTTTTCTGAAAAAGTCAACATGTGAGGTGCTATTTGTTTCAAAATGTATTTAGATAATACCATATCAAGCTAACTAATTTCTCCAAAAAAAAAAAAATAAATAAATAAATAGGTTGGATCACGTAACATAATACCACCACAGTGTTTTGGTCAGGATAGGAAAAAAAAATTAATCATAAAACTACTTTACACACACAACTTACATTTCATAATATTTTTTTTAATATTGACAAGTTGAGAACCTGCTGCTACCGTACCAAAATCACCAAAACTAAGGATATGTATATATATATATATATATATATTTAATGCTTAGAATTTTGAGGTTTGGCATGTAGCATATAGAGCAAAAGAATAGGACACTGCGAGAGAAAAAGAAAAAATAAATAAATAAATAAATAGAACTCATAGTCAACAATCCTACTCCAGCTATTTCTCCTGTTACCGTCTTTTGGAGAAGAGTTACTTTTTCCTTATGTGCTATAAAGTCAGGTCCTATGTCCTATTTATACTACTAGACCTCTATGAATAAGTCCTAATTTAAATATTTAAATTTTCTGATTTAACAACTTTATCTTTTATCCCCTAATTTTGATATTAGTTTATCCTCAATTTTGATATTCAAACCTACAATTTATCCTTAAATTAAACACATAATTTGTTACAATTTATCTTCAAAAATCCCAACCACATGCGGTCGGCTGTCATTTTTAACTTAATCATGAAGTTTGAAAGGAAAAAGGCATAGACGTATATATCTATTATATATATATATGTATATATAGATATGTATACAACCTAATCATTATCTTTTTGAAAGGAAGAAAAGAGATAGATAGGTAATCATGATTTTGAAAAAAATATAGAAGGAGTAGACGTGTGTGTGTGTATATATATATATATATATATATATATATATATATATATATATATATATATATATATATATATATATATATATATATATATATATATATATATATATATCTATTGCTTGTACGGTCATTTAAAAACGAAAATAATAATGAGGTTATAATATGTTTCTATTTATTTATTTTATAACGGCCACTGTATACCAATAATAGTATAAGGTATATCTCGATAACAGCCCAATATTTTTGGGATGTTACAGCACTACTTTTGAACTGTGGGATGTTCAGTGTTATTTGCTTGGACTATCGATTTTTCTAATCGTCAAATCATAAGACCAAAGCTCCCACTAGTTTATCGGTTTCAAATACCGTCTAACTAGCAACACTTTGTATTTATGATTTTTCAAAGATTAGAACATCACCTAGAATTAAGCTCCTACTAGTTTATCAGTTCCAAATACTGTCTAACTAGCAATGCTGTGTTCATGATGTTTCAAAGATTATAAAATCTCAAGAATTAAGCTCCCACTAGTTTATCAGTTCCAAATACTGTCTAACTAGTAACGCTTTATTCTTGTTTTTCCACTGAATGGAAAAACTCTTGTGCAGTCCATTACATCTTTCTAATGATTCAGAAAAACAACAAATCATAAGACCAAGGCTCCCACTGGTTTATCGGTTCCAAATACCGTCTAACTAGCAACGCCTTATGTATATGATTTTCCAATTTTTCAATTTAGAAATTTGTTGTGTAATTACACTTTTAAATTCACTAAATGAATTTGTATGATAGTCCTATATCATCTTTTATAAACTAAGTATGGTCGTCTCTCGTTCAACACGAGTGACACCCGTGACATACCTATACTATGTCACTTAAGTTTTTAAAGGCTTAAGAGAATAAATCTTTTCTGAAAAATTAACTGGATCTTTTGATAATTACAACGTACTTGTTACTTTCCACATTTTTAATGAAGTCCTATTACTAACATTTTAGTAGCCTAGAGATTTAGTTGTAAAAAATATGACAGAAAATTAAATTCAAAAATAAATTTTCACTACTAGATTTATTTTAGGAATAATAAACTATAAAAAAATTATCCTACCATTCCAAGGATTTAACCTCGCACAAGGTCTTGTCGAGAGGGTCGATATCAGCACTATGACGGTTAAACTGAGACAATCTCTCTCAATGATTAAGCTTTGAGAATCGAACATCTCACGGGAATCAGACATCCTGGACTTTAATCATTGATTACCTTCCTTTTCTAGCCTAGATATTTCAAAAATATTCATAATGAGTGTGACCTACTATATCAGATCTCATAGTACGCCTCTAGTATGCCTACGAGGGGCAGGTCAGTGACCCGACGAGTACCCAAAATACTATCCTTTCGGAGACCAAGCCTTAAATTTTGATAGCGGTGAACACCATCCGAAGGGGGCCGAAATCAAAGCGGCACGAGGCATCACCATTCTCTCACGTACTTGCACCTATAGTAGAGGCCGTGGGGTCGGCTGTCACCTTCCCCGCTCCCACTCAATAATTTGAAAAAGTGGTGGGTTTACTAATTACGGTTTCGGTCTTGACAATAAGAAACAATAAATCAAAGCACTCCGAACAGGGTCGGTTATGTAGGCAAGCCTACGCCGTCTTATTCGTTGGAACATATGTGACAGTTCAGATGATCCGGCAAGAGAAGCCCCGTTTAGCCCGAAGGCTTATCGGCTAAGCTAAGTCTTGTCGAACCACTGTAACGTACATCACAAGCGGAGGGGAGTCGATTGAGCCGAAGCTCGTTGAACTCGCCCAACCATGGTTAGACCATTTCCGAACCCATGTACTAAGATTCTCCGATTTCTAAATTGTCACCCAAAGCGTAATCTCGTTCACTGAGAAGCCATCACCGAAAAGCTCAACGATTTATCTAAGTAGGATTAACCGAGAATCCATCACTAAAATCGTAACGATTGACAAAAACCCGGTTCCTCGGTTTTTATAATTAGTTACTTATTTATTAACTACCACATATTAATTAAATAAGTTTTTAACTAATTATACGAGTTATACATGCCTAATTTATTCGAAATAAACTAGCTACATGTATGCATTGGAGTAGAATCATGAAGATGCATGTCATGGCAATTTTCCAGTTTCTATCACATAGTTCGATCATACACGAAAAAAATGCGGAAAAATTAAACACCGAGATGGACCGTTGAGACCCCCGACTAACCTATTTTCTAAGGAAAAGTAAAACTAATTCTAAGTCTTCAAATCTCGATCATCGATCTTGATCTTGAAACTTCCGGATCTCGAAACATCGATCTTGACACGAACCATGAACGACGAGGAGAGGAGGTCGTAATATACCAATATATTTAAAATATATCTATATTAATAATTGTTTTTAAAAAAAAAAACTTTCCTTTTTTTTTAAATTTAAACAGGTCACGGAAGAAATTAAAAAATAAAAAATAAAAAATAAAAAAAATTCATCACGGCAGAAAAAAAAAATTTGTTTTTTATTTGACCCTGCGGCCAAACTTAAAATTAGGTCAACTAAAAAAAAATAGCTGTTCCTTACCATTGCCGTGACACAATTTCCCCAAAACCAAAATTGCCGCATTATCAAAAAAAGATTGTGCGCCGTGACCATTAATTCAAAAAACAAAAAAACAAAAAAAAAAACAAAAAAAAAAAACAAACAAACAGCCTCATCCTGTTATTTTATTTTATTTTATTTTTTACCTTTTGATGATCTTCAACACCACGATCTTCGTCGTCTCAAACCCGGATCAAAAATAAATTACAAAGATTCTAACTTTTATATTATTTTCGATTGCATAAAATTAAATACAAATCATATGCTCAATTGATACTAATCAAGAGAGCTACAAAATAAATCTACGGGTAAACAGTACCAACCCCAATCCATCTCTTCAGCCACAACAATCACAAGCATACAATCATGATATTTTCGAATCATCATATAAATGAAAATAAAAACAATCTAACATTCTTATTCCACTCCTTAGATCTAAAATTTACATACTTTGATTAATTGATCAAAATTTCTGATACCACTTGTTAGATGTAATATTGTCGGATGGATCAAGATCCACCCGATTACGCAACGGAATAGTATAGATCTAGATCTAGTCAACCAAAATACTTAAAATAAATAGATCTAACCTACGAGGGGGTTAGACTGCTTACCAGTTTATGGTGAATAAACTCCAAGAACAATCTTCAATCCAAGTTCCAAGCTAGATGAGAAGCCACAGTCTTCCAACGTGTGTCTCCAAGCACCACCAGGTGGATGGTGTTTCAAGCCGCCGGACCTCCTCGATATGCTACTTTAGAAAAACCGGAAGTTTTTCTAAAACTCGAAACCAAGTAAAAGAACCGAAAAATCTTGCTCCATTACTTCCAATATTTCGAAATTGTATTGTGTCATAAGGCTTGGGAGAACTCTCTTTATATATATGAGTAATCCTTGTCCTCCAAAGATTTAATAATTAAGAGATATTTATTAGATTAATCATTAATCCAAATAAAAGATAAATAAAATAATCATCCCAAACAAATTAGGATAAATCATATTATTATCTAATATTCCATGAATTATCAATTAACAAATAAAAGATAAATCACACATTAAATAATTATCCAAGAAAACTAATTCCTTGATAATGAATAATAGTAATATGCGCCCCACCCGAATTAAATAAGGTCCATGCGCATTTTTTGACACATTGGGCCGAGTCCACGAAAAATTTCTTTTCCATGTATTTAATTATCTAGTCCAACTAAACAATTAATCCACATATCAATTAAATAGTCCAATCCAACTATTTAATTACAATTGAGTGAAACGACGAGAAATTGTATATGCTATATTTAGAGCCACGTCGGGGACCATGGACCCATATTCAAGAACTACAATAAATTAAATAAAATTATTAAATCGGACCGAACAATAATATTCAATCCATTAATTCGGGATTACACCACCGAAACCCAAACCGAACTTTGCCGAATATAGATAACTTATACTCAACTATGAGTTGATAAGCGCCCACCGATATAATCATTACATACGGATAAATCCTCCATAGACTGTTCACTTCGATTTGGGATATCTCCGTAAACCCTTCTCAAAACATATTATCCTTATTTACCATTAACCCCCTAGTGATCAATTAGTTCATAACTAACATGATGTGAATTGGGCCCACCGATCACTTTCTAGGGTCAACAAATAAGAGGCGGCTCATCTACTACTCCCGAGGGAAGGAATGAATTCCATATCTCTGTGATAGCATGGACTACTCACTCATCCCATAATAGAGCCAACGAGAAGTGTTGGACCACATCATGCGAAGTGATCCTTACTAACACATCAAACCCTACCCTAGTCTAAGCAGTCGTCTTTGATCACCTTAGGATTAAGATTAATCCATATATGATTATCTTGTGATTTGATAAGACTTCTCGATTTTTAATTATATCGAGAACTCAAATCAAATCGGTTCAAAGCCCTATATGATTATCATCATATATAAATGCCCCACTATGTATTTACTATAAGCACCGACAGTCCGGATAAGACTGTCACACCTAAAGTGTTCTGGGAGCATTGTTAGCAAATTAATCATGAGACCCGTACTCAGATTAATAAACGCTATGGACTAAGTTAATTTTAAGTACATCTCACTAACTCAATCCTCTTGTGTATAGCCATACACTGAGTTATGTGATTACATAAACGAGGTACTTAGGGTTTTCAGTAGTGTCTTAATTATAAGCATACATGCATATAATAAGATGAATTATTAATTCTGTCCTAATACAATTATATAATTGTCTTTCGGGCACTACACCTGATACTAATTTCATCCCCTCATTATTTTGTACCAATAAAAATAAATATAAAATTATTTCAAAGGAAATATCAATAAAAAAATACTAAACAATTATGTCTTTCCTAAAAAAACACCATTTTTTCAGAGTTATAAAAATAACCACAAAATTTTTTCTAGAAAAATACCCAAATATTTAGGCGCTAAAAATCCCCCCCAAATTTTATAGAAATTTCATTTGCAAACCCAAATAGATTACCATAAAATGCTCAGCCATACACTTTTTTATCTTCATCTGTCCAGCACAAACACAAAGTCGTTTATCTCCTCTCACTTGTGTTCTTCACGACTATTATAGAATTCAGTCGCGAGGGTATATATAGGTTAAAATCAAGTAAAGTAGGTCACAAGGTCATAGCCGTACTTCAGTATAATCATTTGGATCATATTCCATCCTCATACTTCACGGTATGTCTTTGAATCTAGTTTTTAGGGTTCAAAATTACACAAAAATAGAGCATCGGTGTGGTTTAGGCATTCCTCGTTTATTTTCACCCAAAAATAAATGTGGGTTTCCTCAAATCAAGCCTTATAGTTCTTATGGTTGAGGTTTTTGATGTTTTAGTCTGTGATTTTTCCTCTTTTTTCTGTTAACTTTACATTTGTAAGAGATTGTTGAAGTGTAACATCCCGACTTTTCGTAAAAGGGTAAAATAGTAATTGGACGTATTTACTACGACCCAATTATTATTTGTCCTATTTATGTAATTAAAAAGGATTTAATTAAAAAGGATTTGGTTATTTAATTAATGAATTTGATTAAATGGCTATATAAAGGAATAATACCCAAATTTCTCCTCTAAATTCACACGCATATTTCTGGGAAAAAAAGAGGATGCAACGGCGGCAACAGAGAAACAACGGGGAAGAAAAGACGAAATAAAAGGAAGAACCGTGTAATCAATCCGTTCATCTGATCAAGGTGCCGCAAGAGAGAAAAGTGATCAGCACGATGAGACGCAACTTTGGAAAATAACATCTCTCAATTTCGTAAGTTTTCAGTTTAGCCCTAGTTTTCGGTATTCGTAGAGTTCGATTCTTGGAAAATTCGTATCTTTTAATCCGTAGCTCTGTTTCGCAGCCGTGAGTAGTCGAAACGATCGTCTTGAAGCGTGGAATAATCTAAAAATAGTTTCACAGCAGTAAACCCAGGTAATCTTCTGTTTTTCAGGCTCTTTCAGTTTCGGTTTTCAGCAAGAAATAGGATTTTAGGGTTTCTTGTTGATCACATAGGTTTTGGGGTTGAGGATCAACAATTGTTGCAGTTGCTGGGTGTTTTGCTGTCGGTGTTGCAGGCAATTAAGGTAAGAGGCTCTTCCTATGATTCCAATTATCGTTTATAAGGTTTAGATCAAGTTTTAAGGTGTTTAAGATGTTTTAATGCTAGGAAGATGTGTTTTTCGTTGATCAAGGATCATAGGTGTTCTTGGAATGGTTAGATATGTTTATTTACGTTTTACTATGTTTAAATTGTTGTTATTTTGGGTTAGAAACTGATTTGGATCGAACTTGAGGATTTTAGGGTTCTTGCCGAAACCCAGGTCGGACGGGCGTCTGCTTCATGTGGACGGGCGTCTGCCTTGGCTACATTTCAGACGGGCGTCTGGTTTCTCTGGACGGGCGTTTGAGGTGTTATTTTACATTCAGGTTGTAGCTGTCTTAGGGTGGACGAGCGTCTGGGGAAAGTGGACGGGCGTCCAGTAGGATCCAGACGGGAGTCCATGTCTTTAAGCGGGCGTTTGGTGGTTGTTCAGCCTTATAAGTACGTTTATCATTTCTAAACCTTCAAACGTGATGTGTTAACACTGTATAAACTTGAACAAGCCTGAATTGAGCTTCTGATTCGTTCAGTTAAAACACCGAATGTACTCTTAAAGGGAGTTGAAGTTCGGATCCGTCGGAAGAGCATGATAGGCTTGTGCTTTGATGAGTTAGCATTCATCAATGTCTGTGTATTTGCTAGGACTTGTTCATGTCTAGTGGTCTAGGAAGAGAGTAGTATGTGTGAGGGAGATTATTTGAAAACACTTAGGTGGCTAGTTAATCATCCTAATAATCAACGTACTTGACTAGTAAAAGATTAAACAACATGTCTCTCTTGGCTAGGCACCAGGCTAAATCGCGATGCATGTGCTACCTCTGAAGGTGGAGGAACTCTGTAGGTCAAAAGACCCTAAGTACAGAGGGACTCTGCTGAGACGCGCGTGCTATCGGAGTCTACCTTTTCTAGACTTCGTGGATATTGGTGTGATCCACTAATATGTTGCAAAAGAGTGTCCCTGAGGTGGAAGAACTCCGTAGGTCATAATGACCCTAAGTACGGAGGGACTCTGCTAAGGTGGATGCGCGTAGTGCCCTTGAGTGCGGTTGTAACACTGATAAGCTAAGTAGTAACGTTTAGTCAATTCATGTTGATGGACATGAAATGAACCCCAGATTGAGTCGGTCTCACATAAATAACTAAACGATTAAATATCTTTTCTTTATAAATCTTAATTGTTGTCGTAGCTTCTCACTTTTACTAAGTACTTTGTACTTACCTCCTTTGCATTTTCTTTTGTATGCATTGTGGGGTGAGAAGACGAACAGGTTGATCAAGTGTAGACGACGGCTTTTTGAAGACTTAAAGTCTTGACGAAGCTTCTAGATTATTTTCTTTGTAAAGGTTGTATTAGACTGGTTGTATTTCTTCTCTTAGATTTGTTGTACTTCTACTTTTAAGGCATCGTATTGTATAAGTCTTTGGGGTTTTTAATCGTTGTAATCTTAACTATCCATCTTTAGCATGGTTAATTTCTATTCATAGTAGTTTTTATGTTTTTACCCGAGTCTTTTTAGCTTCCGTTTGCTTTTATTTGATACGACGACGTGGAGGCTTGCGTATAATATTAGACTTATTTAATGCTATACGCGCCGAACGTTTCTCTTCCGGATAAGGGCTCGGTATCCAGGAGCGGGGCGTTACAGTTGGTATCAGAGAGAAGCGTCCTTTCTATTCTTGGCTTCTCTTCCTCTAAGATAAGAATCCTTTAGACATTTTAGAACGTGAGCTTGGTGGTAATCCTCGTAAGACTAAGAATCTTAAACAGTGGTTAAGTTCCACTAGGACCAAGTGAAGAGTCGTATTAGACGGAGGTTAGGTTGAATTCTCAGTTCACATATTTTATGTGATCACCTCAGTTTCGTTTCTCCTAGTATCCTTAGTAGAAACTCTTTCTTCTTTTGAAGTTTCCAAACCGTATCTGGTCACATAGGATTAAGTGAAACCCCTTTAAGTAAAACTTTGGGATCGGAGTCTTATGCCTACATCTTAAAGTCGAGGTCCTCTTGGTTGATTTCTTTTTCCCTTACTTTCCCTATTGAAATCTCTTCACCTTCTCTACACATGAATATCTAAGTTTACTTTTATCTTGGCCTAACTTTGTAGAGAATGATATTTGATTCAGCTCTACAAGTCCCCCACTTTCTCTTTTCACTATCACTTGGTTGAGTTCATCAACATTCTTTGACCTTTGCTTTGCTTGAGATGGTTCTACACGAACTCCATGTGTAACCCTATTATTCTCAAGTACTCCTCAGTCGTTTCAACTCATAGTGATAAAGGTCTCTTACTTTGGCACATACTTTTCATTGTCCTCGTGTTTGGACTTACCCAACATGAGTGAATGCTTTTGTTTCCGTGTTTCTTCCTTTAACATAAGACTGTCTTTCCCCACTCTAAAAAATTCTGAAAATTTTCAGCAAAGTAGATTACTGTCTTATTTACAATTTCTCCTTTTACACCATCTCGATAATCATTATGGATTGTTCAGAAAATTCATGTTTATACCGGACACTCTGTCCAGAAAATCTGCAGCAGCACCTTCACTTCTTCTTCTGTTTTGAACAGGTTAAACATCTTCAAATGACCTGAATTTTTGATATGTTGCAGACAACAATTTTATCTACAGCTTCTATTTTGGAATTAAGTTCAGATTCTTTTTCGTTTGATCTCGATTTGCAACTCAACACAGTGTCTATTAATCTGAAAATTCTAGCAGCTTGCGCAATCGTCAGAAATAACTGTTTTTGACCAACTTACTTTCATTCAAAAATTCTAATATTTTTATATCACCTGAAAAACTCCGGTATCTAAATCTTTTTTCTTTGGATCGTGCTCAAATTCTTCTTCGTTTGTTCTGTACAAATCGATAATGTCAGAACCAGAGTAAAAATCTTACACAACAACCTAAAAGGAATTTTCACCTCCTTGACTTAGAGTTTGGGCTAAGAGGGTAGTAAGTTACGACTGTTATGTTTAGGAGTTCCCTTTAGTTTGATCTCTTCCTGAGTTAAACCTTTTAGTAGGATGCTTATAAAGCTAACGTTATAGTTTCTTTTGCAGTGTTAAACAAGAATTAAGATGCTATCCTCCAGCATGCCATGTTTGATGTTCAGACCCTTTTCGTGCCCATTTGTAGTTATTCTTTTTCTGGTAATTTGTTTCTCATGTAATCGCTCATTTGAGATCTTAAAACGTAACAAATCCTCTCTGCTTGGTGTCATGAATTATCTCCGAAACATATCTCCATAAGCCCTTCTTTTGAACAAATTCATTCTTTCTTACTTTTCAAATCAAGAAACAAATTCTCTTCAAAGTTCTAAATTGTCGCACTCCCATCATTCATGCAAATTCAAAGTTTGTCGAACCTTTTAATGTCAGAACATTCTTTTTTACTTGTGTTTATTCTCACCTCCCCTCCTAAGGGTAGTGTCGTTATTGTAACTATTTCACCTAATACTGCATGTTCCTCTGAGGTATGCGTATCTTCTTTTGCTGGTCAATTTTTAAGCCTATCATGACATTCCTCTTCAGTTACTTATCTTTAACATTCTATCAATTTTTGCTAAACTAGTTTCAATGAAAGCGTGAATTTTTCAAGATGCCTTCCGAACTTATTTAGCCAATCGACGTTTGAGTTCCTAAACTTTTGATCTCCATTTCAGGTTATTGCACCTTGTACGCTTCAGTTTTAAATCTCTTTCGGGCCGTTTAGAGCCATGAACCGCCATATACATCATTTTGACTTCCCACTTTCTGTTTGGCGTTTCTATTCCAATTTTGTTACACCGGTTGAAAGTCTATTTTATTTTAACCTTGAGCATTTATTCCTTGGCAGTGTACTATTGCTCTCGAGTAGTGCAACCTTGAATCTTTGTTTTGAATCATCAATAATCGTTTAAACTTCCTTTGAAAATTCGAATTAATTCTTGGAAATCAAACCTTACCCAGCAATTCTTAAGTGTCGTTTCCTCTTCACTTAAAAATCTTGCTTACCGCTTACTTATCCAGACTTTTGATATTACCTTACTATTCCTTGAGGGAAATTTCTATTTCTTTTAAATCTCTTAATAACCTCTCTTTGACTATTGAAAACTCGGACACTTCTTGACAAGTGTTTAATTTTATTCTGAGACCCTTTGATGTGCTCATTTTCCCTCCATAGCTACTTCACATTGAGATTCTTGCTCTCTTTTGATTTCTAAATTTTTTTTTAGTCCTTCTGGTGCTCGACCTTGCATCTTTACTTTGTTTTTCTGTTGGGTGATGTTTTCCTCTATGAAACTCATGTGAACAGGAGATTTTTCTAGTCCGCCAACATCCATTTTCTTTGTTGACCAAGTGTTTCACAATCAAGGTCACTTCCTTAATGTTCTCAAGCTCGGTGTTCTCTTTTCATACATTGAGAATATCTTCAAGTCCATCTGGTGATGTTTCCTTTAACGTCTCCACTTTCTAAAGGTTTATATGAAAGCCTATTACCATTCTTCCAAGTTGCCTCTGAAGTCCTTGTAGAACACCGTATCTTGTGGAATCCCACTCTCTTAAAAGAACTTCATCTGCAAGGTGTTCTTTGTTGTCCTTCTAGTGGCCATCTTTTGTATTATGATACAGTGCCTCTTTCTTCATTCCAGAACCAACTTCAACTTTCTCCAACGCGGATTTTTTTTCTTGTTTTGCTTGTAACCCAAGCAACCTTTCTTATTCCAAGTGCATTGTACCCTTCTTGGCTTACCTAGTTGACATACCACCCTGGTACTCAACTTGTTACTTTCAACTTCTTTTACTTTCCAAGTTAACCCTAATTGGCACGAGGATTGGATCAGACCGTCAGAGTGAAAGGATGGTAAATGCATGTTCCCCACCCCCAAGAAGTCTCAGAAGTCTTTCAGCCGGGATCCTTGCAGTTCTTCAGCAGGCTTGTGGTGCCATGATGGAATTTGAGATCGAAGGAAGTCAAGTATGCCGGGAAGCTGTGAGTCAGTTGGGAAGCTCAAGCACTAAGGGTATAGGTCAGCATGAGCAATCAAAGAGTGTTGAACCGATGATTGCAAGATTCGAGGCAGTCGATGAATTCATAAAAGAAGCAAGACAAAGATCCAGTGGTTTCCGGTTACAAGTGAGTGGCTGGAGCCCAACCAGCCATTGGTCACGGGTTAGATGAAGATGGCAACAGTTGGCATCGGAATCAGCTTTGGGTTCTGAATGCGGAAGACCGGGAAGGATAATGAAGAATGATAACCTCGAGATGACAATTGCAGTTCCTCTCGGAGCGACCAAGAAGTACAAGAATTGGAACAGTACTGCTGGTGATCTTTCATGAGGATAGAGATAGAAGAACACGAGTTTCTGGGATGAAGTGGAGCGACAACAGAATATGAGACCAGAGTTGATACAGCAAGCCAACAGAAAGATTGAAGTAGATCGTCGCCACCTCGAGATAGCTCAAGACAAGTGGAAGAGTTGGGAAGAATAGAAGAAGAAGAAGACTGTACGAGTTATGAGACGAAACGCTTCGCAAAGTTCAGAGTTCAAGTACCTCTCGGTTACATTCGAGTTTCGAGGACGAAACTCCTCTTAAGGGGGAAGGAATGTAACATCCCGACTTTTCGTAAAAGGGTAAAATAGTCATTGGGCGTATTTACTACGACCCAATTATTATTTGTCCTATTTATGTAATTAAAAAGGATTTAATTAAAAAGGATTTGGTTATTTAATTAATGAATTTGATTAAATGGCTATATAAAGGAATAATACCCAAATTTCTCCTCTAAATTCACACACATATTTCTGGGAAAAAAAAGAGGATGCAACGGCGGCAACAGAGAAACAACGGGGAAGAAAACACGAAATAAAAGGAAGAACCGTGTGATCAATCCGTTCATCTGATCAAGGTGCCGCAAGAGAGAAAAGTGATCAGCACGATGAGACACAACTTTGGAAAATAACATCTCTCAATTTCGTAAGTTTTCAGTTTAGCCCTAGTTTTAGGTATTCGTAGAGTTCGATTCTTGGAAAATTCGTGTCTTTTAATCCGTAGCTCTGTTTCGCAGCCGTGAGTAGTCGAAACGATCGTCTTGAAGCGTAGAATAATCTAAAAATAGTTTCACAGCAGTAAACCCAGGTAATCTTCTGTTTTTCAGGCTCTTTCAGTTTCGGTTTTCAGCAAGAAATAGGATTTTAGGGTTTCTTGTTGATCACATAGGTTTTGGGGTTGAGGATCAACAATTGTTGTAGTTGCTGGGTGTTTTGCTGTCGGTGTTGCAGGAAATTAAGGTAAGAGGCTCTTCATATGATTCCAATTATCGTTTATAAGGTTTAGATCAAGTTTTAAGGTGTTTAAGATGTTTTAATGCTAGGAAGATGTGTTTTTCGTTGATCAAGGATCATAGGTGTTCTTGGAATGGTTAGATATGTTTATTTACGTTTTACTATGTTTAAATTGCTGTTATTTTGGGTTAGAAACTGGTTTGGAACGAACTTGAGGATTTTAGGGTTCTTGCCGAAACCCAGGTCGGACGGGCATCTACTTCATGTGGACAGGCGTCTGCCTTGGCTACATTTCAGACGGGCGTCTGGTTTCTCTGGACGGGCGTCTGAGGTGTTATTTTACATTCAGGTTGTAGCTGTCTTAGGGTGGACGAGCGTCTGGGGAAAGTGGACGGGCGTCCAGTAGGATCCAGACGGGCGTCCATATCTTTAAGCGGGCATTTGGTGGTTGTTCAGCCTTATAAGTATGTTTTATCATTTCTAAACCTTCAAACGTGATGTGTTAACACTGTATAAACTTGAACAAGCCTGAATTGAGCTTCTGATTCATTCAGTTAAAACACCGAATGTACTCTTAAAGGGAGTTGAAGTTCAGATCCGTCGGAAGAGCATGATAGGCTTGTGCTTTGATGAGTTAGCATTCATCAATGTCTGTGTATTTGCTAGGACTTGTCCATGTCTAGTGGTCTAGGAAGAGAGTAGTATGTGTGAGGGAGATTATTTGAAAACACTTAGGTGGCTAGTTAATCATCCTAATAATCAACGTACTTCACTAGTAAAAGATTAAACAACATGTCTCTCTTGGCTAGGCACTGAGGCTAAATCGCGATGCATGTGCTACCTCGAAGGTGGAGGAACTCAGAGGTCAAAAGACCCTAAGTGCAGAGGACTCTTTGAGAGACGCTGCGTGCTATCGGAGTCTACCTTTTCTAGACTTTGTGGATATTGGTGTGATCCACTAATATGTTGCAAAAGAGTGTCCCTGAGGTGGAAGAACTCCGTAGGTCATAATGACCCTAAGTACGGAGGGACTCTGCTAAGGTGGATGCGCGTAGTGCCCTTGAGTGTGGTTGTAACACAGATAAGCTAAGTAGTAATGTTTAGTCAATTCATGTTGATGGACATGAAATGAACCCCAGATTGATTCGGTCTCACATAAATAACTAAACGATTAAATATCTTTTCTTTATAAATCTTAATTGTTGTCGTAGCTTCTCACTTTTACTAAGTACTTTGTACTTACCTCCTTTGCATTTTATTTTGTATGCATTGTGGGGTGAGAAGACGAACAGGTTGATCAAGTGTAGACGACGGCTTTTTGAAGACTTAAAGTCTTGACGAAGCTTCTAGATTATTTTCTTTGTAAAGGTTGTATTAGACTGGTTGTATTTCTTCTCTTAGATTTGTTGTACTTCTACTTTTAAGGCATCGTATTGTATAAGTCTTTGGGGTTTTTAATCGTTGTAATCTTAACTATCCATCTTTAGCATGGTTAATTTCAATTCATAGTAGCTTTTATGTTTTTACCCGAGTCTTTTTAGCTTCCGTTTGCTTTTATTTGATACGACAACGTGGAGGCTTGCGTATAATATTAGACTTATTTAATGCTATACGCGCCGAACATTTCTCTTCCGGATAAGGGTTCGGTATCCGGAAGCGGGGCGTTACATGAAGTGACATTGTTTTTTTATAGATATACGGTGCTAGATTTACATTTCTAAATTTGCAAGTTCTTTTTTTTATTTGTTTTTGTTTTCTGTTTGACCATTCTAGAAAAGTTTTCATCTAGCTAAGTAGAGATTCGGATGAAAATTTAATAATGAATCATTCGTCTTCTGTATATATTTTCTATTGAGTTCTATATGCACGCCATGTGAATGATGACATTCCTACTTAAGGATGGATGAAATGAATATGGATGCTTGTTTAGTGTGGAATTGCAAAATTCATATTCCTAATCTATAGTTCCATGAACATTTCCATCTATTGGCCATCCAATCTCCCCTACAATCATCTTCGCATCAGAACAATCTACATTTTTTAAGGACCAAATCAATGTGTCTAGATTTTGCATCGAACATGTTTTTGTATTGGATGTTCTTGTCTTGGATTTTTTTTGCACCGCCGTCGAAAAATGTAAACTCGATAGGGTAATCAGGGTTTGATACAAACTGAGAAAAGGGTAGATGTTAACAACAAAAGTGGCTTTGGTATAATTCAAGAACAATAATATGTCAATCGTAAGATCTCGAATGTCCGAACGGAAGTTCTCAAAAGATGGAGCTTCAGAACCACAGTAATTACATATGCATTTTGAAGTTGATTATGAGAAAGTTATACAAATAAATCCCTTTAAATGCAGGAAAACATAGTATTAAGCTGTATATACTAATTACAACTAGTATTAAGTATTGTAATTTGCCATAACGAAGTCACCCACTCACTCCTTCTCCCCCTTAATTTGTTGCAATCTCATTGACTAGTTGAATGTTTATGCTTTCTTATTATAGGATTGTGTCTATTTATTATCATTCATGGTCTTCTTCTCATTCTTAGTCTCGCTCACCCTGGGCGATAAGACGGTGAAGGTAGTGAGTTGTGTGGAGAAATACTCTTGGTGCATATGTTTTTGATTGTTTTAGATATGCTTTTGGCTATGCAGAGATGATACGGATGTTATGATATTTTCTAACACTTCATTAAACAGAGCTTTGTATTGGGTATGATTAAGAGGGTGTTTAGTAGTATTTTTTATATATGGGAAGAAATGTGGCAATATCATCATTCCTGGTCCTTTGCCAGTTTCGTATCATGTGGCATTTTTATACTTATTGTATATCTGATTCATGTAAAAGAAATTATCATTCTTTATATTTAAGATATATAGTATTATGGATATCCTATTGTGTTTTAATTGACATGTAGAATCAATCTTTTAATATTCAATTTATCGATTAGTTTCAACAAGAATAGTGAGAAAAGTTAGAGGACAGAACAAGAACGCAAAAGTTGTTTCTTTGAAACCTTGAGAAAAACTTGGGATTCAGTTTCACAACAATCGTGGAGTAGGACCAAATCACAAATGTTGGTCTAGACACTTGGGGAAAATTGTGCGGGACAAGAATATTTGTCCTTACGAGTGCGTACATGGAAGCAAATGACTGAGGATCACAAGAAACACATATGGGCAATGGTAAAAGTATGTGAAAAAGAGTTGCTCTAAATCTTGGTTATTTTTCAAAAGGATATATATGATTTCATAGGAGTATATACTTTTTCTAATTAGATATATTTAGTTATTTACTCTACAACTTGTTTGTGATACATGTTTAGCACAGAGAGTGAATGTAGGATTTTGAAGCCCAACCTACTTAGTTATTTTCTCTAAAACAGATTTAAACTGCAGAAAACATGACACGTACAATAGCCCGAAACGTAAGAAGTAAGGAATCATTTATCTTTGAAAGTTGTTAATGATAACATGACTTTCCCCAAAAGATTAGACTTAATCAAATACTAGCCCTGTACTAAATTTACAAACATCAGGCTTCTTGAAGCTACATATTATAATAGAAAATAGATTGATATTTTAACAAAATCTTCTTATAGTCATAATATGAAATCCCCCCCGCCCACCCTCCTCCCTGCCCCGCTTAGTTGAATCAGTGAACAAGTAAATGAAAGATAATTAGTGGAGTAATTGATTCTGGAATTTTTCAACTTGATTGGAGATTAGGCATATAATAAATGACAAATTTACTGCTAAGAAAAACCTCAATTCCAGTATGCTTTGTGTGGTGTCTCATCCCATGTCATTGTACATGATTGTCATAACTAATTATTATATGGCATTTTATTGTAATTTCTTTTGGATGTTTTATGAGCTTCTATGCACAATGAGTGACAATATGATACTTGTTGTTTCTATCTGTACTTCAAAACAATCTTATAGGTTATTTCATAGTAGATTTTAAAATGAGGCATAACTACATATAACTGCAATATGTTGCAAGAGTAAGTTTTGTATTCGAACAAGATGTATGTTGCATGATAGTTTTGTACATTCAATCATGACTTATGTGAACTTTTGTAGGAAATCTTTTACAATCCCTATATGGATTCATATCGTGAACATACTTTGGAGCATATGGACTCTTTGTGGATGGCATGGAGATCGAACTTGAATGCGAAGTACGTGAAATCTTGCAATACAAAAGCTCTTGCATTGAAAAATGTTCCTCCGGGGATGAATGTTAAAGATTGGGAGTGGCTTGTCATAGAGAAATATTTAAGTCATGAGTTTAAGGAATGCTAAGACCGGTCAAAAACAAAAAATAAACATAAAATGCACATTCTTTTATGAACTTGTACTCCAAGTTGAATATTTGTCTTTTTATCGATAATATAGAGAAAAAGTTCTTGAAATTCTGATAATCGGGTCAAACATGTAATGCCTCATAGGACCGGAAGCCAGCCGCATAAACAAATCATATATGATGAGATGGTATAATTTCAAAAATTATTATTGTTTTGTATTTATTATGTTTCTTAATTGATATACAATTTTCACTTGTCATCTTTGAAAATCATCTAGGAAAGCGCGTCAAATACTACACATGATATTGCACAAATCTTTTTTGCGATTAGACAGAAAAAAGGAAAAATATGTAAGTATTAGTACTTCACTTACATTGTTTAGATTTTTTATCTGACATATAGTTTTCATCATTTGTAGAATGAGATTGTCAAGACTGTAGAAGCCAATGCATCACTCTCACCTATTGCGGTTGTTGAAACTTGCTTTGGTCCATAAAATCACAGCCATGTCTTTGGTTTTGGAGGTGGGATGAAAAGGAAACATTTTAATGATACTCAGGATGCTCAAATAAAATAACTAAGGGCTAAGCTCAATGGGAAGGAAGAAGAAAATAATGACCTTAGGAGACGTGTTGAGAAAATCGAAAGTTGGGTGACCCAAATGAAGAATGAAAATCAACCAAATTCAGTTGAACCACCAGTGTGTGGCGGTGACCTTAATTAGCTCTCTTAACCAAGTATGTATTATGATTTTACCTTTGAATCTATGCATTATGCATTTTACACAGTATATCTTAAATGTTGCTTTTCAAGGATTATAATATTGAACTGTCAAACTTACAGCTGTTTGAATTGAATGGATATTGATAGTTTACTTTGTTTTGGACTAAATCTTATGGTGATCTGAACATCTGACTGAGGTGTAATATGTACTGAACTGCATCTTATACTTGAACCTTTGTAATATTATTATTTCATGTTCTTGTTTTATATCAGAATCTGCAGTAGTATAATTTGTCCTAAATCAGTTTATTACACCTGCACATTACATGTACATAATCTGGTGTACTACAACCTGTGATAATCACCTTGTGTTTCAGAACTTGTGTTTCAGAACTTGTGTTAACTATTTTGTTACTTGATTAAGTTGGCATAATCAGAAACTGAACCTGTACTCGATATGTTCTTATATTTGATTAATTAGTTCAATGTTTGTTTCTTCATGGTTGTTAGGAACATTTTATTTTGTTTTGATGATGGCCATACTAGCTGTTATAACAAGCCTGAAATAAGATAGAATTCTCTGTATAAGTCTTCACTTAGAGTCTGAATGTTGTATAAGTTGAGTCCGACAAGTATTGTACTAGTTGGTAGGATGGGGAAGTAAAACAGATATTCGGCAGAGTGAAACCAGCCAAGTACCAGCAGAGAAGCATGAAGACATTATGGTCTGACATATAACCAAGGAAGTCTGTGATGACCTTGGATAAGTCCAAGTTACAATTCAAATGATGAATTACATTGTCAAATATGGTGTACACTGATCTCACCACAAATCAAAGATCAGTGAAGTACAAGAAGTACCTAAAAGATCAAAGAGAATAACAAAGCAGTAAACCGGAAAACTAAACTGACTATCATCTGAGTAAAAACAAATCAGTGAAGGAAGACATAAATAGCAAAGTCAGAAGGATCACTTAACCATTCAGGGAACGGAAAAGTAAACTTTACTCATTCAGATTTCAAAAGATGAAGACCGAGTATTAAATGCACAATCAATTAAGGATCAATCAAGTACGGATTTTCTGATAAACGTTTGGAGAAAAATCTGATCACTGAAATCAAAGAGAATATAATTATGCAGGAATCAAGAATGAAATCAAGGATTATTTTCCACATTAATTATCAAGCGGACGGAAATTCAAATCAAGGATTATTAAGGCTATAAATAGAAGGCATTGACAGACAAGAAACACAATGATTGAATCTGATAAGAAACAAGAGAAAACTCTGTCAATTTGAAAAGCCTTCTATATGTACTTATATGAGACATCTAGAGATCAAGTCAGAAATGAGAGCTCAAATTCCATATCAAGCACTGAGATTGATCACAAGTCTATGAATCCAATTCACATCAACTGAGGCAATTGAATCAGAGGAATCTGAGAAGGAGTTGCAACTTTTGTGATAGCTGCTTAAAGATTTGTTCTCGAGGAGCAGTGTTAGAGACTTAGTCACTAGCTTTTGAAGCCAGGGAGTGATAGTCTTGCAGATTGTGAAACTTGTGTAGCCAAGGACAATCGTGCTATTGTATCTGTGAACATGATCGGCCTTTTCTAAGTGTCCTCACCGGCAGTGTACCGGGTCAACTGTAGCCCAGAATTGGTGAGTCAAGGTCGTATCCCACAGGGAATCTGGTCGAGTACCAAAGTCGGTCTCGTCCCTAGTTCAGGTCAACACAATAATTGAACGTGGTGACTTGTCAGATCACCGGTTCTACAAACTAAATATACACAAAATAAAAGAGTTTAAAACTATATAAAAGAGATAGCCGAGCTATGATCCAATTTACTACTATCTAACCATAACTCGTAACCAGAAGTGATTTCGATATACTCTAATGTTCTTGACATTGTTAAAGGATGTCGTCTCCTATTTCCGAAACTAAGCGCCAATTTCAACAACCCGGTTTCTATGTGTCGAATTCAGATCAATCCGACCGGATTTAATCGACTCAACACACGGTCACGCGCTACGAGAGACGCTCGACAAGTCGATACAAACCTCACAACGAAACCGAAGTCCGAACAACTCGGTCGGTTTTACACGATGATCCTAGAACCCCTTTTCCCGTATCCTCTCGCAAAATACATATGTAAAGAAGCCGCGTGAAATACGATTATTGAGTCGCGAGTTCAATAAAAGTCATTTACGAATAAGTTCTAGAACGATAACAACACCGAGAATCATAACATCAAAACACTTCAATCAACGAGCTAAGGATTCGATTTCATAGACTATCACATAACTCGACTATTGGAAAAACTAGATACTCATCTTATCAACAAAAACAACAAGAAATCAACAATAAATATAACATAAACAAAGATTGAAAGCAAGAACAAGAAAGGAAAACAAAATACCAAGTATATTATGCCGTAGAAAATCGAGTCTCCGAGCAAAATCCCGTCAATAACGCGTCAAGCTATCTTCGAGAATCAACGGATTACAACAATCTACAACTAATCTAAGCTAAACTATGTACATAATTGATCTAAGCTAAGAAAAACGCTGAAAAACTGAAGAAAAACGAGTTGGGGAAGAGGAAGTTTGGATCTAGATCCAAAATGTGGGTATTTATAGTGTTTTATGTGTTCTGGATGCTAGGTGTGCGCCTAGGAAAGTGTAGGCGCACGCCTATGATGATAAAAACACGTACTGAAACTTCTGGCCAAAATTCACTGCTAGGCGTGCGCCTAGCATTTCTCAGGCGCGCGCCTAGCCGACACACCTTCAGAAAAACAGCCATAACTTTGTCTGTAGACCTCCGATTTGAGTGATTCAAGATGCGTTGGAAAGCTAATTCAATTGTCTACAACTTACATGAAGACGTCCAGCCCAGAAAATTCCTTTAAGTTGGATAAAAATGCGGATCAATGGAAGGTATGGTTGTAGTACCACCGCGTTTTGATCCGTTTGAACGTTTAAGTTTCGGGCATATGTTCCAATCCTCGTAACTCGCCTTCCGGACATCTCAAACACCTAAGTCCTGTACAAAATCACAACAAATACCACACATAATCCCTACAGGACACTAGGGTGACCGAGAATGTATTAAAACACCGAAAAATAATGAGATTTCCGGACTTTTCGTCCTAGGTCTCGAAATGATAACCAAGGTGTAAAATACATCAAAATACAATCAAATGTCTCCGGAAACATATAAAACGAGGTATAAACGGGGTATAATTACATAGTAAATGATAGCCAATTTGACTCTCATCAACTACCCCCTACTTAGCTTTTGCTCGCCCTCGAGCAAAGATGAGCGATTCAAAAATAAAGATGGAGTCAACATTGAAATCATACATTTAGTCTATAGAATTGAAATGGTAAAACACAAGTAAATGACATAAATGCATAATATTTAAGTTCTACCTTGTATCGAGAAAAGAATGTGTGTGTGTGTGTGAATAGCTTCTTCGACATTCATCACTTACGACCGGTTTGGTTTATAGATGCATATGTACCAGGGTTACACCATAGGCTTATAACTCGTAAACATCTCCACTAATCGAGGTCTAACGTCGTCTAGTACGGTCGAGCAGGACTTGAAGGGTTATATCGTTAGGCTAGGGCCGGGGCTAACGAAAGGATATTTACGAAAAAATAGAAAAAAGAAGGTGCAAAAGAGCTTTAACCAAGTCAAATATACACACGAAAATTGGTATCAACTTTGTCTTCAATTTTCCGAGTATTTACAACTTCGGAATCCAAACCCTAACCTCAACTTCATAATATAGAATACTACACAACACTTTAGTCCACTTTTGGACTTATAACAAACTATAAATATGTACATTTACCACTTCGCTTTTCTTTTCTTTTTTCTCTTTTTTTTTCTTCTCCTTATATACATCAAAATTCCGAACAAGACCGAAACCGACACATTGTTACACTGTAGCCCAGAATTGGTGAGTCAAGGTCGTATCCCACAGGGAATCTGGTCAAGTACCAAAGTCGGTCTCATCCCTAGTTCAGGTCAACACAATAATTGAACGTGGTGACTTGTCAGATCACCGGTTCTACAAACTAAATATACACAAAATAAAAGAGTTTAAAACTATATAAAAGAGATAGCCGAGCTATGATCCAATTTACTACTATCTAACCCTAACTCGTAACCAGAAGTGATTTCGATATACATAATCCCTACAGGACACTAGGGTGACCGAGAATGTATTAAAACACCGAAAAATAATGAGATTTCCGGACTTTTCGTCCTAGGTCTCGAAATGATAACCAAGGTGTAAAATACATCAAAATACATTCAAATGTCTCCGGAAACATATAAAACGAGGTATAAACGGGGTATAATTACATAGTAAATGATAGCCAATTTGACTCTCATCAGAACACAATAGTGAATTCCTCCAATCATCACAAGAGAAGAGTAGATTAAGGGATTACACCACCCTGAACCACTATAAACATTTGTGTCTATTTACTTTCAGCAATTTACTTTACAACACTTTATTTCACTACATACTCAATATCTGTGATTGCATATTCTACTTTGAAACAACATTTTAAGAAGGGACTTATCCGCTGCCCAAAAGTTTTTAAATACAAGAAAAGTTTTGAAACTCCATTATAGTCATTAACCCCCTGACTATAGCTCTACTCTTCTGTAGGACAAACAATTGGTATCGGAGCAGTGTTCCTAGTATCAGAACCTGTTCAGATTTAATTTCTGGTAACAAGGAGATCACATATATTCAAAGTAGTTTTTAAATTTGTGCTTTTTATACATATCTCTTATTGTACTTATGGATTCCTCAAATTTCATGACGAAGGTACTTGTATTCAATGTTAATAATTTGGATGAATATAAAATAAGGATGTTGTCTCTTCTTGCAAAGAACTCATGAGGAGATCTTGGATGTAATCAATGATGGACCAATCAAGATCACAACCGTGATAACCATGAGCGAGATCAAGGAAAAGAAATAGATAAACTCATGAAAGATTGGACCAAAGATGACAGGAGAAGAGCAAATTTTGATTTTGTTGCAAAAGACATAATCTTGAAGACTCGACGGGCGATAACATGTTCATGAGGATCAAAGACTGCAAAACAGCAAAGGAGATGTGGGACAAATTAGCATTAATCAATGAAGGATCGAAGCGGTCAAAGAAAACAAATTATCTATTGCAAAAAGTAAATCGAGAACTTCAAAATAAATCTTGGTGAATCCATTGATCGATGGAAAACAAATTTTCAAGCATCGTCGTGAATCGCAAAGCAGCTTGGACATACATATCCACGTAAGAAAGTCTGTATAAAAATCTTGAGAGGCTTACGAGAAATGGAAGATCATCATATCAGTAAAAAGAGGGACAACAAATCTTGCAAACACTGAAACCTTGACTCTGATGTCTCAGTTAAAGGCTCATGAATTTGAGTTGAACGGTGTAGACAGTACACCAGCAGAGGCACACAAGGCCAGTGCACTGGTTGCACCCCAGCAAAGCAAAATAGCTGACACAAAACGGCAAAGAGACACAAGAGCTGAAGGAACATGTAGCTTTACTGGTTAAACGTTTTGACAGGTTTAGGAAGAAGAATCAATTCAAAGAAGGTTCATCATCAAACAAGAAGTCAAGCTCAAGCAAAGACATGAAGAAAAGGGATGATTAATACATATGCTTCAACTATATGAAGAAAGGTCATTTCAAGGCTGATTGCCCTGAAGAAAAAGACAAAGATGAGGATAAGAAGAAGTACAAGACAACTGAAAAGAGAAAGAGTAGGAAGGCACTCAAAGCTGAGACTAGCAGTGAAAGGAATGAAGAAACATCTGAAAATGAGTCTGATGATGATGAAGCTGACAACTCAGACAATCAAAAGGCTTACTTATGCCTTATGGCTATAAAATCAAATGAAATAGAAGTAACTTCTAGTTCATATTCATCATCAAGAGCATCCACATCTGATACTACACAATCCTCTATTCCCCATTAGATTATGCAAATCTAATCCAAAATCTTATGAGCAAATTTGAAAAAATTGAGATGACTCATGAAATCTGGAACAGGAGTGTGAGAATCTAAGAGAGGAAAATAGAAGGCTAAAAGAAGAACTGGATGAACTAAAAGATGAACAAAAAAGTAAAGAAGTAAACTCACCTGATCAACAAACAGCAGATGTACATACATCTGGTGTTGAAAGACCAGCTGAGAAAACCTCCCTACCAGTTAAGTTCACCATTGCACCACTTAGTGCACCAGCTTACAAACCCCCAAAAAGGTTTGGATCTATATCTTGTCTTGGCTACAACAGTCAGGATGAAAATAGAAACAATAGACAACACAATTCTGAATCCAGGACCAAGACTGGACCAAAATTCAGAAATGGACAGACCATATTTTCAATCACTCATCCTACACTGATGAAGTCAAAACCTAGTGTAGTGAAACAAAGATGTAAATCATCAATCCAAACCAAATAAAGGCAAATGAGTTCGTAAAGGTAAGGGAAAACTTTACCCTTCTGAGGATGATTGGAATATTACACCCCCAAAATATAAGAAGAAACCATTTCATAACATGCATTATGTGTTTAAGAAAAACCAGCCAAGGCATATTCCTGGACACAAGAAGCAGCATGGAAATAAGTTTCTTTCTACATATTGGAGAGTTAAAAAGCATGCAAATGCACCAAAAAGTAGAGAAAAGTATCAGAATACCTCTAGGAGAAACACTAGAAGTTATTCTGCCATTCCTTATACATATGAAGTTAATGACTTTAATTATCCAAAAAGAAGATCCTTTGGATACACACTAGGAGTATGAGGCATGACTGCTAACAGGTATGGACCCAAACGGTGTTGGGTACCTAAACAAAATTAATTTATTTTGTAGGATGTCTGGTACATAGACAGTGGATGTTCCAGACACATGACATAAAACAAGGGATGGCTCACTAACTTTAAAGCTTTTGATGGACCCAAAGTTACTTTTGGAGGCAAAGAAAACCTCATAAAATTAAGGGGGAAGGCATAATGCTCACAAACAGTTTGAAGATTCAAAATATGGCTTATGTTAAAGGACTTAATTTCAATCTACCAAGTATCAGTCAATTTTGTGACAAAGGCTACAATGTGCACTTCAACAAGGAAGGATGCAAAGTGATTCATAGTCAAACCAACACAGTTGTACTTGCAGGAAGGAGAGAAGACAACATGTATGTGGTAGATTGAAAGACAGCAAGAGAAGAAACATGTTTGCTTGTCAAAAGTAAACAATCAACCAGCTGGATTTGGCATAGGAGATGGACTCATCTCAACTTCAAAACCATCAACACACTGTCAAGGAACAAGTTAGTTGAAGGCATACCAGAGATCACATTCAAGAAAGAAAGTCTATGTGATGCATGTCAAAAAGGGAAGCAAATAAAAAGTTCTTTCAAGTCAAAGCCCTATCAATCAACAACAAGAATCTTACATCTATTGCATATGGATCTTTTGGACCGATCCACTCGGTCGGTGTAAGTGAAAAGAAATACACTTTAGTATCTTGGTGGATGACTTTTCCAAATTCACCTGGACCATATTCTTGAACAAGAAAAGAGAGACACTCAAAAAGTTACCAGATTCGCTAAGAAGAATTCAAAATGAGAAGGAACTGAAGATTATAAAGATCGAGCAGATCGAGGTACAGAGTTTCTAAATGAAATTATCGAACCTACTATGAAGAAAATAGAAATCGCATCAACTATCAGCAGTGAGGACTCCACAAATGTAATGGTGTAAAGAGAAAGAAGAAACAAGACAATCAAAGAAGCAGTCAGAACAATGATTGCAGAAACATGCTTCCCAAAGAGATTTTGGGCTAAAGAAACAAATACAACATGCTATACTCAAAATAGATCATTCATCAACAAACATCATGGAAAAACTCCATATGAAATATGGAATTGAAGAAAACCTAACATCTCACACTTGCCTATGTTTGGATCTAAATGTTTTGTTTTGAACAGGAATCAGTTGCATACTTTTGATGATAAAGCTGATGAAGCAAGATTTATGGGATACTTAGACACTAGAAAAGCCTTCAGAGTGCTCAACAAAAGAACCTTGGTGATTTAAGAATCAATTCATGTAGTCTTTGATGAACCAAACACAAATGGTGAAAGCTTTCAAGAATTTGAAGAAGAAGCATGTCAAAGACAAGTTTATATGAATACAACAGTACCAGCTACCATTCTGAATCATAATTTTGGAAATCAAGATGAGTCACCAGGCAATACAACAAAAGAGGCACTAGCACAAGAACATGAAGCTGATACACAAACTGAAGTTGTGGAAGCCCTAAGTCAAGAACATCTTCACCCTGACCACAACTGGCTAAGAGACCATCCTGAAGATCAAGTCATTGGAGATATTCATACAAGAGTCAGAACCAGAAGACAACTGGAGAATATGCTAACATGTTTTCTATCACAAGTGGAACCCAAGACAATGGATGATGCAATCCAAGATGCTGACTGGATTACAACCATACAAGAAGAACTAAATGAATTTGAAAGAAATGATGTCTAGGAAATTGTTGATAGACCAGACATAGGCAACATCATTGGAACAAAATGGGTATTCAAAAACAAGATGGATGAACAAGGAGCAGTTGTCAGAAACAAAGCAAGGCTAGTTGCAAAAGGCTACTCTCAAGAAGAAGGAATAGATTATGATGAAACCTTTGCACCAGTAGCAAGATTGGAAGCAATCAGACTCTTTCTAGAATTTGCAGCCCACAGAGACTTTGAAGTTTATCAAATGGATGTTAAGAGTGCATTTCTTAATGGACTTTTGGAAGAAGAAGTATATGTGGAACAACCTCCTGGTTTTCAACTAAAAGGAAAAGAAGATAAAGTATACAAGCTCAGCTCAAGAAAGCACTTTATGGACTCAAACAGGCACCCAGAGCCTGGTATGAAACACTATCACAATTCCTGATCAACAATGGATTGAACAAAGGAACCATTGATAAGAGTCTTTTCAAGCTACATGAAGGAACAAGCACACTGTTAGTCTAAATTTATATTGATGACATTATATTTGGATCAGAAGATGAGAAGCTATGTGAGAAATTTGCAAACTTAATGAAAAGTAAATTTCAGATGAGCATGATGGGAGAACTGAATTACTTTCTTGGAATACAAGTAAAGCAAATGAAAGATGGCATCTTTATCAATCAAGCCAAGTACACAAAAGACTTGATACACAAGTATGGCATGGACACAAGTGGCACATCAGATACACCAATTTATGCAAGAGCTATTCTTAGAAAAGATCAAAGTAGGAAGGATGTTGATCAGAATATTTATAGAGGAATCGTTGGATCCCTACTTTATCTAATTGCAAGCAGACCTCATATAGCATTTGCAGTAGGAGTATGTGCAAGATTTCAAGCTCAACCAAAAGAATAACATCTTCCAGCAGCCAAGAGAATAATCAAATATCTGAAGAACACCATCAATGTTGGAATTTGGTATCCAAAAGATGGAGGATTCAAGATGATTTCATATTCAGACTCTGATTATGCTGGATGCAAGATAGATAGAAAAAGCACCTCTAGAACCTGCCAAATGTTGGGCAGCAGACTAGTATCTGGTTCAGTAAAAAGCAAAATTCTATATCCACATCAACAGCTGAAGCAAAATATATAGCAGCAGGCAGTTGTTGTGCATAAGTACTATGGATCAGAAAACAACTAAGGGATTATGGAATGGAGGAGAAGACAATTCCAATCATGTATGACAACACAAGTGCAATATCTATCAGTGAAAATCTAGTATTGCATTCAAGAACAAAACATATTGATGTGAGGCATCATTTTATCAGAGACTATGTTAAAAAAGAATATGTTATTCTTAGATACATACCTACTGAAGATCAATTGGCTGACATCCTCACAAAACCACTCAGTTAGGAAAGATTTAGCAAGCTAAGAACTGAATTGGGAATGATAGAAATTGACTAAGTACAAAGGAGCAGCTAACTGGAGTAATCAGCTAAGTAACTTCACCAGCTGACTGAACCTTTGCCGTTATGGTACTCAGCGAAGACAACTACACCGATTGTTAGGAACAATTATATACAGTAGCTCAGTAAAAAAGTCACTACACCAACTTAGTGACCCGCCAAGTGACTTCACCGAAATATAGACCGGAGTCAATAGGGAAATAAAGTGTGAGCTAAATCAGCCTTACACACGTGGAAAATCAAGAAATTATGGAAGATTATACTGAGGAAAATTACACGTGGAGATCTATTCATAATCGTTGAGGTAACTATACTATTTTCAAATTACAAACGCCTCGATATCCGGGATATTATCATTACTTACCTCAATCCACTCCCCCACTACACTCAAATATCGTGATTTATATACATAAAATCACGCCATTACGTCACAAAATCCTTCCATATTCAACCACGTTCACACTACCAAAAATCATACTATTTAAACAACACTTAGAGATTTTTCAGAAATCTTTACGTTCACTTGCAAAACATAAGCCCTACACTCTTGCCAAATCAAAGCTTTTTCCAAAAATCGCAAACTCCCTCAAAAATTGCCACAGGAAAACATTACGAAAAATCGATCATTTCTGGGTCATTTTTCAGGCCTGAAAACTATCTACCAATCTACGAAATCGATGCACAAGCCAGACGACTAGTTGATGGCTGTAAATATGGGGTTAATGACTAAGCCCCCCAATCACTAGGATATGCTATGAAAACCTGATTGCATTCTGAAAAAAATGCAAAGTTTGTGCCCAGCACAAAGAAAACCGATCTAGATTGCATTAGGAGTAGTATATATGGAAAAGCAGTGGTTATCACACCTGGTCTTCTCAGCAGATTTCTCAATCTTCCCAATACTGGTCCGGTTGATGTGAAAGACATACAAATCGACGTCAAAACATTCTGGGCCAAAATATCCAAGATCCCCTGAAAGAACAGCAAGACAAACAACCTTCAAAGATCAGCACTCAAATGACTATTTGCTGAATTTGCACCAGTCATCACCAAAAACATTGAAGGAAGAAAAGGGTCGATGGAGAACTTGACTGAGCTACGGGTCAAGTTAATGGCGATTATCTATCAAGGTATTCCCTTTGACTGGTCACAACTTGTCTTCAACAGGTTGAAGGGCCAAATCCAGAAGGAAATTGATTCACCAACCAAGGGTTTGCAGAAGAAAGGTGAGTTTTTGGAGAGGAAATCTTATGGGTTCGCTCTTCAACACCTGTTTGATAAACTAAAGGTGAAACCCATCTTTCTGCAACCTCAACACAAGGCCAAGGAGATGTTTACGTATGTAAAGGCTTCCTAAAAACCCAAACCCACCGTCGGAAGTAAAACGAAAGAGCCTGAAAGCGGCAGATCAGGAGTGGGAAGAAGAACCAGATCTCAGAATGCACAAGATGATACCCCTGTGATCGGTGCCAGCAACCAGGATAACCCAGTGGTGATTAGTGATGATATATCAACTGAGGAAGAGAAACAAGAAGAAGTCACCTATCTGGAAGAAGGTTAAGAAGGATATCGTCTTACTTCATCTGATGAAGAATATGCTACTGAAACTGAGGAGGAAAGAGTTGAAGAAGAGCCACATGAAGGTGATCAAGAAAAGATGGATCTTCTGATGATGACTTGACAATTCAAGAAGTAATTCTCAGGAGCATCAGCAAAGTTGACAAACAGCCGAGTGAGCCAGCTGATAAAACTTACTCTGCTGAACATGTCCGCACCCCAGCATTGATAAACGGGGAACACCAGCAGAATCAACTAAGTCTCTAACATATGAAGAAGACAATCAGTCCTCACAGGCCAAGAATAGCACACAACTCTCAGCAACCTCTATCTGATCCTGAGATTGCTGAATAAAAGAAAGAAGAAGAGAAAGAAAAGGAAGAGGAAGAGGAAGAGAATGAGGAAGACAAAGAATAAGAGGCTGATGCATCAGCACCAACAAAAGTTGATCTAGAGAGAATTTTCAATCTGGACATTCAACCTTTAATTGTGGACATGGAGAGGTAGTACCACAGCAGGCAAAATCTGAAAGCTGCATTAAGGAGTGATGCCACCTCTTTAAATCACAAAATTGAGGCCCTCATCAGTCACATTAAGGTTCAAGATGAAGTAATGGAGAAACAGAATGACTTACATAGCAATCTACAACATCTCATCCCCTATCATTCAAAACAAATCTTGAGTTTCTTGCTGACAAGATTGATGGAAATCACAAACCTCTGGTGGATTACTCTGGAAAGCAACAACTCCACCATCTGGATGAGGTTATGGATTACTCTGGGAAGCAACTCATCACCCTACTCAATGTCACTGGAGCCACAAACAAAATTCTTGAGGAATGATTTAGCCCTCTCCCAGAGTATGAGGCAGCAAATAAAAGTCTTGAAGCATGGTTTGGTGCTTCCAAAAAGGGGGAAGGAAGCTCAAAGCCTAAAAGCTCCAGTGGAAAGAAGGAAAGCCCAACAGACAAGGGCAAGGGCATCAAAGGCAAGGGCATCAGGTTTGAAGAAAAGAAGAAGTAGCCCTTTTGTTGAATCTTATTATTGGAATTATTTCTATGCCTTTGATTTTATTAAAAAGATGCAATACCTTATTGCCCTTGATTGGATGAATAAAATTTCAGATTTTTTTTTCTACGGATTATTATGAAAAAGTTTGAGTGAACTTCAGTTCTAGGTAAGTTTAATAAGGGACACAGACTCGGTTGACTTATCTAGAAGTCAAATTTGAGGAACAAACTCAGAAAATGAAGACCTGAGGGACACAGACTCAATTATTGAAGAATGAAGAACTGAGGGCTCAAACTAAGTTATGAAGATTAAAGCCGAGACTGTAAAGTTAGAATTCAGGAAAGTCTGTGATGGCCTGAACTAACTTTATGGATATTGTATGAAGACCAAAGAATCGTAAGGACAATGATATCTTAGATGATTTATTTTTAAGATATGGTGTACACTGATTAAGTCAAATGAATAGATTACTAAGTTTTGAAGAAAAGTAAAAACTCTATTAATGCTCTAAGTCAGTTGACAAACTGATAATCGACATACTCGGACTCAAAAAGCAGATCAAGATACTCGGTTATAGGTCGATCATCCAAAGAACTGAATTTACATGTATTTGTTACAAATCAAGCTATTTTATTGGATGAAGCACTGACATGTCAGAACGGTCACTGACATCTGAAAATATAGCCGTTGATAGAATTCAAATTCAAGCAAGATGAACGTTGGACCTCACACTATAAATAGAGGACATGGCATTAAGTATCAACACCAAGAATCGAACGCAAGAATAAAAGTTTTATTGTGCCCAAGTCTTGTTCATCCAAATTGCTATCAATGTTTGCGCTCTACAAGATCATATCCGAAATTCTTCAAGTTTTCAAGCTACGAAGACTAAAACAAGAATCCGACAACTTAGAAGAACCATGAGCAAGAATCAATTTCTTGATTCTCTGCCCAACTTTGATTTTTATCAAAGGTTTAGACTTTGAAGCAATCCGGTTTAGGATTTGCCAATGACAGTTGTCGTTTTGCAGTCGGGTAGAATGTGTTTGTGGTGGAGCTGGAGATGAGGCAATACAACCCTCTAAGGACCAGTGTTTCAAGCAGTTGTAGAGCAACAATCTCTCATATTCTACAGTTGGTTAGATAGTGAAGCTAGGGGTAACCGGCTACCTCAAAGAGTTCGAGTGGAATTTTCCTTCTACATCACAGGGGAAGAGTGGACTGACAGGATTACACCACCTGGAACCACTATTATTCTTGCCTTACTTATCAGTATTTGTGATTATTTGCATATAAGTTTTTCATACAGCATAACTGAACAAACTATATTCACTCACAGTTCACAAACTGACACTCACCAGAATATAGTTTTGCATACTCATCAGCTTTTTCTTAGACACAACAAGATCCGCATATAGGCTAAAACTTATCCGCTGCCGGTTGACTCAGTTTCAGCATAAGTCTGTTTTGATTTATACTCAGCTAAATCAGCTCAACTCCACACAAGTTTAAAACTGGCCTAATCAGACTTAAAATCTAGTTTTTATTGACAAGTTTATTCACCCCCCTCAAAACTTGTGTCAGTCTTTCCAAGGAACCAACAATTGGTATCAGAGCCAGGTTCTTTAACAAGTCATTGTTAAAAGCTCATTTGTTTTCATTATTCTCTTTACTTGTTCTCCTGAAAAAGCTCCATTTTCAAATTTCATTTCTTGCATAAACTCACTCACACTGTGGATAAGACTATGCCAGACAGATGCTCATGTGCAACATGGACTGTTTTGATGAATAAAGACGTCATTTGCAAGCTTTTCTTGCTGCTACTTATGATGAGATGATGGAAGTACTTACTGATGGACCTATCCAAATCACTCACATTCAAACTGTTAATGGAGATCAAGTCAGAGTCCCCAAGCCCAAAAGCAAGTGGAATAATGATGTTTGAAAAAGAAACAATCTCAACAATGTTGTTATGGTTATAATTCTAAGAACCTTGGATAGCAACATGTACCTAAAAGTCAAAGAGTGTACAACCGCCAAAGAAATGTGGGAAAAAACTACAGCTGATCTGTGAAGGAACTGACTCTATCAAAGAGAACAAGATCTCAGACGCCAAACAAAAGTTTCATGACTTTAAAATGAAACCTGGAGAAATCATTGAACAGATGGAGACAAGATTCAGCGTGATGATAGATGAATTAGCTCTACTCAAGATAGAATACACCAAGAAGAAATTCAACAGCAGAATTTTGAAAGCGTTACCCTCATGTTGGAAAATAAAGGTTACAGCCATGAAAGAGTCAAGGAAGCTTGATGAATTCGGTGAGGATTTTACAATCAAATCATCAATGATCAAAGCCTTGGAGGAACCCAAAACAACAGCTCTTACAGAAGCATCCAATGACAATCAAGAAACTTCCTCCAGCAATCGTCAACAATTAAATGAAATGGAAGAACAGATGGCACTCATGATGAACATAATTAGAAGAATGAAAAGTGGACAACCAGTCACTCGAGAAGTACATCAAAAAGACTTCTGAGAAAAGAAAAGATGATGAATATCTTTGCTTTAACTGCAAAAAGCCTGGACATTACAAAGTGAATGTTCAGAAGTCGATCGGAAGACTCAAAGAACGAAGAACCAGTAGAAAGGCTCTCTTAGATGGAGATGAGTCAGACTTTGAAGCTGGCACTGAAAGACTCTAGGATGATACAGCTCTGATGGCTCACATGGAATATTCAATAGAAGTGTGTGAATCCAACTTTAAATATACCTTAGCACAGATTTCCATGCAAAATGCTTGTTCTTCAACTACTGATTCCAATCCAAGAAATCTAGAATTAGAAGAAACTCTTGAAGAATTGATGAATCGTGGGTGACTATACAAGCTGGTTATGAATCAATTAAAGCAGAAAAAGAAGCTCTATTTCTAGAAGTCGGAAGATTGAAGGCTGAATTGAACATGTTGAGCCCGACAGAACCGACAAAGCAAAGCATCGATGATCGACTCTTTGCAGACGCCAGAAGACAGAATCGAATCTTTGCTCAATCAAGTTCAGCTACTGGATTTAAATCTGGAAAGCCATATGGAGACAGAACTGGCCTAGGATTTGATACACTGCAAACTTCAAAGGAAAGAACGAGCAAAGCTGTTGAACCTAATGTCAAAACTGGTGTTAAGTTGGTAGCTGGGCAATTTCCTCAAACTGAGAAGCATGTTGAACCAGTAAAACCAGTTCCACATGAATCAACTCAGTCTCAGGATCAGTTTTCCAAGAAGTCAGCTGCGTCCAATAACAAGAGCACATCTAGATGTAAATCAGCTGCACATCAATGAAACAGAAATGTTAGATCAATTTCCAGATCTACAAGAGCTGAATACGTCAAGAACTAGAAAAACTTCAGTCAGAGTAAATCCAAGATTGTTAATCATTCAAAGATTCACACAATTAGAGGGAAAGGCAGATTATTTCCCACTAAAGATGATTAGAATTTTTCTGAACCTATTATTAAAACTGATAGAAACAATCATTCAAGACAGAAAACTTATCACAAGTTTTAGTCCAAGACTAAGCAAAGGACTTACCCCAGTCCTCAGCAGAAGCCTCAATACATAAGTCAGTACAGACTGAATGATGGTTATTACAGTCTTCAATAATAGAAAGCATCATGGAAACCAGTTGTAGCCAAAGGAGAGATCATATAAATAAGGCACATTCTAGAAACAGATACTATGCGAGTGTGGCTTATATATATGAAAACAAGTGCAACAATTTCCAAAGAAGAACTTATAGAACTAGAAAAACTTCAGTCTTCAACATGTAGAATTTATGTTTCAACTAAGCTTGCCACATTGGTCCTTGAAGGGTAGGATTGCCTCTACACTAGCTCTACACAAACACAGTTTTCCTAACTGCACTCAACTGTCCTTCACACCTTCTTGGTGTTTCACAGTCTAAACCTTTGATAAAAAAAGTTGAGACTTGAATCAATAACTATGATTCAATTTGTGTTTCGAGCTTCTTCTTCTCGATGTATATGATAAATTCAGCTCTGTTTTTCTTTACTTGATCTTTCTTATGATCACTTGAAGATTTCTTCATCTTGCAATATAAGTTAGCAGGAGTTCTTTTGATTCACTTTCCCCCTTACTTGAATATTTCTTGATAAATTTGAACCTTAGAAATCCACACTTATCTTTGAGGTAGAAGTGGCCTATTTATAAGGGTTTCTCCAACGGTTAGTTGAATTGGTATGTTTGAATTTAATCCCTGTATCCGTCGGTGGTCCTGCTTATTCTGTTGAATGTCAGTGTCATTTCTGACATTTCAGTGCAACCATTAAAATTGCTTACTTTATAACGGTCAGAATCTCGTTCAATTTTGCTTGATCTCTGCATGAAAACTTGTTAAAGTCAGTTTTCAGCTTAAGAGCTTTAACTGAGTATTTACTCATCTTCAAAAAGCTCATTACTCTATTCTTCATCTGATTATAATTGACTTAATCATAGTACACCATAATTCATAAATCAGCTAAGATATCATTGTCCTTATGTATCTTATGTCTTCTTTAAGATCTATAAAGTCTGTCCAAGTCATCACATACTTTCCTGAATTCTAACTTTACAGTCTCAGTTTAAATCTTCCAGAACTGAGTTTGAACCCTTAGTTCTTCTATCTTCAATAATTGAGTTTGAACCCTCAGTTCTTCAGCTTCTAGATAAGTCAACCGAGTCTGTGTCCTTCAGTGAACTTACCTTCTTCAGTTCTTCAGTTGGTGTGTTTTGAGTCAGTTTTCTAAACTCTGTATCCTTAGCAACATCAAGTAAGTTTCTCGTTTTCTCAGTTCTTATCCTAGAACTATTAAAGTGCTTTTCTGATTTACTTATACAAATATCAGAATCTATTAAATCCTATACATTGATTTCTAGAAATCATTTTGCTTTGCACTATAACAGTTAGTTATGACACTTCATCAATGGGGTTAAACACAATAATTAAAATAACTGATGAATCATCATCAAAACATAATTTTTATTTCCAACAATACATATGTTTCAATTGCAAGAAGAAAGGACACTTCAACGCAGATTGTCCTGAAGATAAAGACAAAGATGAGGAAAAGAAGAAGTTCAAAAAAACATAAAAGTGAAAGAGCATGAAGGCAAAGGTTGAAACCAGTAGTGAAAAGGATGAAGAATCATCTGATAATGATTCAGATGATGATAAATCCAACAGCTCAGATAATGACAAGGCATATCTAAGTCTTATGGCTAAGGAAATTGATGAAACAGAGGTAATATCTTGTTCATACTCATCAAATGCATCCACATCTGACACTGCACAATCTTTCATTTTCCCATTAGACTATGCAAATCTAATTCAAAATCTCATGAGTAAATTTGAAGAAATTAATACAAATCCTGAAATTCTGGAACAAAAATGTGAGAATATGAGAGAGTAAAATAAAAGATTAAAGAATGAACTGGATTGACTGAAAACTGAATCAACTAGTAAGGAAGTACACTCAACTAATCAACAAGCAGCAGATGATCACTCATCTGATGTTGATAGACCAGCTGAGAAAACCTCCATTCGAGTTAAGAGCACCACTACACCATTTAATACACCAGCTTACAAACCCTCAAAAGGGTTTGGATCCAGATCTGGTCTAGGCTTCAACAATCAAGATGAGAAAGGAAACAAAGGACAACATAATTCTTAATCAAGGACCAAAACTGGACCCAAATTCAGAAAAAGATAGACCAGAGTTTCAACTACTCATCCTACACTAGTGAAGTCAAAACCCAGTGCAGGGAAGCAACATAGTAAATCATCAAACTAGCCAATTAAAGGCTTACTGAAAGGTAAGAGAAGACTTTACCCTTCAGAGGATGATTGGAATATGGCACCCCAAAATACAAGAAGAAACCATTTCAGGCCATGCAAAATGTGTTAAGGAAAAGACAACCCAGACACATTCATAGACATAAGAAGCAATATGAAAATAAGTTTCCTCTTGGATATTGAAGAGTGAAAAAGGATGCAAATGCACCTGAATGAAGAGAATTGTATCAGAATAATTCTATTAAGAAGTATTCTGCCATGCCTTATACTTAAGAGGTTGATGACTTCAACCATCCAAGAAGAAGATCCTTTGGATTTACACTTGGAGTAGGAGGCATGACAGCTAACAAGTATGACCCAAACAGTTTTGGGTACCTAAACTTGCTTAATTTGTTTTGTGGGATGTCTGGTACATAGACAGTGGGTGTTCCAGACAATGACAGGGAATAAAGGATGGTTGACTGACTTTAAAGTTTTTGATGGACCCAAAGTTACATTTGGAGGAAAAGAAAACCCTAGCAAAATTAAGGGGGAAGGCACAATGTTCAAGAACAATTTGAAGATTCAAAATGTGGATTATGTTAAAGGATTGAACTTCAATCTTCTAAGCATCAGTCAGTTCTGTGACAAAGGCTACAATGTGCATTTCAACTAAGAAGGTTGAAAAGTGATTCATAATCAAACCAGAACAGTTGTACATGCAGGAAAAAGAGAAGACAACATGTATGTGGTAGATTGGAAGACAGCAAAAGCAGAAACCTATCTGCAAGTCAAGAATAAGCAATCAACCAACTAGATTTGGCATAGAAGACTGAACCATCCTAATTTCAAGGCAAACAACAAATTGTGAAAGAACAAGCTAGTTGAAGACCTTCCAGACATCATTTTCAAGAAATAAAGTCTCTGTGATGCATGTCAGAAAAGGAAGCAGATTAAAAGCTCCTTCAAGTCAAAGCCCCATCAGTCAACAACAAGGATCTTACATCTTTTGCATATGGATATTTTTGAACCAGTCACACCAGTAAATGTAAGTGGAAAGAAGTACACCCTAGTGGTGGTGGATGACTTTTCCAAATTTTCTTGGACCATATTCATGAACAAGAAAAGAGAAACACTCAAAAAGCTACCAGATTTGCTGAGAAGAATACAGAATGAAAAAGAATTAAAGATCATCAAGATAAGGTCGGACAGAGGAGCAAAATTCCAAAATGAAGTTATTAGATCTTATTGTGAAGAAAATGGTGTACTACATCAACTATCAGTAGCAGGGACTCCACAACAAAATGGTGTAGCAGAAAGGAGAAACTAAACACTCAAAGAAGCAGTTAGAACCATGTTTTCATAAGCATGTCTACCAAAAAGATTTTGGGCTGAAGCAGCAAACACAACTTTCTATACTCAAAACAGATCTATCATCAACAAACACCATGGAAAAACAACAAACGAAATTTGGAATGGAAGAAAACCTAACATTTCACATTTACATATGTTTGGATCTAAATGTTTTGTTTTGAACAGGAATCAGCTACATACTTTTGATGAAAAAGCTGATGAAGCAATTTTCATGGGATACTCATAAACAAGCAAAGCATTAAGAGTACTCAACAAAAGAACCTTAGTGATTGAAGAATCAATTCATGTAGATTTTGTTGAACCAAACACAAATGGTGAAAGCTTACACAACTTTGAAGAAGAAGCTGCACAAGGACAAGTCTATATAAATACAACAGTACCACCTACTATTTTGGACCACACCTTTGGCAATCAAGATGACATACCAGTCAATACAACACAAGAGGCACCAACACAAGATAATGAAGTTGATGCACAAGCAGGAGTTGTGGAAGAAGCAAATCAAGAGCAACTTCAACCTGATTTGAATTGGCTGAGAGATCATCCATAAGAACTAGTCATTTGAGATATTCATACAGGAACTGGAAACAATGCTAACTTCTTTTCAATCATAGGTGGAACCCAAGACAATAGATGATGCAATCCAAGATGCTGATTGGATTACTGCCATGCAAGAAGAGCTCAATGAATTTGAGAGAAATGAAGTCTAGGAACTTGTTGACAGACCAAACATGGCAAACATCTTAAGGACAAAATGGGTATTCAGAACCAAAATGGATGAACAAGGAACTGTTGTTAGAAACAAAGCAAGACTAGTTGCAAATGGATACTCTCAAGCTGAAGGCATAGACTATGATGAATCCTTTGCACCAGTATCAAGATTAGGATCAATTAGACTCTTTCTAGCTTTTGCAGCACACAAGGATTTCAATGTATATCAAATGGATGTCAAAAGTGCATTTTTGAATGGACTTCTGGAAGAAGAATTATATATGGAACAACCCCCTGGTTTCCAACTCAAAGGGAAGGAAGATAAAGTATACAAGCTCAAACAGGCACTATATGGACTCAAACAGGCACCTAGGGCCTGGTATGAGACACTGTCACAATTCTTAATCAACAATGGATTCCACAAAGGGACTATTGATAAGACTCTCTTGAAGCTAGAAGAAGGATCAAACACTTTGTTAGTTCAAATCTATGTTGATGACTGTCACGGATTTTATCTATGCAAAACAACAAGTAATAAATTTATAAATCCGGTATTTCCCCAAGTGTAGGGATCGTAGTATAGCGATTAATACCGGAGTCGGTCACAGGGAATCGGGGTATCTAGTTCATTAATTTTCCTAAGATTGTTACTATTATTATTAAACCTAAACTAAAATGGAAAATAAACTGGACAGAGGATTGTCAGTCCAAAGCCAGGGAGGATAAAAGCGATAATAAATAAATAAAACTACAACTAGGAAAACAATAAAACTAACGAACATGATAATGACTGAAGCAAATCAACATAGAACAAACCATGATCCACCATCCCGCAACCCTTAATTCTTCCCTAGATTATCTTATGATGATTCAATCAAAGTTGTGGTTCACCTAATCAAAGGTATGAATTCCTACTTCCGTAAGTAATCCGTCTATCAATCTCATCATCTTCCGATCAATAGAGATTAACGCTCTCAAAACAAGGTGCAAGATTTATTAGATCTAACAACCTAGAAATCTAACCTATCAAATTCCGTTATGTCAAGGTTAAAAGTCTAATCTTTCCTATGGTGATCTAAGGTTTACACCGATTTCCATCATACGGTAAACATCAAATAGCAATACATCTTCCGATATCGATTGCATAAACAAATAAACAAAGGAAAGATACAAACTTTAATTAAAACACTCACAAAATCATCCAAAGAAAGAATAAAAGCAGCGCTTTGGAAAATCTCCCATGGCTGCTCCAAGTTCATGACTTGAGACGACACCATGGCGTCGAACAAGAAAAGAAAACGAAAATAAAACCTAATCTAACCGCCACCCCAGCCTCCCAAAAGGGGGCTGGGGCGCCTAGGGTTCCTCTCTAATGTTTGTGTGTCAAGAGGGATCGAATTGTGTATGTTTTAGGGTTGAAATCGCACTGCTATTTATAGGAAAAATAGGTCGGCTGCTGCTATGTCGGTGTTGGACTCCCGTCCAGACCTTCTGGACGCCAGTCTGGTCTTGTTGGACGCCCGTCCACTTCAGCGTCCAAACTCTCTGTTCAACTTTTTCCTCCTGGATGCCAGTCCACTTATTTGGACGCCAGTCCAGACTGGACGGGACTTGGACGCGCGTTCAGCTCTTTTTCTTCCAAATTCATCTTGATCTTCATTCCAACTTCATCTCTATCTCTTCCCTTCCATGCAAATCATCACTTGAACATCTTTTAAGCTCCTTTCACCTCATGCAAGCGTACCTACATCACGATAAAAACATGAAAAATGTAACATCTTACATCTAAAGATATTTATCCAATAAAATCACATAATTAACCTGATTTTGCACTTTAATACTTCTAAAACTCATTTGCTCAATATTTCAATATAAAGCTCGATTTCTATGAGAAACATACGAATATGGAGAGAATTGTTACAAAATATATCCTTATAAAACGTACAAAATCACCCTTAACAATGACATCATCTTTGGATCAGAAGATGAGAAGCTATGTGAGAAATTTGCAAATCTAAGTGAGTATGATGGGAGAGCTCAATTATTTTCTTGGTTTACAAGTGAAGCAAATGGAAGATGACATCCTTATCAATCAAGCCAAGTATAAAAAGGACATGAAACATAAAATGGTATGGATACAAGTGGCACATCAGATACACCAATGTGTGCAAGGGTTATTCTTGGGAAAGATGAAAACGGAAAAGATGTTGATCAAAAGTTATATAGAGGAATTATTGGATAACTACCCTATTTAACTGCAAGCAGACCTGATAAAGCATTTACAGCAGGAGTTTGTGCAAGATTCCAAACTCAACCTAAGGAATCTCACTTACTAGCAGCCAAGAGGATCATCAAATATTTGAAGCAAACAATCAATGTAGGAATTTGGTAACCAAAAGATGGAGGATTAAAGTTGATATCATATTCATATTCATACTATGCTGGATGCAAGATTGATAAGAAAATCACTTCAGGAACTTGTCAGATGATAGGCAGCAGACAAGTATCACGGTTTAGCAAAAAGTGAAATTCTATATCCACTTCAACAGCTGAAGCAGAATATATTGAAGCAGGCAGCTGTTGTGCAAAATTATTATGGATCAGACAACAGCTAAGAGACTATGGCATAGAGGAGAAGACAATTTCAATCATGTGCAATAATACAAGTGACATATCTATTACTGAGAATCCAGTATTACACTCAAGAACAAAGCATATGATGTGAGACATCACTTTATCGGAGATCATATGGAGAAAGAAGATGTTATCTTGAGATACATATCTACAGAAGATCAATTGGCTGATATATTCATGAAGCCACTCAGTCATGAAAGATTTTGTAAGTTGAGAACTGGGTTAGGAATGATTGAAATTGATTAAGTTATAAAGAGCAGCTAACAGAGTAATCATTAAAGTGACTTCAGCAGAAACTTTGCCATTTTGGGTGCGCTCACTTGGTAGGTAAAGCACTGGTAACCAGTGAAGTCCACTTCACTGATTGTTAGGAATAGTTTTATACAACAGCTCAATAAAAAGGCACCACACTGGATTAGTAACCAGCCAAGTTACTTCACCGCTAAATATCTTGGAGAAAGCAGCAAAGTTACGTGTGAAGTAAATCAATTTTATACATGTGGAAAATCAGAAGATTTAGGGAGAATTATTCTATGGAAGATTACCTACGTGGATTTTATATTATATTCATGGATGTTACTATTGAATCAAAGGAATGATGGCAACGCCTCAATTCCTGGGATTTATCATTACATACCTCAATCCATTCCCCCAATACAATAAAAAACTATGATTTATATACACAAAATCACGCCATTACTTCATCAAATCCTTTCATATTCAACCGCAATCACACTATCAAACTTCTCCTATATAACCAACACTTAGAGATTTTCAGAAAGTTTCTACGCTATTGCATTTCACAAACCCTATCTTTCAGAAAAATCAAATCATTTCCCCTCTCATGTTTTCTAATGGCTTCATCCTCTTCAAACACAAAATCTGGAAATCAATATGAAAAATCAATTCAAACAGGATCCTTTTTCCAGTCCATACACTACCTAAGACTCTGTCAAGTTGATGAGCAAGCAAAAAATTGGTAGATGGATGCGTCAATCTAGGGTTGATGATCTTTCTCAATCCTCCAATCACTGGCATCTGCTTTAAATGTCTCATACCCTTTTGGAAAACTACCAAATATGTCTCAGGTCTCCTGGAACGAGATGAAGAAGAAGACAGGATAGTTGCATCCGTCAACGGTGTAGAAGTGGTCATAACGACAAGGTAATTCACCAACACCTTGAACTCTCAAACGAGGGATATGCAAAAGTGGGGCCCGTCTCAAAAGACATGGATAAATTCTGGTTAGAAATTGATAAAGCGTCTACCCTAGGAACCAAAAAGTTCAACTGTCTTAGATCTACTGTAAAGAAGCCCTTCAATGAATTTAGTGCTCTAATTGGAAAGAACATTGAATGAAAGCTAGGAGCCATGAATGCCATGACAACTGCTAGAATGCGACTTATGGGCATTATTTACAATGGCCTAGATTGCAACTAGGCCACCTACTTTTCAAACACATCAAGAACAGATTCAAGGGGAGAGATCTGCCACTGAGAAAGGTATAGCAGCAGGAAGGAAGAAAAAGGGGATCTTTGGGGTAAAGAAGTCCTACAGTATTCAACTTAACTATCTGATGAAATGCCTTAATGTTCCCTTAGTGGCATATAACAAATCACATGACTGCAAAGTCATGTTTACCTATGTTAAACAGTCAAAGTTGGAAGGCGGTGGATAAACAAAACAATCCACCAGAAAAATCACCAGTCAAAGGAAAAAGCAAAATGTTCAAAGAAATTTGGACAAGGAATCATTTGGCCAAATGATAGATGAAGATGAGGAGCAACTAGAACAAGATGAGCAAACAGAAGAACAAGAGGAAACTAAAGATGATGATGAGGAACAAAATGATGAGACTACTGAAGAACCAACAAATTTACCTGACAAGGATATAGATGACAGAATTGCTGAATATCTCGAATGGAAGCAGAGAGATCCCAGACTTCAACTTCACAATTCTGAGCATATGTTTGTAGAAGAAGATTTGTTCTTTGATTTTCTAGGCAATACAACCCTCGCAGGTGTGCTTGATGAATCACCACTTTGGGACATGGTAGATATGGCCAAGGCAAAAAAATGCATCAGACTTCTGATGAAGACAAGGGTAAATCTGATGATGATGATAACGATGACCAGGATGATGATAATAGTGATAATATCACTCTCAATGCATGGAAGGGCTTCTTTAAAGCAGATCTAAGACAACTAAGAGCAAGAGACAGAGAAATGAAAATCAGATGTGAAGCTGAAGAACAACAAAGAAAAGCTCAGGAGGAGAGGGAAAGAAGCACAAATGCGTCTTGTATCGGATTCCCTCATCCTATCCAAAGAAGAGATGATGACAGAGATAGACCAGGAAGGTAGCAAAGTCTTGGATCTAGTCAGCAAAGAGGCTTTGCAAGTCAACATCAATCCAGCACAAGCAGAGTTAGTATTAGTAGACAAAGACAATCAACGGGAAGATTTTCTAGTCAGAAAAAGACCTTCACTACCTACAGAAATAAGGAAGAGAAGGAAGCATCAGTGTTGGACAATGTGAATGAATTCTTTAGAATCAAGATAGTTTGTATCCAAATCAGTCACAAGATGAAGCCTGGGCAGATTGGCTTAGTTATTAAGATGATGAGATAAGGGTAGATATGACAAAGATCTAGAATGATGTAAAGAGAGAATATGCCTCTTCCAGGAATGGATCAAAAGAAGGAGCATATGGGTCAACCAACAGATGTAACCCAGAAATACCTCCTAATACAAAAGGTCCGGAGGATTTATCTAGTGAGAAGTAGGAAGAATTCAATAACATGGTGAAATTTTTCAGTCCAATGAGCAGACTGAACCCCTCACAACAGGGGATGATGTATAAGAATTTGAAGTTTTCAGATCCCCACATTGATGAGCTAAGGATAAACTTGAAAAGTACTTTGGAGAACCACAGGCAAATGACACTATGTTTGACTTCTATAGACTCATTAATAAAAAGAGTATTTCTTGGCATCAGTGAACACATTGCTATAGCATACTAGAAATGGAAGTTTCCAGAAGTTGTCTGGAAGGACATGGAAGGGATTCAAACTACAAAGTTCAAGAGGTACAAAGAGAACCTAAGCAAAATGCAGTTGTAGCATTCTGATTATTTCTTGAACCTATTTTAATTTCCCTTCATGGATGAATAAAATTTCTGAGTTTTATTCTTTATCAAATGAACCATTATTTACTTATGTTCAGGCATATGAGGGTTTTGGGATAATCAAAAAGAGAGAAATTGTTACGAACATTTTATTTTGTTTTGATGATGGTCATACTAGCTGTTATAGCAAGTCCGAAATAAGTTAGAAATCTTTGTATAAGTCTTTATTTAGAGTCTGACACGTTGTAGAAGTTGGGTCAGACAAGTATTGTATTAGTTTGTAGGATGGCTAAGTAAAACAGAAATCCGACAGAGTAAAGTCAACCAAGTACCAGCAGAGAAGCATGAAGTCATATGGACTGACATATAACCAGGGAAGTCTGTGATGACCTTGGATAAGTCTAAATTATATTACAAGTGATGAAATTCACTTTGTAAATATGGTATACATTGATCTCACACAAATCAAGGATCAATGAAGTACAAGTACTCTTGTAAAATAAAAGAAAGAAAGGTAAGCAGTGAACCGGCAAAGTAAACTGTCTATCAGCTGAGTAAGCAATACCAGTGAAGAAAGAAGCACATCAGCTCAGTCAGCAGATCTACTGAACGGATGACACAACAACCAAGTGAAGGAACATATGAGTAAGGTATATCACCTATACTTATTTTGAACATGTGAAAATAAGAAGATGAAGCATTAAATGCAGAATCAATCAAGGACATATATTGTGATGGATGTTTGAATGAAAATCCAGATCACTGAAATCAAGAAGGATGATTAATTCAGAATTATTCTCCACATTAAATCGCCAACAGATGGATTTTTAATCAAGGATTATCAAGGCTATAAATAGAAGGCATTGACAGACAGAACAAAACGATTGAGATATACAAGAACAAGTAGAAACTCTGTCCAAATCCTAAGCCTTCTTTCTGAACTTAAAAGGACACGTCTAGAGATCAACTCAGCAATCAGAGCTACAAATACACATCAAATACTGAGATTGATCAACTACTCCGTGAATTCAATTCACACCCCAGTCAAGCAACTGAACCAAAGCCCTCTGAGAATGAGTTGTGTTTGTGATAGCTGCTGAATGATTTGTTCCCAATGAGCAGTGTGTTGAAGATTGGGTCACTAAAGCTTTTCAAGCCAAGGAGTGATAGTCTTGTAGATTATGAATCTTGTGTAGCCAAGGACAATCTTACTATTGTATTGGTGAAAAACAAAAGTGAATTCCTCCAATCATCATAGGAGAAGAGTGGATTAAGGATTACACCACCCTGAACCACTATATACCTTTGTGTTCATTTACTTACTGCACTTTACTTTACAACACTTTATTTTACTGCATACTATATCTATGTTTGCATAACCTACTTTGAAACAGTATTAAAAGAAGGGACTTATCTGCTGCCCAAAAGCTTTTAATTATAAGAAAAGTTTTTGAAACTCTAGTATAGTCATTCACCCCCCCTCGGACTATACTCTTACCCTGGGACCAAAAATTAGTGTTAAAGGTTTCTTGCTTTGGCACATAGTTTTCATCATCCACGTGGTTGGATTTATCCAACACGAGTGAATGCCTATTGTTTCTATGTTTGCTTTTCCTGTAAACCCATTTTCCCTACTCTAAAATTTCTGAAAATTTTCCTCAAGATAGACCATTGTTTTTTCTACAACTTCTCTTTTTACGTCAACTCGCTAATCATTATGGGTTGTTCAGAAAATCTATGTTAATTCCGGACACTCTGTCTAGAAAATCTGCAGCAGTACCTTCATTTCCACTTCTGTTTTGAATAGGTTAAACATCTTCAAATGACCTAAAATTTTGATATGTTGCATAAAGTAATTTTATCTACAACTTTACTTTAGTAATCTAGTTAAAAATCATTTTAGTTTGATCGCAGTCTGCAATTCAAATCAGTGTTTACTAATCTGGAAATTCTGACCGCTTGGGCATTTGGCAAAAATAATTGTTTTTGAAAGACTTCTTCACATCCAACCTAAATCTTTCCCCTTTTGACCATGCTGAAACTTCTTCTCGTTTGGGATGCACAAGTTGATAATGACAGATCTGGAGTAAATGTCTTGTACAACAGCCTAAAAGAAATCCTCACCTCTTGACTTAGGGTTTGGGCTAAGAGAGTAGTAAGTTATGTTGTTATGCCCTAGAAGTTTCCCTGAAGTTCAATCTTCTTCTAGGTTAAATCTCTTAGTAGGATGGTTGTAAAGATAACGTTATGCCTTCTTTTGCAGTATGGAGAAGCACAAAGACGTGATCTTCCAGCATACCATGTTTGATGTTCAAGTATTTTTATGCCTTTTTTCGATCATGCATTTCCCAGTAAATTTCTCCCCATTTGATTCCTCACTTGAGGTATTTGAGTTCAATAACTTTTCGCCAGCTTCTGTCATGAGTTATCTCAGAGATATATCATCATAAGTTCTTCCTTTGAACAAGTTCATACCTTTTTTTACTTTCCAAATCTATGGAGCATGTCCTCTCTAATCTTATATTGTTGCACTCTCATTATCTTTCAAATTCAATTTGATTAAACATTCTAATGTCAAACATTCTCTTTACTTGTGTTCGTTCTCAGTTTCCCTCCTAAGGGTAGTGCCGATGTTGTGACCTTTTCTCATAATGATGCATGTATTTTCAAAGTATGCACCCCATCTTTTACCAGCCAGATCTTTATGAGTACCATGACATCCATGTTTAATTGCTTATCTTTAACATTCTGGCAAATTATTCTAACCCAATTTCAGGCAGAATGTAGTCGCTTACTTATGACTGTCAACTTGGTATCATATAGACTATCAACTTACAATGGATTTGTGTTCTCAATGGGTTTATTATGTATGAAATCCTGGGTTAATTAGCTAAATGTGATTAAGCCACATCCGAGGTGACTAAATTGGTATTATGCGTATTAACCGTTTGTTTTATGCGTTATTTACCAGAAATGGAAGCTACTATGTGTGCTATGGTTTTATTGACAGATGAACGAGTGTTTAGAGAATCTTTTGGGCTGAATGTGAGAATCAATTGATAATGAACTGAACGGAGCTGAAGTTTGAAGTGTATCGAGCGGAGATTGGACCCGAGAATCTGATTGGTGATCTTGCAACGCTGTTTACAAAGCCTTACAAGACGAATTGGGATTTTACTTCTGCATGAACGTTGTAGGTCTTGAAACGAGGATTTTATCTCACTTTGAATCACTTAAATCTTAGTTACATAGGTTATGTTATGGTCCAAATACTGAAGCTGATGAAAGGATTGGGCCTAGGGTATTCCAGAACCTTCCAAGTTAAGTCATCAGAAGAAAAAGGACAAAAATACCCTCGATTAATCGGGAGTTGCCGCCGATTAATCGGGCCCCATAATCTTCCAGAAATGCATTTTCTTGTCCTCCACTGATTGGGTTTACCCTTAAGTCGGTTTATACACCGATATAAAGCCATCAGCGCTGCGAATTCGTAATCAATCATTCATTCCTTCATTCCATCATTCATTCCAAAATCTATTCATAAATTAGATACAATGTAGTCTTTTGGTGAAAAAAGTCTTCATTTATTTTCATATATTCTTCTTGCAAATAAATCTTTAGTCTTTCATTATTGAATTATGCTTGGTTTACATTCATCATGGATCGAGTCGAATCACCAAGGAGAGATAGGATTGATGATAGATTTGTTCTTTGTTACGGGTAAGATCTATTCCAATGTTTTATTTCTTTTCCTATATTCATGATTTTTCTTTTGATAGATCTATATTATGATTGCATCTAATCAACTATGGATTAATTAGACGAACCTTAATCTTTATTATTCGATTAGTTCATATTGTACGCAGAATTATGGGTTGCGTTCTTGACAACGCCTAACCTGTCCCTGAGAATGGTGCCAGAAATCTGACAGACATTTCCTGGGTTAAACGATTCTAACCGGCAGTGTACCGGGTCAAATTGTGGTGCTAGTATGGTGAGTCAGAGTGTCGAATCCTCAGGGAACTTGGTAATTTCTTTTACGTGTGGTTAAACACCAAAGAGCTGTTATTAACTCGATCTAAACCGCAATTTTATAACACATATCACTACTATTCTAGTCAACATAAAATAAATACGTAATTTAAAAGTTATTCTAATATAATATATATAGATATATAAATATATATAGATGTACAAAATTGCAAAGTATATATATATATATATATATAAATATATAAGTACCAATATATTAAGCAGAGATAATTTTAGAAATCGCCAAAACTTATATAATTGGTTTATACGATCTTTTCGATTAAATGAAATGTGTTCGATCTCTCCTTTTATTTTAGGTCCAATTGAGTAAATGAAACGGTGCACTCACGAGGTAAACAATTCCTCCTCACACGGCGTATGAAATTGTCATATGTCCATTGCATCAGTCCAAGGTCCACAATCATTACGGTTTTTACGAGCAGGTCCCAGTACAAATCTACCTTTAGATAAAAGGAGTCATTCCGTTCGTCAAGCGGTCAATTTTATTTTAAAGGCTCCGGTTGTCAAAGCCGGACGATTTAACTTTCCGGTTTAAGTTTCAATTAAAGCGATGATTTAACATTATTACGATCTTGAGTACAAATTATAATAAAATTCATTTCTCCCAAAACAAATTTACCCCCGGGTAGGAAATCGGATTCCGTTATCACGTTATTCACACGGCCAATTTTACCCTCCAGTTTTTCTATCTTTTATCTCGTATCCTGACTACGAGGCGTCAATTCATAATTAGATTACGAATTCCTCAGATCGATTAAATATGTCAATACGAATACGATTAAAATAGAAAAAGATTCAATTAACTCAATTTTAATCATTTTAACTTAACAACATTTCTTTAACGAAAAGATCGAAATAAAACCGATTACATAGTTTTGGCCAGTATTATATTTAGCCTAAAAACATTATAACAACGAAAAATATAAAAACAAACATAAATACTTAAGAAAAGTTACCCGAATACGGCAGTTGATTCAGAAATCGTATTTTTCGGACATTACAACTTCTTTAGCAAAACCGACTTCCGAGATTTTCCCGAGCATTACAACGATACTAAAACTACATTATTACGGCGTAAGGCCTTATTTACAACTACAACTAAAAAATAAAAAAGAAAAGAAAGAAGAGGAGAATATATATATGTAGGATGTATATATATATTTGGTACCCCCTTCGTCTGTTGAAATGAGCTCCTTTATATAGGCAAAGTTCTCAAGGCCGGACCGGTCCGAGATTAAGCCGGATCGGTCCGGTATAATGATTATGTCCACTACTGATTGCAATCAGCATGTGCAGTGGAGATATTTATTTTTTATATATATTTATTAAACTTCTAAAATTCATATCTCGAGTTACGGCCCTCAAAAATTGCAAAGCGAAATGCCAAAATTAAGGTCTCGAGAAACTCTACAATTTTCATGAAGGACTCTTCTCCAGAAAACGCCTTCTTGATAACCTCGTGTTCCTCCGAAGCTTTTTCGGGATTTTTCTTAACCCAAATCGATTAGCCACTTGATCACTGTTTTAGTTGTAGACCTCCAATCTTCATAATTTAAATTGCATTGGAAAGCTTTCGGAAAAATCTACAACTTTCGTGAAGAACACTTTTTCTGAAAATGTCGTTTTGATGAGCCATTCGTTTGTCGAAGACATTTCTCGATTATTACTTAACCAGATTGGTTGGCCACTTGTCCACTTAAGCTATTCAATTGACCATTTAAGCTCGTGGCACTCTTTAAATCATTCTTGAGATATGATTATACTTTAATATGTCGATTCTCGGGGTCTCGGTTTATAAATCTGCAATAAAACATCACAAATACCCACGTAAATCTGACACGACACTCCGATTTACTAAAATCGGTACAAAATTACAACTTTTTACTATTATTACTACTAACTACTCTAAATTATAAAGATTAATATTTCATACTATTTATATCATAATTTCATATATTTTATATAGAATTCGTTTATAAAACATAATAATATAACGTATTTTTAATCATATAAAAATAATACATCAAATTACTCCCCACTTAGCTTTTGATCGTCCTCGAGCAAAAATAAGCGGTAATAAAAGATAATATTATAATTTTTAATGTAATTTATATTGTCAAATATATTACTTATGCTAATTTAAAATTATAAGAAGACAGAAAGAGTATATAACTAAAACATTAAATATTATTTAGATGAAATTGTACATGTAACATTTAATAAGTCTAAATAAAATATCAGAATTTTAATCGCAACTATTATGAAATTTTGGAATCGGAAACTTCGGTCAGGTAGTCGACAAAAATGGCTTATAGAGTTTAGACTCAAGATGTTGGTTTAATCGAAAAAAGGAAATCAAAAAGAAAAAGAGGCAAGTCGTACGTACCTACATCTTCATATTCTTGATCAAAAATAATCATCGATTACTAACATCTCTTTTTTTTTTTTTTTTTTTAAGAACTATAAGCGTGAGTGTGTGTAGAAAATCAAACTTACAGGCATTGCTTCATCAAGATTGATCGGAGTACTACTCTTTCGATCGAAAATTACAAGTCCGGTTTCCTTAAACTTGTAATAATTCCTGAGATCTTATGATTCAACTTTTCCTTTTTCATTTTATCTTGTGCCTTCATTCCCAGCAATAGGACATTTCGAGATAATACCCTAGCTGGACTACTATCATCAGGCAATCGGGAGCTTAATTACCTCATAGTGATATAGGACATTTCGTGATAATACCCTACTCACTCCAATCATTGGTAGCTACAACCGATCATTTCTTTTTATTTTTAAGTTGTTAATCACAGATAAGGAAGATAACGATATTTGATTAATTTGCATTGTAAATATGGTGCTTCGTTCTTAATTCGAATATTAATATATCCGAGCTTATTACCAAAATCGACTATCTTGCAAGTGTCATGAGGTAAGATCGAATATACTAATACTTATCTAATCTTTCCAATCTCAAAGATATACCAAAACTTAGCTTTTATGTCTCCATCTCTTTCATAAGAAATGCATAAACTTGCGGAATTTCAAGGAAATGTAGACCAAAATTAGCTAAAGCTTGGTTAATTAATTACAATTGACAATTTCGAGTGAGGTCTTGATCACTCTAATCAAAATTTGAGGTAGGTTATTTGGCTATAGTTATATTTTTTGGTGCCAAAATCAACAAACTTAGTCCAATTCCAAACTCATAATTCATATTGAAAATGATTCTAAAATTTTACTTATAAATATCAACATACTTATATAATTTCATGAAAACAATATCTAATATTACTCAATTATATAAACTTAAAATCTTATTAAAATCTAAATTAGACATATAATATAATTATTTTTGACTATTTTTCGAAAATTTTAATGAATTTTCATTTTCTAACCTAACTCTACTCCCCACTTACGAAGTGGCATCGTCCCGATGTTCAATAAGTAGTAAAGAAGTAGATTCGAAAATAAAATAAAATTAAAATTATCTATTAACGTTATTTTTCTGATTTTTTTTTAGCGTATACTAATTATATCATTAAATAAAACAAACAACTTAAAAAACTAAGACATATATATTAAACAAGATACATTAATACAAACTTAAAAGAAAAACTTAACTTAACTAAAGTACTTAAAACTTAATTTATTTAAAACTTAAATATCACCAACAAACTACTAACAACTCTCTAGATGGTAGATTTAACAACCCGGTGTATCAACCGGTAGCAATCCAAACCGACTATCTACAGACGGAAAAATTTCATCCGTCTCAAATTTCTTCTACTCCATTCAGGAAGAATACACAAACGTGATATCATCCATGAATTAGGCATAGGCTTCCCCTACTACCTCTCGTGATCGCAAACTCCAACACTCGCCCTTTGAATCAATATACCCCAATCAACAAATACACGAATGCCAAAGCAAAAGTAGAAGCATTTCATTCTCACCAAACTTCCAAAATCCCAGGTGGGATAAACTCGAGAATTTATAAAATGCTTCCACGCTTTAGATGTGGAAGTAAAGCTCGTGTTGACATGTCGTGATTTGTATCAAAAAGCGGGAACAGACATTGGAATGACTCGTGTACTTTATTCAAATGATTAGAGAGGATTTTGTAGTCCCCACGCATTTCAAAATGTGGCATCGTGAATCGGTGGAATTTCAAAAATTTGGTTGATAACAGATGAAGAGAAGAGAACACCACTCCTCTTACTAGAACAACTGAGTGATATCGACCATAGATGTCGTCATAAGCGTGAGAATAAAATTTCGCACTATCGAGACATTTATCCTACCTCTCGTGTATTGACAAATTTTTCCAACCAAAACTTGAATGATAGTTTTTCCCATTGATCAAGCTTATCTAAATTTAAACCTTTCTCCAATAGGATTGGAGAATTTGCAAAACGATTGTGTAAAATGATACTCTCATTAGAAGCTTGAGATTCCGGATGATCCGGTGTATGAGGCTCGTAAGAATTAACCGACGGTGAGGAGTGGTTCGACATTTTTTAAAACTTGATAAAAAGTGAAATTACAGTTGGAAGTAGATAGGCAGTGAAAGAATGAGCAATTGTTGCTCCTGCCTTTACTTCTTTAAATAGATGGTAAAATTATACGTACGTGGCTGCATTAGACAGACTCTAAAATGACTCGACCTTACATTCTTCACGGCCCGGTCCGAGAATGTGCCGGATCGGTCCGGCCTCATCTTACTTTTACTGAGGACAGAGGTAAAAGTCAAGTTGTATTTTGGTTTTTTACTTCACGTGCTGAACAATACATCTTTTCCTTGAAGATACTTTATAATGTTAATTTAACTTAATACGAACGGATAAAACGACACATTATGTAAAATGACGTAGTAATACCGCAAAAATTATTTTTTTTGGGATTTTTTATAGTTTTTATAATGCAAACCAAATTTTGATAAAAACGATTGTAAAATCAAACTAAACGAAAAATGAAAACAAACCAATATCTAAATGACAAATGTCGAATAAAAAGTGCAATAAAAATGTATAATCAAAATTATTAAATTCAATCTTCATCGTAGTCTTCCTCAGGATCAACTTGAAAACTCGAACTCGGAAACGACTGACAAGCTGGCGGCTGAACTGTAGTCGTGGTCCTGACTGAACTATCAAGACCCATCGAACTCATGCCAGTCGTGACATGTGCAAACTCAGTGAATCCTCCCCAACTCGACATTGCTGGTCTCTGAACACCTGTCGAAAATACACTTGTCCCACTAGATTGGCTTCCAAAAGGATATGACGATGGATGAAAGCTCGACGGTGGTGGAATAGGTGTTACCCACTCTGGTAAGGTATAAGGATCTGACTGACAATGTGGATAGGCGGGATCATCAAAAGTAGGATTACGAAGCAATCGCCGCGTCCTTCTTAACCTCTACGAAGATCATCACACCACCGCTTAGTACTCTCAAAGATAATAAGCCATATTGGCTTGACCACGTGCAACGTCTGTCTACTAAAGATTGAAACATGTCATATGTGATAGTGTTGGAGAAAGGAGTTTGTTGAGGTGACTAGAAAAAGATGGAAAAGAGGAAGATGATGTAAAAGCGGGTGAGCCGGTTTGAGTTTGACGTCTTCTAATCAAAGATCTAATACTACCATCCGGAAGACTAGTCAAACTAGGTCCAATCGATTTCCATCAGCCGAGAGATAACTTGTCATTAGGCAGAATGGTACTCCCAACCTACGACATAAATCCAGAGATAAAACAAGGGAAGTATAGATGACTCCCTGGTCTGGCGATGACAATACTCTCAAAAATTCTCTTAAACATGACCTTTCCAACATCCACTCTAACATCGTTCACCATCGCCCAAGCGATACAAACATCTTCCTTTCCAAAAGCGGTGTGTTTACGAGAAGGATAGAGATTATGGCTAATGAATCTTTTAATTGCCCTCAACCCTCTAAAACAATTCCCGTAGTTAAACCGATTTTCGACCCACACAGCGGTCGGGTCAAAAACATTCTGGGCTCTCAGGGCAGTCTGCTCAAAGCTAGCAGGATCATCTAAATTATAAACTACCCTGTAATCCTCCTCATCAGGAAAAACCTCAACTCCTAGAATTGCATTAATGACGGCAGGGTTAAAAGGAATATTTCTGGTTCGTAAGGGTACGGTTTGCGACTGCGTAAGCTGCTCTTCTGACAAAGTAGATAAAACGGAATAAAACTCAGCTACTATAGTCGTGTTAATCTCCCCTTCCCTTCTGGCTGCTAAATCTAACCACTGACGTCTTCGAAAGATATCCTTAACTTCATCACCTAAGTCATCCAAGTCTAATCCTTTTTCAACCAGAATATCACATTTACTATAAATGTTCTCATACGCTTTCTTAGCCTCAGGTGATGCGGTTTTTTCAAAGCTTACGGCTTCTTCCTCAGATGATAAAATTACTGTGCCTACAACAGGAGTTGATATAGGAATGTTTGATTTACGCTTTTTAGAGACTCTCCTACTCGACTCAGCCATTCTATGATATTGATAAAGCCAATCAACAACAAAAACAACAAAAAATAAAAATGTCACAACACACTCAAAAATCAAAACAATTGAAATTACTCTAAAAAATTATGAAAAATACGTAATTGAAAACTAAATAAACTAAATTATACCTTAATATGTAGAAAACGTTGAAAAGTAGGCCGGAAAAGATCAAAAGTCGCCGGAATGAAATGGAGCTTGTTTTTTTACCCTTTTTGAATTTTCCAAACTTTTGTTGAAGAGAGGAGATGATAATGAGAAGAAATTAAGTAATGGTGTATTGTGAGATGAAGTTTTGTTGAAGAAAAGTGAAAAAATTTCGTAATGGTGGGGTTTGGTGTTTATGCGGCTGTAAAAAAAATTAGGGAAGAAGAAGAAGAAAAGAAGGGTCCCCGTCCTTTTTTATGTTTTTAGACCCCGGACCGGTCCGGATTAAGGCCGGATCGGTCCGTGCCCAAATTTTTCAATTTTTTCGATTTTTTGACTTTTTATGATCCTTGATGAAAACTTATAAAAATTCTAATAAAACTTAATTAAAATCTTAAAAATAAGTTTATAAAATTTAAAACTTACTAAAAATAACATTTGAAGGAAATTTTATAATTATATAACAATTTCTAAAAATTTAATAAAATCTTTATAACACTTTAATAAAAAGCTTATAAAAATTTAATAAATTTATATCAACTCTTATAAAACATTAAAACTAAAAAACTTTTATAAAACTCCTCAAATTTCATAAAGATCCAATTTTATAAAATTTTCAGAAGTTATGCGAAAATTTTATAAAATAAAATAAAATAAAAGACTCGAAACTTAAGGGGTTCCTGATTCTTCGATTTCTAAATCTTCCAAAGTTCTGATATAACGCTCGATCAACCTAACTCCTAAAAACGAAGCATTTGAATTATCTCTCGGAATTCCATCGGGATTTTCGGATAACCACCTAATCGTTCCCTTCCTAACAATATTCAAACACTCATCCTGGGATTTGGTTGTGTTTTCCCCACAGCATTCAACATGTTCACTTTTTCCCATGATTCTCGCATCTCATTAGAAACTTTGCCCTTCTTTTTATCGCACTTCTTGATGTTCCATTACATACTTCTCTCAATCTGATCTCTCTCAACAATTTCTTGTTTTGTTCAAAAACTAAAGCTTCTATAGAAAACGCGACATCTTTATCAAGGCCTAATTTCAAAAGTAAAATAAAACTCCTATTCTATCTAAAAGACATCCAGATTCTTTTACGCCATCCGGTAAAAGACTTAAAAGAGTTTAAACATAAAAAAATACAGAAAAGTAAAGATAGATAGATAGCACTGGTATTTGGTGATTCAGTTTCGCTCGCTTTTGAGCTTTTCATTTTTCCTCTGTTTTTTCAATTTGTCGGGGGATCAATCAGTAGCATTATTTCTTCTTTCAGTGTGATTCCTTCTCCCTCCACAAAAAACTTTACTCTGTGGCCATTGGCTATAAAAGTTGTATCTCCATTAGTTAGTTCAACAGCTCCAGTTTTGTAAACCCGTATTACTTTAAATGGACATGTCCATCTTGACTTAAGCTTACCTGGAAACAACTTTAAACGTGAATTGTACAAAAGCACTCGATCACCTACATGGAACTCACGCTTAAAGATTCTCTTATCATGGAAGGATTTCGCATGTTCCTTGTAGATTCGAAAGCGTTTTCATAAGAATCGAGACGAAATTCTTCTAGTCTCATCAATTGAAGCAATCTATGATCACCGACACCTTAGGATCGAAATTTAGAAATCTAATAGCCTGTAAGGCTCGGTGTTCTAACTCAGCTGGGAGATGACATGACTTACCAAAGACTAGCTTATAGGAGAACAACCAATTGGTGTTTTAAAAGTCGCTCAGATGCCCATAATGCATCATCTAATTTAATCGCCCAGCTTTTACGATTTGAATCAACTGTTTTTTTTCCACGATTCTTTTGATCTCTATTCGATACTCTTACCGCCCACTAGTTTGCGGGTGATGGGCGTTCTAGTTTATGCGTTACACCATATTTTTCAACTATTTTAGTAAATGGTCTATTACAAAAGTGTGAACCTCTATCACTAATGATTGCCTCGAATGCCATATATCGGTAAATATATTCTTTTAAGGAATCGTATGACAACTTTGGTATCATTAGTAGGAAGAGCTTCATTTTCTACCCATTTTGAAACATAATCTACCATTACAAGAATAAATCTTTTCCAAAAGATATAGGAAAAGGTCCCATGAAATCTATACCCCAAACATCAAATAACTCACATTCTAAAATAGGTTGCATAGGCATTTCATGTTTTTAGATACATTTCATTTTTGACAAGACTCACAAGATTTAACATATGTATAAGCATCTCTATATAGTGTAGGCCAATAAAACCACATTGAAAAACTTTAAAAGCGCTTTTCCAACCTCCATGATGACCTCCGCCTCACGATCATGACAAAACGATAAAATACTTAAAATTTCATTATCAGGCACACATTTTCTGATTATTCCATCCGAACATTTACGGAAAAGGTCTGGTTCCTCCCAGTAATAAAATTTTAAGTCGTAAAAGAATTTCTTTTTCTGCTGCCAAGTCCAATGAGACGGAATATAATCACAGGTTAAATAATTAATGATATCTCCAAACCAAGGTGACATTTCCTTAGAAGGAATTCTATTTTTTAATAACTGCATGGTTGAAGGAGTATCTATTCTAGATAGTTGTTCATCAGGAAATGAATCTTTAATTTCATTCCCTATCTCTTCCTCGCCTCCATTCTACTTAGATGATCTGCTACTACATTCTCACTTCCTTTTTTATCTTTAATTTCAATATCAAATTCTTGAAGTAGGAGAATCCATCTAAGAAGACGTGGTTTTGCATCTTTCTTACTCAGTAAATACTTCAGAGCTGAATGGTCTGTGTAGATTATTACCTTAGAACCAACAATATAAGATCTGAACTTATCTAAGGCAAAAATTACAGCCAACAGTTCTTTTTCCGTAGTTGCATAATTAAGTTGAGCTGCGTTTAGTGTGTGAGAAGCATAGTAAATAGCTTTGGGAATTTTGTTATACCTTTGTCCTAAAACAGCTCCTACAGCTAAATCGCTTGCATCACACATAATCTCAAAGGCAAATCCCATCCTGGGTGCTACCAACATCAAAAGTGCAAGAATCAACTTCGCTTTTAGGGTCTTAAATGATTCCATACATTTACTATCAAAGTTAAAAGGTACTTCTTTTTCAAGTAAATGACTTAGAGGCTTTGCTATCTTCGAAAAATCTGCAATAAATCTCCTATAAAATCCTCGCATGTCCAAGAAATCCTCTTAGAGTCCTTAGATTAACGGTGGTGGTAATTTTTCAATCACCTCGACTTTAGCTTTATCAACTTGGCCCTATTTGTAGATTCTATGACCTAGAACAATTCCTTCCGATACCATTAAATGACATTTTTCCTAGTTTAGTACTAAGTTGGTATCCTCACAGCGTTGTAACACTCTTTCTAAGTGCGACAAACATTTACCAAAAGAATCTCCGTAAACACTAAAGTCGCCCATAAAAATTTCTAAGAATTTCTCAACCATATCGTAAAATATAGACATCATACATCTTTGAAACGAAAGCAGAGCATTACATAAACCAAACGGCATTCTTTTATACGCAAAGTTCCATAAGGACAAGTGAAAGTAGTCTTTCCCTATCTCCCGCTTTGCAATGAAAATGTAAATATCCCGAATAACCATCTAAGAAACAAGAATACTTATGTCCACTTAAACGCTCCAACATCCGAACTATGAATGGAAGTGGATGATGATCTTTCTTAGTATGATCATTTAGCTTTCTAAAATCAATGCACATTCGATATCCTGTAATTTCCCTTGTTGGAATCCATTCATTCTTATCATTCTCTTTCACTGTGAAACCTCCTTTCTTTGGTACAACTTGAGTTGGACTAACCCATTCACTATCTGATATGGGAAAAATTATCCCCATTTCTAATAGCTTAATCACCTCTTTCTTAACGATTAACTGTAAATTCGGGTTGAGGCGGCGTTGTGGTTGAATACAAGGTTTAGCATCCTCCTTTAGAATTATCTTATGAACGCAAATCTCTGGGCTAATACCTCGAATATCGGCAACTGTCCATCCAAAAGCTTTCTTATGCTTTCTTAACATTCTAAGTAATTGATCTTCTTGTTGCTCAGTTAAAGTTGATGAAATAATAATCGGTAATAGATTATCGTTTCAAGAAAAGCATATTTGATTTAAAGGTAATCTGTTTCAATTCCGCATTCTTCGGTGGATCTTCTATTGACGATTTAAGAACTGGTCCTTCTAGTTCTAACTCCAAATACTTATGCCATGGTGGCTTAAAAGTAAAGCTTCCTTTATCTAGAGAAAGGATTATCTCTTTCATTTCAATGTCTTCCTCATCTTCTTTATAGATAGACAGAGTTAAGCATTCTTCTAATCTGTCTTCAAAAGTTGGTAACTGATTATCATAGACAGAATGAATATCTTCTATAAAAGAACATGATTCTGATGATGTATATGGATGGTTTATAGCTTTGAAAATATTGAAAGCAACTTCATCTTCATTGACTCTCAAAACTAATTCTCCTTTCTGAACATCGATTAAAGTTCTTCCTGTAGCTAGAAATGGTCGACCTAAGATAAGAGGCGCTGAATATCCTTCTTCCATTTCCATAACTACAAAATCTACTGGAAAATAGAATTTGTCTACTTTAACCAATACGTCCTTAATCATTCCTTTAAGGTACTTAATCGATCTATCTGCCATTTGTAGAGTCATTTCAGTCTTAGTAAGCTTTCCTATGCCTAGCTTTTTATAATCCTCATAAGACATGAGATTTATACTAGCTCCTAGATCACATAAGACCTTTTTAAACAGAAATCCTCCAATTTCACATGGAATCGTAAAACTTCCGTGATCTTTCAGTTTAGGTGGTAACTTATGCCGCAGAGTGCGTAACATTCTTCATTCAGCATATATTCTCATAGTCCTCTAATTTTTTCTTATTTGATAGTATATCTTTCGTAAACTTTCCATAGGCAGTATACTTATCGAGCTTCAATAATGAGGATATTAACATGAAGATGATTAAAAGTGTCAAGGAAACGAGCATACTTCTTATCAATTTTTGCCTTTTGATTTGATCTTTAGGAGGGTAAGGTAAAGATTCTAAATCTATAACCTTTGGCTCCTAGTCAATTTCTCTTTTCCTTTTTCCTTAAACCTTTCAAGATTACTTAGTCGCCATGTTTGTGTTCTTGAATTTTGTCCTTTAAATTGTTCCCTGAATCAATCTCTACTTGCACTCTTTCAGTTCTTCCTGTTTTTCATACTTATTACCAGTTTCATCTATTCTAACATGTTCCTTGAATAAAGTCCTTAAATCTTTATCCATAGGGTCTTTCAAAATCCTAGGAATTTTTACCCATTTTTCACTTTCATTTTCAGGTTCCAAACTTCTATTCCTTTTCAAGAAATTCTCTATAATTTCTTCTTCCTCATCAGTGAATTCAATTTCATCTTTAGTTTCATCATTCTTTCCATCTAAATCATTTTCTACTTCATTATTCCCAAAGTTTTCTACTCCATTGCTTCCATCGAGCTTCCTACTTCTCAGAACTACAACATTTACCTCTCTTGGATTTCTTTCGGTGTTACTTGGTAATCCTCCTGGGGTCTCACTCACATTACGCTCACCTTCCCTACTCAAATGATCTTCCATATTCCTCAATGAGGCTTCTATCGTTCTCATTCTGGTATCATGTCCACTCATAGATGTTTTCATTGTACTCATATCTTTAGTGAATGTACCAATAGAAGTCATCATTGTTTCCATATTCTTAGCTTGAGTAGATACTACACCCATCATATTTTCCATTAGTTTTTCCCATTTTTCAACTCCTTCTGCAGGTTGATTTGAACTCTGAGTTACTGGTATACTTTGAGTGGTATGTTGAGGATAGGATCTAGGTAATGACTGTAAATTCTGATTAGATGTATTTTCTTGATAAACTTGGTTATTATTCCTATATGGGATTGGATATAGCGGTTGTCCTTGCTTACTAGGGTTTTCAGACCATCGATAAGTTGGATGATCTCTTCTAATAGCATTAAACGAGTTCGAATATGCATTGTTCAAATTCCTATGCTGCTGAAGAAAACTCACCTCCTCTTTTGAATATCCTGTTGGTTCTTCACTCCCTAATGACACATTATCCTGATTTGAGTATTCGGTTGGTGTACTATTTTTCGAACTTTGGTTCTTATTCTCATTGTAAACCATCAAATTTCTTACTCAAATTTTCTAAATGTGCCGTAACTTCCGTGATTAGACGTACATTCTCCCGCAAAAGCTACTTTTCCGTGCTAGAACCGGTTTCCACATTTCGTTATTTTTGGAAATCTTTTCTATAGCATCGTAAATCGCTTGAGCTTCACTCATCATTAAACGAACCACCACATGCATGATCTACATCCGCAGACGTGAATCTTTTCTCAATTTACTGACGTAAGAGTTGAATTTGCATATCTAAGGAATAACCATGATCGGGACACGCTCTTAACAATTTTTAAACCTTTCCCACGCATTCCCAAGTGTTTCTTCAGATCCTTGTCTAAAGTTAGCAACCTCGACTTTTAATTCCAAATTTCGTCCTGGAGTGAAATATTGTTTTAGAAATTCAGTTTGAATCTCCTCCCAACTTGTTAGTGAATGATGTGGAAGAGACATAAACCAATCTCGGGCTCGTCCTTTTAAAGAAAAAGGAAACATAGTCATCCTCGTTAATTCCTTATGAGCACCTTGACTTTTGGTCAGATTGCACTGATTCTTCAAAAGATAGAGATGATGATGTGGATCTTCATCATCCTCTCCTAGAAATTGGGCTCTTGTGTCAATTAAACCAAAAAGATGAGACTTAATTTCGAAATTATTCGCTCCTTCATTAGGTAAAAGTATGGGATTATTAGTCTGGTTTCTTCTTACGGTTTGATCACAGATTGGTCTCGGGTTTGGTAGGTTATTTCTATTATTATTATTATTATTATTATTATTATTATTATTATTATTATTATTATTATTATTAGGGTTAACAGGGTTTTGTCCATGCCCTGTAGAGCATGTTCCAAACCCTTGTTCGGGTGTTTCATCACTGATTTCAGCCATTCTCGTATTTCTGTTTGAAGATGATTCTTGGTCAGGATTTCCCTGACTAGTATGACCGCGTTTACTCTCTACTCTTAACTGCCTTTCGTAAGTGTTTATGTCAGGCTTATAAGGAGTGAGCGGGGCCTTACCACTTCTGGTCATCAACTAACGAAAATAGAAAATAACTAGAAATTGATAGTAGTAAAAATTGGTAATTTACCTATAAGGTAACAACCAACGAAAAATAAAATAGAAATGGGATAAGAAAAGTGTTAACTTATTCTCGAGAATTTTGAGCTAATACAAGTAGTAACCATAGACACATAAAAAGAAATTAGCGATGTTCCCCGGCAACGGCGCCTAAAAAGCTGACAACGCCTAACTCGTCCCTCGAGAATGGTGCCGTAAATCGTGGACATTTCTGGGTTAAACGATTCTAACCGGCAGTGTACCGGGTCAAATTGTGGTGCTAGTATGGTGAGTCAGAGTGTCGAATCCTCAGGGAACTTGGTAATTTCTTTTACGTGTGGTTAAACACCAAAGAGTCATTATTAACTCGATCTAAACCGCAATTTTATAACATACATCACTACTATTCTAGTCAACATAAAATAAATACGTAATTTAAAAGTTATTCTAATATAATATATATAGATATATAAATATATATAGATGTACATAAATTTCAAAGTATATATATATATATAAATATATAGGTACCAATATATTAAATGATAATTTTAGAAGAACTGGCCAAAACTTATATAATTGGTTTATACGATCTTTCGATTAAATGAAATGTGTTCGATCTCTCCTTTTATTTTAGGTCCAATTGAGTAAATGAAACGGTGCACTCGAGGTAAACAATTCCTCCTCACACGAGCGTATGAAATTGTCATATGTCCATTGCATCGGTCAAGGTCCACAATCATTACGGTTTTTCGAACAGTCCCGAGTACAAATCTACCTTTAGATAAAAGGAGTCATTCCGTTCATCAAACGGTCAATTTTATTTTAAAGGCTCCGGTTGTCAAAGCCGGACGATTTAACTTTCGGTTTAAGTTTCAATTAAACTGATGATTTAACATTATTACGATCTCGAGTACAAATTATAATAAAATTCATTTCTCCCAAAACAAATTTACCCCGGTAGGAAATCGGATTCCGTTATCACGTTATTCACACACGCCAATTTTACCCTCCGGCTTTTCTATCTTTTATCTCGTATCCTGACTACGAGGCGTCAATTCATAATTAGATTACGAATTCCTCAGATCGATTAAATATGTCAATACGAATACGATTAAAATAGAAAAAGATTCAATTAACTCAATTTTAATCATTTTAACTTAACAACATTTCTTTAACGAAAAGATCGAAATAAAACCGATTACATAGTTTTGGCCAAGTATTATATTTAGCCTAAAACATTATAACAACAAAAATATAAAAACAAACATAAATACTTAAGAAAAGTTACCCGAATACGGGCGTTGATTCGTAAATCGTATTTTTTGGACATTACAACTTCTTTAGCAAAACCGACTTCCGAGATTTTCCCGAGCATTACAACGATACTAAAACTACATTATTACGGCGTAAGGCCTTATTTACAACTACAACTAAAAAATAAAAAAGAAAAGAAAGAAGAGGAGAATATATATATGTAGGATGTATATATATATTTGGTACCCCCTTCGTCTGTTGAAATGAGCTCCTTTATAAAGGCAAAGTTCTGAAGGCCGGACCGGTCCGAGATTAAGCCGGATCGGTCCGGTATAATGATTATGTCCACTAATGATTGCAATCAGCATGTGCAGTGGAGATATTTATTTTTTATATATATTTATTAAACTTCTAAAATTCATATCTCGAGTTCTGGCCCTCCAAAAATTGCAAACGAAATGCCAAAATTAAGGTCTCGAGAAACTCTACAACTTTCATGAAGGACTCTTCGCCAGAAAACGCCTTCTTGATAACCTCGTGTTCCTCCGAAGCTTTTTCGGGATTTTTCTTAACCCAAATCGATTAGCCACTTGATCACTGTTTTAGTTGTAGACCTCCAATCTTCATAATTTAAATTGCATTGGAAAGCTTTCGGAAAAATCTACAACTTTCGTGAAGAACACTTTTTCTGAAAATGTCGTTTTGATGAGCCATTCGTTTGTCGAAGACATTTCTCGATTATTACTTAACCAGATTGGTTGGCCACTTGTCCACTTAAACTATTCAATTGACCATTTAAGCTCGTGGCACTCTTTAAATCATTCCAGAGATATGATTATACTTTAATATGTCGATTCTCGGGGTCTCGGTTTATAAATCTGCAATAAAACATCACAAATACCCACGTAAATCTGACACGACACTCCGATTTACTAAAATCGGTACAAAATTACAACTTTTTACTATTATTACTACTAACTACTCTAAATTATAAAGATTAATATTTCATACTATTTATATCATAATTTCATATATTTTATATAGAATTCGTTTATAAAACATAATAATATAACGTATTTTTAATCATATAAAAATAATACATCAGTTCTCTCGATTAGACGACGGTCTTTATCGACTAATCAAGACACTAGTAAATCCTAATTCTGTGGATCGGCGTCAGCTACGTTGATCGAAATGAATAATTAAAATGATTAATTAGGTCTGGCCAATCTAATATTCGTATATTTTAAATTAACATGAAGGACTATTAGTGAAGTGTTAATTAGGACATAGTCTTGATGGATCCCTAGGAATGTGCTAGTCATAGTCGATAGCTGCTTAAGGAGGATTTCGGTCTCGAGCCAACATCTCTAAAACTTATTGTGTATGAACTAATACAACCAACGAAAGAGGTTAGTTGCATATATATTGTCTGATGTCCATACAGTGGAAGTAAATAGGGTTAGGATATTGCACTCGTATCTTAATTACAAATATGGAACAAATAAGGATTAATGGGAGATTGGTTATGAATTGTTTGGTTAATGCATTTTCAATATATGATTGACTATTGGTTTATTTTCTTCTCTTTTATTTACTGTTTATTCATGTTGGTCAGTGACCACCCCATTCCAGTTGACCTATAAATTATGGTGGTGTTTAATGTAGATAAATAATAGTCTCTGTGGGATCGACCTTGACTCGCCCTTGCTATACTATGATTCACCTATTCCTCTTGCTAGTATTAAGCGACTTACAAGCGATCACTTACCAAGGTGTCTTATGAACCATTTTTGCCGGTCAATGTTTGAACTCCAAAATTTTATTAATTTCAATCCAGCTTAATGCACCTGGTGCCTTTTCATCTTTAAATCTCTTTCAGGCCATTTAGGGCCACGAACCACCAGACACACCTTTTGATATTCCCTTTTCATTCTTGGTGTTTCTATGACAATTTTGTTACACCAGTTGAAATGCCTATTCTGGTTTAACCTTTTCATTCCCTCATAAGGAATAACCTTGAGCACTCATTCTTAGGCACTGTACTATTCCTCTTGTTGGTCCCTTGAAAAGGCTTTGGTTAAGTTTAGAGGGGGGGGGGGGTGAATAAACTTAACACTTAAAACTTTTGGAGTTACAAAACTCAAGAACTTCAAAGAAATTTTCCGATACTTGAAGAGTCTGCACGACACTCATTAGTCTCACGATCGTTGAGTTTACTGAATTTGTGCAGCGGAATTATATCAAAAACTAAGCCTTATTACTTGTTGTTAAATATGATACCAAGTATTAGATACTCAGTAGTGTATGTGTGTGAATTCAGTAGCTAGATTCAGTAGATTGATGTGTTAGATAAACTAAGTGCAGAATATAAATGCAGAAAGTAAGTATGCAGATTTTATAGTGGTTCCAGGTGGTGTAATCCTGTCAGTCCACTCTTCTCCTATGATTTTGGAGGTAATTCACTAGAGATCTTTGATGTAGCTGTTACAAAAATCCCTAAGTTTCTTGTCCTTTACCAATAACTATGGCTTCACAAATTGAACACTTGGAACAAGTAGAATTGCTGTTCCAAAGTCTTCCACTGGTCCTTGAAGGGTAGGATTGCCTCTTCACTAGCTCCACCACAACCAACATTCTTTCACACCCAAAGATGCTTCACTGTCTTCAGTAGATTTCTTGTAAAAGAAAGAATAAATCAAGTAAGTGATTCAGCTTCCAGCAGCTTGATCAGGATGATATGATCAGCAGCTTGATGTCTTCAAGTGTGTAAACTTGATGTAGCTTGAATGCAGATTACACTTGAAGAATTTCTCTGGATCAGTAGATTAAAGCTCAGTAGGGTCAGCAGAGTGTTTTTCTTGATCAGAAATCGAAGCTCAGGATTATCTGTATTTTTCTCTTGATGTTCATCACTTGTATCTGAATTAGGAGTCCTCTACTTATAGGTAAGATTCCTTGTGACTTATGTTTGAAATTCAAACATAGCCGTTTCAGATTTGTCTCCATCTTGACTTGCTTTTTCTGACTGTTCCTAGGACTGACACTGTCAGATTCCTTTTTGACAGTTTACAGTCTGTCCACCCTTTGACTTGTTACCATTGAATAAAGGTCTGAATCTTTCAAACATCCATTTGATCTTAACCATTGATTTGTTTGATAAAAACAGAGGTTGTTAGCTGTCCCTTTCTTTGTAATCTTCCAAGGTAGCTTTTGATTAAATCAAAATATGTGTCCAGCAGGTTCCTAAGAACATAAGTCTGCTGATATACACAGCAGTAAGCTTATCCTTACTTTGTTGTGTTTAAAAACACTTTAGCTTACTGTCTTTTATCTAACTTTTATTTATGAAGTTAGATTACACCTTTTTGCATATAACTAAGTTCCAATCATCACTTATCTTGTGGAACTTAGACCTTGTATTATTAAGGTATATGTAATCGATTTAGGTCATCACAGACTTCCCTAAATTCTGATTCCATATCCTTGACTTTAATTACTAAGTTTGATCCCTTAGCCTTCAATTACTAAGTTTGAACCCTCAGCCTTCAGTCTTCAGCAGGTTCATGACAAGTCTGACGACTCACTACCCTTCTCGATCTAGACTAGTCTCATTGATGTAAGTCGGTGACCTTTACAAAGGCTTGTTTGATCAAACCTATACAAAATCAAACTCTAATAAACCTATACATTTGATCTAGACATCTTTTTGCCTTTGCCCTATAACAGCTAGTCTGGCACTCATCACAAAAACTTAAAAATAAGTCCAACAATTTCCCTATTTTTGGTGATGATGCCAATACCCTCCTAACAGCAAAGCAAAAAGATTAAGAACAAAGACAGAACAAATGTAGTGATTTCTCATTATAAACAGTTGTTCAAAAGTATTACAGTCTAGAATCAGCAAATGATAAAACAGATAAAGTGTCTTTGATCTCTTGCTTCTTCTCTCTTTCTTCCCTTGCTTTCTGCACTTGTTCTTGATAGGCTCTTATCACTCTGATCATTTCTCTCATCCATTCATTTTCAATCAGAGAGAAGTCAACATGAGGATTCACTTGTTTCCACCAATGCCATGCTTCAGGTAGAGTATGATTAATCTGATGTACTCTGAAACCTAAACGCATGTATACTTATTTAAACTCATTAAGTGACTCCTTTGCATTAGTGGTAGGTAGACTCCTTCCACCTCTACCACCTTTTCCACCTCTACCACCTCTATGTGCAGCCCTCAAGGCTTTAACTCTTGCTTCCCAAAATTTGAGTCCAAGAAAAGAGTTGAGTCCCTCATGAAAACCTTTATCATGATAAGGTCTTCTTTTGCTGTTGTAGACCATTTTGTACCAGGTGCAGGCTCCCTAAAAACATTAGTATCATCTTCCCATCTTTTCTTAGCAAAGATTCTGGCAGCCTCATTTGCTACTGCTGTTTGGCTCTCTTCCCCCTTATTGACATAATCAACAAAACGGGACAGCAGGCCATGTACACTCGCATGTGGGAGCACTAGGTTGTTCAGTTGACCCTCCATAATTTCAGTCCTAGTGTCAACAGCTGTGATCCTTCCTTGAAATGTTTGCTCCAAGAGAGTTATCCTCTCAGTGATCTTAGGATCCAAAGACAAGAGGTTGCAAAGTGTTCCAAACAGATTCACCACCAGCAGCTTAGGTGTCTCAAACAAGCTTGTCAAGTTTCTGATGAATGGATGTAAATTGGTCTTTCAGAAACTTGTCCTTCAGTGTATTTCCTTGCTTAATTCCCTTCACATCTTGAGCAAGGTCAGCAAGAGAATACTGAGTGGAGGTTATATTGGAAGCAACAGTTTCAGTGGTTCTTCCTCTATTCTCCACTAGGTTCATTAAATCTTCAAATCTCTGCTCTTGCCTGTCAAGTTGAGTTATTAAATTTGCAATGTCATTTATGACAGTCCTCAACTCATCCAAAACATGTGCTGGTACCCCACCAGCCATTCCTCTATCGGCTCCATCAGCAGGCTCTTCTACATTGTATTGTTGCCTTTGTCTGCTGATAACCAAAGCATAGCTTATATCCCTTCCAGCAGGGTGAGGTCCTTGAAATTCCTCCAGAATAGGATCAAGAGCAGGCTCTTCAAAAACTGGTACAAATGCCTGTTGAGGTTCTTCATCAATAGCTTCTTCCTCAGGCACTTGAAACTCCTCATCACTGTAGTCATAGTCCAAAGAAATTTGCTCATCCTCATCAATAACAAGTAATCACGACCATCTTTCCCTAGAGTGGTCTTGTCTCCAGTAGGTTCCACTACAACAGCATGTTCAACAACAACGACAGAGGTTTCCTCAAAACCCAATGATAGTTCCAACCTTTGTCAAGGTGCTGTTTGAGACTCAGCAACCTATACCTCCTGTTCCAACCTTTGTCCAGGTGCTGTTTGTACCTCAGTAACCTGTACCACCGGTGCCACATCAACTTGTTCAGGGAATACATCCATATTTTCTTTTTGAAATTCCCTAAAGTCATAGATCCTTCTTAGAAAGTTTCCAGCCTTGGTTAGTGTGTCCTCAGTGTCAATCAAGTCTTGATATTGAATTGAATCCTCAGAACTGACATCAGGCTCACTAATATCAGTTATCCTTTCTTCATCTGAATCCACAGTCTGTTGATCATCAACATGCTCAGCAGGTTTTACAACAAATAAAGGGTCTATCTCACCAACCATCCTATTTGCACCAATAGATATTCCTCATTGAGTTGTGCCTCAGATCATCCATGGTGATATTCTCGAGATCCTCATCCATTTGTTCATCTGGCTGGCCTCAAGAGACTACCACCAAAGATCGGTGATCGTTGCAAACTTTGTTCATTCAATAAAGCAGTCCCACTGCTTCCTCCTGGACCAGAGGGGAAGTCATCACCAGAATCAGATGATGAATCATCACTGTCTGATTCATCTCTAGGGTCTCTTAACTTGATACCCTCTTCCTTCTTTTGTTCATCAAACAGATCCATCGCCTTGATTCCAACAAAGAGGTATATACCAGTTCCAGCAGATTATCCACTCCCAACTTCTCAAAAGCCCATTCTTCAAAATCTGTCATTAGTTCTGCAGCTGGCTTTTCTCTTTTATAGAATCTAAACATCCACTGAAAATAGTTTGCAACCAGTAGAAGTTTAGGATCAACAAATCCTTCCTATTTTCTTCTTCTCATGTCTCTCAAAAGGCATGGTTGGCTTTCTAGGAGCTATTTCAGGACCTTGCTGGCCTCCAAAGGTCTCAACAAGTAGATTCAGAGTTTCTTCCACAAATGCTTTTAGGTCAGTAGGTTGCTCAGGTTGTATGTTAGTCCCTACTACCTCCATCTGTACCACACTTGGTTCCCCCTGACTTATATGCTCATCAGCAGGGTTAGCAACAGATTGCTCTTCCCCCTGAACTATTGCAGGAATTGCAGGGTCTTGTACCAAATTTTCCACTTCCACATTAGGTGTAGGCTCAGTAGTTTGCTGTGGTTCTTCTACAAGTTGCTCAACAACAACTTGTGCAATTTCAGTAGGCTCAGCAGCCTTTGCAGAGGAGGATGCAGCAATTTCAACAAAGAAGTTCAGGGCCAAAGATTCTGTGATTCTTGAAGAGGTTGCTCAATAACAACCTCTACATCCTCAGTAGGCTTGATAATTGTTAAGGGCTCAGAATCAATAGCCTCTCCTAATTATTCTTCTTCTTCTTGTTGCCTTTGAGCCTCCAAAGTTTTCAATTGTTTTCCTTTTCCATGTTTCTTCTTTTTGGCAATCTCTTTCATTCTTTTGGAAAGTTGCTCTTCTTCTACTTCAGCAGCTTTCCTCTTCCTTGTGATTTCAGCTATATCAATAACTTCAACTGACTGCTTCTTTGTCTTTCTAGGCTCTAACATTTCTGTGATTTTCCTTGTATCAGCAGCCTTTCTCTTTTCAGTAACCTTCTTAGGTGCAGCAGGTTTAACGGCTTTCTTAACCTGCTCACCACCAGCATCATCATCTCCACCATTATCATCACTTTCAGTAGCCTCATCAACTACATCTTAATCATCATCCAAAACCAGGGATAGGATGATCAATCTCTTTCTTGTATCTGGATTTATTGATCTTTTCAGGTGCAATATTAGCAATTCCCAAATGATTCAGCAGGTCCTGAACCATCAATCCCAAAGGTAAGGCCTTGGATTTTCTTCTCCCTTCTTCTTCTTCTTTTGCTACTTTCTTCATGTAATGGACAAAGAATCCAGCCCAATCAAACTTCATGCTTCTGCAAATGATTATTAGCAGTTCTATTTTGGGTCCTGATAAAGTATCCACGCTTCCAATGAGTCCTAAGATATTCTTTGCAATTATCTTACTCAGCAGGTTGTATTCATAACCAATGTGCTTCACATTTATGCCTGGAATTGATTTAATGGCATCATTGGTTTTGATTTTGTCAACAAAACCTATTTTTGACAGTCCCATTTCCTCAGGATTTGTTGGAGCATCCATTACTGGTGCAAAACCAAAAACTTCCCTCAGCAGGTTTGAGGAAACTTCAACCTCCTGGGCATTTACTGTTGTGGTGAATGCCTCTCTACCTTCTCTTATCACAATATTTCTCCAGAAGCTAACAACATTTGTATATGATATTGTTTCCAATCTTATATTGAGTACATTTTCCAAACCTGCATATCTTCTTATCCTTCGACCAATATTGATGGCTAATTCTGTTTGGTTAGCATCAACAAAAAAACCTCTTACACTTTGACTTGTTCCAATTTGAACATCATCCTTTTCTGCCATTGTTTTAAGAAAAAGATGAAGAACATAGCTCTCAAATATGTGTTCACATAGTGTAAATGCAGAGAAGATCAATCTGAGATTTTTGTAAGTAGCCTCTGTATAGGTCTGTGTATATAGACAGATGCAATTGTAACTGTCAGATCGTGAACAGTGGTATTAACCACGATTAAATTTGAGTGAATACTGTCTTGACACGTGGCCCATTACTTTTCAATAACGTTTTGTAACCGTTCGATCGTGTAACTACGGTCATAAGGATAGAATAAATATCCCGCCAATTGCTTTTTGACTTTAGTAAAGTTTGATCATGTAACATTTCTTCAAAGCTGACCTTTTGTCATCATGGAGACTTAGCTCAAGACTCCGACAAAATGTCTCAAAGAACTCTTGATAAATTTACTCTGCTGATGCTTAAATCCTTTTGTATTGTCCAACTGATAATACAAGATAAAATTTAATACCAATGACTGATCTGTCAAGTGAGCTCACCCAACATGAGAAAGACCAATCCCCTTGGCAACGTCATTTGCTCATTTGTCCAACCATAAGTACATGGAATTGTTGATACCAATGACTAATCTGCTAAGTGAGCTCACCCAACATATACAAAGACTAATCCCCTTGGTGAATTCCAGTACACTGCTGATTAAGATTATATCAGTCAACTTTTATAATTCCAAGTTTAGTCCTTAGTTTAGCAAATCTTTCACTATCCAAAGGTTTAGTGAAAATATCAGCAAGTTGATCTTCAGTAGGGATATAAAAAACCACCACATCTTTCTTTTCAACATGATCTCTTATAAAATGATGTCTCAAATCAATATGCTTGGTTCTTGAGTGCAAAACAGGATTTTTTGTGATTGCAATTGCACTTGTGTTGTCACACGTTATAGGAATTTCTCTTTCTTAAACTCCATAATCCCTTAATTGTTGTCTTAACCACAGTATTTGTGCACAAAGAACTTCCAAAGAACAATATATTCAAACCAGTGGAAGTTGATATTGATATTGAATTGCTTGCTAAACCAGAAACCAGTCTATTTCCCATTAACTCGATTGTGTTCTGTGGTGCTTTTTCTATCAATCTTGCATCTAGCATAGTCAGAATCTGAGTAGGATATAACCTTGAAGCTTCCATCTTTTGAATACCATATCCCTACTCCCAAAGTCTCTTTTAGATACTTGAGAACTCTTTTGACTGCACCTAAATGACTTTCTTTAGGTTTTGATTGAAATCTTGCACAAACACCTACAACAAAGGATATATCAGTCTGGTGGCGAAGAAGTATGCCAGAGACGCCTATCATCCTCTGTATAAGGTCTGATCAACATCTTTATCTTCTTTGTCTTCATCCAATCTAATGTTTGTACTCTTAGGAGTTGATATCTTGGTGCTATTTTCCATACCAAATTTCTTCAGTAACTCCTTGGTATACTTGGTTTGATGAATGACGATTCCATCTTTCATCTGTTTGAATTGCAATCCCAAAAAGTAGTTCATTTCTCCCATCATACTCATTTGGAATTTACTCTTCATTAGATTTGCAAACTTCTCACAAAGCAATTCATTTTCAGAACCAAAATTTATGTCATCAACATAAATTTGTACTAGCAGGGTGCTGTTTCCTTCATTGATTCTGAAAAGAGTCTTATCAATGGTGGCTTTTGTAAAACCATTGTCCACCAAGAATTGAGATAGAGTCTCATACCATTCTCTTGGTGCTTGTTTCAAACCATAAAGTGCTTTGTTAAGTCTGTACACTTTATCTTCTTGATCTTTAACTTCAAATCCAGGAGGTTGCTGAACATACACCTCCTCTTCTAGAATACCATTCAAAAATTCACTCTTAACATCCATCGGATATACTTTGAAGTTTTTATAAGCAGCATGTGCAAGGAATAATTTGATAGCTTCCAATCTTGCAACAGGGGCATATGTCTCATCAAAATCTATTCCTTATGCTTGAGAATATCCTTTTGCCACTAGTCTGGCCTTATTCCTTACAATAGTTCCAGATTCATCAAGTTTGTTTCTGTATACCCATTTTGTTCCAATTATATTTTCATAACTAGGCCTTTACACTAGTGTCCAAACTTGATTTCTTTCAAATTCATTCAATTCTTCTTGCATAGCAATTATCCAATCTGGATCTGAAATTGATTCTTCAACAACTTTAGGTTCCATTTGAGATAGAAAAAAAGTAAACATTGCTTCTAATTGTCTTCTAGTCCTCACACCTTGCTGTATATTGCCAATGACTTGTTCGGCGAGGTGATCCCTTAACCATTGTGGATTACGGTTAGATTGATTCTCCGGAACATCATCTTGAGTAGGTCTGCGATTACGCAGATGAGGGGTTCAGCAGATCCTTGAATTGCCTCAGTTCTTGCATCAGTAGTGTTACTAGCAGGGTGTTCAGCAGGGGCAGAATCAGAAACCTTTAAGTCATTGAATCTTTCTAAGACTTCAACACATTCTGGATCAGTGACTTGTTGATTCTCAGCAGGTTCTGAGGCTTCATCTTCCATTCCAGTGAACTTAGGTTCATCAAATACAACATGTATTGTTTCTTCATGTTTCAGTGTCCTTTTATTCAAGACTTCGAATGCCTTGTCGACTGAAGAATATCCCAAGAAAATTCCTTCATCTGATTTTGGTTGGAATGTCTTCAATTGTTCCTTATGATTCAAGATAAACATTTGCTTCCAAATGGATGGAAATAGGATATATTAGGTTTTCTTCCATTCCAAATCTCATAAGGTGTCTTCAGCAGCTTCTTGTTCACTGAGGTTCTGTTTTGTGTATAGCATGTTGTATTGACTTCTTCAGCCCAATATCTTTCAGGTAGCAATGCTTCACAAATCATAGTTCTTCCTGCTTTTTTAAAGTTCTGTTTCTTCTTTCAGCAACCCCATTTTGCTGAGGTGTACCAAAGAAGAGTTGACAAGTTGATGTAGTACACCATTTTGTTCACAATATTCTCTTATAACTTTATTGAGAAATTCAGTAACCTTGTCTGATCTGATCTTTACTACTGTCAAACTTTTCTCATTTTGCAACCTCTTCAAAAGTTCAGGCATCTTTTGAAGTGTTTCACTTTTCTTGTCCATGAATATCACCCAAGTGTACCTTGAATAATCATCCACAACCACTAAGGTGTATTTCTTTCCTGTTACACTTGTTGGTGTTACTGGTCCAAATATGTCCATGTGCATCAGCTCCAAAACTATTTTAGTTGATTGTTTAGTCTTTGACTTGAAGCTTGACTTTTTTTGTTTACCTTGCTGACATGCATCCGATATAGCATCATTTTTGAATGTGATCTCAGGTAAACCAATCACCAGTTTCTTCTTCACCAACTGATTGATATCATCAAAGTTTAGATGATTCAACTTCTTATGCCATAACCAATTGAGTTCTGACTTGGTATGCACAATCAGGCATGTTTCTGGTACAGCAGTAGACCAATCCACAACATACATGTTTTGTTGTCTTCTTCCAGCCAATACAACTTGATCACCTATCTCACTAATGACAGTACAAGTGTTTTTGTCAAAAGTGACCTTGTATCCCATGTCACATAATTGTCCAAAGGCTCAGAGGGTTGTAGTCCAAATCCTTCCACATATGCAACATTCGATTGTTAATCCATTTCTCACAAGTGTGCCATATCCTCTTGTGTATCCAGGTGTATTCTTGTTGCCAAAATTCACTCTTGGACCATCCTTTGCCACAAAATTTGACAAACAATGCTTGTTCTTTGTCATATGTCTGGAACATCCACTGTCAAAGTACCAGACACCCTACAAAACAAAGTTAATGCATTTTAGGTACCCAAACCTGTTTGGGTCCATAATGGTCAGTGGTAAGCATGACCCTTGGCAAGCTTCCATAAGGTCTTCTTTGAAAGGTATCATACTTTTGTTCATACATGTATTCCACACATCCATCAGGTCTAACAATTGGTTGTGTAGGATTCACATATGTTTTCTGGCCTTTTGGAATATAATGCTGTTTAAAGTGATTTATTTTATTAGAAGCACTAGGATAACCATAGGTTTGCTGTCTGTTAGGAACAGCCCTGTAATATGGAGTCTGCTGAGCCCTCTGCTGATTCCATTGCTTAGGTTTTACCCTAGCAGCATGGTTATTTCTGTTGTTTCTAGCATTAGGTGCAGGAATATTCCAATCATCATCAATAGGGAACAGTCTACCTTTCCCTCTAAGATAAGTATCCCTTGAATGATTTGCATTTTTGGGTTTAGGATTCTTATCCTTGGAATATTTCTGGTTTTTCCCTTTTTGTGGTCCCGCAGACTTGGTAGTAGGTCTTCTATCAGCAGGTCTAGAAGGTACAGCAGTCCTATTTTTAGATTTATTCTTTTTATTAGGGTCGTTGACTTCTTTGACTTCTCGATTTTGCTTCCTGAAGCTTTCTCGATGAGGCTTTACTTGTCTCGGCAACCCTTTGGGAGTTGGATCTTGTGCGAGCACAAACTTAGGACCCACCTCGGTACTAGGTTGATGACCTTCATGGATCCACTCTTATTGGATTGTTGAGTTCCAAATCCAAGCCCCTGTTTCTATCACCATAAGGCTTTCCAGATATGAATGTTGTGGAGGAACAAGATGGTTCGTGAGACTCAAGAACTACTAAAGGTTCAAAGAGGCTTATCGATTATGTCGACTTCTTTTCCTTTCCTTTGAGAATTCTTAATTGACATTTAATCTTTCAACTTCGATTGAAGAGCTTCTTTTCAAAACCTTCACAATCTCACAACCAGATTGTATTATCCTCGGTTGATTAAGGATGGCATCCAAAGTTTCTTCATTGTAAAAATTTTTAGGATTTGAACCACAGGTTGATTCACAATCACTTCCAGTATGAGTGTTTATAGATATAGTATTGTATACCTCCTCTGTTTCATCCATGTTAGCCATTAAAGCATAATCTTCCATCTTAGCAACAAGTGCACTATCATCAGATTCATTTCCCTTTTCTGATTCTACTTCATATCCCGATTCATCTTCAGCAACCATAGCCTTCTTCCCAAGTCTTCTTTGTTGACTTTTGGTCTTCAGTAGGTCTAGACAGTCAAGTCTGAAATGTCCAGGCTTCTTGCAATTAAAGCAAAGATAATCAGGTTCCTTTTTCTGTTTTAGTTCAGGACAATCAGGTTTGAAGTGTCCTGGCTTCTTGCAATGATAGCACAAGTAAACATTATCTTTCTTTGATTCATCCTTCTTCTTTTCACTGAATTTCTTTGTGAAATTCCTTGGAGAACCCTTTCCATTTTTCATCATCTTGATTTTCTTGCTCAAGTAGGGCAATCTGCTTCTTGCATCTCATCCAAGAGATCATATTGAGCTCACGATGTCTCTTCTGATGTGAAGCGACCAATGCCAATGGTCTTTGGTCTTTGGCTCTTTTCTTTTCGAGCACAAGCTTTTTACTAAATTCATAGGCCTTAAGATCTGAAAACAGTTTGAAGGTGTCTTCTTGACGTGGCCTTTTCTAGTGCTATACCAGTCCTTAACCGACAGTGTATCGGGTCAAACTGTAGTGCTAGTATGGTGAGTCAGAGTGTCGAATCCTCAGGGAACTTGGTAATTATTTTAAGTGTGGTTAAACACCAAAGAGCTGTTATTAACTCGATCTAAACCGCAATTTTATAACACAGATCACTACTATTCTACTTAACATAAAATAAATGCGTAATTTAAAATTTATTCTAATATAATATATATAGATATATAAATATATATAGATGTACATAGATTGCAATATATATATATAGATATAAATATATAGATACCAATATATTTATAGAACTAGACAGATAAGTTTATAGAACTAGCCAAAGTTTATATAATTGAATTATACGATCTTTTCCAGTAAACGGAATGTGCTCGATCTTTCCTTTTATATTAGGTCCAATTGAGTAAATGAAACGGTGCACTCCTGAGGTTAACAATTCCTCCTCACACGAGCGTATGAAATTGTCATATGTCATTGTCATCGTTCAATCTCCACAACCGCCCCATGCTAATCTCGCTTAGTCTCGAGCAGTAGTGAGTACAAATCTACCCCGGATAAAAGAGGTTATTCCGTTTGTCGACGGGCCGATGTTATTCAAAAGGCTCCGGTTGTCAGCGGATCGATTTAACTTTCCGGTGTTAGTTTCAATTAAAGCTGTTGATTTTAACATTATTACGATCTCGAGCACAATTTTAATAAGATTAATCTTTCCCAAGACAAATCGCCTTCGGGTAGGAAATAGGATTCGTAGTCACGCCTTTAGACGGCCAATTTTTCCCTCCGGTTTTCTATCTTTTATCTCATATCCTAACTTCTCCTGGTCGGGTTCATCGTTAGGTTATATGGTGCGATTCATCTTGGTTAATTACGTCAATCCGAATATTATCAATACGTTCTGAGAATAGAAAAAAAGATTCAATTAACTCAATTTTTATCAATTTTAATTAGACAACATTCCTTTACCGAAAAGATCGAAATAAAACGATTACATAACTTTGGCTAGTTATTAGAGTTAGCCTAAAAACATTATAACAACGAAAAAGATAAAAACAAACATAAATACTTAAGAAAATTTACCGATTACAAATGCTGAATCAGAGTTGTATTCTTCCGGACATTACAACGACTTCAACAACACCGAACTTCCGATAATTTCTCGAGCATTACAACGATACTACGATATTATTATTTTTGGCTTAAGGCCTATTTACAAACTACTACTAAAAAAGAAAATAAGAGGAGAAGATAAATATATAGAGTAGATATATATATATATTGGTACATTCCGCTCTGTTTGCAAATGAGCTCTTTATATAGAAGTGAATTCCTTGGCCAGACCGGGCCGAGAACAAGCCGGACCAGTCCGGTGTAATGATGGCTTCCACCTCCCTTGATCACTCAGCATGTGCGAGGATTATATAATTATAATTATAATTTATATATAGCTTATAAAATTCATATCTCGAGTTCTGGATCTCCAAAAATCATGATTCAAGAGGCATCGGAAAATCCTTCCAGAGATATGATTATACTTCAACATGTCGATTCTCGGGGTTTCGGCTTATAAATCTGCAATAAAATACCACAAATACCCACGTAAATCTGACACGACACTCCGATTTACTAAAATCGGTACAAAATGATAACTTTTTACTATTATTACTACTAACTACACTAAATTATAAAGATTAACATTTCGTACTATTTATACCATAATTTCATGTATTTTATATAGAATTCGTTGATAAAACATAATAATATAACGTATATTTAATCATATAAAAGTAGTATATCAACTACTCCCCACTTAGCTTTTGATCGTCCTCGAGCAAAAATAAGCGGTAATAAAAGATAATATAATTGATCAGATTATAATTTTTAATGTAATTTTTATTGTCAATATTATAAATATATTACTCATTCTAATTTAAAATTGTAAGAAGACAGAAAGTGTATATAACTTAAATAACTTAAACATTAAATATTATTTAGATGAAATTGTACATGTAATACTTAATAAGTATAAATAAAATATTAGAATTATTTTTAATCGCAACTATTATGAAATTCTGGAATCGGAAACTTGGTCAGGTAGTCGACAAAAATGGCTTATAAAGTTTAGGCTCAAGATGTTGGTTAATCGGAAAAAAAAATCAAAAAGAGAAAGAGGCAAGTCGTACGTACCTACATCTTCATATTCTTGATCAAAAAATAATCATCGATTAATAGCATCCTATTTTATTCCCTCTATTTTTTAGATTTTCTCTTTTTTTTGTCTTTTTTTTTTCAATCAAACTTACAAGCATTGCTTCATCAAGATTGATCGGAGTACTACTCTTTCGATCGAAAATTAGAAGTTCGGTTTCCTTAAACTTGCAATCATTCTTGAGATCTTATGATTCGACTTTTTTCTTTTTCATTCTGTGCCTTCATTCCCAGCAATAGGACATTTCGTGATAATACCCTAGCTGGACTACTATCATCAGGCAATCGGGAGCTTTTATACCTCATAGTGATATAGGACATTTCGTGATAATACCCTACTCACTCAAATCATTGGTAGCTACAACCGATATGTTCTTTTATTATTTTTAATTTATCGATCACAGATAAGGAAGATACCTGGTGTTTGATTAATTCTGTGTAAATATGGTGCTTCGTTCTTAATTCTTTTATAGAATATTAACATATCCGAACATATTACCAAAATCGACTATCTTGCAAGTGTCATGAGGTAAGATCGAATATACTAATACTTATCTAATTTTTCCAATCTCAGCATATACCAAAACTTAGCTTTTATGTCTTCATCTCTTTTCATAAGTACGTACAAACTTGCGGAATTTCAAGGAAATGTAGACCAAAATTAGCTAAAGGTCGGTTATTTCTAGTTAATCACAAATGGCAATTTCGAGTGAGGTCTTGATCACTCTAATCAAGGCTGAGGTAGGAACTAAAATTGGAAATTTATTTAGGTAGGCTATTTGGCTATAGTTATATTTTTGTGGTGCCAAAAATCGACATCCCTAGTCCAATTCCAAACTCATAATTCATTTTTGAAAAGAAAATGATTCTAACAATTTTACTTATAATTATCAATATACTTATATAATTTCATGAAAACAATATCTAATATTAATTACTTAATTATATAAACTTAAAATCTTATTAAAATCTAAATTTGACATAAAATATAATTATAATATATCTAATATACTTTACTTAATTAAAAACTTATTCTTCCAAATTATATCATTTTTTATTCATATTTATATATTAACTACTTAATTTATCTAAAAATTAAAAATAAGTAAAGAAAAACTTGATAATTTTATAATTTATAACTATTTTCGAAAATTTTAATGAATTTTCTAACCTAACTCTACTCCACACTTACGAAGTGGCATCGTCCCGATGTTCAATGAGTATTAAATAAGTAGGTTTGAAAATAGAATTAAAATTATCTATTATCGTTATTATTGTGAGTTCATTTTTAGCGTATACTAATTAAATAACAAACAAACTTAAAAAAACCGAAACATATATATATTAAACAAGATAGATTATTACAAACTTAAAAGAACAACATAAACTTAACCGAACTAAAAAAAACTTCAAACTTAACTTAATTTAACTCATTAAAACTTAAACATTATAAACTAACCACCAACCAACCATCTAAATCAGAGGCGAACAACCCGGTGTATCAACGGTAACAAGCCAACTCGATTATCTCTAGACGGAAAAATTTCATCCGTCTCAAGCTCTCCAACTCCATTCATTTGAGTACACAGACCAGAAATCATCCAAGCATTAGGCATAGGTTTCCCCCTACTACCTCTCGTGATTGCAAACTCCAACATTGTCCTTTGAATCAAAATACCCCAATCGACAAATTCACCAAATGCCAAAGCAAAAAGTAGAAGCATTTCATTTTCACTAAGGCTCCGAAATCCCAGGTGGGATATACTCTAGAATTAATAAAATGCTTGACGCTTTAGGTGTGGAAGTAAAGCATGTGTAGACAAATCGTGATTTGTGTTTAAAAGCTGGAAATAGACATTGGAAAGACTCATGGATTTTGTTCAAATGATTATACGAATTTTGTAAGCCCCATTTCATCTCAAAATGCTGCATCGTAACGGGTGGAATTTCGAAAATTTGGTTGATAATAGAAGAAGAGAAGGGAACAGCCACTCCTCTTACCGAAACAATTTGAGTGATATCGATCATGGATGTCGTCATTAGAGCGGAATAAAATTCTCGAACTATCGAGAAATTTATCCTTCCTCTTGGCGTACTGACGAACTCCTTCCAGCCAAATCCTCGAATAATTGTTTTACCCCATCGATCAATCTTATCGACATTTAAACCTTTCTCCAACTGGATTGGAGAATTAGCAAAACGAGGGTGTAAAATGATATTCTCGTTAGAAGCTTGAGACTCCGGAAGATCCGGGGTGTGAGGTTCGTATGAATTGACAGAAGGAGATAATTGGTTCGACATTTTTAAAAGCTAGATGAAAAGTAAAAAAATTGAAAGTAGATAGAAAGTAAAGATATGGAATGGTTTCTCATGCCCTGACCTCTTTTAATAGATAGAAAATTATACATACGTGGATGCACTAGTGCATGACTCAAAAAATGACTCATGCCATTTCCCTTCACGGCTCGGGCCGACAATGAGCCGGACCGGTCCGGCCTCATCTTCCTTTTACTGAGGACAGAGGTAAAAGTCAAGTTGTGTTTTGTTTTTTTTTTTTGTACTTCACGTGTGTAATACTACCTACCTCCTTGAAGATATTTCATAAAGATTAATCTATCTTGATACGAACGGATAAAACGACACATTATATTTTTGTAAAACGACGTAGTAATGATACAAAAATTATTTTTGGGTTTTTTTTTTTATAGTTTTTATAAAAACTAAAACGATTTAGAATGCAAACCAATTTTGATAAAACGACTATAAAATCAAAATAAACGAAAATGAAAACAAACCAATATCTAAATGACAAATGTCGAATAAAATGTGCAGTAAAAATGTTTAATCAAACATAGTTATGAAATTCAATCTTCTTCATAGTCTTCCTCAGGATCGACATGAAAGCTTGAACTCGGAAACGATCGAGAAGCGGTGGTCGAATCAGTAGTCATGGTCTGGATCGAACTATCAAGACCCATCGAACTCATGCCGGTCGTGATGTGTGCAAACTCGGTGAATCCTCCCAACTAGACATCGCGTCTCTCGAACACTGTCGAAAATACACACATTCCACTAGATTGGCTCCCTAAAAGGATATGACGATGGATGAAAGCTCGAAGGTGGTGGAATAGGTGTTACCCAATCTGGTAAGGTATAAGGATCTGACTGACAAGGTGGATAGGCAGGATCATCAAAGGTAGGATTATGAAGCAACTGCTCGTTCCTCCTTAAACCTCTACGAATATCATCACACCACTGCCTATTACTTTCAACATACAAAGCCATGTTGGCTTGACCACGTGCAACGTCTGATACTAAAGATTGAAACATATCATATGTGATAGTGTTGGATAAAGGAGTTTGTTGAGGCTGACTAGAAAAAGATGGAAAAGAGGAAGAAGATGTGAAAACTGGTGGAGCTGGTTGAGTTTGACGGCTTCTAATCAAAGAGCGTATACTACCATCCGGAAGCCTAGTCAAACTTGGTCCAATCAGATTTGCATCCGCTGAGAGATAACTTGTCATTGGGCAGGACTGGTACTCCCACCCTACGACATAAATCTGAGATAAAACAAGGGAAGTACAGATGACTCCCTGGTCTGGCGATGACAATACTCTCGAAAACTCTTTTAAATATGACCTTTCCAACATCCACCTTAACATCATTAACCATCGCCCAAGCGATACAAACATCTTCCTTTCCATAAGCAGTATGTTTACTAGAAGGATAGAGAGTGTGGCTAATAAATCTTTTAATCGCCCTTAAACCTCTAATACACTTCCCGTAGTTAAATCTATTTTCAACCCACACAGCGGTTGGGTCAAAAGCGTGCTGAGCTCTCAGGGCAGTCTGTTCAAAGCTTGCAGGATCATCTAGAAAACACGACATCTTTATCTAGGCCTAATTTCAAAAGTAAAACAAAAACTCCTAATCTATCTAAAAAAGGCATCCAGCTCTTTTACGTCTATCCGGTAAAAGACGAAAAGAGTTTAAACATAAACAAAAACACGAGAGAAAAGTAGAGTAAAGATAGATAGCACTGGTATTCGGGTGATCTCGGTTTCTCGCTTTTCGATTCTTTAGTTTTTCTCGCTTTTTCAATTTGTCGGGGATCAATCAATAGCATTACTTTTTCTTTCAAGTGTGATTCCTTCTCCCTCCACAAATAACTTTACTCTGTGGCCATTGGCTATAAAAGTTGTATTTCCATCAGTTAGTTCAACAGCTCCAGATTTGTAAACCCGTGTTACCTGTCAATCTTGACTTAAGCTTACCTGGAAACAACTTTAAACGTGAATTGTACAAAAGCACTCGATTACCTACATGGAACTCACGTTTAAAGATTCTCTTATCATGGAAAGATTTCGTGCGTTCCTTGTAGATTCGAGCGTTTTCATAAGAATCGAGACGAAATTCTTCTAATTCTGTTAATTGAAGCAATCTATGATCACCGATAGCCCTAGGATCCAAATTCAGAAATTTAATAGCCCAGAAGGCTCGGTGTTCTAACTCAACTGGGAGATGACAAGACTTACCAAAGACTAGCTTATAGGGAGAACAACCAATTGGCGTTTTAAAAGCTATTTTGTACGACCATAATGCATCATCTAATTTAACTGCCCAGTTTTTACGATTTGAATCAACTGTTTTCTCCACGATTCTTTTGATTTCTCTATTAGACACCTCTACCACGACCTTTGGTTTGCGGATGATAGGTATTTCCTACTTATGCGTTACACCATATTTTTCAACTATCTTAGTAAATGGTTTATTACAAAAGTGTGACCCTCTATCACTAATGATAGCCCTCGGAATGCCATATCTGATAAATATATTCTTTTTAAGAAACGTATGACAACTTTGGTATCATTAGTTGGAAGAGCTTCAGCTTCTACCTATTTCGAGACATAATCTACCATTACAAGAATAAATCTTTTTCCAAAAGATATAGGGAAAGGTCCCATGAAATCTATACCCCAAACATCAAATAATTCACATTCTAAAATAGGTTGCATAGGCATTTCATGTTTTTTAGATACATTTCCCCATTTTTGACAAGATTCACAAGATTTAACATACTTATACGCATCTCTATATAGTGTAGGCCAATAAAAACCACATTGTAAAACTTTAAAAGCAGTTTTCCAACCTCCATGATGACCTCCTGCCTCACGATCATGACAAAATGATAAAACACTTAAAATTTCATTATCAGGCACACATTTTCTGATTATCCCATCCGAACATTTACGGAAAAGGTCTGGTTCCTCCCAGTAATAAAATTTTAAGTCATAAAAGAACTTTTTTACATTGCCAAGTCCAATGAGACGGAATATAATCACAGGTTAAGTAATTAATGATATCTCCAAACCAAGGTGACATTTCCTTAGAAGGAATTCTATTCTTTAATAACTGCATGGTTGAAGGAGTATCTATTTTAAATAGTTGTTTATCAGGAAATGAATCCTTAATTTCAATTCCTATTTCTTCATTTTCCATTCTACTTAGATGATTTGCTACTACATTCTCACTTCCTTTTTTATCTTTAATTTCAATATCGAATTCTTGAAGTAAGAGAATCCATCTAAGAAGACGAGGTTTAGCATCTTTCTTACTCAGTAAATACTTTAGTGCTGAATGGTCTGTATAAATTATTACCTTAGAACCAACAATATACGATCGAAACTTATCTAAGGCAAAAATTACAGCCAACAGTTCTTTTTCTGTAGTTGCATAATTTAGTTGAGCAGTGTTTAATGTGTGGGATGCATAGTAAATAGCTTTGAGAATTTTGTTATACCTTTGACCTAAAACAGCTCCTACAGCTAAATCACTCGCATCACACATAATTTCAAATGGCAAACTCAATCAACGGTGCTACTAGCTTTAGTGCGAGAGTCAACCTCGCTTTTAAGGTTTGAAAGGCTTCCATACATTTACTATCAAAGTTAAAAGGTACTTCCTTTTCAAGTAAATGACTTAGAGGCTTAGCTATTTTTGAAAAATCTGCAATGAACCTTCTATGAAATCCTGCATGTCCGAGAAATCCTCTTAGGGTCCTTAAATTAACTGGTGGAGGTAATTTTTCAATTACCTCGACTTTAGCTTTATCAACTTCAATACCTTCTTCAGAGATTCTATGACCTAAAACAATTCCTTCTGATACCATTAAGTGGCATTTTTCCCAGTTTAGTACTAGATTGGTATCTTCACAGCGTTGTAACACTCGTTCTAAGTGTAACAAACAAACATCAAATGAGTCTCCGTAAACACTAAAGTCGTCCATAAAAATTTCTAAGAATTTCTCAACCATATCAGCAAATATAGCCATCATACACCTTTGAAACGTAGCTGGTGCATTACATAAACCAAACGGCATTCTTTTATAAGCAAAAGTTCCATAAGGACAAGTGAAAGTAGTTTTTTCTCTATCTCCTGCTGCAATGAATATCTGTAAATATCCTGAATAACCATCTAAGAAACAATAATACTTATGTCGACTTAAACGTTCAAACATCTGAACTATGAATGGAAGTGGATGATGATCTTTCTTAGTATGATCATTTATTTTTCTAAAATCAATGCACATTCGATAACCTGTAATCTCTCTTGTCGGAATCCATTCGTTATTTTCATTCTCTTTCACTGTGAAACCTCCTTTCTTTGGTACAACTTGAGTTAGACTTACCCATTCACTATCTGATATGGGAAACATTATCCCCATTTCTAATAGCTTAATGACCTCTTTATTAACAATTAACTGCAAATTTGGGTTGAGGCGGCGTTGCGGTTGAATACAAGGTTTAGCATCTTCCTTCAGAATTATCTTATGAACGCAAATCTCAGGGCTAATACCTCGAATATCGGCAACTGTCCATCCAAAAGCTTTCTTATGCTTTTTCAACATTCTAAGTAATTGATCTTCTTGATGCTCAGTTAAAGATGATGAAATAATAACCGGTAATAGATTATTAGTTTCAAGAAAAGCATACTTCAGATTTAAAGGTAACGGTTTCAATTCCGCATTCTTCGTGGATCTTCCAGTGATGGTTTAAGAACCGGTCCTTCTAATTCTAATTCCAAATACTTATGCCATGATGGTTTAAAAGTAAAACTTCATTTATCTAGAGAAAGAATTATCTCTTTCATTTAGGTGTCTTTCTCATCTTCCTTATAGATAGATAGAGTTAAACATTCTTCTAATCATCTTCAAAAGTTGGTAACTGATTATCATAGACAGAATGAATATCTTCTATAAAAGAACATGATTCTGGTGATTTATATGGATGGTTCATAGCTTTGAAAATATTGAAAGTAACTTCATCTTCATTGACTCTCGAATTAATTCTCCTTCTCGACATCTATTAAAGTTCTTCTGTAGCTAGAAATGGTCGACCTAAGATAAGTGGCGCTGAATATCCTTCTTCCATTTCCATAACTACAAAATATCTTTGGAAAATAGAACTTGTCTACTTTAACCAATACGCCCTCAATAATTCCTTTAGGGTATTTAATCAATCTATCTCGCCATCCGCAGAGTCATTTCTGATTTTAAGTAAGCTTTCCTATGCCTAGCTTTTTATAATCCTCATAAGACATGAGATTTATACTAGCTCCAAGATCACATAAGACCTTCTTAAACAGAAATCCTCCAATTTCACATGGAATGGTAAAACTTCCAGGATCTTTCAGTTTAGGTGGTAACTTATGCTGCAAAACTGCAGAACATTCTTCATTTAGGCATATATTCTCATATTCCTCTAATTTTTTCTTGTTTGACAGAATATCTTTCAGAAACTTTCCATAAGCAGGCATACTAATTAGAGCTTCGATAACAGGGATATTAACATGAATATGATGAAAAGTATCAAGGAAACGAGCATACTTCTGATCAGTTTTAATCTTTTTAATTTGATCTTTAGGTGGGTAAGGTAAAGATTCTAAATCTATAACCTTTGATCCCAAAGTCATTTTCTCTTTTCCTTTTTCCTTAAACTTTTGAGTATTACTTGATCGCCAAGTATCATGATCTTGAGTTTTTTCTTTTAAAACATTCCCTGAATCAATCTCTACTTCAGATTCCTTGATTCTTCTTGTTTTTCATCCTTGTTTTCATTATCTTCCATTTTAACATGTTCCTTTAATAAACTCCTTAAATCTTTATCCATGGGATCTTTCAAAATCCTAGGATTTTTACCCATTTTTCACCTTCATTCTCGTGTTCCAAACTTCTATTCCTTTTCAAGAAATTCTCTATAATTTCTTCTTCCTCATTAGTGAATTCAATTTCACCTTTAGTTTCATCATTCTTTCCATCTAAATCATTTTCTACTTCATTATTCCCAAGTTTTCTACTCCATTACTACCACGAGTTTTCTACTTCTCGTAATTCACAACATTTACCTCTCTCGGATTTCTTTCAAAGATTGCTTGGTAATCCTCCGTGAGGTCTCTTTGTTATTACGTTCACCTTCCCTACTCAAATGATCTTCCATATTCCTCAATGAGGCTTCTATCGTTCTCGTTATTCGGTATCATGTCCACTCATAGATGTTTTCATTGTACTCAAATCCTTAGAGACCTGTATCAATAGAAGTCATCATTGTTTCCATATTCTTAGCTTGAGTAGATACTACACCCATCATATTTTCCATTAGTTTTTCCCATTTTTCAACCCCTTCGCAGTTGAGTTGAACTTTGAGTTCTTGGTATACTTTGAGTGGTATGTTGAGGATAGGATCTAGGTAATGATTGTAAATTCTCGATTAGATGTATTTTCTTGATAAACTTGATTATTATTCATATTCCTATATGGGATTTGGATATGGCGGTTGTCCTTGCTTACTAGGGTTTTCGGACCATCGATAAGTAGGGTGATCTCTTCTAATAGCATTAAACGAGTTTGAGTATGCATTGTTCAAATTCCTATGTCTTTCAAGAAAACTCACCTCCTCTCTTGAATATCATGTTGGTTCTTCGATCCCTATTGATATATTATCCTGATTTGAGTATTTAGTTGGTGTACTATTTTCTGAACTTTGGTTTTTGTTAGATTGTAGGCCATCAAATTTCCTACTCAAATTTTCTAAATGTGCTAGAACTTCCGTATTAGATGTACATTCTCCTACAAAAGCTACTTTCCTGGTGCTAGAACCGGTTTCCCACATTCTGTTATTTTTGGAAATCTTTTCTATAGCATCGTAAACTATTTGAGCTTCACTCATCATTAAAGAACCACCACATGCATGATCAACATCAGCACGTGAATCTTTTCTTAATTTACGACAGAAAAGTTGAATTTGCATATCTAAGGAATAACCATGATCGGGACAGGCTCTTAACAATTTTTTAAATCTTTCCCAGGCATTCCCAAGCGTTTCTTCAGATCCTTGTCTAAAGTTAGCAACCTCGACTTTTAATTCCAAATTTCGTCCAAGAGTGAAATATTGTTTCAGAAATTCAGTTTGAATATCCTCCCAACTTGTAAGTGAATGATGTGGAAGAGACATAAACCAATCTCAGGCTCGTCCTTTTAGAGAAAAAGGAAACATAGTCATCCTCATTAATTCCTTATGAGCACCTTGACTTTTGGCTGTATTGCATAGTTCTTCAAAAAGATAGAGATGATGATGTGGATCTTCATCATCCTCTCCTAGGAATTGGGCTCTTGCGTCAATTAAACCAAAAAGATGAGATTTAATTTCGAAATTGTTTGCTCCTTCATTGGGTAAAAGTATGGGATTATTAGTCTGGTTTCTTCTTATGGTTTGATCACAGATAGGTCTCGGGTTTGGTGGGTTATTACGATTATTCTGGTTCCGATCTTGATTATTTCTATTATTATTATTTTGATTATTATTAGGGTTAACAGGGTTTTGTCCATGCCCTGGAGCATGATCTAGCCTCTGTTCATTTGTTTCATCACTAGTTTCAGCCATTCTCGTATTTTTGTTTGAAGATGATTCTTGGTCAGGATTTCCCTGACTAGTATGACCGCGTTTACTCTCTACTCTTAACTGCCTTTCGTAAGTGTTTATGTCAGGCTTATAAGGAGTGAGCGGGGCCTTACCACTTCTGGTCATCAACTAACGAAAATAGAAAAAAAAACTCGACTTTTATAGAAAAAGAAAATTGGTAACTAAAAGAAAGTAGATACCAACGAAAAATAAAATAGAAATGAGATAAGAAAAAGTGTTGATTTATTCTTGAGAATTTTGAGCTAATACAAGTAGTAACCATAGACACAAAGAAAGAAATTAGCGACGTTCCCCGGCAACGGCGCCAGAAAGCTGACGTGGCCTTTTCTAGTGCTATACCAGTCCTTAACCGACAGTGTATCGGGTCAAACTGTAGTGCTAGTATGGTGAGTCAGAGTGTCGAATCCTCAGGGAACTTGGTAATTCTTTTAAGTGTGGTTAAACACCAAAGAGCTGTTATTAACTCGATCTAAACCGCAATTTTATAACACAGATCACTACTATTCTACTTAACATAAAATAAATGCGTAATTTAAAAGTTATTCTAATATAATATATATAGATATATCAATATATATAGATGTACATTGATTGCAAAATATATATATAGATATAAATATATAGATACCAATATATTTATAGAACTAGACAGATAAGTTTATAGAACTAGCCAAAGTTTATATAATTGAATTACACAATCTTTTCCAGTAAACGGAATGTGCTCGATCTTTCCATTTATATTAGGTCCAATTGAGTAAATGAAACGGTGCACTCCTAAGGTTAACAATTCCTCCTCACACGAGCGTATGAAATTGTCATATGTCATTGTCATCGATTCAATCTCCACAATCGCCCATGCTAATCTCGGTTAGTCTCGAGCAGTACAGTACAAATCTACCCCGGATAAAAGAGGTTATTCCGTTTGTCGACGGCCGATGTTATTCAAAAGGCTCCGGTTGTCGCGGATCGATTTAACTTGCCGGTGTTAGTTTCAATTAAATCGTTGATTTTAACATTATTACGATCTCGAGCACAATTTTAATAAAATTAATCTTTCCTAAGACAAATCGCCCCGGGTAGGAAATAGGATTCCGTAGTCACGCCAAGACGGCCAATTTTACCCTCCGGTTTTTCTATCTTTTATCTCATATCCTAACTTCTCTCGGTCGGTTCATCGTTAGGTTATATGGTGCGATTCATCTTGGTTAATTACGTCAATCCGAATATTATCAATACGTTATGAATAGAAAAAGATTCAATTAACTCAATTTTTATCAATTTTAATTAGACGAAGATTCCTTTACCGAAAAGATCGAAATAAAACGATTACATAACTTTGGCTAGTTATTAGAGTTAGCCTAAAAACATTATAACAACGAAAAAGATAAAAACAAACATAAATACTTAAGAAAATTTACCGATTACAAATGCTGAATCAGAGTTGTATTCTTCCGGACATTACAACGACTTCAACAATACCGAACTTCCGATAATTTCTCGAGCATTACAACGATACTACGATATTATTATTTTTGGCTTAAGGCCTATTTACAAACTACTACTAAAAAAGAAAATAAGAGGAGAAGATATATATATAGAGAGTAGATATATATATATATATTGGTACATTCCGCTCTGTTTGCAAATGAGCTCTTTATATAGAAGTGAATTCCTTGGCCGGACCGGGCCGAGAACAAGCCGGACCAGTCCGGTGTAATGATGGCTTCCACCTCCCTTGATCACTCAGCATGTGCGAGGATTATATAATTATAATTATAATTTATATATAGCTTATAAAATTCATATCTCGAGTTCTGGATCTCCAAAAATCATGATTCAAGAGGCATCGGAAAGCTCTCGGGAAAATCTACAACTTTCGTGAAGGACTCTTCTTCAGATAATGTCGTTTTGATGAGCCATTCGTTTGTCGAAGATATTTCTCGATTACCACTTAATCGAATCGATTAGCCACTTGACCACTTCGATTGACCACTTGACCACTTAAGCAATTCGATTGACCATTTAAGCTCGTGACACTCTCTAAATCCTTCCAGAGATATGATTATACTTCAACATGTCGATTCTCGGGGTTTCGGCTTATAAATCTGCAATAAAATACTACAAATACCCACGTAAATCTGACACGACACTCCGATTTACTAAAATCGGTACAAAATGATAACTTTTTACTATTATTACTACTAACTACTCTAAATTATAAAGATTAACATTTCATACTATTTATACCATAATTTCATGTATTTTATATATAATTCGTTAATAAAACACAATAATATAACGTATATTTAATCATATAAAAGTAGTATATCACTTCTTCATGCAAACACCTCATTTCTTCTATGGAAGTCGCCTTCATCTCCCAAACTTCTTTTGCAGGTAATGCTTCCAAGATTTTTGAGTTGACTTCTTCTTGTGAGTACTTCACACTCAGTAGGGTGAGTTCATCCATGATTGCATTGAATCTTGATTCCATTTGTTCAATGGTCTCATTTGGTTTCATCTTGAACTCCTGGAATTTATTCTTGGCCACACTAATCTTGTTCTTTTTGATTGCATCAGTGCCTTCACCGATTAATTGTAACTTATCCCATAGTTCCTTTGCAGTCTTGCAATCTTTCACTTTCATACACATATTGCTATCCAAAGTTCTATATATGATATCAATAGCAATATTGTTGAGATTTGCTCTTTTTCTATCTTCAGCAGTCCATTCCCTTTTTGGTTTTGGAATGTACTGTGTCTCATCACCCACTGTTACTGACATGGTAATCTCCAGTGGTCCATCTGTCAGCACATCCATCATTTCATCATGTGTTGCAGCTAGATAAGCCTGCATACGACATTTATACTCATCAAAACGATCTAAAGAACACATCAACATTGTTCTAGCATACTGGTTGTTATCCATGATGCAAAGCTTTGAAAATCAGTAACTTGAAAAAGTTTTCAAAGTATTTTCACAAGCACAACAAGTAGGATTACTTCAGAACAGAAGCACTGCTCCGATACCAATTGTTGGTCCCTTGAAAAGGCTTTGGTTAAGTTTAGAGAGGGGTGAATAAACTTAACACTTAAAACTTTTGGAGTTAACAAACTCAAGAACTTCAAGAAACTTCACGATAATTGAGAGTCCTTTGATCGTTGAGTTTACTGAATTTGTGCAGCGGAATTTTATCAAAAATTAAGCCTTATTACTTGTTGTTAAATATGATACCAAGTATTAGATACTCAGTAGTGTATGTGTGTGAATTCAAAGAGCTTGATTCAAAGTAGATTGATGTGTTAGATAAACTAAGTCACGAATATATAAATGCGAGAAAGTAAGTAGGCGATTTATAGTGGTTCAGGTGGTGTAATCTGTCACCCACTCTTCTCCGTGATGTTCGAGGTAATTCACTAGAGATATTTGATGTAGCTATTACAAAAATCCCTAAGTTGCTTGTCCTTCACCAATAACTATGGATTCACAAACCGAACACTTAAGCAGGTAGGATTCTTTGTTCCAAAGTCTTCCACTGGTCCTTGAAGGGTAGGATTGCCTCTTCACCAGCTCCACCACAACCAACAGTCTTTCACACCCAAAGATGCTTCACTGTCTTCAGTAGATTTCTTGAAAAAGAAAGATTGAATCAAGTAAGCGATTCAGCTTCCAGCAGCTTGATCAGGATGATATGATCAGCAGCTTGATCAGGATGATATGATCAGCAGCTTGATGTCTTCAAGTGTGTAAACTTGAGGTAGCTTGAATGCAGATTACACTTGAAGAATTTATCTGGATCAGTAGATTAAAGCTCAGTAGGGTCAGCAGGGTGTTTTTCTTGATCAGAAATCGAAGCTCAGGATTATCTGTATTTTTCTCTTGATGTTCATCACTTGTATCTGAATTAGGAGTCCTTCATTTATAGGTAGGATTCCTTGTGACTTATGTTTGAAATTCAAACATAGCCGTTTCAGATTTGTCTCCATCTTGACTTGCTTTTTCAGAATGTTCCTAGGAATGACACTGTCAGATTCCTTTTTGACAGTTTACAGTCTGTCCACCCTTTGACTTGTAACCATTGGATAAATGTCTGAATCTTTCCAACATCCATTTGATCTTAACCATTGATTTGTTTGATAAAATCTGAGGTTGTTAGCTGTCCCTTTCTTTGTAATCTTCCAAGGTAGCTTTTGATTAAATCGAAATATGTGTCCAACAGGTTCCTGAGAACATAAGTCTGCTGATATACACATCAGTAAGCTTATCCTTATTTTGCTGTGTTTAAAAACACTTCAGCTTACTGTCTTTTATCTAACTTTTATTTATGAAGTTAGATTACACCTTTTTGCATATAACTAAGTTCCAATCATCATTTATCTTGTGGAACTTAAACCTTGTACACAAGGTAAATGTAATCAGTTTAGGTCATCACAGACTTCCCTAAATTCTGATTCCATATCCTTGACTTTAATTACTAAGTTTGATCCCTTAGCCTTCAATTACTGAGTTTAAGCCCTCAGCCTTCAGTCCTCAGCAGGTTCCTGACAAGTCTACTGACTCAGGTACCCTACTGATCTAGACTAGTCTGCTAATGTAAGTCATCTGACCTTTACAGTGCTTGTTTGATCCAACCTATACAAAATCAAACTCTAATAAACCTATACATTTGATCTGGACATCTTTTTGCCTTTGCTCTATAACAGCTAGTCTGGCACTCATCACTAAAACTTAAAAATAAGTCTAACACCTCTCAAGCAGTGCAACCTTGAACCCTTGAATTGGATCGTCAATCATCATTTAAACTTCCTTTGGATGTTTGAATTAATTCGTTGAAATCAAACTTTATCCGACAATTCTTAAGTGCATTTTCCCCTTCACTTAAAATCTTGTTTATCAGATACTTTTTCAAACTTTTGACTTTCACTTTACATTACCTTAATGAAATTTCAATCCCCTTTAAAACTTGAAATAACCTATCTTCAACTAATGCATATTTGGACACTTCTTGACAAGTGTTTATTTAATTCTGAGACATCTTGGGTGTGCTCGTTTTGTCTCCATAGCTCCTTCATGCCAAGATTCATGCTCTCTTCATGATTTCTAAATTGTTTAACCTTTCTGGTGCTCGACCTTGCACATTCCCTTTGTTTTTCTATTGTGGGATGCTTCTTCTACAACATTCTTGCGAATTGAGAACATTTTTAATTCTCCAACAACCATCCGGTTTATCAAACCATTAACTAATATTAAGGTCAATTTCCAAATATCCTTAAGTCTAATGTTATTTTTCTTTGCATTAAACGTTTCTAAGTCCAACAAGTGATGTTTCCCTTAACTTCCCCACTTCCTAAGGGCTTGGGTAATAAAAAAAATCATTATCTCCCTTTCAGGTAGCCTGAATTCTTTTGTAGACCAGTGTATTTTACAAAATTCCACCTTCTTAAGAGAATTTCATCTACAAGATAATCCTTTTGCTTCTTCTTTGGCGGTTACCTTTTATACTACGATACAATGCTCATACTTCAATATTGAGCTAATCTCTTACTTAAATCCACCTGAAACCATCTTGTTTTGTTTGTAACCCATGCACGCTCCCTTGTTTTGAAAAATTATTGCCTCTTCTACGGCTTACCAAGTTGACATACCACCCTGGTACCTAATTTTGCACTTTCAACTTTATTTGTTCTCCAAGCTAAACCCTTTGGCATAAGAATTAGATTAAACCGTCAGGGATGAAGCATGGAAAATGCATGTTCTCCACCCCTGAAAAGTCTCAGAAATCCTTCATCTAGGATCCTTTCAATTCTACAGCAAGCTTGTGCCGCAGTAATGGAAGCCAAGATCAAAAGGAGTCAATTGTGTCAAAAGTTGTAGATCATCTAAGAAGTTTCAGATTTCTGGGTATAGGCCAGTATGAGCAAGTTAAGCATGTCGTTTCATTGATTGCAAGATTCGAGACAATTGATGAGATAGTGAAGGAACATGACACTGATCCAGCTGTTTTCGGTTACAAGCAAGTCGTCAGGTCCAAACCAGTAAAGGGTTAACGAGTTAGATGAACATGGCAACCGTTGGCACAAAAAAATGTCCTTTGTGTTCCGAATGTGTGAAATTTGAGAAAGACAGTGGAGAATGAAGCCCACAAGATATCGTTGTAGTTCATCTAGGAGTAACCAAGATGTACAGAGAGTTGAAATAGTACTACTCATGGCCTTTCATTAAGATAAAGATATCAGAGTTTCCTACAACAATAGTTACCTTGCCAACATCCAGACGTCACCGTTTGAAGCTCTATATGAAGGAAAGCGTAGAACGCCATAAATTGGGATGAAGTGAGACAAAGTCAGATTACAAGACCAGAGTAGATACAACAAGCCAACGAGATGATTTAAGTGGACTGTCGCAACCTCGAGATGGCTCAAGACAGGTAGAAGAGTTAGGAAGATGGACGAAGAAGGCTGTTAGAGTTGAAGTTGAAGATGAAGTGTATCTAAATGCGTCCTCAATTAAAGGAATAAGACAGTTTGGGCAGACATGCAAGTTAAGCTATGAATATGAAGGTCCCTATGTGATATCGGCTAAATTCAGACCTTTAGCTTATCCGTCTAGAGTTACCAAAATCCCTTTCACAAGTGCATGACGTCCTTTATGTGTCAATGATAAGGGAATGCTTAACCGATGATGATGTGGAGCAAGCATTGACCTTGAAACGGTTGAGGAGATCTTGACCTACGCGAAGAATCATCTGCACCTTAGAACAGGATATGAAGAAAGTCAAGAAAAAGGACGCACCGCTAGTCTTAGTTCAGTAGAGCAAGCACACTTCGGCAAAGACGACGTGAGAGTTTGAAGACGAGACGCATTGAAAAGTTCCAGAGTTCAAGTACCTCCCGGTCATGTTCAATTTCGAGGACGAAAATTTTCTTAAGGGCGGAGGGATGTAACACCCCGAGTTTTCAAGAAAGGGTAATAATGTAAAAGGGAAATTAATTTTTTATTTTCCTATTTTATATAAACCTAAAAAGCTAATAATTAAGAAGGAATTAATTTTTTTAATTAATGGATTTAATTATGGTTATAAATGGAATATAACCCCTAATTTCTCATTAATCTTTCATGGAAAATTTTCCTGCGATATAAGAAGAGCGACGAAGACATTAGTTAGAGAAGAGCAAGAACACAATCTTCCAATTGGAGGCTAATTGGTTGGTTTTTGAGGCAGACCGTTGTAGAGGAAATTGTTCACCATGAGGAGACGATCGTTTATATACGAGCGGTTTGGTAAACGGTAAGCTTTCGATTCTAGCCCTAGTTTAGAATTCTTACGTTCTTGAGATAAAACATGCTTTTTTTTGTGATTAGAAGGTTTTCTAATCATAGATCGTCATTCAATATCATAGGATAATCGTAGAGGCGCTTGGTGCAAGGATTTCAAGCGTTTTCTTTCAATTTTTTCTTTAAAATTCGCTTTCGAAGGATCAAGTTAAGAGGGTGTTTTTAACGGATTTTGGATGTTTTTTTAATTTGAATTATTCCTTTAAGTTGATTATATGTACGACGGAATGGAGCCGCACCCATCTATTCCCGTTGAATTACATCGGCTAGCAGGCTTATTAAATGTAGTGCAACTTCATTAGGTTGTTATTTAATTATTTTATTATTATTTTTCTTTTGAGATTGATAGTGGGGTCAAACAAGTATTGTACTAGTTGGTAGGATGGCTAAGTAAAACATAAATCCGGCAGAGTAAAGGCAGCCAAGTACCAGCAGAGAAGCATGAAGTCATATGGATCGACTTATAACCATGGAAGTCTGTGATGACCTTGGATAAGTCTAAGTAATATTACAAGTGATGAAAATCATTGTTTAAATATAGTGTACATTGAAATCACACAAATCAAGGATCAGTGAAGTACAAAGACTCTTGGAAAATCAAGAAACAAAAGAAACAGCAATCCGGCAGAATAAATCTTATATCGGCTAAGTAAGGAACTACAGTGAAGGAAGATTTCAATAGCTAAGTCACTTAACCGATCAAGCAACGGTCAAGTGAAGGCACATCAGAGTAATCTATACCCAGTATACTTGCTCTCCTCGTTCTGAAAATAAGGAGATCATGCATTAAATGCACAATAAATCAATGACAGATTTTATGATGGACGTTTAAATAAAATCTGGATCTCTGAAATCAAGAAGGATATAATCAAGGGGAATCAAGTATTAATTCAGGATTATTCCCCACATTAAATAGCCAACGGACGGATTTTCAAATCAAGGATTATCAAGGCTATAAATAGAATGCATTGACAGACAGACAAGATACATGAAAAAACGATTTGAGTATACAAGAACAAGTAGAAACTCTATCAATTTCCTACGCCTTCTATTTGAATCTAAAAGAACACGTCTAGTGATCAACTCAGCCTTCAGAGCATAAAGTCATATCAAGCACTGAGATTGATCAACTCTCTATGAATCTCATTCACACCAGTTTGCAGCAATTGAATCAGAGAAGTCTGAGAAGGAGTTGCACCCTTTGTGATAGTTGCTGAAGGATTTGTTCCCAAGGAACAGTGTTGAAGACTGAGTCAATGAAGCTTTTGTAGATAGGGAGTTATAGTCAGTGAGCTTGTGAAGCTTGTGTAGCCAAGGACTATCTTACTATTGTATTGGTGAAAGACAATATTGAATTCCTCTGATCATCACAGGAGAATAGTGGATTAAGGGATTAAACCACCCTGAACCACTATAAACCTTTGTGTTCATTTACTTACTACACTTTACTATACATCATTTACCTACTACATTTGATTTATACTCTGTGTGCGCATAATCTACTTTGAAACAACTTTTTAGAAGAGACTTATCAGCTGCCCAAAAGCTTTTAATTATAAGAAAGGTTTTTGAAACTTCAGTATAGTCATTCACCCCCCTCTAACTATACTTTTACCCTTCTCTAGGACCATCAATTTGTATCAGAGCTGTGTTCCTGGTATCAGACCATATTCAGATCTGATTTCTGGTAACAAGGATATCAAATATTTTCAAAGTAGTGTTCAAATCCGTGTTTTCAATAAATTTACCTTTTACTTGTGATTATTGATTCCTCAAATTTCATGTCTAAAGTGCCCATATTCAATGTTAACAATTTTAATGAATATAAAATAAGAATGTTGTCTCATCTTGTAGCAACTCATGAGGAGATGCTAGATGTTATCAATGATGGCCCAATCAAGATCATGAATGTGTTAACCACAAGAGAAGATCAAGGAAAGGAGATAGAGAAATCTAATAAATATTGGACCAAATATGATAGAAAGGGAGAAAATCTTGACTTTGTTGCAACAGACATGATCTTGAAGACTCTAGACAGTAACATGATCATAAGGATCAAAGACTGCAAAACAACAAAGGATACGTGGGACAAATTAGCACTTATTAATGAAGGATAAGAGGCAGTCAAAGAAAACACATTGTCTATTGCGAAATAGAAATCTGAGAAATTCAAGATGAAGACTGGTGAATCCATTGAGCAAATGGATAAAATATTCTCAAGCATTATCAGCAAACTGTAGCAACTTGGACATACATACCCACAGAAAGAAGTTTGTCTGAAAATCTTAAGAGGTCTACCTGAAAGATGGGAGATCGTCACATCAGTACTCAGAGGCACAATAAATCATGCAAATATTGATACCTTGACTCTAATGTCTCAATTAAAGGCTCATGAATTTGATTTAGACGGTGAAGACGGTGCACCAGCAGAGGCACACAAGGCCAGTGCACCCCAGCAAAGCAAAGCAGCTGACACAAGTAGCAAAGAGACACAATAACTAAAAGTAGAAATTGATTTATTAATTAAACGTTTTGATATGCTCAGTAAGAAGAAACAATTCAAGGGATGTTCATCATCAAACAAGAAGTCAAGCTCAAACAAAGACATGAAGAAAAAAGATGGTGAATATACATGTTTCAATTGCAAAAAGAAGGGACACATCAAGGCAGATTGTCCTGAAGAAAAATATAAAGATGAAGACAAGAAGAAATACAAGTCTTCAGATAGAAAAAGAAACAAGAAAGCACTTAAAGCTAAAACTAGTAGTGAAAAGGATGAAGAATCGTCTGATAGTGATTCAGATGATGGTGAATCCAACAGCTCAGACAATGACAAGGCATATCAATGTCTTATGGCTAAGGAAATTGATGAAACAGAGGTAATATCTAGTTCATACTTATCAAATGCATCCACATTTGACACTGCACAATCTTCTATTTTCCCATTAGATTCTGCGAAAATAATTCAAAATATCATGAGTAAATTTGAAGAAATTCAAATAAATCAGGAAATTCTGGAACAAGATTGTGAGAATCTGAGAGAGGAAAATAAAAGATTATGGAAAGAACTGGATGAACTGAAAGCCGAATCAACTAGTAAGGAAGTACACTCATCTGATCGACAAGCAGCATATGATCATTGTTGGTCCCTTAAAAAGGCTTTGGTTAAGTTTAGAGGGGGGGTGAAAAACTTAACACTTAAAAACTTTTTGGAGCTTTACAAACTTAGCAGAGTCAATAGTTTGCTGACCACTCAGTAGTCTACTGACCATAAAAGCTATTGAATTTGTTGCAGCGGAATTTATTATATTAAGCCTTGTTACTTGTTGTTATAAATTTGATACTAAGTATTGGATACTCAGTAGTGCAGGTAGTGTGATTCAGTAGCTAGTTTCAGTAGATTGATGTGATGAGTATGCTGATAAAATAAATTGCAGAATGTAAATGCAGTCAAGTAAATTAGGCAAGATTTATAGTGGTTCCAGGTGGCGTAATATTGTCAGTCTTCTCATCTCTGTGATGTTGGAGGAATTCACTATAGATTCTTGAGGTTTCTATTACAAAAATCCCGAAACTGTTTGTCCATCACCAATGACTATGCCTTCACAAACTGGATACTTGAAACAGGTAGGATTGCTGCTCCAAATTATTCCACTGGTCCTTGAAGCGTAGGATTTCCTCTTCTCCAGCTCCACTACAAAAAACAGTTCTTGACATTTCAAAAGTGCTTCTCTGTCTTCAGCAAACTTCTTAAAAAAAAGGTTGAATCAAGAAAGTGATTCAGCTTTCAGCAGCTTTTGATTTGGATGAAATGATTAGCAGCTTGTGGACTTCAAGTGTGTCTACTAGATGTAACTTGATAGCAGGAAACACTTGAAGAAAATTCTTCATTAGTAGATTAAAGCTCAGTGATGCTCAACAGGGTAAGATTGCACTTGATAAATTTCTGCCTTAGTATTCATGTTACTTTCTTGTGCTCATCATCTTCAATCTGAATCAGGAGTCATCTATTTATAGGTATGAATCTTGTGACTTGTGTTTAAATTTCAAATATAGCCATTTCAGATTTTTCTCTATCTTGACTTGCTTTTACCTCTGCTACATAGTACTGACACTGTCAGTCTTGCTTTTTGACAATTCAGTATGTCCATCCATTGACTTATTTCCATTGGATAAAGCTCTGAATCTTTCCAACGTTCTTTTAATCTTGACCATTGATTTATTGATTAATCGAAGGCTTGTATGTCATCCTTATCCGTTTAACATTCCAAAGATAAACTTGGATTAATTCGAATCTTGCATTTAGCATACACCTGTAGTGTAAGTCTGCTGATGTGCATACCTGTCAGCTGGCTTCTAGTCTGTTCTGTTTTATAAACACTTTAGCTGACTGCTTCACATCTAACTTTTTATTGTGAAGTTAGAGTATACCCATTTTAACTATAACCAAGTTCCAATCATCATTTAACTTTTATGGAACTTAGACCTTTTACACAAGGTATATGTGATCAGTTTAGGTCATCACAGACTTCCCTGAATTATGATCCCATATCCTTCACTTGAAATACTAAGTTTATCCCTTAGCCTTCATTACTGAGTTTGAACCCTCATCCTTCAACTATCAGCAGGTTCCTAGACACTCTACTATCCTAGAGACTCTACTGGCTTAGATTGGTCTGCTGATTAAGTCAGCTGACCTCTTTACAGTGATTGTTTGATCAAACCTATTACAAAGATCAAACTCTAGTAAACCTATACATTTAATCTAAACATCTTTTTGTCTTTGCTCTATAACAGCTAGTCTGGCATTCATCATTAAAACCTAAAATATGTCCAACAATTTCCCCCTTTTTAGTGATGATGCCGATACCTTCCTTACAGCAGAGTAAAAAGATCAAAACAAAAATAGAACAAACTTCATCCATATCTCATTAAAATCAGATTTGTTCAAAGTTATTACAAACTAGGATCAGCATAAATATAAAGGCATAAGTAAGTGTTTTGATCTAGTTTCTATCCTTGTCTTGTTCTCTCTTCTGAAGGTAATCTCTGATTTCTCTTTGCATATCCACCATCCACTGATTTTAAAATCTTGAGAAGTCAATCCAAGAATATACCATCTTCTACCAATTCTAGGCTTCAACTAGAGTTAACTGGACACCATGCCAGTTAATTCTTCTCCCACGTAGCATACCTTGAATTCTTCTACCTCCAGATGTTCTTCCAGCATGACCTCCTCTACCAGTTTGTCCATTTTTAGTCATTTTCAAGGATTTGATCCCACTACAAGAAAAATTGCTTTTTATAAGGAGAATTTAATAAGGGTTTATAAATTGGTCATTACATGTACATTTTAATGAGGGTAAAGAAAATACTTACAAAAATGATGCTAATTCGGTGAGGAACACTTAATTCCTATTATTGTTAATCACTTATCCCCTCATTATGATACACCTAATTTCATCCCCTCATTATTTTGTACCAATAAAAATAAATATAAAATTATTTCAAAGGAAATATCAATAAAAAAATACTAAAAAATTATGTTTTTCCTAAAAAACACCATTTTTCAGAGTTATAAAAATAACCACGAAATTTTTTCTAGAAAAATACCCAAAAATTTAGGCGCTAAAATTCCCCCCCAAATTTTATAGAAATTTCATTTGCAAACCCAAATAGATTACCATAAAATACTCAGCCATACACTCTTTTATCTTCATCTCTCCAGCACAAGTCGTTTATCTCCTCTCACTTGTGTTCTTCACGACTAATATAGAATTCAGTCGCGAGGGCATATATAGGTTAAAATCAAGTAAAGTAGATCACAAGGTCATAGCCGTCCGTGTTTCAGTATCATCATTTGGATCATCTTCCATCCTCATAATTCACGGTATGTTTTTGAATCTAGTCTTTAGGGTTCAATGTTACATAGAAATAGAGCATCGGTGTGGTGTAGGCATTCCGCGTTTATTTTCACCCAAAAATAAATGTGGGTTTCCTCAAATCAAGCCTTACAGTTCTTATGGTTGAGGTTTTTGATGTTTTAGTCTGTGATTTTTCCTCTTTTTTCTGTTAACTTTACATTTGTAAGAGATTGTTGAAGTGTCATTGTTTTTTATAGATATACGGTGCTAGATTTACATTTCTAAATTTGCAAGTTCTTTGTTATTATTTGTTTTTGTTTTCTGTTTGACCATTCTAGAAAAGTTTTCATCTAGCTAAGTAGAGATTCGGATGAAAATTTAATAATGAATCATTCGTCCTCTGTATATATTTTCTATTGAGTTCTGTATGCACGCCATGTGAATGATGACATTCCTACTTAAGGATGGATGAATTGGATATGGAAAGCTTGTTTAGTGTGGAATTGCAAAATTCATATTCCTAATCTATAGTTGCATGAACATTTCCATCTGTTGGCCATCCAATCTCCCCTACAATCATCTTCGCATCAGAACAATCTACATTTTTTAAGGACCAAATCAATGTGTCTAGATTTTGCATCAAACATGTTTTTGTATTGGATGTTCTTGTCTTGGATTTTTTTTGCACCGCCGTCGAAAAATGTAAACTCGATAGGGTAATCAGGGTTTGATACAAACTGAGAAAAGGGTAGATGTTAACAACAAAAGTGGCTTTGGTATCGTTCAAGAACTGTAATATGTCAATCATAAGATCTCGAATGTCCGAACGGAAGTTCCCGAAAGATGGAGCTTCAGAACCACAGTAATAACATATGCATTTTGAAGTTGATTATGAAAAAGTTATACAAATAATTCCCTTTAAATGCAGGAAAAAATAGTATTAAGCTGTATATACTAATTACCACTAGTAATTAAGTATTGTAATTTGCCATAACGAAGTCACCCACTCACTCCTTCTCCCCCTTAATTTGTTGTAATCTCATGACCTAGTTGAATGTTTATGCTTTCTTATTATATAATTTTGTCTATTTATTATCATTCATGGTCTTCTTCTCATTCTTAGTCTCGCTCACCCTGGGTGATAAGACGGTGAAGGTGTAAGATGTAATATCGTCGGATGGATCAAGATCCACCCGATTACGCAGCGGAATAGTATAGATCTAGATCTAGTCAACTAAAATACATAAAATAAATAGATCTAACCTACGAGGGGGTTAGATTGCTTACCTGTTTATTGTGAATAAACGTCTAGAACATTCCGAGATCCAAGATCCAAGAATTGAGAAGCCACCGTCTTCCAATGTGTGTCTCCAAGCACCACCAGGTGGATGATGTTTCAAGCCTCTGGACCTCCTCGATATGCAACCTTAGAAAAACCTAAAGTTTTTTTCTAAACTCGAACCCAAGTATTATAGCCGAAATCTAAGCTATAATACTACACAAATGGCGTGTTTTTCATTGTGTCAAAAGGCTTGGGAGAACTCTCTTTATATAGGAGACTAATCCTTGTCCTCCAAGAATTTAATAATTAAGAGATAATTATTAAATTAATCCTTATTCCAAATAAAAGATAAATACAATATATATCCCAAACAAATTAGGATAAATCATATTATTATCTAATATTCCATGAATTATCAATTAACAAATAAAAGATAAATCACACATTAAATAATTATCCAAGAAAACTAATTCCTTGATAATTAATTAACCCAAATATGCGCCCCACCCTAATTAAATAAGGTCCATGCGCATGTTTGACACATTGGGCCGAGTCCACGAAAAATTTCTTTTCCATGTATTTAATTATCTAGTCCAACTAAATTATTAATCCACATATCAATTAAATAGTCCAATCCAACTATTTAATTATAATTGAGGTGAAATGACGAGAAATCATATATGCTATATTAGGAGCCACATCGGGGACCATGGACCGATATTCAGTAGCTACAATAAATTAAATAAAATTATTCGTCAGACCGAACAATAATATTCAATCTATTAATTCCGGGATTACACCAGCATAAACCCAAAACTGAACCCTGCCGAATATAGATAACTTATACTCAACTATGAGTTGATAAGCGTCCACTGATATAATCATTACATACGGATAAATCCTCCATAGACTGTTCACTTCGATTCGGGATATCTCCGTAAACCCTTCTCGAAACATATTATCCTTATTTACCATTAACCCCCTAGTGATCAATTAGTTCACCACTAATATAGTATGAACTGGGCCCATCGATCAGTTTCTAGGGTTAATAAATAAAGGAACTGTCTGTCTACTTCCCGAGGGAAGGAATGGATTCCATATCTGTGATAACACGGACTACTCACTCATCCCGAATAGAGCCAACGAAGAAGTATTGGACCACATACTACGAAGTGATCCTTACTAACACATCAAACTCTACCCTAGTCTAAGTAGTAAATGCGTGGTCACCTCAGATTGAGATTAATCCATATATGATCATCTTGTGATTCGATAAGACTTCTCGACACGGAATTATATCGGAACTCAAATCAAATCGGTCAAATTTCTATATGATTATCATCATATATAAATGCCCCACTAGTACCTTTTACCGACAAGTCCGGATAAGATCCGTCACACCGTAAATTGTTCTCAGGCGTATTATCAGCAAATTAATCTTGAGACCCGTACTCAGATTAATAAACGCTACGGACTAAGTTAATTTTAAGTACATCTCACTAACTCAATCCTCTTGTGTATAGCCATACACTAAGTTATGTGATTACATAAACGAGGTACTTAGGGTTTTCAGTAGTGTCTTAATTATAATCATACATGCATATAATAAGTTGAATTATTTATTCTGTCCTAAAACAATTACATAATTGTCTTTCGGGCACTACACCTAACAATCTCCCACTTGCACGAAAGGCAAGTGTATTAATTGTTTTAGTGCATACCCTTTATATCTATATCTACAACATTCTCCCACTTGCTCAAAACAAGTGAGACATGTCGCTAAGATTCATACCCTCCAAGCGCATCTTAGTAATTCATCCTTCCAAGCACGACCGGAGTGTGCCGCCGCAGGGTAGGTCCGTGACCCGGCGCATACTTAGAACCTGAATACCATGTGACTCGGTACACTGATCAGGTAGGTTGTCGGCTTGAGTCAATCTTTGGGATCGAAACGTCGTCTTTCCATCTAATCCGGTGGTACGATTTCAATATGCCTTTGATTCAACACTGAGGATGAAATCGACTTAACGATCATCCTTAATCCGACCTAAAGCTAGAATCAGTGTTATCACTTATATTCTAGAATATACTAACATATTATTCCTCATTCTCCCGAAGAGACTTGAGGATTCACTAAACATCCCACTTAGTATTCATCTGTAGATAATCATTCCTGAGAGGTAGGGTAGACTACAACGTTGAATGTTGCATAAATGCAATAATATCTTAACCAGGTGAATGGATGGGATTGCCAATGATCGATTCTCATGAATTTGAGCGAATCAAATCCTTTAGAATGAATCCCGATGGCTTGTCAGACTCTGACTTCAGATAACACACCCATGTTGTTTCTAACTGTTTCAGTGTTACCATTCACAAACACTAATCTACATACTACTTTACAAATATTGATGCCTAGTCTACGAAAGACTCATCAACATTCTGGTCAAGTCCACATATTAAAATATATGACTTTGAAATGACCTAGAGGTTTGCTTTAATCCCCAAAGGATATAAGCTATGGCAGGCATCTGCCAAAGGTTCTTTCCAAATAAATTAAGATACCGTTAGTCTCGCAAAAAAGACTTAGGGAATCACCCATATTTTCTGCTTTGTAACGAATCTGTTATTTGTTCTTAGCTTAAACCCTTCTGTTCTGAATGAATTCAGATTCCATTGTTCGGCAAGGAAGTCTTAGGTAATCACCCCTATTTCCTGCTTTCTGACGAAATCAAGCAAGACTGAGTGGTAAGAGAGATCACGGTCTGGTTAACTCTCTACCTTTTACGGAATCACCCCTAAATTACTCAGCTTTGCGGTGAAAGTTAAACTTTCCTATTCATTCGACTCTTCTCCGTGTAGTGCCAATTACTCCCACTGGGCCTGAGATACTCAGGTGGTTCTACAAGAGTTTCAACAGAACTGGAGTATCAAACTCCATTCACGGGGTTATTGCTTTTAAACCAACCTCTATGATCAGGATCCTATACAGTCCACGAAGGACAATAGGTCATCAATCTACCCTATAGACCGTAAGGTCCTGCAATGGGTAATGGACAAACCATACTCCCACTGCGTTCGGGGTGGATAGATATACTGATCTAGTTGGTAGTTCTTATTAGTGTTATCACCAATGCCCGGTGTTGGATGTGGGTGAACACATCGATTAGTAACATCTTGAGTACAAATACTTCAAGATCCAAGGTTGTTATTTATAGACTCTATCAGACCGAGTTTGACAGTATAACTATCATTCTCTGATTTTACGAGTTTTATAACCAACATTTACTCAATGCATTAAGATATTTCACGACCTGAACGTGTACGCAAAATTTCCTGTCCTACCTTCAAGAACTCGGTGCTAAATGCCTCTATTTACGGAAGTGGGGTGAACCGAATTCACTCCTTATCCACAAATGCTTAGGCATCTTTTAGGTAGACTTCTCGGTTTTTCATTACAACCGTTATTTTGCTACCAATATCTTAAATGAATTCAGTAGCGTATCGTAGCACATCAATAACTATATAGGGAAAATTTATGGTGTATCCCTTAGTGAAAACATTTCACTGGGAGGTAGGCCGAGCATCAGTCCCGAAGACTACGCAATAACCTATTTCTGAGTATGGAATACTCTATCTCTGGTGAAATCAGAGATGTCCTCCAAATATTTTGGATAAACTTACCGGAGTATCGAGTAGTTATTAAACAAGATGTCACTACTTCAAAAGCTCCCACTAGCTTGTATCTTTCATATGACTCCGAAGGTCAATATGAACAAGCTATGTAACTTCTTTAAATCTATTACCCTTTCCTGATTGAAAGGAAGCTTAGTCATGGTTCCTTTGAGACAGTGTTCCTTTGACTGGGAAATAGGAATCACCCTAAGCCAGTCTTCAGATCTTGTCTTTATGGAACATACACTAATTAATAGAATAGAAAGAAGTGTTTATCTAAATATGGAAACCATTTGTGTTTATATTGTTTAAGATGTGTTACATATACCTATTCAGCATTTCTTAGTGGTTCTGACTTTATGCAACAAAAGTCCGAGTCTTAGGTTCATGCTACGAAAGTTATAGTCATCGTCAATCAGACAAGCGAATTATCCTATTGAAAATGAATACGTTCGTTCCAACAAATCCGAAAACAGAAAATGAGTTTTCTATGATACTCAAGAATTGAATCCGAGATTCATTTCCTTGTATCACTCCCACTAGTCTATCTGAAATAACTGTCCGTTTTAATGCAAAGCTACCTAGTTCTTCCAAAGAACTTTAGCTTTCGAGAAAATTACTAAGGAGGCATTGGTCAGTGATCCGAAATCACTTTCCTTATCCTCTAATTTCCAATTTATTATTTTTCCGGTTTAGCCTTAAAACTACTTAGTTTAGATGACTAACACGTATAAACATTCTTTCCCATTCTCGACTTTCCTTAAACGGAAACAGTCTTGAACTAGCAGTTTGTTTGAGTAGACACTACTCTTGATCTGTGGGATATTCAGTGTTATTTGCTTGGACTATCGATTTTTCTAATCGTCAAATCATAAGACCAAAGCTCCCACTAGTTTATCGGTTCCAAATACCGTCTAACTAGCAACACTTTGTATTTATGATTAGAACATCACCTAGAACTAAGCTCCCACTAGTTTATCAGTTCCAAATACTGTCTAACAAGCAATGTTGTGTTCATGATGTTTCAAAGATTATAAAATATCCAGAACTAAGCTCCCACTAGTTTATCAGTACCAAATACTGTCTAACTAGTAACGCTTTATTCTTGTTTTTCCAATAAATGGAAAAACTCTTGTGCAGTCCATTACACATTTCTAATGATTCAGAAAAACAACAAATCATAAGGCTAAGGCTCCCACTAGTTTATCGGTTCCAAATACCGTCTAACTAGCAACGCCTTATGTATATGATTTTCCAATTTTTCAATTTAGAAATTTGTTGTGTAATTACACTTTTTAAAATTCACTAAATGAATTTTATATGATAGTCCTATGTTATCTTTTGTAAACTAAGTATGATCGTCTTTCGTTCAACACGAGTGACACCCGTGACATACATATACTATGTCACTTAAGTTTTTAAAGGCTTAAGAGAATCAATCTTTTCCGAAAAATTAATTGCATTGTTTGATAATTACAACGTACTTGTTACTTTCCATATTTTTTTAATGAAGTCCTATTACTAACAGTTTAGTAACATAGAGATTTAGTTGTAAAAAAAATGACAGAAAGTTAAAATAAATTTTCACTACTAGATTTTTATTTTAGGAATTATAAACTATAAAAAGTTTATCCTACCATTCCAAGGATTTAACCTCGCATAGTACTGTCCGAGAGGGTCGATATCTGCACTATGACGGTTAAACTGAGACAATCTCTCTCAATGACTAAGCTTCGAGAATCGAACATCTCACGGGAATCAGACATTCCAGACCTTAATCATTGATTACCTTCCTTTTTTGGCCTAGATATTTCGAAAATACCCTTAATGAGTGTGACCTTCTATATCAGATCTCAGAGTACGCCCCGAGTATGCCTACGAGGGGCAGGTCAGTGACCCGACGAGTACCCAAAATCTTATCCTTTCGGAGACCAAGCCTTGAATTTTGATAGCGGTGAACACCATCCGAAGGGGGCCGAAATCAAAGCGGCACAAGTCGTCACCATTTTCTCACGTGCTTGCACCTATAGTAGAGGCCGTGGGGTCGGCTGTCGCCTTCCCCGCTCCCATTCAATAATATGAAAAAGTGGTGGGTTTAATAATTACGGTTTCGGTCTTGACAATAAGAAACAATAAATCAAAGTACTCGAACAGTGGTCGGTTAAGTAGGCAAGCCTACGCCGCCTTATTCATTGGAACATATGTGACGATTCAGCCAATCGGCAAGAGAAGCCCGTTTAGCCCGAAGGCTTATCGGCTATGCTAAGTGTTGTCGAACCATCAGAACGCACATCACACGTGCAGGGGAGTCGATTGAGCCGAAGCTCGGTTGAACTCGCCCAACCATGGTTAGACCATTTCCGAACCCATGTACTAAGATTTTCCGATTTCTAAATTGTCAACCAAAGCGCAATCTTGTTTCTGTTTGAGGTGAGTTCACCGAAAACTCAACGATTTATCTAAGTGGGATTCACCGAGAATCCATCACTAAAATCGTAACGATTGACAAAACCCGGTTCCTCGGTTTTAATAATTAGTTACTTAATTATTTAACTACCACATATGAATTAAAAAAGATTTTAACTAATTATACGAGTTATACATGCCTAATTTATTCCAAATAAACTAGCTACATGTACACATTGGAGTGGAATCATGATATGATGCATGTCATGGCAATTTTCCGGTTTCTATCACATAATTTCGATCATACACGATAAAATAACGGAAAAATTAAACACCGAGATGGATCGTTGGTACCCCCGTATCTAACCTAAAAAAAACACAAACCCTAACTAGAGTTTACTATTTTCTAATCTCCTGCTGCTGCGTTTTATCGATTATCGGACATCCAAACGAACCTTGATCGTCACGAAACTTTATGGACCTGTTATTCACCCCTCCTACTTCTATCTGAATGGTTGGATCTTCGTTTCAACGGTCCAATTTTCTCCAGAAATCCGCCGATCTAACTGCTGCATCTGTTTATAAATGAGGCGCAGCAGTGTCTTCCCGGGGCCGATCAGGCATCGAGGAAAATCCCGATCGACCTGAAATTTTTAGGGCATATTTATCTCCATGGTAGTCGATTTGAACGGTCAGATCTTCGTTTCAACGGTCCAATCACTTCCAGAAATTCGATGAACACACAGATAGGGTTTTAATGTCTGCTGTGCTTTTCTGTTACATCAGCAACTTTATAGCAGCGATCAAACATCGAGATTGACTCCGATCGTCACGAAATTTTGTGGGCATGTTCTTCAAATTTTATTCTTCATTCTGACCGGAGGGATTGTCATTTTAACGGCTCAAACGCCGGGAAAAAATAAAAAACGGAACAGCAACAAAACAGATCTACTTCTAGGAAATTAAAGTTACAAAATTTCCTATACTCATATAAACGAATTTATATGAGTTTACAATAGATCTAACAAGTAACAGTACCATCCACAATCCATCTCTGCAACCACAACAATCACAAAGGCATACATACATGATATTTTCGATTCAAAAAAAAAAAGAAAATAAAGCAATCTACACATGCTATTCCACTCCTTAGATCTAAAATTCATATACTTTGATTGATAGATCAAAGGCTCTGATACCACTTGTAAGATGTAATATCGACGGATGGATCAAGATCCACCCGATTACGCAGCGGAATAGTATAGATCTAGATCTAGTCAACCAAAATACATAAAATAAATAGATCTAACCTACGAGGGGGTTAGATTGCTTACCGGTTTATTGTGAATAAACGTCTAGAACAATCCGAGATCCAAGCATTGAGAAGCCACCGTCTTGCAACGTGTGTCTCCAAGCACCACCAGGTGGATGGTGTTTCAAGCCGCCGGACCTCCTCGATATGCAACCTTAGAAAAACCTGAAGTTTTTCTAAACTCGAACCCAAGTACTATAGCCGAAATCTCTAAGCTATAATACTACACAAATGGCGTGTTTTTCATTGTGTCAAAAGGCTTGGGAGAACTCTCTTTATATAGGAGAGTAATCATTGTCCTCCAAGGATTTAATAATTAAGAGATAATTATTAGATTAATCATTATTCCAAATAAAAGTTAAATACAATATATATCCCAAACAAATTAGGATAAATCATATTATTATCTAATATTCCATGAATTATCAATTAACAAATAAAAGATAAATCACACATTAAATAATTATCCAAGAAAACTAATTCCTTGATAATTAATTAACCCAAATATGCGCCCCACCCTAATTAAATAAGGTCCATGCGCATTTTTGACACATTGGGCCGAGTCCACGAAAAATTTCTTTTCCATGTATTTAATTATCTAGTCCAACTAAACAATTAATCCACATATCAATTAAATAGTTCAATCCAACTATTTAATTATAATTGAGGTGAAACGACGAGAAATCGTATATGCTATATTAGGAGCCCCGTCGGGGACCATGGACCCATATTCAGTAGCTACAATAAATTAAATAAAATTATTCGTCAGACCAAACAATAATATTCAATCTATTAATTCCGGGATTACACCACCATAAACCCGAAACTGAACTCTTCCGAATATAGATAACTTATACTCAACTATGAGTTGATAAGCGTCCACTGATATAATCATTACATACGGATAAATCCTCCATAGACTGTTCACTTCGATTCGGGATATCTCCGTAAACCCTTCTCGAAACATATTATCCTTATTTACCATTAACCCCCTAGTGATCAATTAGTTCACCACTAATATAGTATGAACTGGGCCCATCGATCAGTTTCAAGGGTTAACAAATAAGGGAACTGTCTGTCTAATTCCCGAGGGAAGGAATGGATTCCATATCTGTGATAACACAGACTACTCACTCATCCCAGAATAGAGCCAACGAGAAGTGTTGGACCACATACTACGAAGTGATCCTTACTAACACATCAAACTCTACCCTAGTCTAAGCAGTCGTCTGTGGTCACCTCAGGATTGAGATTAATCCATATATGATCATCTTGTGATTCGATAAGACTTCTCGGTTACGGAATTATATCGGGAACTCAAATCAAATCGGTCCAGCCCTATATGATTATCATCATATATAAATGCCCCACTAGGTACCCTATTACCGACAAACCGATAAGATCGTCACACCGTAAAGTGTTCGGGCGCATTATCGCAAATTAATCTAGAGACCCGCATCAGATTAATAAACGCTACGGACTAAGTTAATTTTAAGTACATCTCACTAACTCAATCCTCTTGTGTATAGCCATACACTGAGTTATGTGATTACATAAACGAGGTACTGAGGGTTTTGAGTAGTGTCTTAATTATAAGCATACATGCATATAATAAGATGAATTATTAATTTTGTCCTAAAACAATTACATAATTGTCTTTCGGGCACTACACCTACCAGAAGGTAGTGAGTTGTGTGGAGAAATAATCTTGGTGCATATGTTTTTGATTGTTTTAGATATGCTTTTGGCTATGCAGAGATGATACGGATGTTATGTTATTTTCTAACACTTCATTAAACAGAGCTTTGTATTGGGTATGATTAAGAGGGAGTTTAGTAGTATTTTTTATATATGGGAAGAAATGTGGCAATATCATCATTCCTGGTCCTTTGCCAGTTTCGTATCATGTGGTATTTTTATACTTATTGTATATTTGATACATGTAAAAGAAATTATCATTCTTTATATTTAAGATATATAGTATTATGGAAATCCTATTGTGTTTTAATTGACATGTAGAATCAATCTTTTAATATTCAATTTATCGATTAGATTCAACAACAAAAGTGAGAAAAGTTAGAGGACAGAACAAGAACGCAAAAGTTGTTTCTTTGAAACCTTGAGAAAAACTTGGGATTCAGGGAGTGATAGTCTTGCAGATTGTGAAACTTGTGTAGCCAAGGACAATCGTGCTATTGTATCTGTGAACACAATAGTGAATTCCTCCAATCATCACAAGAGAAGAGTAGATTAAGGGATTACACCACCCTGAACCACTATAAACATTTATGTCTATTTACTTTCAGCAATTTACTTTACAGCACTTTATTTCACTACATACTCAATATCTGTGATTGCATATTCTACTTTGAAACAACATTTTAAGAAGGGACTTATCCGCTGCCCAAATGTTTTTAAATACAAGAAAAGTTTTGAAACTCCATTATAGTCATTAACCCCCTGACTATAGCTCTACTCTTCTCTAGGACAAACAATTGGTATCGGAGCAGTGTTCCTAGTATCAGAACCTGTTCAGATTTAATTTCTGGTAACAAGGACATCACATATATTCAAAGTAGTTTTTAAATTTGTGCTTTTTATACATATCTCTTATTGTACTTATGGATTCCTCAAACTTCATGACGAATGTACTTGTATTCAATGTTAATAATTTGGATGAATATAAAATAAGGATGTTGTCTCTTCTTGCAGCAACTCATGAGGAGATGCTGGATGTAATCAATGATGGACCAATCAAGATCACAACTGTGATAACCACATGAGCAGATCAAGGAAAAGAAATAGATAAACTCATGAAAGATTGGACCAAAGATGACAAGAGAAGAGCAAATTTTGATTTTGTTGCAAAAGACATAATCTTGAAGACTCTAGACAGTAACATGTTCATGAGGATCAAAGACTGCAAAACAGCAAAGGAGATGTGGGACAAATTAGCATTAATCAATGAAGGATCAGAAGCAGTCAAAGAAAACAAATTATCTATTGCAAAACAGAAATCTGAGAACTTCAAAATAAATACTGGTGAATCCATTGATCAGATGGAAAACAAATTTTCAAGCATCGTCAGTGAACTGCAGCAGCTTGGACATACATATCCACAGAAGGAAGTCTGTATAAAAATCTTGAGAGGCTTACCTGAGAAATGGAAGATCATCATATCAGTAAAAAGAGGGACAACAAATCTTGCAAACACTGAAACCTTGACTCTGATGTCTCAGTTAAAGGCTCATGAATTTGAGTTGAACGGTGTAGGCAAGACACGCAAAGAGAGGCACACAAGGCCGCAGTAATCGTTGCACCTCAAAGAAAGCAAAATAGCTGACACAAAACGGCAAAGAGACACAAGAGCTGAAGGAACATGTAGCTTTACTGGTTAAACGTTTTGACAGGTTTAGGAAGAAGAATCAATTCAAAGGAGGTTCATCATCAAACAAGAAGTCAAGCTCAAGCAAAGACATGAAGAAAAGGGATGATGAATACATATGCTTCAACTATATGAAGAAAGGTCATTTCAAGGTGATTGCCTCAAGAAAAGACAAAGATGAGGATAAGAAGAAGTACAAGACAACTGAAAAGAGAAAGAGTAGGAAGGCACTCAAAGCTGAGACTAGCAGTGAAAGGAATGAAGAAACGTCTGAAAATGAGTCTGATGATGATGAAGCTGACAGCTCATACAATCAAAAGGCTTACTTATGCCTTATGGCTATAAAATCAAATGAAATAGAAGTAACTTCTAGTTCATATTCATCATCAAGAGCATCCACATCTGATACTACACAATCCTCTATTCTCCCATTAGACTATGCAAATCTAATCCAAAATCTTATGAGCAAATTTGAAAAAATTGAGATGACTCATGAAATCTGGAACAGGAGTGTGAGAATCTAAGAGAGGAAAATAGAAGGCTAAAAGAAGAACTGGATGAACTAAAAGATGAACAAAAAAGTAAAGAAGTAAACTCACCTGATCAACAAACAGCAGATGTACATACATCTGGTGTTGAAAGACCAGCTGAGAAAACCTCCCTACCAGTTAAGTTCACCATTGCACCACTTAGTGCACCAGCTTACAAACCCCCAAAAAGGTTTGGATCTATATCTTGTCTTGGCTACAACAGTCAGGATGAAAATAGAAACAATAGACAACACAATTCTGAATCCAGGACCAAGACTGGACCAAAATTCAGAAATGGACAGACCATAGTTTCAATCACTCATCCTACACTGATGAAGTCAAAACCTAGTGTAGTGAAACAGCAGTGTAAATCATCAATCCAGCCAAATAAAGGCAAAGGAGTTCAGAAAGGTAAGGGAAAACTTTACCCTTTTGAGGATGATTGGAATATTACACCCCCAAAATATAAGAAGAAACCATTTCATAACATGCATTATGTGTTTAAGAAAAACCAGCCAAGGCATATTCCTGGACACAAGAAGCAGCATGGAAATAAGTTTCTTTCTACATATTGGAGAGTTAAAAAGCATGCAAATGCACCAAAAAGTAGAGAAAAGTATCATAATACCTTTAGGAGAAACACTAGAAGTTATTCTGCCATTCCTTATACATATGAAGTTAATGACTTTAATTATCCAAAAAGAAGATCCTTTGGATACACACTAGGAGTATGAGGCATGATCGCTATGTGTATGGACCCAAACAAGTGTTGGGTACCTAAACAAAATTAATTTATTTTGTAGGATGTCTGGTACATAGACAGTGGATGTTCCAGACACATGACATAAAACAAGGGATGGCTCACTAACTTTAAAGCTTTTGATGGACCCAAAGTTACTTTTGGAGGCAAAGAAAACCTCATAAAATTAAGGGGAAGGCATAATGCTCACAAACAGCTTTGAAGATTCAAAATATGGCTTATGTTAAAGGACTTAATTTCAATCTACCAAGTATCAGTCAATTTTGTGACAAAGGCTACAATGTGCACTTCAACAAGGAAGGATGCAAAGTGATTCATAGTCAAACCAACACAGTTGTACTTGCAGGAAGGAGAGAAGACAACATGTATGTGGTAGATTGAAAGACAGCAAGAGCAGAAACATGTTTGCTTGTCAAAAGTAAACAATCAACCAGCTGGATTTGGCATAGGAGATCGACTCATCTCAACTTCAAAACCATCAACACACTGTCAAGGAACAAGTTAGTTGAAGGCATACCAGAGATCACATTCAAGAAAGAAAGTCTATGTGATGCATGTCAAAAAGGGAAGCAAATAAAAAGTTCTTTCAAGTCAAAGCCCTATCAATCAACAACAAGAATCTTACATCTATTGCATATGGATCTTTTTGGACCAGTCACTCCAGTCAGTGTAAGTGGAAAGAAATACACTTTAGTACTGGTGGATGACTTTTCCAAATTCACCTGGACCATATTCATGAACAAGAAAAGAGAGACACTCAAAAAGTTGCAGATTCGCTAAGAAGAATTCAAAATGAGAAGGAACTGAAGATTATAAAGATCAGAGCAGATCGAGGTACAGAGTTTCTAAATGAAATTATCAGAACCTACTATGAAGAAAATAGAGTACTGCATCAACTATCAGCAGCAGGGACTCCACAACAGAATGGTGTAGCAGAAAGAAGAAACAAGACAATCAAAGAAGCAGTCAGAACAATGATTGCAGAAACATGCTTCCCAAAGAGATTTTGGGCTGAAGAAACAAATACAACATGCTATACTCAAAATAGATCATTCATCAACAAACATCATGGACAAACTCCATATGAAATATGGAATTGAAGAAAACCTAACATCTCACACTTGCCTATGTTTGGATCTAAATGTTTTGTTTTGAACAGGAATCAGTTGCATACTTTTGATGATAAAGCTGATGAAGCAAGATTTATGGGATACTTAGACACTAGAAAAGCCTTCAGAGTGCTCAACAAAAGAACCTTGGTGATTTAAGAATCAATTCATGTAGTCTTTGATGAACCAAACACAAATGGTGAAAGCTTTCAAGAATTTGAAGAAGAAGGTGTCAAAGACAAGTTTATATGAATACAATAAAGATCAAAGCTACCATTCGAATCATAATTTTGGAAATCAAGATGAGTCACCAGCAATACAATGTAAGAGGCACTAGCACAAGAACATGAAGTCGATACACAAACCGAAGTTGTGGAAGCCCTAAGTCAAGAACATCTTCACCCCGACCACAATCAAGCAAGAGACCATCCCGAAGATCAAGTCATTGGAGATATTCATACAAGAGTCGAACTGTAAGACAACCTGGAGAATATGCTAACATGTTTTCTATCACAAGTGGAACCCAAGACAATGGATGATGCAATCCAAGATCGATCGGATTACAACCATGCAAGAAGAACTAAATGAATTTGAAAGAAATGATGTCTAGGAAATTGTTGATAGACCAGACATAGGCAACATCATTGGAACAAAATGGGTATTCAAAAACAAGATGGATGAACAAGGAGCGCTTGTCGAAACAAAGCAAGGCTAGTTGCAAAAGGCTACTCTCAAGTAGAAGGAATAGATTATGATGAAACCTTTGCACCAAAGAGCAAGATTGGAAGCAATCAGACTCTTTCTAGAATTTGCAGCCCACAGAGACTTTGAAGTTTATCAAATGGATGTTAAGAGTGCATTTCTTAATGGACTTTTGGAAGAAGAAGTATATGTGGAACAACCTCCTGGTTTTCAACTAAAAGGAAAAGAAGATAAAGTATACAAGCTCAAGAAAGCACTTTATGGACTCAAACAGGCACCCAGAGCCTGGTATGAAACACTATCACAATTCCTGATCAACAATGGATTGAACAAAGGAACCATTGATAAGAGTCTTTTCAAGCTACATGAAGGAACAAGCACATTGTTAGTCTAAATTTATATTGATGACATTATATTTGGATCAGAAGATGAGAAGCTATGTGAGAAATTTGCAAACTTAATGAAAAGTAAATTTCAGATGAGCATGATGGGAGAACTGAATTACTTTCTTGGAATACAAGTAAAGCAAATGAAAGATGGAATCTTTATCAATCAAGCCAAGTACACAAAAGACTTGATACACAAGTATGGCATGGTCACAAGTGGCACATCAGATACACCAATTTATGCAAGAGCTATTCTTAGAAAAGATCAAAGTAGGAAGGATGTTGATCAGAATATTTATAGAGGAATCGTTGGATCCCTACTTTATCTAATTGCAAGCGCACCTCATATAGCTTTTGCGGTAGGAGTATGTGCAAGATTTCAAGCTCAACCAAAAGAATAACATCTTCCAAAGACCAAGAGAATAATCAAATATCTGAAGAACACCATCAATGTTGGAATTTGGTATCCAAAAGATGGAGGATTCAAGATGATTTCATATTCAGACTCTGATTATGCTGGATGCAAGATAGATAGAAAAAGCACCTCTAGAACCTGCCAAATGTTGGGCAGCAGACTAGTATCTGGTTCAGTAAAAAGCAAAATTCTATATCCACATCAACAGCTGAAGCAAAATATATAGCAGCAGGCAGTTGTTGTGCATAAGTACTATGGATCAGAAAACAACTAAGGGATTATGGAATGGAGGAGAAGACAATTCCAATCATGTAAGACAACACAAGTGCAATATCTATCAGTGAAAATCTAGTATTGCATTCAAGAACAAAACATATTGATGTGAGGCATCATTTTATCAGAGACTATGTTAAAGAAGAAGATGTTATTCTTAGATACATACCAACTGAAGATCAATTGGCTGACATCCTCACAAAACCACTCAGTTAGGAAAGATTTAGCAAGCTAAGAACTGAATTGGGAATGATAGAAATTGACTAAGTACAAAGGAGCAGCTAACTGGAGTAATCAGCTAAGTAACTTCACCAGCTGAATGAACCTTTGCCGTTATGGTACTCAGTGAAGACAACTACACCGATTGTTAGGAACAATTATATACAGTAGCTCAGTAAAAAAGTCACTACACCAACTTAGTGACCAGCCAAGTCACTTCACCGAAATATAGACCGGAGTCAATAGGGAATTAAAGTGTGAGCTAAATCAGCCTTACACACGTGGAAAATCAAGAAATTATGGAAGATTATACTGAGGAAAATTACACACGTGGAGATCTATTCATAATCGTTGAGGTAACTATACTATTTTCAAATTACAAACGCCTCGATATCCGGGATATTATCATTACTTACCTCAATCCACTCCCCCACTACACTCAAATATCGTGATTTATATACATAAAATCACGCCATTACGTCACAAAATCCTTCCATATTCAACCACGTTCACACTACCAAAAATCATACTATTTAAACAACACTTAGAGATTTTTCAGAAATCTTTACGTTCACTTGCAAAACATAAGCCCTACAATCTTGCCAAATCAAAGCTTTTTCCAAAAAACGCAAACTCCCTCAAAAATTGCCATAGGAAAACATTACGAAAAATCGATCATTTCTGGGTCATTTTTTAGGCCTGAAAACTATCTACCAATCTACGAAATCGATGCACAAGCCAGACGACTAGTTGATGGCTGTAAATATGGGGTTAATGACTAAGCCCCCCAATCACTAGGATATGCTATGAAAACCTGATTGCATTCTGAAAAAATACAAAGTTTGTGCCCAGCACAAAGAAAACCGATCTAGATTGCATTAGGAGTAGTATATATGGAAAAGCAGTGGTTATCACACCTGGTCTTCTCAGCAGATTTCTCAATCTTCCCAATACTGGTCCGGTTGATGTGAAAGACATACAAATCGACGTCAAAACATTCTGGGCCAAAATATCCAAGATCCCTCTGAAGAACAAAGCAAGACAAACAACCTTCAAAGATCAGCACTCAAATGACTATTTGCTGAATTTGCACCAGTCATCACCAAAAACATTGAAGGAAGAAAAGGGTCGATGGAGAACTTGACTGAGCTACGGGTCAAGTTAATGGCGATTATCTATCAAGGTATTCCCTTTGACTGGTCACAACTTGTCTTCAACAGGTTGAAGGGCCAAATCCAGAAGGAAATTGATTCACCAAGCAAGGGTTTGCAGAAGAAAGGTGAGTTTTTGGAGAGGAAATCTTATGGGTTCGCTCTTCAACAACTGTTTGATAAACTAAAGGTGAAACCCATCTTTCTGCAACCTCAACACAAGGCCAAGGAGATGTTTACATATGTAAAGGCTTCCTAAAAACCCAAACCCACCGTCGGAAGTAAAAGGAAAGAGCCTGAAAGCGGCAGATCAGGAGTGGGAAGAAGAGCCAGATCTCAGAATGCATAAGATGATACCCCTGTGATCGGTGCCAGCAACCAGGATAACCCAGTGGTGATTAGTGATGATATATCAACTGAGGAAGAGAAACAAGAAGAAGTCACCTATCTGGAAGAAGGTTAAGAAGGATATCGTCTTACTTCATCTGATGAAGAATATGCCATCAAAATCGAGGAGGAAAGAGTTGAAGAAGAGCCACATGAAGGTGATCAAGAAAAGATGGATCTTCGATGATGACGACAATTCAAGAAGTAATTCTCAGGAGCATCAAGCCAAAGTGACAAACAAACGGCCGAGTGAGCCACCGGTGATAAAACTCACTCTCTTTGAACATGTCCGCACCAAGACATTAATAAACGGGAACACCAAAGAGAATCAACTAAGTCTCTGACATATGAAGAAGACAATCAGTCCTCACAGGGCCAGTAATAGCACACAACTCTCAGCAACCTCTATCTGATCCTGAGATTGCTGAATAAAAGAAAGAAGAAGAGAAAGAAAAGGAAGAGGAAGAGGAAGAGAATGAGGAAGACAAAGAATAAGAGGCTGATGCATCAGCACCAACAGAAGTTGATCTAGAGAGAATTTTCAACTGGACATTCAACCTTTAATTGTGGACATGGAGAGGCGAAGACCACAAAGAGCAAAATCTGAAAAGTGCATTAAGGAGTGATGCCACCTCCTTAAATCACAAAATTGAGGCCCTCATCACCACATTAAGGTTCAAGATGAAGTAATGGAGAAACAGAATGACTTACATAGCAATCTACAACATCTCATCCCCTATCATTCAAAACAAATCTTGAGTTTCTTGTCGACAAGATTGATGGAAATCACAAACCTCCGTGGATTACTCGAAAGCAACAACTCCACCATCCGGATGAGGTTATGGATTACTCGGGAAGCAACTCATCACCCTACTCAATGTCACCTGGAGCCACAAACAAAATTCTTGAGGAATGATTTAGCCCTCTCCCAGAGTATGAGGCAGCAAATAAAAGTCTTGAAGCATGGTTTGGTGCTTCCAAAAAGGAGGAAGGAAGCTCAAAGCCTAAAAGCTCCAAAGTGGAAAGAAGGAAAGCCCAACAGACAAGGGCAAGGGCATCAAAGGCAAAGGCATCAGTTTGAAGAAAAGAAGAAGTAGCCCTTTGTTGAATCTTATTATTGGAATTATTTCTATGCCTTTGATTTTATTAAAAAGATGCAATACCTTATTGCCCTTGAATGGATGAATAAAATTTCAGATTTTTTTTTCTACGGATTATTATGAAAAAGTTTGAGTGAACTTCAGTTCTAGGTAAGTTTAATAAGGGACACAGACTCGGTTGACTTATCTAGAAGCTGAAGGCTGAGGGAACAAACTCAGAAAATGAAGAACTAAGGGACACAGACTCAATTATTGAAGAATGAAGAACTGAGGGCTCAAACTAAGTTATGAAGATTAAAGCGAGATCAGAAAGTTAGAATTCAGGAAAGTCTGTGATGGCCTGAACTAACTTTATGGATATTGTATGAAGACCAAAGAATCGTAAGGACAATGATATCTTAGATGATTTATTTTTAAGATATGGTGTACACTGATTAAGTCAAATGAATAGATTACTAAGTTTTGAAGAAAAGTAAAAACTCTGTTAATGCTCTAAGTCAGTTGACAAACTGATAACTGACATACTCAGACTAAAACAGATCAAGATACTCAGTTATAGGGTTAGTCATCCAAAGAACTGAATTTACATGTATTTGTTACAAATCAAGCTATTTTATTGGATGAAGCACTGACATGTCAGAACGGTCACTGACATCTGAAAATATAGCCGTTGATAGAATTCAAATTCAAGCAAGATGAACGTTGGACCTCACACTATAAATAGAGGACATGGCATCAAGTATCAACACCAAGAATCGAACGCAAGAATAAAAGTTTTATTGTGCCCAAGTCGTGTTCATCCAAATTGCTATCAATGTTTGCGCTCTACAAGATCATATCCGAAATTCTTCAAGTTTTCAAGCTACGAAGACTAAAACAAGAATCCGACAACTTAGAAGAACCATGAGCAAGAATCAATTTCTTGATTCTCTCGCTTCAACTTTGATTTTTATCAAAGGTTTAGACTTTGAAGCAATCCGGTTTAGGATTTGCCAATATGATTGTCGCTTTTGCAATCGGGTAGAATGTGTTTGTGGTGGAGTGTGAGATGAGGCAATACAACCCTCTAAGGACCAGTGTTTCAAGCAGTTGTAGAGCAACAATCTCTCATATTCTACAGTTGGTTAGATAGTGAAGCTAGGGGTAACCGGCTACCTCAAAGAGTTCGAGTGGAATTTTCCTTCTACATCACAGGGGAAGAGTGGACTGACAAGATTACACCACCTGGAACCACTATTATTCTTGCCTTACTTATCAGTATTTGTGATTATTTGCATATAAGTTTTTCATACAGCATAACTGAACAAACTATATTCACTCACAGTTCACAAACTGACACTCACCAGAATATAGTTTTGCATACTCATCAGCTTTTTCTTAGACACAACAAGATCCGCATATAGGCTAAAACTTATCCGCTGCCGGTTGACTCAGCTTCAGCATAAGTCTATTTTGATTTATACTCAGTTAAATCAGCTCAACTCCACACAAGTTTAAAACTGGCCTAATCAGACTTAAAATCTAGTTTTTGTTGACAAGTTTATTCACCCCCCTCAAAACTTGTGTCAGCCTTTCCAAGGAACCAACAATTGGTATCAGAGCCAGGTTCTTTAACAAGTCATTGTTAAAAGCTCATTTGTTTTCATTATTCTCTTTACTTGTTCTCCTGAAAAAGCTCCATTTTCAAATTTCATTTCTTGCATAAACTCACTCACACTATGGATAAGACTATGCCAGACAGATGCTCATGTGCAACATGGACTGTTTTGATGAATAAAGACGTCATTTGCAAGCTTTTCTTGCTGCTACTTATGATGAGATGATGGAAGTACTTATCGATGGACCTATCCAAATCACTCACATTCAAACTGTTAATGGAGATCAAGTCAGAGTCCCCAAGCCCAAAAGCAAGTGGAATAATGATGTTTGAAAAAGAAACAATCTCAACAATGTTGCTATGGTTATAATTCTAAGAACCTTGATAGCAACATGTACCTAAAAGTCAAAGAGTGTACAACCGCCAAAGAAATGTGGGAAAAACTACAAATTGATCTCAGTGAAGGAACTCGACTCTATCAAAGAGAACAAGATCTCAGACGCCAAACAAAAGTTTCATGACTTTAAAATGAAACCTGGAGAAATCATTGAACAAATGGAGACGAGATTCAGCGTGATCATAGATGAATTAGCTCTACTCAAGATAGAATACACCAAGAAGAAATTCAACAGCAGAATTTTGAAAGCGTTACCCTCATGTTGGAAAATAAAGGTTACAACCATGAAAGAGTCAAGGAAGCTTGATGAATTCGGTGAGGATTTTACAATCACATCAAGAATGATCAAAGCCTTGAGGAACCCAAAACAACAATCTCTTACAAAGCAAAGATCCAATGACAATCAAGAAACTTCCTCCAAGAATCGTCAACAATTAAATGAAATGGAAGAACAGATGGCACTCATGATGAACATAATTAGAAGAATGAAAAGTGGACAACCAGTCACTCGGAAGTACATCAAAAAGACTTCTGAGAAAAGAAAAGATGATGAATATCTTTGCTTTAACTGCAAAAAGCCTGGACATTACAAAGCTGAATGTCTAGAGCTGACTGGTAAGAAGACTCAGCAATGAAGAACCAGTAGAAAGGCTCTCTTAGATGGAGATGAGTCAGACTTTGAAGTCGGGCAATCGAAAGACTCTGATGATGATCTGACTCGATGGCTCACATGGAATATTCAATAGAAGTGTGTGAATCCAACTTTAAATATACCTTAGCACAGATTTCCATGCAAAATGCTTGTTCTTCAACTACTGATTCCAATCCAAGAAATCTAGAATTAGAAGAAACTCTTGAAGAATTGATGAATCATCGGGTGACTATACAAGCTGGTTATGAATCAATTAAAGCAGAAAAAGAAGCTCTATTTCTAGAAGTCGGAAGATTGAAGGCTGAATTGAACATGTTGAAACTGACCAGAAGTGACAAAGCAAAGCATCGATGTCACCCTCTCTGCATCGCAAAGAAAGCAAAGAATCGAATCTTTGCTCAATCAAGTTCAGCTACTGGATTTAAATCTGGAAAGCCATATGGAGACAGAACTGGCCTAGGATTTGATACATCGCAAACTTCAAAGGAAAGAACGAGCAAAGTCATTGAACCTAATGTCAAACCGGCGTTAAGTTGGTAGTCGGGCAATTTCCTCAATCGAGAAGCATGTTGAACCGGTAAAACCGGCCCACATGAATCAACTCGCCTCAGGATCGCTTTTCCAAGAAGTCACCAAGTCCAATAACAAGAGCACATCTAGATGTAAATCATTTGCACATCAATGAAACAGAAATGTTAGATCAATTTCCAGATCTACAAGAGCTGAATACGTCAAGAACTAGAAAAACTTCAGTCAGAGTAAATCCAAGATTGTTAATCATTCAAAGATTCACACAATTAGAGGGAAAGGCAGATTATTTCCCAGTAAAGATGATTAGAATTTTTCTGAACCTATTATTAAAACTGATAGAAACAATCATTCAAGACAGAAAACTTATCACAAGTTTTAGTCCAAGACTAAGCAAAGGACTTACCCCAAGTCCTCACAGAAGCCTCAATACATAAGTCAAGATCAGAGGAATGAATGATGGTTATTCTGATCTTCAATAATAGAAAGCATCATGGAAACCGATTTGTAGCCAAAGGAGAGATCATATAAATAAGGCACATTCTAGAAGCAGATACTATGCGAGTGTGGCTTATATATATGAAAACAAGTGCAACAATTTCCAAAGAAGAACTTATAGAAATATCCCCCGAGTTGTACTTACAACTGACCCATATGGACCCAAACAGAGTTAGGTACGTAAAACCTTTTAATTTGTCTTGCAGGATATTTGGTATATTGACAGTGGATGCTCAAGACACATGACAATGAGCAAAGACTGTCTAGTTAGTTTTGTTGCTAATGATGGACCAAAAGTCAATTTTGGAAGCAAGTACAGACCTGGATATACAAAAGGTTATGGAACACTGATCAGAAAGGAACTCATAATCAAGAACATATCATATTATGGAAGGACTTCACTACAACCTTCTCAGCACAAGTCAATTCTATGGCATGGGCTACAGAGTCGCATTTGATAAGGAGTTATGCATCGTTGTCAGCGAATCAGATTTTCAAGTAGTTTTTGCTGGAAGAAGAAAAGAGAATATATATGTTGTAGATTGGTCAACAGCAGTCTCAGAGACTTGTTTACTTGTGCATACCAAATCAAAAGTCAGATGGAAATGGCACAAGAAATTGAGTCACCTCAACTTTGATGACATCAACACACTGGTAAAAAAGCAATTAGTAATCGGATTGCCTGAGATTTCTTACAAGAAGGATAGCTTATGTGATGCTTCCCAGAAAGGAAAGCAAGTAAAAGCAAGTTTCATGACAAAATCTCAGCATTCAACTTCGAAAGTCCTAGAACTTCTACACATGGACTTATTTGGACCAGTCACACCTATCAGCGTCAGTGGAAAGAAGTACACATTGGTAGTAGTGGATGATTTCAAGATATACATGGGTAATTTTCATGACAAAGAAGAGTGAAACCAAGCAACAACTCACAGAACTTCTCAAGAGACTCCAAAACCAGAAAGGTGTAGCAGTTGTCAAGATTAGATCAGATAAAGGAACTGAATTCCTCAACAATATAATCATAGAATATTGTGGAGAAAATGGAGTGCAACATCAACTTGCAGCCACAACAACACCTCAGCAAAATGGAGTAGCTGAAAGAAGGAATAGAACTCTTAAAGAAGATGGGAGGACAATGATCTGTGAATCAAAGCTACCAGAAAGTTATTGGGCAGAAGCAGTTAACACAGCTTGCTACACACGGAACAGAACTCTCATGAACAAAAGACATAAAAAGACACCATATGAGATTTAAAACAGGAGAAAACCAAATGTCTCATATTTTCATGCCTTTGGAAGCAAATGCTTCATCCACAATAATGGAAAGGATCAACTTAAGGCTTTTCAACCTAAAGCTGACGAAAGAATAATTTTGGTATACTCAAGTGTCAGCAAAGCTTTAGGAGTACTGAACAAACGGACACTCAAGTATGAAGAATCTATACACGTAGTTTTTGATGAACCAAACTTTCCTGGTGATATAATGGAAGATAAACAAGAAACAGTTTCTCAGTCTCAGTTACCAAAAATACCAGAATCAGTTTTTGTCGACATGGAGAGATTTAGAAGTTCCGAATCCTTAGATCAGGATCAGCCTCAGTTTCCAACACGAACAACCTACAGTTGAACAACATGAGATTGACCAAGTTCAAGATAATCAAGCTCAAGGAAATCAAGAATAAGTTCATGAAGATCCAGTACAACAGAATGAAGTCCCTCTTATGCAACCCCCTGTACATCAATGGACGAGAGATCACCCTGAAGATCAGGTGATTGGTGATTCTCAACAATGAGTTCGTACAAGAAATTAGTTAGATACTATGATTTCTTGATTTTTATCTCAAACTGAACCTAAAGATATAGTAGAAGCACTGAAAGATACATATTGGATACTAGCCATGCAAGAAGAACTCAATGAATTCGAAAGAAATCACGTTTGCGAACTGATGGATAAAGCAGATCATGTCAACATAATGGGCACCAAATGGGTATTCAGAAATAAGCTTGATGAAGATGGAAACATTGTGAGAAATAAAGCAAGGCTTATAGCAAAAGGTTACTCACAAGCAGAAGGGATAGACTTCGATGAAACTTATGCTCCAGTTGTAAGGTTGGAAGCAATCAGATTATTTATTGCCTTTGCAGCTCATAACAAGTTCAAAGTGTATCAAATGGACGTTAAAAGTACATTATTGAATGGGATACTTGAAGAACAAAATCAATGTACAGCAACCACCAGGTTTTGAAATTAAAGATCAAGCTGATAAAGTCTTCAAATTGAGAAAATCTCTTTATGGACTGAAGCAGGCACCAAGATCGTGGATTCAAATCAGAAACCGTCAGTCCTATCTATACACTCACTATATATCCCTCATTATCATATATCCTCTTTACACAAAATTCAAATTTCCTCTCTTTCTCTCTCTCTCAAAATACTTAGAAAAATTCTTACAATGGCCGCCTCTAAACACACTTACGAATCCAGATTAATCGCTATTGTACAAGGCCTCTCTTTTGAAGAATTTGAAGAATTTTTCAACAATACTCTTCTCGCTAGTCATATAAGCAAAAATATCATGAATACGCAAGGCTTGAGAAACCTTTTGGAAGTAAAATTTCAAAAAGATCTTGACTTGGAAGGGATATTGCAATTCTGGGAAAATATGAAGATGGTGAAAAGCTCCCGGATAACAAAAGTTCATGGAGAAAATGTTGTTATCAACGAAGAGATTATAAGACAGCTATTCGATTTCAAGAATCCACTTGTTGAATCAATAGACCTAGCCTATTTACCGCTCAAGCATGAAGCTTTTCTCAATCAGATTTCAGCAACAGATCAGCTTGCCACTCTCAATATGAAGCTCAACAGTCTCAAAACTGAATTTTCCCTACTCAGTAGATGGATCAGCAAGAATGTCATAGAACATTTCAAAGGGTTGGATAATTTATCTAAAGATGGGATATATCTAATGAACATCTTATAGGATGAACTTGAATTCAATTGGGCAGGATATGTGTTCAACCAGATCAAGAAACAACACATAGCTGAGTTAGCTTGTGTTAGCAAGGCCAAAGCTGAAGGAAGACAATTAGTTGGCAGATTTTGGTTGAAGATATCACTCAGCAGAGTAATTCAGCGTTATTTGGAAAGACTAAGTGAAGGTAAAAAGGGAGAAAAAAACTGTTGTTGCATCTACAAACACTGAGAAAATTACAGCAGTGGTAAGTTCAAAGGTACAGACTTCCCAACCTGAAGCCAATAACAAGACTGTGTCTCAGCAAATAGCTCAACAAAAAGGAGTTAAGCGGAAATCTGACTCACAGAAAGTTAAGTCGGTTGGAAGGCATTTGTTCCCAGGTACTTCAAGCAAGATAGCACCAACTGAGGGGGTACAACCTGACAACTGAAGACAGTCAGTTTACTGAAGATGTTTCTCAAAAGAAGCAGAAGATTTTAGAGAAACAAGTTTCTGCTACGGATATCAATCAAGAGCAACAACAAATTTAGCAGCAACCAACTCATCAACAACGATCAGAATACATATTTGAACCAGAAAGAATCATCACTCTAATGAGAATTAAGCTCAAGACTGAAGATTCAAGAGAATCTATCAAAGATGTTTTACAAAGTGAAGAGAAGCTATTTTTGGACAACCTCAAAATTGAAGACTTATATGCATTGTTTTCCTATGGATGAATTTCTCACCAAATGCTATAAGAGAATCGAAGAAATAGCTCAAAGAAGAGAATCAATTACATAATCTATACCGAATGATGTTTTAAGGAAGAAAGATGATGATAAAGATGATAATTCAAGGATATAAGCAGAACAGAGGACAGTTTTACAGCCAGGCGCACAACCTGAAGGTCAAGAAAGGAAAACTGATACTCAGAAGGAAGAATTTCCAGTTGGAGATAAGACAACTGACAATCAGAAGAAAGCACAAGAATCTGATAATCAACAACTGATGGTGTTAGAAAGAGAGAAGTTGATCGAACTGAAAGATTGACAGCTGAAGAACTGAACAAGGTCCAATCAACCTTGGACAGTATGCACTATCAAAAACTTGAATATAATGCTCTACTGTCAAGGATTTATGGATATTTGGATCACAGGAAATAGACTGATGCATGTCTCAGTTCATACCAAACTAGACACTATCAAGAAGACAACTTCTAACTTAGTTTCCGAAAATCTTAAACTGGAAGAAAAGTTTGATGTCACAACCATGAAGGATCGTGAAACTCAAGTTAAAGCAAAATGGCACCTGATTCAGAGAATTTATGGCCTAGAAACTCATCTTAAGGCAGTTCTAACTTCTCAAAAAGGCATATCAGAAGATCAGAAAGAAACTCATCTCTTGATCAATCAAATGTATGGTGCCAAAAAAGGGGAAGTAGAAGAAGAAAAGTTGAAGTTACAAGAAGAGAAACTGAAGCTAGAAGCTGAACTGACAGACTTGAAGAAAGAGAAATCATCAGCAACCGAATCCTATATCAGACAAACTGAAGAACTCAATGATGAGCAGCTCATCTTGAAATACAGCAACCTGGAGATAAAAGAACTACTCTTACACAGGATTTTTGGATGAAATTTGGCAGAGATTACAATCATACCAAGACCAAGTACAAATACAGGAATTATGAAGAATCTCTTAATTACTTCTTTTCAGATGTTTATTACACTCAGAAAATGGAAAATCACAAGAAAATGAGAAACATTGAAGCTAAATTTTCCAACAATAACAAGAAAGAACAAATGGAGTTCGATGTGGAAGAATTTGAAAAGTACTACAGAGACAACACTGATCTTCCTAAAGTAATTCTTTGGAGAAAATGGAAGTTATCAAGCCATGTTGATTATCTCAAGGCCATCTCCAAAGAAGATATAAAGTTGGAGAATGAATATCATTTCCATGACAAACATAGAAAATTCATTCTAGTTACTCAGAAAGCTGATTAGCTTATTTTTCAGTTTAATTGACAATTGTGTAACTTGTTCCAGTTTTTTAGAATCTTAATCATATATCCAGTTTCCAATTTTACCTTGTTTGGCATTGTTTTTATCTTTAAGATTTTCTTTCTAGGAGGGTTTTGGAATCATCAAAAAGAGGGAAATTGTTGGAAATAAAATTTATGTTTTGATGATGATTCATCTTATTTATCTATTTGTTTACACCCCATTGATGAAGTGCTGAAGCTAGCTGTTATAGTGAAAAGCTAAAAGATGTCTAGAAATAAATGTATAGGATTTATTAGAGTCTGATAATTGTATAGGTTAGATCAGACAAGCACTGTAATAGTTAGAGTGTCGTAGAACTGAAAACAAGAAATCATCTAAGAGACTGGATATTGACCAAAACTGAAAAAGTTACTCAAAACTGAATAAGGTAAGTTCGCTGAGGGACACAGACTCTGTTGACTTATCTAGAAGATGAAGAACTGAGACATATACTCGGTTGACTTATCTAGAAGATGAAGAACTGAGGGAACAAACTCAGTGGATGAAGAACTGAAGGACACAGACTTAGTTATTGAAAATGAAGAACTGGGGGTTCAAACTCAGTTATGAAGATTAAAGCCGAGACTGTAAAGTTAGAATTCAGGTATGTCTGTGATGGCCTGAACTGACTTTATGGATCTTGTATCAAGACCTAAGAATCATAAGGAGAATGATATCTTAGAAGATTTACTTAAGGATATGGTGTACTCTGATTAAGTCATATGAAATCCGATGAATAGAGTACTATGTTTTGAAGAATAGTAAAAACTCAGTTAATGCTGTAAGTCATTTGACAAACTGATAACTGACATACTCAGATTAAAACTGATCAAGATACTCAGTTTTAAAGCCAGTCATCCAAAGAACTAAACTTACATTTGAGCATTACAAATCAAGAAATAGTATTGGATGAAGCAATGACATATCAGAACGGTCACTGAAATTTGACATATGAAAATATAGCCGTTGGTAGAATTCAAATTCAAGCAAGATGAACATGGAACCACACACTATAAATAGAGGATTTGGCATCAAGGATCAACACCAAGAATCGAACGAAAGAATACAAGTTTTATTGTGCCCAAGTCTTGTTCATCTGAATTGCTATCAATCTTTACGCTCTACAAGATCATATCCAAAATTCTTCAAGTCTTCAAGCTACAAAGACTAAATCAAGAATCCAACACTTAGAAGAAACACAAGCAAGAATCAATTTATTGATTCTCAGCCAAACTTTGATTTTTATCAAAGGTTTAGACTATGAAGCAATCCGGTTTAGGATTTGCCAAGGACATTTGTCGTTTTGGCAGTCGGGTACACTATGTTTGTGGTGGAGCTGGAGAAGAGGCAATACAACCCTCTAAGTACCAGTGTTTCAAGAAGTTGCAGAGCAGCAATCTCTCCTATTCTACAGTTGTTTAGATAGTGAAGCTAGGGATTATTCAAGGACTATCAATTCGGACTTTTTGTAACCGGCTACCTCAAAGAGTTATAGTTGAATTTTCCTCCATCACCATAGGGGAAGAGTAGACTGACAGGATTACCCCACCTGCAACCACTATAATTATTGCCTTACGTACTTTACGTATTTACTTTCTGTTATTTAGCTTATTAGTATTTGTGATTATTTTCATATAAGTTTTTCATACAACATAACTAAACAAACTGATATTCACTCACAGTTCACAAATTGACATTCACCATAATTCAGTTTTGCATACTCATCAGCATTTTCTTAGACACAACAAGATCCACATAAAGGCTAAAACTTATCCACTGCCGGTTGACTCAGTTTCAGCATAAGTCAGTTTTGATTTATACTCAGCTAAGTCAACTCAAGTCCACACAAGTTTAAAACTGACCTAATCAGACTTGAAATCTAGTTTTTGGTGACAAGTAAATTCACCCCCCCCCCCCTCTAAACTTGTGTCAGCCTTTCCAAGGAACCAACAGGCTTCGTAGACGGAACAATTAAAAGGCCAGAAGCAGATTCAGCCGACTTCCATGCATGGAGGCATTCTGATACAATGGTGAGATCATGGATCTTGAATTCTATTGAAAACACCACTGCACAAAGTTTAATGTGCTTCAAGAATGCATATTCAGTATGGAAGAATTTTACATCAAGGTTTTCAAATGTTGATGCATTAAAACTTTCAGACCTTGAAGAAATGCATCTACTGAAACAAGGCACAGATTCTGTCAATAAATATTTTACAAAATTGATGATTCTTTGGGAAGAAATCAAGACCATCGGGCCTATGACAACATGTTCCTGTGATCCTCAATGTCACTGCAATGCAATCAGCAATCTGATGGATTATATGGAGGCTAAACATGTCATGAAATTCCTTAAAGGATTAAGGGATGAGTTTGAACCAATGGCCTCACAGGCAATGTTGATGGTGCCTTTTCTAGAAATTCATGATGCATTTGGAATGGCAATCAAGTTTGAGAGACATAAGTCATATGTGGCTAACAAGGCCAAGAATCAAGATTCCATGGTCCTATTGTCACAAAAGAATGGACAGGGACACAATCAGGCTGTCAGCAGACCTAACTCTGCTGCAAATCCCAGGCCTAAAAATCCCAAAAATATGCAATGTAGTTTCTAGATTCAATGGCCATACTGAGGAGACTTGTTACAAGAAGAATGGCTTTCCCCATGGTTTCAAGTCAGAAAGGGCAAATATGGTAGAAGAGGAACAATCAGCAGAAGAAGATCATGCACCATGCATGTCTGCTGGACCAGGGTTTCCCAATCTTACTGCACAACAACTTGACAAGTTTATGGCTCTGCTGAATGATCCTTCTAGACATGCAGGGTTCGTTGTTCGCCAACCTAATGATGTTGTTACACACTACTCACCTTCTACAGGAACAGGTGACCAAAATTTAGTAAGATCAATACAATGGATCTTAGACTCTGGTGCCACAGATCACATTGTAGGATCATTAGATCTGTTAAGCAATCCCAAACGTTCATCTGGTATGAAAATAGGATTACCTAATGGAAATAATGTTTCTATCACACATGTAAGACAAGTGAGGATTAACACTCAATTGGTCCTACATGATGTGTTTTGCATTCCTCGTTTTAAGTATAACATTTTGTCTTTACCTTCTTTCATTACTCATACTAAAGGTGCAGCTGTCTTTTCTGCTAACAAGTGTGTTTTGCAGGACAAGAACAAGAACATGATTGGTTCAGCTGAGCTATAGAGAGGACTCTATGTAATGGATCAACCAATAAGACTCCTTGTTTTCAATGATGTGGCAAATCACACTCTATCTGATAGATTAGATGATGCACTTTTGTGGCATTACAGACTAGGACACTTGCCAGATAAAGATTGCAAGTCATCAGTTCACAGTCTGCTGATGTCAAATTTTGTAATCCTGATCTTTGTTATGTCGGCCCTATGGCTAAACTGAAGAAAAACCCTTTTCCTTTAAGTACAAATGTTGTAAATAGTACTTTGACCTTGTTCATATAGATATTTGAGGTCCTTTTAGACAACGTACTGTAAATGGACAACAATATTTTCTTACTAATATGGATGATTTTTCTAGATTTACTTGGGTTTTTCTTATGAGGCTTAAATATGAAGCCTCTGAACTTGTTAAATCTTTTGTTAAATTTATTTCTACTCAGTTTCAAAAAGTTATTAAAGTAATTTGATCTGACAATTGTGCAGAATTCCAACTTACTGACTTTTATGCTCAACAAGGTATTATACATCAGACATCCTGTGTCAGTACACCTAAGCAAAATGGTATTACTGAAAGAAAACATCAGCATCTGTTGAATGTTGCAAGAGGTTTGAGGTTCCAGAGTATTCTACCAATTGAATATTGGAGTTTTTGTCTTTTACACGCTATAAAAAGATTAATGCCACGCCTACACCACTGCTGAAAGAAAGCACTACACATAAAATTATTTATGGCACCAAACCAGATTATTTTGTGTTTAAATTTTTTGGTTGCTTAGTTTTTTCATGCACACTTCAGCAATATAGAACCAAATTTGACTCAAGATGTTGGACTTGTGTCTATCTTGGAAATTCAACCACCTCCAAGGGTGCTATTCTCTTAGATATTACCAACAAAGATATCTGTTGCTAGAAATAGTCATTTCCATGAAACTTATTTTCCTCTTTTTCAGCAGATGTTGGGAAGGCCTAGACATCTTGCTGACAAGCATGTTCCTTTGCCAGTAATGGACAGTTTGGATGGCCTACTGAATGAGTCAGCAGAACAACCAGCAATGTGATCAACAGCAGCTGACATATCCAATATAAGGCATGAACCAGTAAATTAGGCACATGAACCTACACAAATAAGAAGGTCCGCAAGAACAATGAAATCACCAACCTTTTATCAAGGGGGTGCTCATAATGTTCAGTAGACTCCACATCTGCTAAGTGCAGTAATGAGTCAAGACAACCTCAGCGCCTTGAAGGCCTGTTGCCTTTCTTCGTTCCACTGGAACGGCATTGTTTTCTTCAAAATTTTGAAATAAGGAAGGGGCCTCTATAACGACCTGGACAGAAATCTATTTAGGGCTGCCATCCATCATGTTAGTCTTTGAACCTCCTTAATGCTTTTTGGTGGAGGCATAGTCCGCAATGCATCTACTTTATCAGATATTCTTTGATTCCTTCCTTTGAGATCATATACCCTAATAACTTGCCCGATCATACTCCGAACGTGCATTTTTTGGGGTTGAGCTTCATCTGGGTCTGCCTGAGCACCCCGCAGACTTCTCTGGCATCCTTTAGGGACTGGTCAAGAGTACTGCTCTTGATGAGTAGATCGTCGACATACACATTCATACACCTATCGATCTGACAACTGAAAATCTTATTCACGGCTCTCTGATATGTTGCTCCAGCATTCTTCAGGCCAAAAGGCCGAGTTATGTAACAGTAGGTCCCGAGCTGCGTTATGAATGACGTTTTCTCAGCCTCATTGGGGTCCATGGCAATCTGATGATATCCTTTGTACGCGTCCAAAAATACAAATACCTCAAAATCGACTGTGGAATCCATAATTTGATCGATCTTTGGCAGGGCATAACAATCTTTAGGACAACCCTTGTTGAAGTCGGTGAAATCCACGCACATCCTCCAACAACCGTCTAGTTTCTTTACTAACACAGGGTTTGCCAACCACTCTGGTTATACTACTTCTTTGATAATATTCACTTGAAATAGTTTAGTAACTTCTTTCTGAATTGCGTTCATACGCTCTTGCGCAAAATGTCTCTTCTTTTGTTGAATTGGCTTTCTATTCGGGTCCATGTTCAGCTTGTGAACTGCAATGGCTGTGGATAAACTAGGCATATATTCAGTTTTCCATGCGAAAACATCTTTGAACCCTTTCAGTATTCCAATGAGTAATTCTTTATGTGGGTTGGGGATTCAGGCACCAAACGCTACAGTCAGTTCAGGCTGACCTTCCAAAAGACTCACATTTTCCACCTTATCTTCTGAGCAGCATGTTTCATCATCTTCTGGGAGAAGCTCCTCCATAAGAACCTGTTGGGACATAGCCTCCCCACCGGCGATGGCCGCATAGCAGCTCCTGGCTACTTCTATGTCCCCTTTGATCTCCACTGGCCCATCCATAGTAGGAAACTTAAGGCTGTTATGAGCCAAAGAGAATGCTTCTCAGAGGTCTATCAAGACCGGCCGGCCCATAATAATGTTATAGGGAGACTCAAGTGTTCCCATAGGTATAACAGGTGGCCCTGCGAACCCAAATAACGGAGCCGAGACAGGTGTTTGTTCTCGACTCTCTAATCCCATCGACTGGAAAGCGTGATGGTATAGTATGTTCACCGCGCTTCCGGTGTCCACACAAATTCTTTCTACCAGGTTCCAATTAACCACGGTTTTGATTAATAATCCTTCATTATTTATCGCCGAGGGAAAAGGGTCCCGTGGACCATATGCTACTTCACCAGAGAATCGTTGCTTTTTATTGGGGGAATCAGCAGTCCTCCTGATGTCCTCCATGCGGCCTCCATAAATGATGTTGATCGGAGATTCTAATATCCTCCAATGTACTATATTCATCTTTTTTGCTGCTAACGATTAGAACTTCATCAGCATCCCATGCTTTATCCTTCTGGAAATTCGGCATCAATGCCTGGCTTCTAGGACCTTAACCAATTACCAGTAGAAGACCTCATTCTAGCGCCAATTGACGATGCAAAATTTCGTCGGGTAATAACCTGGGCCGTTTAATCTAGTGGTGATTCAATCAAGGTAAAACAAGTAGAAAAATTTGAGAAAAATGAGAAGGTTTTTGTAGGGTGATTTAGACGGAGCTTGGGATTTTCTCAAGTTGCCTACGTATCAAAAGCCTATGTTGTAATCAAGTCTGCCGTAGATCTTATGAATGTTTATATAGGGAACACTTGTGTCCTAGACCTGCATGGGCCGTGTCCATTATGGACTCTATTTTCGTGTCTCACAACTATTATTATTATGTGTTTATCCTTGATTTTTGGAGATAATCACGGTATTTGAATGATAAAGATCATAGCCTTAACGGTTTAGGATTCTATCCATAATTATCCTGATAAACGTGTGCGACGCGCGAGCAACCGAGGTCAAGGTGACCAAGCTGCACAGATCGGCCTCTACTTTGTCCTGACCGACCTACGGTGGGCTGAGGATCAACCTGGCCAGCTTCACTTTTGAGGGCGGAGATCGACCCTTAGGTTTATATTGGGGCTCATTGCCCTTAGAGTTACGATCTCGGGTTCATTTTCATTCATGTTTGGGAATACTGTATGTAACACGTGACATGGTTAATTTTGTACTCGTCAAAAGGTATGAAAAGCAATTTAGGGTAGTTTGGTATTTTGAATCGTGGACAAGAAAATGTCTCAAAAAAAAAAAAAAATACAAAATAGCAAAAGGGTGGCTGGATTTTTTTTATTTTTTAATTCTAAAAATGCCACCTAGAGTATTCCAGTAGTGTCGTAGTTCCATTTCGTGAACTTTAGTCGTGTGGGATTATCATTATGCATATGTCTCTAGTAGGATAATTTAGAATGAATTCACAGCCACAAAGTGGAGGAGCAGGAGCTACAGGCTTCTTCCACACCCTTCTCCACTAAAGCATATCATGTAATAATAATCTGTTAGGAAAAAAACGAACCGAACGATAATCATTAACGACGGTAAAACAAAATAACAAACGGAAGGAAAAAGATAAAATACCAAATTTACGTAGTTTCCGGTAATATGCCGACTAGTCCACGGATGAAAGAAAAATATTACTATTAAGGAGGAGTACGAAAGATGATACTTTCCTGACGCCTAAAAACAATGACCAAAATAGCTATGGCGATTGAGAGTTTATCTTAATTGACAAAAATTGATACATGACAATGTACCTTGGTACACCAAAATATTAGACACAAAAGGTCACTTAAATATTAGCCTATGTAGGCTACTTCACCTAATCTTGCCGATGTGGGAAGATTACAAATTGACAAACTTTCACAACTTTGGGCTTTGGCTCACAAACATTACAAATCTTCACATTGGGACAAAAACCTCATCCAAAAATATTGATACAACTTTTTCTCCACAAACTTCAAAAGTATTCAGACTGTGTTAAATAAGTCCAAGCACTGCTTGAACATAACAAATGGACGACACTTCATATTGTCTAATTCTGAACGGGATGACATAAGGATCGCAGAATTGCCAATAACTATAGATCCCTTCAAAACATACAAACCACAAGACCTGCAAGCTTGCATAACAACAAGAGCACCTTTAATTATTTTCAGAACTCCACCTTCAGCGGTGTACCTAAATCCAAGAGTCTCAAGTGCGCCCAAAGAGATGAGATTTTTCTTCAAATCTGTGAACATGTCTGACTCTCATAAGTGTTCTGATTACACCATCATAGGTCTTGATTCTAACCGTACCAATACCAGCAACCTTTTAAACTGCGTCGTTGCCCAACGAAACAACTCCACCTTGAACTGAATCATACAGTTCGTGGAAAACCAATCCCTATTGGGACACATATGATACGTGCAACCAGAATCTAAGATCCATTCATCAACAAACCTTAATTTATCATCAGCAAAGAAGATTGCTCCATCACTCTCATCTTTTACGATACTGGCCAGAGCAAACTCGTTACCACGCTCTTTCTTCTTTTCACGCTTTTCTTTGTTCTTAAGACGAAAGCAATCAGATTTGATATGCTCAATCTTCTTACAATATTTTCATGTCAAATATTTATGTCTGGATTCAAAACATAATTTTAACTATCTACATCCTTATTATTTGATCTGCCCTGAACTAGCAGCACGTCAACCTGACTACTACTACTTCCCCCAGTTATATCTTTATCAATCTGCTTTTTCGATTACAAAATCGACTTAATTTCTTTGTAAGAAATAGTATCATCACCATAAAGCATCGTTTCCCTAAAATGCTTAAACGATCGTGGAAGCAAACATAATAACAACATGGTCTGATCCTCATCATCAATCTTAGAATCTATATTACTCAAATACATAAGCAGGGAATCAAATTTATCTATGTGCGATAATATAGATGACCCAAACTCTGCTTTAAATAAAGTCTATTCTCAGCGGTTTTCTTCATATATAAGGATTTTAGTTTTTCCCACAAATCCTTAGCGATGAACCTCGGTTGGCTACCTCTCTTAAAACCTCATCGAGGAAAGAGCATAAGATGATCACGACGCAGCGCCTTCTTGTCGAGACCAGTAAACTCCTCATCTGATATATTATCTTGCTTTTTCTCCTTCCCAAGGAGCGCAATATCGAAGCCCTCCTGAATCCGCATAGCCTCCATCTTCAACTGCCACATCCCGAAGTTGACGTTTCGTCGAACTTACCAAAATAATTCTTGCCATTCTGATCATGATGACTAATTTTCAAACCTTGGAAAATCTCAACAAAAATCTCGGCTCTCAAAAAACACCTCGAAAATAACCTCGGCTCGTAAAACCAGGCTTTGATACCGGTTTGTTAGGAAAAAAAATGAACCGAACGATAGTCCTTAACGACGGTAACACAAAATAATAAACGGAAGGAAAAAGGTACCTGTGGATAAAAAGGTACCCGTGGATATGACCGCCCTGCTGTTTACCGATACATTGGCAGCATTGGAAGCTATCCCTAGTTCCGTGGAGGGTGAAAAGGTAACTTCAAAGAACGAATGGCCTCATGCCACTCTATGGACCGCAGAGGGAATACCTGCAAAAGAAGCCAACGCATTGGCACAGTTGCATTCAGAAGGGAAGGCTACACGTGTTGAGATCGATCCTCCTATCACACTAACCGGGATCCTAGAGTTCTACTGACAACTTTTTTCTATATTTCTGTCTCAGGCGAAATCCGTAAGTAAATTAACATTGAGGTATTAGGAAAGTATTTCATAGTTAGAGTAAACAAACTGTTGACTAATACTATATTATACCATGCAAATTTTGTCCTCTTTTTTAAAGAATAAGCTCTGGGGAAGCAGAGCACATAGCAATGGAGCCTAGTTTTAAGGCTGCCATTTGTGCAATATGAATTGTGTAATAATTCTCGTTTATATAGTTTGGATGAAGGAATTTGTTTCACTCAAAAAAAAAAAAAAACGGAAGGAAAAAGACAAAACACCAAATTTATGTGGTTTTTGTGATATCTTGACTAAGTCAGTCGAAGAGAAATATCAAAATAAATAAGGCGTGACGCGATTGATAGTTTATCTTAGTGTGACAAAATTGATATATCAGAATGATACCTTGGTACACCTAAATACTAGACACAAAGGTCACTTACTATGTCGGCTACTTCACCTAATCTTGCCAATGTGGGAAGATTACAAATTGACAAACTTTCACAACTTTGGGCTTTGGCCCACAAACATAACATAATCAATAATCGCCTTTGATTGAATTCTTTTAACAGCCGAACCGCCCGGCTGGTAGTTTTTCCTGCAGATAGATTAGAGCACCAATTTACTTTCCACCACTAGTTATCTTATCTATCGAGATTGGAAGATCGAAAATGAGCAAAATTGTATCCTACACAAGCTGCTGCTTTTCTTGGACTGGCAGTGGCAGCAGTCAGCTGGATAATTGTCCATCAAAGTATTTTCTTATGAATTCTGCTAAATGGAAAGTAGTTTCTTCCATGGAAAAAGCTCGTAGTTGTGGAGATGCAAATCATGCAATGGCGGAATTAGAAGAAGACGTGGATGAGATTAATTATGATGAATTGAATTTGAAGAGATTGGGTGTCAAATTTACAAGGAGATCCGCAATATGTAGTACTCTCTTGTGTTTGTCCTCCTCAACCTCAGCATTTGGATATCCTGGGGGGGAGGCCATGGCTGTGGTCAAACAAGGTCTTCTAGCAGGGAGAGTTCCTGGGCTATCTGAACCAGATGAACAAGGTTGGTTTGTTTTTACACACACACACACACACACACACACACATATATATATATATATATATATATATATATATATATATATATATATATATATATATATATATATTTGCCTACACTAAGGCACTTGTTTGGCTTTGCAATCAAAAGCTGAATTTTAATGTAAATGTAAATCATTTAATTAGCAATGAAGCTCAATTCGCCTACACTAAGGCACTTGTTTGGCTTTGCAATCAAAAGCTGAATTTTAATGTAAATGTAAATCATTTAATTAGCAATGAAGCTCAATTCGGCCCAGCAATATATATATATATATATATATATATATATATATATTATACTACCTTTCGTGCCAAAATGTATGTCCGTTTAGAGTTTTTCACATAGATTAAGAAAGTGGTTAAGTGTCATTAATTTTAATGGTAAAAGTCTAGAATACCCTTTGAGTTAATAATTGTAAAGTAGGTGAATGTATAATGAATTAGCAGTAAAAAAAAGAAAAATGCAATAAATGCAGTTGAGAATTGAGATGGCTGTTTATATATGTTTCATACAGTTTACTTTCACTTTTACAGAGCAAGCATAGATTTGTTATTGATTCATTTGGGTTGAAGGAATCAGTGCAGAGGGAGAGATATATATACTTATGAGCTATATATGTACTGTATGTATGGACTTTTGGTGCTAATTAATGAAGATGTTTGGTCAGGTAGGTTGGAGAACATACCAAAGACCAGAAGATAAGTCAGGGGGTCATGGTGTTGGATGGAGTCCTATCATACCTTACAAATTTTCTGTGCCTCAAGACTGGGATGAGGTGCGAATTAACTCTGCATTTCGCTGATTTGCAAACTTACATATAATCTTTTATTTATACTTTCTTCACCAGTTTAAGTAACATGACATATTTATACGGGCCGGTGAGTGACTCCTCTGCATGCTTATTGAATATATAGGTTCCAGTATCCATTGCAGATCTAGGAGGAACAGAAATTGACCTGAGATTCGGAAGCGCTAAAGAAGGACGTCTTTTCGTTATTGTAGCACCTGTTAAGAGGTTTTCAGACAGTTAAGTTTCTTACTTTATGCTTCTTTTCTTGTTCCCTCCCCCGGCCTATGATGGAGGTTAGATCAGCTTCGGCCATGTTTCATCTCGTGAGTAGCTCAGTAATAAATGAGGAAAGAGAACATGAGCAATTAAGGGCCCGGAACCATAGTTAACACTCATTTGTAAGACCTTTATCCCCAGGAGGGAGGTCGAGCTAGCCCACCTAAACCGCTTCCTAGCCCACTGCGCAGTCGGTTAGGGCGTAGCCTAAGTAAAGTCGCATGGCTCGAACCACAAAGCATCATTTGGAGCTCTCCATTGGTCGGATAAAGCTAATAATTGTTTTATCCCGCATGGGATATATGAGTAATAACTATGGAAAGAATCCTTCATTATAAAAACTCGATCCTATCATTCATCTTTGCCGTAATTGTCTCCTAGAATCACGGAGATTAATGCGTACAAATCCATAATCGGTTACAAACGAGAGTCCTTGAAGGACACGACACCATTACAACCTAGGGAACAAGTGTTCACTATATAAACCTTCTTTAGAACTACGACAGACTTGATTCTTGAATAATCTCAGGATACGTAGGCAACTTGAGAAGAACATTTTCAGGCTCAGTCTAAATCATCCCAAAACACCCCCCGTTTCACAGTTTACTTTACGTTCTTCGGATCTTGATCATTGTCCTTAGAGGATTAAAACCCGTTTTGTTAATCCGACTATATCCACTATCGTCATCCTAATTCCTCGATCACGCGGATTTTGGTATTATGTATGTTATGGTGTGATTGAAGAAGACCACATCATGTAAAGAAAGATATATCCATTAATTAAAGGGTTTATTGTCAAAAAAAAAAAAAAACAATTTGAACATAGAAAAATATGTAAAGAGGACAGTGGAATATTTTTCTGGTTAAAAATGACATATTCTTATTCCACTGTGATAGTGAAACATTAGATTTGGGGTCTGTTCCACTACAGCAAACAGTGGATTTGAGGTTTTAAACAGTGGATTTGTTCTATCGTCCAATTTATATTTCCACTGTCCTGATTCCTATTTCCCTCCTCTCTTTTTTTTCCTTATAACCCTCATAATTAAATGCATGTTGGTTGGTTGGTTGGTTGATGTATATATATATATATATATATAGGTCTCGGTGACGATACAAATATTGAAGAAATAGGAGCACCCGAAAAGGTGATAAATGCATTTGGACCTGAAGTAATTGGTGATAATGTAGAAGGGAAGGTATTGTCAGCTGAAGTTGCTGAACATTCAGGAAGAAAGTATTACCAGTTTGAGTTGGAGCCGCCTCATGTGTTGATCACAGCTACAGCAGCAGGGAATCGCCTATATTTGTTTAATGTAACTGGAAACGGTTAGAAATCTATTATTTTTATATCTTCTTCTCATGCTTTACCAATGTAATTAATTGCATAATAATAATAATAATAATAATAATAATAATAATAATATTCATAGTCTCTCTTTAATGATTTTATTTATAATTATGTGTAGGTCTACAATGGAAAAGGCACTACAATGATCTCAAAAGGATTGCTGACTCATTCCGGGTCATTTGAATTTCTCCTATCTTTAAAACATGTATATACATCTGCCATATGCTCTCTTGTCTCTATTTTAGGTTATCAATATTGAACTTACAGAATGCAAACGTTTGGATTTGGATTTCTTATTTTATTATTATTATTATTATTTGGATTTCGCTTCTTCATGAATTTTTTTTCAGTATTTAATAATAACTCATGACTTCAGAGGAAAATTAAAATCCTGGCTTCACAAAGGAAAACTTCTCAACCCTACAAATGAAAATTACTCTAGTAGACTCGGGGGTATTTGTGTTAAGGTTTGAAAACAATGGGGTTCCTTCAGAGCATATTCTACCGCAGTCGGGCTGACCTCCAAGTGAACATACATCACTATATACGAAAAAAATTGGTGATATAAAAAAAAAATCACCACTCAAAAATTATCTGATTCAAAGTTTCTAGTATGAACCATAAGGCCTCACATAGTAGAGCATAAACCTTCAAAACTCAATGTTATTGAAGCAATGAGACTCAAATCAATAAGGTTAGTTACCCCTGTGGTTAATACGAACAAGAAGAAGACTATTTTGGTGGGTTCTGATCAGGTATCCCCTGTTACTACTTTATCAGAATTAATTGAAGTTGATAAGGCCATTGAATCTGGAAATGTTATGAATAACATGGTTGTTGATAATGCTGTTGTAACTGAAACTTGGGATGATACAGTGGTTGAGGAGAAGGTGTCTGATACTTTTGGTGAAGCATCTTATCCTGCAATCAGTGTTAGTACTGATTCTCTTATTTTGAATGGTGATTCTGCTGTTAATCTTGTTGATAAAGCTGATGCTGCTGATGTGCATTTGGCAAATGAAGTTGTGTCTTGGGTACAATTCTTCAAGAAGAACAGGGAACAACTGATGAAGTTGTAAGGTTGAATGAAATGGTTCATAGTGTTACATCTAAATCTGTTTTGTTAGAAAAGGGTGATTTTGATGATGATAGTATGGAAAAGCTAAGCCTCACTGGCATCTTTCCTTCAAAATTTCTTGGTAGAGATGCTGTGCAGTTGGCCTAAGAAATGTTGTTATCATTTGTCACAATTGGAGCTCAGTGAGTCATGATCTTCAATTCATCATTCTTTGCTTTTAGTTGATCGAGATAAGGCAATCTTCTCAGCTGCGGAAGTATTCAACAAGCCTTCATATTTTACCTTCCATTCAGACAAAGATTTGGATAAGTCTTCTTCAAGGCTTCCTGAATTCTTCAACCTAGAAAGGATCTCCCTACCCAGTTTGGCACCCTAAAAAGGGGTATAGGGAATAAAGTCAACATATTTGTGTAGGGAAAAACATATTAGCATAAGAAGATACTTACTCGACAGATCTTGGTTGGACCATTCCTTCCAGTCATACATTTCCTCGTTAGCCTGTTCAGAAGCACCAGTACCCTCATCAGCTTGGGTACTAGACCTAATACGTTTTGAGGGACGTCTAATCTTAGCGGCAATCTCCACATGAGAAGAGTGTTGAACCATCTGGTTATCGACCGTATTCTCAGAATCATCGTCGGTAGGATCCATTTGAACTGAGGGTTGATTTGGATGGGTGTCAGCAAGATTGGCAGTGGGGTCAGATGCATTCGGGTTGGTAATAGGGTCAGATGCACCCGGATCCCTAGGAGGTGAGGATTCATCAGCAATCTGAACGATATCAGTAAAACTTGCCACTGCAAATATCAACAAATAGTTAAAGGCACACATCAAGGAAGGTATATAAAAATTTGAAATAAGGAGCCCTACTTATGTTGTATCTTTCCTCTGATAGCTCAAAGTAAGGCTCTGGACCAGCGGTTTCCAAGTGGGCAGCATCAATTAAGTTGGAGCTATAATTCGTCAAACCCAGATATATGCTAGACCCACAATGTCTAAGCGACTTTTATCCATTTGTTTTCCAACACATCACTATTTCTAAATGCTGGTGTTCCACTTACCTAAATCCTCATGTCCGAGGCCTAATGTAGAAAAAGTGTTTTTTCCAATCTGGAAAGGATTGATCAATTTTCTTAATCAGGGGTATACTACTCGGATTATCGGTTCTTCTGCAAAAGCAAAACCAGCCAGGACTATTCTTAACCTGTTTACATTGATAGAAAGTCATAAACAGTAACAATGTGAAGGGAGTGACAAAACACCTACACCAAATCAAGAAACCAGTGATAGCTCTTACACTATTAGGGACTACCTGACCAATCCCTAGATTATAAAATCTGAGTATCTCCAAAAAAGCAGGAGGGAGAGGAAGCCTAAGGCCACAATCAAATTGCTCCTTATAAACTGTGCAATATCCAGAAGGAGGAGTAGCTGCACTCTTTCCAGCTTCAGGCCGAATAGGGGCATAAATACCTTTATTTATCCCGTACTTGTCGCAAATCTTGGTGATATTAGCATCACTCGGATTGGAGTCAATTGCATGACAAGTCATTAACTTTTTTGTCTCGTGGGTTCTTCTTAAAGCTCTTATGGGTGCAGATGTCACGGAATTTATTAACACAAAACAAACAAGTAATAATCCGGTTAACCTCAAGTATAAGGATCGTAGTAATAGTGGTTAATGCCGGGTCGATCTTACGGTGAACTGAACAATTGTGATTCCTAGTTTTTGTCTAACCTAAACTATGTCACGAAACTAATCTAAACAGCGAATAAAACAGAACAAAACCGAAAATAAAACTAGACAGAGGATATAGTCCAAAGCTAGAAAGAATACGGGTTGCGAACCTTTAACTAAACTAATCTAAGATGCAAATAAAAGTAAACTAACTAAACAAATTCAAGTTTTTAAGGATTTAAATTAAATGTATAACAAACAAACGAGGATTGATCCACCTATCCAACAAGCATTGATTTCCTATCTCGATTATATTGTGGTTTTTATCTAAGTTGTGATTTACCTTATCTAAATATGAACCCTAATTCCTTAGAAAGTTCATCTATTAATCCATTATCTTCCAATGCAAGATTAACGCGTTTTCTAACCAAAGGTGTAAACTTTATGTTTATAATCTAGCAATTAAACCTATTAACTTCCGTTAAGATAGATTCAAATACTATTCCTATTCATGGTGATCTAAGGTTTATAAAGATTTCCATCAACAATAAATAATCGACACATGCATATCTTCCGATATAAGAGCAATTAAACATAGTAAACATGAATAAAGAAACAACCTTTAATAAAAACTCACAAGTATAATCAATGAAAACGAAATCAACGGTTGTTGGATGGCTTCACAATACTCGTTTGATGAAGCTTTTAGCTTCGAACATCCTCAAGAACTCAAAATTGCGAAAGCGATTGCATAAAAAGTAGCTAATTTAATATAGATCTAAAGTGCATAAAATTTGGAATAAAAGGAAGAAAACGCATGACCTAAAGCCGCCCATAGGTTTAGGGTTTGAATAATGAATATATGGTATATCATATGTGGAGAAAACAGCTGCTATATATAGAGTTTTGAGTCGGTTTCACTAAGTCGGCCGACGGACGCTCGTCCGCTCTAGTGAATGCCCGTCCAGATAGATCTGGATCGCTTCGTGACGGCGCTCGTTAAATGCAGCGTCCAATCTCTCTGTATCAAAATCGCACCTGGGGCGCCCGTCGCTCTCTATCAAACGCCCGTCCACTCTGGGTGGACACGGACGCTCGTTCAATTTGGATCGAATTTTGATTTCTTGATCTTTATCTCTTTTTCTCTATCTCATTCCTTCATTATCTCTTTATCATCAATTAGCTCGAACTTAATCAACTTTCAACATGTATCTATAACACATAAAAACATCACAAACTGTAATAATGTCCAAATAACCATAAAATCACAATTTAAACACCAAAATTAACCAATATTGCGAATAACTTATTTAAAACCTCATTTACTCAATATTTCCGTTAAACACTCGTTTCTTATGCAAATCAATACAAATACGGGGGAAAATACCATAGAATATAGCGTTATAAATCGTATAAATTCACCCTTAACAACTCCCCCACACTTAAGCTTTTGCTCGTCCCGAGCAAAACAAAATGAAAATTAGGGCTCGAAACGAAAACAGACATCCCAGACAATATAGCATAGATCCAATAACTCATAAGTTCACCATTGTGTGTGTGCAAAGCCATAGAAAACTTCCACTAAATCCAAACTTGAGTAACTCGAAGTAAAACTAGCTTATACCCCCCTCGTAGACTAGCGATAAATGACACTCATAAGTGTGTACCTACCAACGTGACATATCCCGAAAGGATGATAGAATACATCTAGGGCCTTTCTGAAATACTCAGAGGATAATCCCTACAGCATATCTATCAGTTTCTACTGGGGATAAGATAGACGATAACTCAGTCTTATCTCTAATTCATACCACTTCTTTATAAGTTGATTTAATTACTTCACCTTAAACACACATCAGAATGAGCTATTGCCCTGTCATAGCTTAATAGGATATTCGAGATATACCCTACCTTACTCCAATCATAAGGCAGCTTTTCCTGACTGTCATGAGCTTTTAGTCATCATAGTGGTATAGGACATACGTGGTATACCCTATCACACTCCAATCATCGACTAGCTTTCGACACACCCAATTTACCTCATTCAAATTCAACTTTTTTTATTTGACATTAAGTTACGTGTTACTTATCACATTCAAACCTTAGATATTCACAGTATATCATACTTCGGATATAAATACAAACTATCATAAATCTCAAGATACGTACGTAGCACTAAGCACATGACTTATAAGAAAATCAAAAATCACTCGTCGAAAAGGGGTATAACTTATTAAATTAGCTCATCATTCACTATGGCTTGTGAAAAATAGATCTCAGGTGAAACAACTAACTTATCAAACATATGATATATATCTTGAATGACTATAAAAATAACGAACATAGATTTGAATTGCCTACTCGGGACAAAACAAAAACAAAAATTTGAAAAATTTAGCTCTTTTTGCATAGAATCACTAACGTATTAAGCAAACGTATAGATACACATCAAATCATTCCCTCCCCCACACTTAAAGATCAACATGTCCTCGTGTTGTGCAGAATAAAAGAAAAGGTAAAAGACTTAGCTGGTTTAAACCGATACACGACTCGTCGGTCAGGCCGGAGCCTACATAGTGACACTTAGAACTCGTAATCTTACATGTAGCTCGACAAAACCGCTAGAATACACCTGCACGACTTGACAAACACGGAAACATCTCGGGGAAAACGGGGAATGATACCAGAATGAAAAGAGATACAAAAATGAGTAATACCTGTTGGACTTATTTCTTAGTTTTGATGATGAGTGCCATACTAGCTGTTATAGTGCAAAGGCAAAAAGATGTCTAGATTAAAATGTATAGGTTTATTAGAGTTTGATTCATAAATAGGTTTGATCAAACAAGCCTTTGTAAAGGCTCTTTGGTTGATATCATTGATGGTCTAGAGTCGATAGGGTAGATAGGTCGATGAGACTAATCGGGGAACCTCGCCAAGGCGAAGATCGAAGGTGAGGTTCAAACTCGATGTAAATGAAGGCTAAGGATCAAACTTAGTATCTAATGTCAAGGATATGGAATCGAGTATTTAGGCAAGTCCGTGATGACCTAAGCGATTACATATACCTTGTGTAAGGTCTAAGTTCCATAAGTTGGATGATGTTTGGAACTTGGTTATAATTAAAATGATGTAATCTAACTTCACAAATAAAAGTTAGATAAAAGTAATCATTTGCATTATATTTTACATACAGAAATATGATGATGATGACAGATCGATAGTACTTCACAGACTCATGAACTCTTGATATATTACCTCGATTAATTCAAGTTTATTAGGAAGATTACATGGATAAGGATGACCAACTACCTCGACCTATCAAGAAAATCAAAGGTGAGATTAAAAAAGACGTTGGGTTGATCCACATTTTTATCCATTGGATACAAGTCAAAAAGGTGGAATGATCAGATTGTCAAAAAGGAATTCGGCAGTGTGATCCATGAATAGTGAATGATTGCATATCGGATGGGACAAAAACAAGAGCGGTCACATTTGAATTTCAAATACAAGTCACATGCATTCCTACCTATAAATGGAGGACTTTCAACTCAGAAAAAAATGAATTTTTTTGGGATAAACTTTAAGTGATAATCTTGGTGAAAAACACCTCTTGAACTTCTTGAGCATAAAGTCATTTGATCTAGTAAATTTCTTCAAGTGCATTCTCGTGTTCAAGCCGCATCAAGCATACACACTTGAAGACTACAAGCTGCTGATTACATCACCTAATCAAGCTGCTGCAACTGAATCATTTATTTGATTCATTCTTTATTTTATAAAGAATCTTGAAGACAGATGAAGCATCTGTTGGGTGTGAAAGATCTGTTGTTTGTGGTGGAGAGTGGTGAAGAGGCAATCCTACCCTTCAAGGACCAGTGGAAGACTAAGGAGCAAACAATCTCACTGTTCCCGCTCCCGCCGGTTTGTGAAGCCATAGTCATTGGTGAAGGACAAACAACTTAGGAATCTTTGTAAAAGCTACATCAAAGATCTTTAGTGAATTTCCTCCAACATCACAAGGAGAAGAGTGGGTGGCAGAGATTACATCACTGGAACCACTATAAAATCTGGCTATTTACTTTCTGCTTTTACTTTCTGCACTTAGTTTATTTCACTCATCAACCTACTGAATCTAGCAACTGAAATCACACACTTGCACTACTGAGTATCTAATACTTAGTATCATATTTGACAACAAGTATTAAGGCTTAATTTTGATTTAATTCCGCTGCACAAATTCAGCAAACTCAACTATCAGTGAACTCTTTGTTTATCAAAGACTCTATCGAAGTCTCAAAGAGACTCTGAAGTATCGCAGATCCTTTGAAGTTGCAGAATTTGTTAACTCCAAAGTTTTAAGTGTTAAGTTTATTCACCCCCTCTAAACTTAACCAAAGCCTTTTCAAGGACCAACAATTGGTATCGGAGCAAAGGCTTACGCTCGAAGGAATCCTACTTGTTGTGCTTGTGAAAATTCTTTAAAACTTTCTTTCAAGTTCTTGATTTTCAAGACTTGCATCATGGACAATACACGGTATGCTAGAACTATGTTGATGTGTTCTCTTGATAGATTTGATGAGTATAAACGTCGAATGCGAGGCATATCTTGTTGCTACAAAAGCGATAATGATGGGTGTGAATCGAATACATTCTAAGCCAAAAGAGAATGGAATGCGAGAAGGCAGAGAAAAGGGCAAACCTCAACAACATTGCTATTGATATCATCTACGTAACCTTGGATAGCAATATGTACATGAAGGTTAAAGATTGCAAGGCGCAAAGGAACTTTGGGACAAGATTCACTTGATCTGTGAAGGCAGCGATGCAATAAAGAAGAATAAAATCGGTGTGGCGGAAAGAGGTTCCAAAAGTTCAAGATGTCGCCAAATGAAACCATTGAGCAAATGGAATCAAGATTCAATGCAATCTGGATGAACTCACCCACCTTTGAGTGTAAGTTATTCAAAAGAGGAAGTAAACACCAAAATCTTGGAAGCTCTACCTGCAAGAGATGTTTGGAAAATGAAAGTGACTGCAATTGAAGAAATGAGAAAGTTGCATGAAGAAGACACCTTCAAATTGTTTTCGGATCTTAAGGCATATGAATTTAGCAAGAAGTCTGGTGCTGAAATCGAAAAGGAAGAGCCAAAGACCATTTGCATTGGGTGCTTCACATCATGAAGAAACATCGAGGAGGACGAGGATGATATCTTTGGATGAGATGCAAGAACAAATTGCCTCTTGAGCAAGAAAATCGATGATGATGATTTGGAAAGGCCCCCGCAAGAAATTTTACAAAGAGGCCTCTTGAAAGAAGGAAAGAAGAACCAAGGAAAGATAATGATTATCTCAGGCTTTCATTGCAAGAAACCAGGACACTTCAAACTGGTATCTCTCCGAATTAAAACAAGGCAAGGAACTGATTATCTTTGCTTCAACCGCAAGAAGCCTGGACATTTTAGACTGATTGTCCGACTTCATGAAGACAAAAGTCAACAAAGAAGACTTGGCAAGAAGGCTATGGTTCTTTGAAGATGAATCAAAGGCTATGAAGTTGAATCGAAAGGAAATGAATCGGATGACACAGCATTGGTTCTTTGAGATGGAAGATTATGCACCGATGGCCAATATGGATGAAAGCGAGGAGGTATACAACTTTGTATCTATAAACACTCCTCTTTGGAAGTGATTGTGAATCAACTTGTGGTTCAAATCCTAGAAATTCGACAACAATGAGACTTTGGATGCCATCCTTAATCAAGCGAGGATAATACAATGCTGGTTATGAGGTTGTGAAGGTGAAAAAGAAACTCTTGAGTTAGAAGTTGGAAGATTGAAAGCTGAATTAAGAGTTCTCAAGGGTAAGGAAAAAGAGTTTGGACAGAATCAGCATAAGTCTGCTGAACATCCAGCAGCCTCTGAATCTATTTGAACCATCTTGTTCCACTCTTGCATACAAATCAGGAAAGCCTTATGGAGATAGAAGCTGGGCTTGGTTTTGGAACAAAGCAATCTAACAAGAGTGGATCCGATAAGAGTTATTGAACCTAGTACGAGGTGGTCCTAAGTTTGTGCTCGCACTAGATCCAACTTCCGATAAGGTTCTTTGAGCAAGAAAACCAATGAAATGCTTCAAGGAAGCAAAATCAAAAGTCTAAGAAGTCAACGACTCTAGTAAAAAGAATAAATCTAAAAATAGATTTCTTTGTGTCTACTAAGCTCTCTTGATATGAGACACTGCTACCAAGTCTATTTGGACCACGAAGGTAAAAAAGAAATATTCCAAGGATAAGAATCCTAAACCCAAAAATGTTAATCATTCTAGGATACTTATCTACTGGGAAAGGTAGATTGTTCCTACTAATGATGATTGGAATATTCACGCACCTATTGTTAAAAGCATTAAATATAACCATCTTGCTAGGGTAAAACCTATGCAATGGAATCGAAAAAGAGGCTCAAAGAGAGGACTTTTACAAGACCTCAATGAGACTCCATATTATAAAGGTGGGTTCTAATAGACAAAGACACCTATGGTTATGCAAATGTTTCTAACAACAAGAATCACTTCAAAAACATTATAAACCAAAAGGCTGGAAAACATATGTGATTCCTACACAACCTCATTGTTAGAACTTATGGATGTGTGGAATACATGTATGAACCAAAGTATGAACCAAAGTATGACACATTCGGAGAAGACCTTATGGAAACATACCAAGGGTCATGCTTACTCTCGACCACTATGGACCCAAACAGGTTTGGGTACCTAAAATGCATTAATTTTGTTTTGTAGGGTGTGCAGTACTTTGACAGTGGATGTTCCGGACACATGACAAAGAATAAGCACTTTGTCTATCAAACTTTGTGGCAAAAGATGGTCCAAGGGTGAATTTTGGCAACAAGAATACACTGGATATACAAGAGGATATGGCACACTTGTGAGAAATGGACTTACAATCAAGGATGTTGCATATGTTGAGGAATTTGGAATACAACTTGCTTTGAGCTTTGGACAATTTCGTGACAAGGGTTACAAGGTCACTTTTGACAAAGACAAGCGCATTGTCATTAGTGAAAGAGGTGATCAAGTTGTGCTTCCGCGCGAAGACAAAGAATATGTATATTGTGGATTGGTCTCTGCGGTTCAGAAACCTGCTGATTGTGCATACCAAATCGAACTCAATTGGCTATGGCACAAGAAGTTGAATCACTTGAACTTTGATGACATCAATCGGTTGGTGAAGAAGAAAGCGGTGGTTGGTTTACTGAGATCACATTCAAGAAGGATGCCATATGTGATGCTTGTCGGCCAAGGTAAGCAGATAAAGTCAAGCTTCAAATCAAAGACCAAACAATCAACAAATAGAGTGTTGGAGTGATGCATATGGATCTATTTGGACCTATAACTCCAACAAGTGTAACAGGAAAGAAGTACACCCAGTGGTTGTGGATGATTATTCTAGATACACTTGGGTGATATTTATGAACAAGAAAAGTGAAACACTTCAAAGCATGCCTAATCTTTTAAAGAGATTACAAAATGAGAAAAATTTAATGATTATAAAGATAAGATCGGATCGAGTCTTGAATTTCTCAACAAAGTTATAAGAGAATATTGTGAGCAGAATGGTGTACTACATCAACTTCTTCATTCTTTGGTACACCTCAAAAAATGGGGTTCTTTGAAGAGGAAACAGAACTTTAAAGAAGCGGGAAGAACAATGATATGTGAAGCATTGCTACTGAAAGATATTGAAATTTGAGGCGATAATTACTGACATGCTATACACAAAGCAGAACATCGAAGAAACAAGAAGTCTGTCTGAAGACACCTTATGAAGTTTGGAATGGAAGGAAACCCAACATATCCTACTTCCATCCATTTGGAAGCAAATGTTTTATTCTAAATCATAAAGTTCATCGAAAATATTCCAACCAAAATCGGATGAAGGCATATTCTTGGGATATTCCTCGGTCGTGAGCATTTGAGTCTTGAACAAAGGTCATGAAACATGAAGAAACAATCCATGTTGTGTTTGATGAACCTAAGTTTATTTGAGTACGGAAGATGAAGATTGTGAACTCTTGAGAATCAACAAGTCACCGATCCAGTTGTGTTGAAGTTTTGGAAAGATTCAATGACTTGAAAGTTTACGATCGCCCCTGCTTGAACACCTGCTTTGAATACCTGCGATAATGTTATTGATGCAACAAATCGGGCAGTTCAAGGATCTCTTTGAACCTCCTGTGGAAGAAGCTACAATGAGACCTACTCGATGGTGATGTTCTTGAAAATCAAGATAACCAAAATCCACAATGGTTAAGGAATCACCCTGCTGAACAAGTTATTGGCAATGTACAGCAAGGTGTGAGGACTAGAAGACAACTGGAAGCCATGTTTACTTGTTTTCTATCTCAAATGGAACCAAAAGTTGTTGAAGAAGCTATCTCAGATCCAGACTGGATAATAGCTATGCAAGAAGAACTAAATGAATTTGAAAGAAATCAAGTTTGGACACTAGTTGAAAGGCCAAGTCATGCAAATATCATTGGTACTAAGTGGGTATACAGAAATAAACTTGATGAATCTGGTACCATTGTGAGGAACAAGGCAAGACTAGTTGCAAAAGGCTATTCTCAAGCAGAAGGAATAGATTTTGATGAAACTTATGCACCTGTTGCAAGATTGGAAGCTATCAGATTATTCTTGGCACATGCTGCATATAAGAACTTCAAAGTATATCAAATGGATGTCAAGAGTGCATTTTTGAATGGCATTTACAGAGGAGGAAGTTTATGTTCAAAGAACCTCCTGGATTTGAAGTTAAAGATCAAGAAGATAAAGTGTATAGACTCAACAAAGCACTTTATGGATTGAAACAAGCACCAAGAGCATGTCTATCTCAATTCTTGGTGGACAATGGTTTTACAAAAGGCACCATTGACAAGACACTTTTCAGAATCAGTGAAGGGAACAGCACCCTGCTGGTACAGATCTATGTTGATGACATAATCTTTGGTTCTGAAAATGACTTACTTTGTGAAAAGTTTGCAAATCTAATGAAAAGCAAATTCCAAATGAGTATGATGGGAGAAATGAACTACTTTTTGGGATTGCAAGTTAAACAGATGAAAGATGGAATATTTATTCATCAAACCAAGTATACCAAGGAGTTACTGAAGAAGTTTGGTATGGAAAACAGCACTAAGAGTTCAACTCCTATGAGTACAAACATTAGATTGGATGAAGATAAAGAAGGTAAAGATGTTGATCAGACCTTATACAGAAGGATGATAGGCAGTCTGCTGTACCTAACTGCCAGCAGACCTGATATATCATTTGCTGTAGGTGTTTGTGCAAGATTTCAATCTAAGCCAAAAGAAAGTCATTTAGGTGCAGTCAAGAGAATTCTCAAGTATCTAAAAGAGACTTTGGGAGTTGGGATATGGTATTCCAAGGAAGGAATCTTCAAAATTATATCCTACTCAGTTCGATTATCTTTGGATGCAAGATTGATAGAAAATCACCTCAGAACACAATCGGTTAATGGGAAATAGAGTGGTCTCTGGTTCAAACAAGAAAGCAGAATTCTATATCAACTTCACTTCCGAAAAGTGAATACATTGTTCTTTGGAAGTTCTTTGTGCACAAGTACTATGGCTAAGACAACAATTAAGGGATTATAGAATTGAAGAAAAGGAAATTCCAATTATGTGTGATAACACAAGTGCAATTGCAATCACAGAAAATCCAGTTTTGCACTCAAGAACCAAGCACATTGATGTGAGACATCATTTTATAAGAGATCATGTTGAAAAGAAAGATGTGGTGGTTTTATACATCCTCTTGAAGATCAACTTGCGATATTTTCACTAAGCCACTTGATAGTGAAAGATTTGCTAAATTAAGGATTTGAACTTGGAATCATAAAGGTTGGTGATATTCAAACAATGTCTCTGGAGTTCACCAAGGGATTAGTCTTTGCTATGTTGGGTGAGCTCATTTAGCAGATTAGTCATTGGTATCAACAATTCCATGTACTTATGTTTGGACAATTGAGCAAATGAGGTTGCCTGAGGGATTGGTCTTTGTCATGTTGGGTGAGCTCACTTGATGGATCGATCATTGGTATTAAACTTCATCTTGTATTATCAATTGAACAAAACAAGAAGAAAACAGGGATCAGCAGAGTCACTTTGTCAGCAGGCTGCTGAAGCCTACTTATCGCCAGATTCCGAGCCCACCTGCTGAGGATTACCCTGCTAGAAGGAACGTTACTCAGTCAAAGTAATTAAAGTCAAAAAGCATATTGGCGGGATATTTATTTCATCCATTATAACCACAGTTAAACCATCCAACGGTGACAAACGTTATGGAGGAGTAATGGGCCACGTGTCAAGACAGAATTTATTCAGTTTAATCGTGGTTACCTCAATGTACGTGCGATGACAATTTCAACTACCCACTGTCTATATATTCAGGCTATCATACAGCAGAATCATCACTTACAAATCTGCTTTATCACTGCGATTGTTTACACTGTGTGAACACATATTTGAGATTCAATCTTCTTCATCTCATTCTTCTCATTATAATGGCGGAAAAAGTTGATGTACAAATTGAATCAAGCCAAAGTGTAAGAGGTTTTGTTGAAGATGCAAACAGAACTGAGTTGGCCATTAATATAGGTCGAAGAATAAGGAGGTATGCCGGCCTGGAGAATGTGTTGAATATAAGACTGGAGACAATCTCATATACAAATGTTGTCAGTTTCTGGAGAAATATTCATATAAATGAAAGAACTGAAGCATTTAAGACTGCTGTAAATGGGCAAGAAATTGAAGTTTCCCCCAGTCTGCTGAGGGAAGTTTTTGGATTTGTTGAAGTGGTGGACGGCTCAGTCAATCCTGAAGCAATGGGATTGGACAAATTGGCATTTGTAGATCAGATTAAGGCAGATCGACCATCAAATCCGTTCCAGGCATCAACTGCAAACATATTGGAAGTGAGTATAGTCTACTGAGCAAACTGATTGCTAAAAACATACTTGGATTGGTTGGAAGTATGGACACTCTATCAGGACCCAAGATAGAGTTAATGAGTATCATCTGTAGGAGCATGAAGTTTGATTGGGCCAGATACTTCATCCACTATATGAAGAAGGTTTTCAAGGAAGAGAAATTAGGGAAGAGGAAGTCCAAGGCGCTGCCCTTAGGATTGATGGTTCAGACCCTGCTGAATCATCTTGGAATCCCTGATGTAGCATCTGAGAATATTAATCAGTCTAGATACAAGAAGGAAATCGATTATGCTATTCTGGTCTAGATGATGATGAAGAGTTCTTTGGAGAGGCTGCGATGATGATAATGATGATGATGATGGTGATGCTGGTGGTGAGCAGGTTCAGCAAACTAAGAAGATATCTATTAAACCTGCTGCACCCAAGAAAACTGCTGAGAAAAGAAAGGGTGGAGGTACAAAGAAAGTAACTGGAGGATCAAAGCCTTCAAAGAAAACAAGAAAGGAAACAAAGCCTGCATCGGCGAGCTCTGCTGAGGTCAAGTGGAGGTTCATCGACCTTCTGTTGTAGCTACAAGTAAAGCTATTCTTTGAAAATTTTAGAGAAACAATGAAGGAAGCTAGTAGATGATGCGAATCAACTTTATGACATTTTCTATACCAGTTTACCCCCGAAATTGGACTTAAACAAGATTAATTCATGATAAACTATACGTAAAAGTGCTTAATTTGATTGGAAGTTGCGTATAGCTTTTATCGTGACTATTTCGTATTTTTATCTCATTTCTTTACCGAATTGTATTACTACACGTTTTATGATTCTTTGTAGGAATAACTGGTGGACTAACTTGAGACGAAGTGGATTTGGGCCGAGACATGTAGAAAGATCAAGATCGAACCAGAGGAGAACCAAGTCGAGCTATTGGACAAGCCCAGGACATGCCCAGGACATGCCCAGGACAAGGCCAGGACATGCCCAGGACATGCCCAGGACAAGGCCGAGATGCCCTGGGACATGTCCGGGGATCGAGTCTTGGACAAGCCCCCAGGAAAGGCTAGGACGCCGAACCGAGCATGATTCTCGGTAAAAGCGACCCAGTGCCCAAGGAATGCTCGGGATCACTCGGGACACGTTCTAGACAAGCCCACGGGACAACCAAAGTTTGAACCGAGAAAGATCTATGGTACAATGGCCCATGTGTCGAGGACATGTCCCAGACAAGCCCAAGGCGTGTGTACGGACATGTCGAGATCAACAAAGACGACGAACCGAGGGCCTTTGTCGGTTAAGCGGTGACTTAACCCTAAAACTTACAGATTTACCTTTTTAGCCCTAGGTCGGTTTGTTTACTATAAATAAGATGTAATACATCAGAATATGCACGATTTTGAGAGCAGACAATTTACTTAAAGTATTATCAATATAAGTTCTTGTTTTCTTCATTATTTGAGAGTAGTTTAGCTTTTGCATGTTCGTTCGATTGGTGATTCATTGCGGAGGAAATAGCTAGAAGATTGATCTCGTGTTTCTAGGTAATCATGTCGATTCTTTCTTCTATGTCTTATGAATTTGTGATGATTATCCTTGTTACAAGCATGTTAGGTTAAATTATTTGTAGATTGAATTGAACGATGTTAATTTGCACCTAATCGTGATTTATATTGATTCATACACGAGAAACGCCCGGTCTCGGGGAAAAGACTTTGTTTTGGAAGAGTACCCAACGGTCTATATTGGAGAAAAGCCTTAACGATTTAGTTTCTCCGATACGAATTGTTTTGATTATTTCTATTGTTTCGTTTTAACTTACATGTTTAGAACTTGATCAACTCTTTGCATGTTTTCGTAAATTATTCTTGAAGGAACTAAGGTTGAAAAGAGTAATTGGACAAGAAACAATTAGATCGTTATTAGTTAACTAGCCCGTGCACGGTAGTTACGTAGCGAGGTTTACGATAATTATTATCGGTATTTTCTAGTTCTTAATTCGTGTTTAGTTAATATTGTTCTAGCCCGCATGACGGTAGGCGTTTAGCTATTCATAGGGTTCTAGAGTCGCGCACGATCTATGAACTACTTTAGGAAAATACACCAATAATTGATTCGATTCTTGGAACTTTAATGACAAAAGTGTATGAATCAATATAGGAAACGATTAGGGAATAATTAACTAGTTCGGTTCGATCTACTTTCTTAAAAGTGGTTAAAACTCGTCTTGATTTGATAAACCGTTCTTTTTTACCTAATTTTCGCGTTTATTTTGGTCAAAGACCACAAACCACCCGTAATCTTGAATTTGATAACTAAGTTTGCATAATTATCGAACAAGTCCTGTAGGATCGACCTTGCTCACGAATTGAGCTATACTACAGTTGACCTAGTCCGCTTGCTAGTGTAGTTGTGATTTTCGCGAACAGTAGAAAAAGAAAATTGACTAGAAAAGATGATGATGATGAACCCCTCTCCAAGAGGATGAAGGAAGTTGCCAAAAAGAAGAAATATGGCAAAGGAAAGAGTTAAAAACTTGGAAGCTCAAAGAATCCAAGAGGAAGCACGATAGAAGAAGAAGAAAGAGGATGTTGAAATTTGAGCCCTTAACTATCATTCCTCCTGTGGTGTTTATCGACTCCACCTGAAGAGGGTGTCAAGTCTCATGAAGCCGACAAAGTTATTCTTGAGCAATCTGTTGAAGATATCTGACAGATCTCACGACCCTCTCGAGCTCTTTGTAATATCCACCGAGGAACCACATCAAACCACCGAACTGAACTCTTTGTGGTAGTTGAAAAGATAATTGAAGACTTGGTTGAAGACCCTGCAATTGTGGCAAGAACTCAGGGGGAAGAGCAGTCAACTGCTAACCCTGCTGATGAGCATGTAAGTCAGGGGGAACCAAGTGTGGTACAGATGGAAGTAGTAGGCACAAATTTACAATCACAGCAACCTACTGACTTTAGAACATCTGTTGAAGAAACCATGAACTTACTTGTGGAAGCTTTTGGAGGTCAGCAAGCTACTGAACCTGCCATTAGAAAGCCATCTATGCCATATGAGAAGGCATCTAAAAAGGGAAAAGTAGATCCTAACTTCAAAAAGGTGCAAAACTATTTTCAGTGGAAGTTTGGATTCTACAAGAGATGTAAACCATTCTTGATCCAATGAGTGGATTTGAAGAATGGGCATTTGAGCGACTAGGTGTGGATAGCTCTTTGGATTTGATAGACACTAGCATGTTGCAATCCAGGTGATGGATCTTACGGATGAAGGAAAGAAAAGTGGAGCTATTATGTTCGAGAGATCCAAAGTTCACACCAGATAGTGATTCATCGATTTCGATGATGATACCCTATGTTTCTGGGGAGACCAAAGTGGAGTGGCTAGAGAAACAACAAGCTGAAGCCACTTTGGTCAAGAAGCTACCGAGGCCAGTAAGTCTGTGTGGGCCAAAAATCTGGAGAGATGGCCGAGGATCTCTGAGGATCTCACCATGGATGATCTGGAGGCATTGATCAATGAGGAATTACTCTCGAGTCTTTGGTAATTTGGTTGATGAATCTGCTACATTTCATGTTGTAGAGCCTCATCGCACAAACCGATCTTTGGGACAGAGTGAGGATTTGGATGGAGAAAAGGTTGCTGATTATAATGAACCCAGTGCCAGTTTTGAAGAGTCAATTGAATATCAAGATGGATTTGACATTGAAGGCACTCTAACTAAAACTGCCATCATCCTCGCACAAGATTGGTAATCTTTGAAGGTTTCCAAGTGGATAATACCAATATATTCAATCCACAGAAATTGAAGATGAGAGTACAAGTTCTTTGGGATACAAACAACACTGGACAAAGGTTGAAGCAGGAGAGTGCAAGTGTTGAGTCTCAAACAAAGACTGGACAAAGGTTGGAACCTGATTTGGGTTTGGAGGAAAACCCTGCTGCTGATGAGGCTGCTGTAGTGGATCCTTCTGGAGGCAAGACCACTGAAGGGAAAGATGGTCAGCAGACTGCTGTTAATGAAGATGAGCAGCTACTGGACTTTGACTTCAGTGATGAGGAATTTCAAAATTTTTAAGAAGAAGAAGTTGCTGAAAAACTTGCACAAGATCCTATCATGGAAGATATTCTTGGTGCTATGGTTGAGGAAGGACCTCCCCCTGCTTTGGGAGAGATATGAGTAAGACAGTGCATCAGGCAGACAACGAGACACAATAGAGTGTTGAGGAGCTCTTGATGGATCTACTGATAGTAGAATGAGGAGTGGAGTGCAATTGAAGTTTTCAATGAGTTAAGAATCGTTAGAAATGATATGCGTGATTAAGAACTCAACTGAATGAGCAAGAACTGAGATTTGAAGAACTGATGAAGATGGTGAATGAAAACAGACAATCTGCTGATATAGTTGCTTCAAATTTTGTATCCACTCAAAATGCTGTAAATAATATGATGCTGGATGTAAGAGGAATCAAGCAAGGGAATACCTTGAAAGAACAGTTTATGAAAGACCAGCTTACTTCCATCCATCAAAAACTTGACAAACTTGCTTCTACACACGAGCTCTCTTTGAACTGTTCTTTGCACAACAACCCTCATGTGCTCGACCCCAAACTCACTGAAAGGATCAACATACTGGAGGAGACATTGCAATCCAGGATTACTACTCTTGATACTAGAACTGGAACTATGGAAGGTCAATTGCATAGAGTAGTAGTATCACAGGAGGCTATTCATGGCCTTATATCCCGTTTTGTTGATGATGTCACTAAGGGGGAAGAGGGCCAATCAGCTGCAGCAAAGGAGGCTGCAAGACTCTTTGCACAGAAAAGATGGACAGATGATACAAATGCCTTCAGGAAACCTGCACCTGGCAGAGTGCAACTCACTGATGATCTTTTTAGACAGTACAAGAAAGAGTATTACAACAGGAGGAGACCTTATCATGACATGGGGTTTCATGAAGGTCTTAACTCTTTCTTGGGCTTGAAATTTTGGGAAGCAAGAATCAAAGCCTTGAGGGCAAGCAACAGAGGCAAGAGAAGTAGCAAAGGTGATAAGGTGCCACCTATTATAAAAGCAAGGGACTCACTGGATGAATTCAAGGAGCTGTATATGAAGTTTGGATTCAGAGTTAATGAAATTAATCTTCTCCTCCCTGAAGCATGGAACTGGTGGAAGCAAGTCAATCCCTACATTGATTTTACACTGATTGAAAATGAATGGATGAGGGATATGATAGAACAAATCAGAGCCTATCAAGAACAAGCTGAGAAAGCTAGAAGAGAAAGAGAGAAGAGACAATAGATCAGCATACTTATTATTCTTTATCTTTGCTGCATCTAGTTTGTAATAACTGAACAATGTTTATAATGAAAATTGACTAAATTTGTTCTGTTCTTTGTTTTTATCTTTTTGCTTTGCTGATTAGGTGAGGGTAGTGGCATCATCACCAAAAAGGGGGAAATTGTTGGACTTATTTCTTAGTTTTGATGATGAGTGCCATACTAGCTGTTATAGTGCAAAGGCAAAAAGATGTCTAGATTAAAATGTATAGGTTTATTAGAGTTTGATTCATAAATAGGTTTGATCAAACAAGCCTTTGTAAAGGCCTCTTTGGTTGATATCTGCCAGCAGATTGGTCTCAGTCGATAGGGGTAGATAGGTCATTAGACTAATCGGGAAACTCCAAGACTCAAGACTCAAGGTGAGGGTTCAAACTCAGTAAATGAAGGCTAAGGGATCAAACTTAGTATCTAATGTCAAGGATATGGAATCAGTATTTAGGCAAGTCTGTGATGACCTAAACTGATTACATATACCTTGTGTAGAAGGTCTAAGTTCCATAAGTTGGATGATGTTTGGAACTTGGTTATAATTAAAATGATGTAATCTAACTTCACAAATAAAAGTTAGATAAAAGTAATCATTTGCATTATATTTTACATACGAGATATATGATGATGAGATGATCGATAGTACTTCAATGAGACTCATGAACCTGCTGATATATTACCTCGATTAATTCAAGTTTATTGGGAAGATTACATGGATAAGGACAGCCAACTACCTCTGACCTATCAAGAAAATCAAAGGCTGAGATTAAAAAGACGTTGGGTTGATCCACATTTTTATCCATTGGATACAAGTCAAAAGGGTGGACAGATCGTGCTTTGTCAAAAGAATTTCGGCGAGTGTCGATCCCATGAATAGTGATGATCGCCTATCGAGATGGGACAAAAACAAGGAACGGTCACATTTGAATTTCAAATACAAGTCACATGCATTCCTACCTATAAATAGAGGACTTTCAACTCAGAAAAAGATGAATTTTTTTGGGATAAACTTTAATTGATAATCTTGGTGAAAAACACCCTTGAACTTCTTTGAGCATAAAGCTGGCGATCTAGTAAATTTCTTCAAGTGCATTCGTGTTCAAGTGCATCAAGCATACACACTTGAAGACTACAAAGTCTTGATTACATCATCCTAATCAATTGCTTTGCAATCGAATCATTTATTTGATTCATTCTTTATTTTATAAAGAATCTCTTGGCGACGCAGTGAAGCATCATCGTTGGGTGTGAAAAGGCTGTTGTTTGTGGTGGAGGTGGTGAAGAGGCAATCCTACCCTTCAAGGACCAGTGGAAGACTAAGGAGCGACAATCCTACTGTTCCCGTTTTCGATTTGTGAAGCCATAGTCATTGGTGAAGGACAAACAACTTAGGAATCTTTGTAAAAGCTACATCAAAGATCTCTAGTGAATTTCCTCCAACATCACAGGAGAAGAGTGGGTAGACGGGATTACATCACATGGAACCACTATAAAATCTGGCTATTTACTTTCTGCACTTAGTTTATTTCACTCATCAACCTACTGAATCTAGCAACTGAAATCACACACTTGCACTACTGAGTATCTAATACTTAGTATCATATTTGACAACAAGTATTAAGGCTTAATTTTGATTTAATTCCATTTGCACAAATTCAGCAAACTCAACTATCGATGAGACTCTTGTTTATTATCAAGAGCTACGAAGTCTCAGCAGACTCTGAAGTATCGTTGAATTTCTTTGAAGTTGCGAATTTGTTAACTCCAAAGTTTTAAGTGTTAAGTTTATTCACCCCCCTCTAAACTTAACCAAAGCCTTTTCAAGGGACCAACAATACCAAAAGATAAAGCATTCAATACATCCAAAAGTTGAAATAAAGTATAAAAGTAAATCTTGACGCCTTATGGCTTACATGATCCATCGGAAATAATAAATAATAGCTAAATGCGAAATACAATGAATCGCGTAATCAAAAGTAGATAAAATATACAATCACAGAGTATCTAGGACAAATCAAAATCGAAAAGGAAGAAATAAGATCAAGGCGCCCCGGGCCGTAGAATCATCGACGGAGGATCGAAAGAGGTCCGGATGGTGGTCTTTGTAGTCTTGTCTCATCGAGTCGAGGTTGCTCCTCATCAGAAGAAGACTCAGATTCCTCCAAAACATCCGCAATGGCTTGCTCAACCGCATCAGAGTAGATATAATCCATGGTGCTCGGTGCGAAGATTCTATCGTCCCTTGGCCGCCGGCCCTCACTGATACACTTCAGAATCGTCAATATGTTGTTCTGTGTAGTCCGGATATCCTCCAACCGATTCCGCTGCACTGTCTCCCATATACGCAACCTCATCCGGATCGGAGGAGATATAGTAGGGAGGAGGATGCGAGGCGAGCCGACGACGAACCAGAGCTCTATGGTGCCCACGACTCGAATTGTCCCGAAGGCTTACCCTCTCTCTCTCAGTATAGGCCTCGGGTTCTTGGTCCATGATCCGCTCCATACTCAGGCACACCGGCATCCGGACATAGGCGTGAATCAAGTGAGGATAATCAGGCAACGCAGTATAGATCTTTTGATTAATAGCCACCTCATCGTATAATGCATGTCCCACATTCACGTTCAGGCCAAAAGTCAACGCATAAAGCATGCCTAGGTCACCAATATGAAAGTGCGTCAAGTTGTTCTTAGGCAACAACCGACTCTGAATAAACCTACACTGGACTTTCCAATCCTCCGTCCAGGTAGTGGTGACTAAATACTTCCGGTCTCCACCCGGCCTCAATGTCCAAGCCACCTCCGGGCAAACTCTCAACCGTAACTCCTCCAGAGGATCCTGCCCCAAACTCTGTCTATGTACAATCTCCTCCTTATAATCTCGTCCCTCAAAAGCCGCCAACTTATACTTCTGATTAATCACATCCGCCGAAAAAGGAACTTGTACCCCTCGAACCACAACCACTCCCGTCTCCAAGTCGGTCTCCGAGCAGTTAGCATAAAATTTCCGAACTAGGGAGCCATTGACCGGGGTAGTCGGGATAGTCATCAAGGCGTCCCATTTCCGATCCTTCAATAATTTGACGAACCCCGGATCGACCTTAGCTTCCAATGTAGCTCTCTCTATCAACATAGTCCTCGAGAAATAGTGCTTGGTATACGCGTCGTGGGCCCTAGGGTTCACGAATCTACGAGGCATAGGCATAGGGGGTACGGTTTTGGCTTTCTTCCTAGGTTGTGCAGCCCTAGTTTCCACCGGTTCCTCTTCCCGAGGAGCATCCATAGCCTCCTCAACCCTAGACGAAACTCCACCTTTCTGAGCTCTAGGCATCCTCACCAAGGGAATATCGTCATCCGTCTCAGACTCCGAGGTTGGTTCATCCCTCAAAGTAGTCCTAGTTTGGGTGGCTCTATGAGGTTGTTCTCGAATACTAACACCCCGGTTTGGATCAATTAAGGTAGGATCAAACTCTTTGCGTTTCTTTCCGGCCTCCCTAGCCACTTCCTTACCATGTCGCTTCACTACTCCCTTCTTATGAACCATTATTCAATCCTAGACTAAACCACAACGATCCCAAAACAAAACAAGTTACCCGTTTAACATCCAAATCGGGATTTCAAATCAACCAAACCACAAAACACAACCATCCATTATCAATAACCAACCCATTCATCATCCACATCATCATCACAGCACCAACCAGCAAGAAGCAAGAAACAAAACGAAAGAAAGAAAACAAATAAGGTGATATTCAAGTGAGCGAGCCGACCCAAAGATCGAACTCGTAAAAACGTGAACAAAATCGAGAAAAGTTGTTACTAACTTACCGAGTAAGATGAGTAGATCTTGATCGAGATGAAGATTAGTCCAAACAACACCAAATTGGCTCCCAAAATCGGATTTTTTCCCAAAAATTCGGATTTGCAAAGTGGTCTGATTCACCAAAAGATGGTGTGTTGGGAATTTGGCTTTGAAAATCGAAGAGAAGGGATCGAAAGCGGCCTATAGCACTTTGAATCGCTCGAAATGGTTTAGAATCGAAGATTTTAGGTTGAGAGGAGGGCAAAAGTCGGCACGGTTTTGAAATCTGAAAAAAAAATGAAGGTTCATGCGTTGAGGGGTATATAAGCGAGAGGTGGACGGGCGTCAAGTGACCGGACGGGCGTCGAGGCAAAGAACACATGAACCGGACGGGCGTCCATTTTATCGAGACGCTCAAATCAAATCTGAGATTGGAGGAGATTGTCGACGGGCGTCCATGAATAGTGGGCCTTCGTCAATAATTGGTCAAAAGCGGACGGGCGTCGGACTTCGACGGGCAGGCGTCAAGGTAGAATAATGCAAAAATTATGAAGTTTCATACAATCTTAAACTCAAACTTGCACTTTCTTATTAAACTTAATTAAAACTTCAAAAATACAACTGGAAATCGACGAAGTACATAAAATTACTGGAAAACAAGTAAAAACAAAATAGAAAACAGATAGAAAACAGTGGGTTACCTCCCACCAAGCGCTTTTGTTTTACGTCGTTTGCTCGACGAAACAACCTAAGAACGCTAGTCATCGTAAATGGCCGACCAATCTATCACTCGAATAAGGCGACGGAGCATGTCAATCGCCGGAGGAAGTCATACTCATCTTGCAAACCCCAATCCTCACGTTTACATCAACACCTCGAAAATGTTCAGCTTGCAGCACTAGCGATAAATCTGTCAGCATCGGATCATTGAGGATTGTGTACGGTCGTCCTAGAGCCTCCTGTAACTCCTCAGTAGTGAAGTCTCCACCTCCCGAACAGCGGGGAACAATAAGAACATAGGTAACAGTCTTGACGCGGGTACTAATGTCAAAGTCTACGTGCAACACTATAGTCCCTCCCGGTCCGTCATCTACAGTGATAAGTGGGATCCTCCTAAGGAAAGGCAACTCCTCTGGTAGAACTCCGAAATCCATATCTAGAAAGCACAACTAACTGACAGATAAAAAACAAAAACAAAACTTAGTAAGCTAAACTTAAATACTAAAACTTAAATACTAAACTACGAAAGCACAAAACAAAAACGACTAAAACTAACGATATCTAGGATGCCTCATAGTGGCGCTTTTGTTTAATGTCGTTAGCTCGACACCGTTTAAGCTCAGCCTGGATCCGGCCATTTGACCTTTCTGCCAGCCACTACCTCGTCTAGACTTTGGTCGATGAGTTCGAATTTGCAGAAAACAAAGACTTCTAACACATGGGGTAAAACCTTTAATAGCTTTCACACACGCGCTTAAACTTCCCATGGTTGACTTCTCATTCTCGAGCCTTTCGATGGCGTTTGGTGGCGCTCCTCTCAAACTCTTCCATATCCCAACTACCGCTAGAACTTCTTGGATAGACCAGTACCGCCATCCTTCGAAAGCAGCAGTCGGGTGAAAACTCGTCAAATTCATCGACTTTTGTAGCACCACACCCGAGGATATCGAGAAACGGACAATCAAAGGGTTCTCTTTAGGTTCACCAATATAGTGCTTGCACCTTTGGCCATTCACTCGAAATGGTTTACCGCTATAACCACGAAGTTCTAGAACGCCTCCGGGAATGATTTGGAGATCTCGAAGGACCGGACCAACGTGTCCTCAACTTTCAGAAACAAATGTAACCTAGAATTGTATAGAAGAACTTGTTCGCCGGCGTGGAATTCTCTTTTCTTAATTTTGGCGTCATGGAGGAGCTTCATCTTATCTTTACTAATCCTGGCACTTTCGTAGGCACTGAGTCCGAATTCATCCAACTCATGCAGCTCTTTGCGATCGGTGCTTACCACAAGATTGGGAATCAAAGTTGAAACTTTGTAGCCGATGAGGCTCTATGCTCTAACTCATTGGCGAGATGACATGGCTTACCATAAACCATTTGATATGGAGATGTACCCATAGGAGTCTTATAGGCGGTTCTATATGCCCATAGTACATCATCCAACTTCAAACTCGCTTTTTCCTATGATCATTAACCGTTTTTCAGGATCTTTTAATACTTTGGTTGCTCCTTTCAACCTGACCACTAGTCATCGGGTGATATGGTGTGCCGAGTCTTGTGACGAACACCATACTTTTCAAGAACTATCTCTAGGGGTCGGTTGCAGAAATGCGTCCCTTCATCACTGATCAAGGCACGTGGACATCCAAATCTCACAAAGATATTCTTCTTTAAGAATTTCATTACCGTCTTATGATCATTGTGAGAGTGGCTTGAGCCTCCACCCATTTCGACACGTAATCCACGAGACTACGATGTATTTGTTACCACAAGATGATGGGAATGGTCCCATAAAATCGATGCCCCATACATCAAAGACTTCGCATTCTAAGATGGGTGTCAAAGGCATGTCAAAACGCCTTGTCAGAGTACCGGTTCTTTGGCATCTATCACACGCTTTCTGAAAGCTTCGTATCTTTAAAGATCGTAGGCCAATAGAAACCGGATTGGAATATCTTAGCAACGGTTTTCCACGGACCAAAGTGACCTCAGGTGGGTCCCTTTGTGGCTTCGCTCAATAATATCGCTACCGCTCGATTACGGAACACATCTTACGAGCAAACCATCTTTCTGAGATCTTAAAAGATAAGGTTCATCCCAAGCGAAGATTTCAAATCGAGAGAAGAACTTTTTCTTCTCCTGATAAGACATTTCTAGATCGAGATATTGGGCATGAAGGTAATGGACAATGGAAGAATACCATGGAACATCGGGAGGACAACCGTCGAGAAGCATAATGTTCTCTAGAGGAAAGTAAAGATCTATATCATCTGGATCATCCTTTTCCTCACTTAACATTCTCGAGACGTGATCCGCCACGACGTTTTCACTACCCTTTTTGTCTTTAATTTGGACGTCAAACTCCTGTAGGGTCAGTATCCAACGTAGTAAGCGCGGTTTAGCCTTTTTCTTAGTCATCAGATATCGCAAAGCAGCGTGATCAGTCCACACAACTACTTGAGCTCCTAACAAGTAACTACGAAACTTGTCCATAGCAAAGACTACGGCCAATAATTCCTTTTCAGTGGTCGTGTAGTTAACTTGAGAGGGGTTCAATGTGTGACTAGCGTAATGGATAGGCTGGAATTTCCCGTTAAGCCTTTGTCCTAAGACCGCACCAACAGCATAGTTTGATGCGTCGCACATAAGCTCAAAAGGTAAGTTCCAGTCAAGCGATATAAGAATTGGAGCAGATATTAAACGATCCTTAAGCTCCTCAAACGCTTGCTTGAAGCTCTCATCAAAATTGAACTCAACGTCTTCCTTAAGTAAAGTAGACAGGGGCTTGGCTATCTTGGAGAAGTCCTGAATGAATCTTCTATAGAAACCAACATGTCCAAGAAAGCCTCTCACTTCACGCACATTCTTTGGATAGCTCATCTTCTCGATAGCTTCTACTTTTACCCTATCAACTTCTATACCTTTGGCGGAGATTTTGTGGCCAAGAACTATTCCTTCATCTACCATGAAATGGCATTTTTCCCAATTGAGCACTAAATTCTTTTCCACACATCTGGATAACACTTGATCAAGATTGTCAAGGCAATCATCAAAAGACTGGCCAAAAACTGAAAAATCGTCCATAAGGATCTCCATACACTCTTCTACTACCGACCCGTCAAAGATGGCGGCATACATCTACGAAATGTAATTTGGAGCATTGCGAGAGACCAAATGGCATTCGCCTGTAAGTGAATGTACCATAAGGGCAGGTGAAAGTGGTTTTCTCTTGGTCAGCTGGATCAATGGGTATCTAGAAATATCCCGAATAACCATCCAGAAAGCAGTAGAATGCGTGCCCCGCCAGACGCTCAAGCATCTGGTCAATGAATGGAAGGGGAAAGTGATCTTTCATGGTTACCTCATTGAGCTTTCGATAATCGATGCAGACTCTGTAACCAGTAACAAGTCTCAATGCTATTTCCTCTCCCTTCTCATTCTTCTCAATCGTAATTCCTCCTTTCTTGGGAACTACTTGAGTTGGGGAAACCCATTCACTATCAGCGATGGCATAAATGATTCCTATGTCCAGAAGCTTGATGATTTCCTTTTAACGACTTCTTGCATATGAGGTTGAGCCTCCTGAAATTTTATCTAACACATTTTCGCACCCTCATTTGTCTTGATCTTGTGCATACAGATGTCCGGAGATATTCCTCTGATATCTCCCACTTGCCATCCAAAGGCTTTTTCATTTTTCTTCAAGACGTTGATTAATTTCATTTCATCTAGTAGAGACAGCTTGGCAGATATAATCAATGGAAGCTTGTCACCTTCTCCTAGAAACACATACTTAAGATGTTTAGGCAACGGCTTCAACACTAAATCTGCAGGGGTCTTCTAAACTAGACTTGACTCTCTCACTTTTCAACTCAACATCACCTGAGTTTACTTAGTGATCCCACTCGCCAAAGCTTCTCCTTCCAGCAGATTCATCCTTTAATTCGACTTCTAAATGCTCTAGACTTACCACACCATGATTATTCAAATTATCAACGATCGCTCATACTACTGTTTGCATGACCATAACTTGCTTTTCCATCAAATCATCGAAGTCATCGAGGCTAATCCTCAATGGAAAAGCCGGTTGGAGGACCAGAGGGTACTTGAATGGATCTAGAGACATTATAGCTTACTTCTTGGTCACCAACTCGTATCGTCACTCGCCGCCATCGCGATCGATGAGGGCTCGGCCGTGAGATGCGAAAGGGTCTTCAAGAATCAGGGGAACATTTTCATCCTTTTCAATGTCCAAGACGTACGATCGGCGGGAAAGGTAAATCTATCAATTTGAACTAGTACGTCCTTCAGGATTCCCGCTGCTTTCTTAGAGGATCTATCAGCGAACTAAAGGTTCATGGTGGTGGGTTCTAGAAGATCAATTAAACCCAGCTGCTTGCATACAGACAATGGCATCAGGCTTATAGATGCACCCAGGTCACACAAAGAGTTTGGGAAGACCAGGCCTCCCATTAACACACGTATAGCACGAACTTTCCGGAGGTCACCTCTCTTGGTTGGTAAGTTTTCATAATTGGTCATTGAACAATCCTCACCAATCAGCCTTTCCAAGTCTGACAACTTTCTTCTTGAAGAGACAACATCCTTGATAAATTTTGTATACTTAGGCATTTCAACCAAGACATCTGATAATGGAAGATTCACCTGGGTATTTTTCAGAAGGTTAAGAACCTTTTCATACTTCTTATCTTCACTCAAGGGGATGTTGCTCTTTCGTGGTGGAAATGGAAGCTTTTTCAGATCATTCTCAGAAAAGACTTTCTTTGAAGATGCATTGACAGCTTTGTCTTCCAGATCCTTCCACCTAACAGCTTTTTCAATCCTTTTATTAGTCAGGGGATCAGCCTCCTGACTCACACTTGAATCTTCACTCCTCAGGGGATCAGCCACCTGAGGACTTCCAACATTCTCACCTCTCGAGGATCAGCCACTGAGTATTCTCTTTCGCAAAGGGAGTGTAGGTGCTCGGCTTCCCTCCCGCCTTATCAATGGCAGGAGGGGCTAGTGGTTTCCTGGTGGGAAGGACCACTAACTTGAGTACCACTTCTTAAGTTCATTGCCTTGGGCCTCTCTACCGTAAGGAATTGATGGTACGAGGTCAAGACACGGGCCTTTGTTCAAATCGGTCCGAGCAACTTGACCACCCTTTGGATTCTTCTCGGTGAAGCGGCACCGCCTACAGGGGGTCGAGAAGCTAAGCTGTTCAAACCAAGCGCCCGATTTGCCTCTCAAGATTTTTCATTGATCTATTTTGCTCCTCCCTAAAGGAGTCCCATTGAGCTTTGATATCACTTGAGTACGAGGGGCCTTGAGAGTTTTGGGGATAGGGCTGGCTAGGCCGACTTTGAAATTGAGAATTAGAATTGGAAGGCCAATTCTGATTGAACCTTTGAGTAGGATTGGAAAATTTTGCGTTTTGGTTCTGACTACAACCAGGGTTCCTATTGAAATTTTGATTCGAATTGAAATTCGAATTAGGATTGAAACCAGAAGATTGATTAAACCTATGGTTTTGGAAATTTTGCTGACCAGAAACTTGATTAGACCTTTGGTTGTTCTGGCCATAGAATGCATTCACTTCAGCATTCTATCCGTTCATAGGACAGAATTTAGATGTGTGCCCCACCTCGTCACAATTTTGACATGTGACTTGATTATACCGTCCATAATCATGAGCAGCATTCACTTGATAAGGTGCGAGGGGATTAAATTGACTTTGGTCATTCATATGGCCGACCGGCAAAGAAGGCAGCGATCTGAACACGAGGGTTACGTGGAAAAGAAAAGTTTGATTTATCGATTTGAAATTTGAGTTGTTGCCATGCGCTTACGCAACATGGCGATCAAACTTTGCATGTTTACCTCTCTACCTTAGGAGGAGGAGGTGCTTGAATAGCTTGATAGGATGGAGCATAGTTATATTTAGCAATGTCCTCGAACAATGCCCATCCCTCTTCAGTGTTTTCTTGAAATGCCCCACGGATGAACTATTGACCATGCCTTTTGTAAGCTCGGTCAATCCACTAAAGAATGTGTTGACTTTCTTTGCGGTGGCAAGCCATGGTGGGGACATTTTCTAAGCAAAGATTTGAATCTTTCCAAAGAATCGAAAAGGACTCATTCTCTTTACGATAGAAAGTGAAAATCTCGTTCAAACACTCATTTTTGTTTTGAAGGTGGAAAGTATTGACTCAATAACTCCTTTCGAGTTCAGCCCAAGTGGTGATTGATTCGGAGGGAAGAGAAGTATACCACTCATTCGCTTCTCCCTTTAGAAAATGGAAAAAGTTTCACTTGATTGCATCCTCACTTACTCCTTGGATGCGTGTGGTGCGCATATCTCCAAGAATGTATGCAAGTGAGTGTGTGGATTCTCCGATCCGAAACCCATGAAAGATTGATGCATCTTCGCATCATCTGAATGAGGCCAGGCCTTAGCTCAAAGGTTTGTGCGATGATGGCCGGAATAACAATAGCCGGGTTGATCGTGGATGCGCGCCAGGCATGGCGTAGTCTACCAACGACGTCTATCATTAGTTGACCATTTTACAAAATCAGTGATTTCTTTGGCTAACTGATCCTCAAGATCTTGCTCGGTTCTTCCTTCCAGAACCGCAGAACGGAGAATCCGCCTATTTGGCCGGACTACGGTTCGCTCGGGGTCAGGGGTGTATAGTAACGGTCCCTTTTGACTCCGAGTTTGCATAAACCGGACCAAAAACAAGTGAAAGCAACCTAAAGACTAAGAATTCAAAAACCTAAACTAAAAATTAAAGCCTAAGAAAAGAAAAGAAAGGAAAGGAAGTAGGATTATTAAGGAAAAAGATGAAACAGACGGGCGTCCAAAGGTTTGGGGGGGCGTCGCTAACTTTTGATCGACGGGCGTTCGGATGCCCAAACGCGCTCGTCAGTCGTCGAGAAACTTGAACGGGCGCCCAAATTTTATGGGCGCTGCGTAAAAATGAATGAAAAGCGAGCAGATTGAAAATTTTTCAGCGGACGGGCGTCCAGATCCATAGCGCCCGTTTGGTAGCGGGAAAACTAGAAACGTAAGCGAAAATTTGCGAGAAAGAAAAGGTGTTAAGGAAAAGCAGAGAAAAAGCAGAGATAGATGGAAAAACCAGCGAAAGAAAAATCTAATCACAAGAGAATGAAGAAGACCTTAAACCCTAACTAAAAACCCTAATTATCTAATTAAAAACTACCTAAAACAATTAAAAGCAAAAGTAAATAAAATTAAAAGCAGGAAAACAAAAACTAGACAACCGTCCGGTTCCCGCTTGTGGCGCCAAAAACTTGTCACGGAATTTATTAACACAAAACAAACAAGTAATAATCCGGTTAACCTCAAGTATAAGGATCGTAGTAATAGTGGTTAATGCCGGGTCGATCTTACGAGGAATCGAACAATTGTGATTCCTAGTTTTTGTCTAACCAAAACTATGTCACGAAACTAATCTAAGCAATGAATAAAAGCAGAACAAAACCGAAAATAAAACTAGGCAGAGGATATAGTCCAAAGCTAGGAAGAATACGGGTTGCGAACCTTTAACTAAACTAATCTAAGATGCAAATAAAAGTAAACTAACTAAACAAATTCAAGTTTTTAAGGATTTAAATTAAATGTATAACGAACAAACGAGGATTGATCCACCTATCCAACAAGCATTGATTTCCTATCTCGATTATATTGTGGTTTTTATCTAAGTTGTGATTTACCTTATCTAAATATGAACCCTAATTCCTTAGAAAGTTCATCTATTAATCCATTATCTTCCAATGCAAGATTAACGCGTTTTCTAACCAAAGGTGTAAACTTTATGTTTATAATCTAGCAATTAAACCTATTAACTTCCGTTAAGATAGATTCAAATACTATTCCTATTTATGGTGATCTAAGGTTTATAAAGATTTCCATCAACAATAAACAATCGACACATGCATATCTTCCGATATAAGAGCAATTAAACATAGTAAACATGAATAAAGAAACAACCTTTAATAAAAACTCACAGTATAATCGATGAAAACGAAATCAACAGTTGTTGTATGGCTTCACAATACTCGTTTGATGAAGCTTTTAGCTTCTGAACATCCTCAGCAACTCAAAATTGCAGAAACAGTGCATAAAAAGTAGCTAATTTAATCTAGATCTAAAGTGCATAAAGCTGGAATAAAAGGAAGAAAAACGCAGCCTAAAGCCGCCTTTAGGTTTAGGGTTTGAATAATGAATATATGGTATATCATATGTGGAAAAGCAATTTGCTATATATAGAGTTTTGAGTCGGTTTCACTAAGTCGGCCGACGGACGCTCGTCCGCTCTAGTGAACGCCCGTCGGATAGATCTCGATCGCGCCAGACGCCGCTCGTTAAATGCAGCGTCAAACTCTCTGTATCAAAATCGCTGCTGGACGCCCGTCTCGCTCTATCAAACGCCCGTCCACTCTGAATTTGGACTTGGGCGCTCGTTCATTTGGATCGAATTTTGATTTCTTGATCTTTATCTTTTTTTTCTATCTCATTCCTTCATTATCTCTTTTATCATCAATTAGCTCGAACTTAATCAACTTTTGATCATCTTTTGAGCCTCCAACATGTATCTATAACACATAAAAACATCATAAAATGTAATAATGTCCAAATAACCATAAAATCACAATTTAAACACCAAAATTAACCAATATTGCGAATAACTTATTTAAAACCTCATTTACTCAATATTTCCATTAAACACTCATTTCTTATGCAAATCAATACAAATACGGGGGAAAATACCATAGAATATAGCGTTATAAATCGTATAAATTCACCCTTAACAGCAGACAACCCAGAAACACTATACTCAGCCGAGGATGATTCAAGAAATGCAGGGATGAAAGAAGCAGCTAATGAGGAGGCAAAATAGAAAGAAGGGGATTTTCACCAATGGTAGATGTGTTGATTTGGTTTGGATTCATAAGAAATAAAGGAAATTGCAACAAAGGATAAAGAAGAACTTACTTGGTTTCAATAAGCGAGTCAGCAAATCGATGCTTTTAGCTATAAGTAGTGACGAACATTTACAAGATTTGATGGGTTTAATAGCCTTTGGTCAAAAGCGCGCGACGTTCGGGTGTGCATCGTTTGGAGATCTGAGGTAATCATAGTGGCATTTGGGATAACCGAGGTAACATTGATTACGCCACCTATGCGGTGCACGTGGAAAACTTTTAAACTTCAGATCTTAATCCACTTGCAAGACAAGGTCAATTCGATTATGATCTGGGGGGCTTTGATTAAGGGTGACCAGGATATGTCCACGTGGCGTACGTTCGGAGAATAGATCAGGTCAGAACTATATCTGATCTGGAAGTCAAGATGATAACATAGGTCAGAGGACCAGGGCAGGTCCTTGGTCAGGGAAAGATTAGATCCAGGATATGGGTTAACCATCAGGGGTCCCCAATATGAAAATGGATTAGACGACCAAGGCAGGTCCCTGGTCAGGAGAGAACAAATCGAAGACTTATGTATACATATATATAAAGGAGCAGTTAAAAACAGACGTGAGACATGGTGGGAGCCCATAACTGCCCACTATGACCACTTTGAAATATAACCGCCTGAACTACGGTTGGACTTGATTCCAAATATATATTTGGATCACATTAAGCAAACTTGTATAAATTGAGTCAAAAGAAAAGATACTACTCTCTATTTCATCCTAAAGCAAGAAAAACCACAAAGCTTTTTTTCCGACCCTTGGAATGCTCAATGTTTATATTCACGGACTTTAAAAATTAAACAAAGAAGAATTCAATGTTTTATTATATTAATTTTGCGTGAAAACCCCGCATTTGGTGGTGTATAATTTAATTTTGCGGGCAATTAGCAACACATAAAGCTAAATGGGGATAACATTTCAGTCTGAGTTAAATCAAGTAACATGATCTTGACTCTATCAATCATTGTCAGAACCATAAATCCATCTTCAATCAAAATAATATGATGAAATAGATTACATTGTATTATGATACAAGGATGGTTCAAAATGTTCAATAATTAATAATATTCATATGTAACCAATTTAAACATACTAGAAAATGACATTAGCACAGAGAGGCCCAAACTGGAATATAAACAACAGAAGCAATTATCCAGAAGGTGCAGATCACAACATATTGTTATTCAACAATTATTATTTAAATGGGAAATAATATTACTTAACACCCGCTGAGTGCTCAGAATCTATTCCAATTATATAGTTTTATACAGTTATATGTAATTGGAAATTATATCAGTCACTGTATGATCCAAGTATATTGCTACATATGCCTACCGTACAAAATCAATGGTTCAGCCTATAAATTTTTTTGTTCGTTTGATTGTTCAAACAATAATAACGAATTTAAGTCCAATAAAAAAATTTACGTAAAAAGGTGTCCTAATAAATCATTACGGCCTAATCGAGTAATCGGATATCGATTCTTCATGGTTTTCTCATGTTAATTAAAATACTCAAATATGTAAACAGGATCGAGTTACTAGAAACGACTGATTTGCCGTAAGCATATTTTTTATGGATAAAAATGAAGCCCGTGTGCTGAATCTCAAAGTCATATCAACATACATAGATTTAGATCTAAAAATACTAACCAATTCTTGGCATACCATTTCTCACATGCATTGCTAATTTAACCTCTCATGTCTATTTTATCAAAGCACATAACTCATAAATATTCAATCATCTCAACCCTACGGTTGTGTTGAAAGTCAACTACCAATTGTTTTTTCAAAACTACACCGGTTATATGTATTACTAATCGACAGTTTTGCATTGGTATTTCCATGGAAATTGTTGGACCTATTTCTTTGTTTTGATGATGAGTGCCAGACTAGCTGTTATAGTGCAAAGGCAAAAAGATGTCTAGATCAAAAGTATAGGTTTATTAGAGTTTGATTTATGAATAGGTTTGATCAAACAAGCACTGTAAAGGGCTGCTGATTCATATCAGCAGACTGATCCATATCAGTAGGGTAGATAGGTCAGTAGACTAGTCTGGAACCTCTTGAAGATCAAGGAAGGTGAGGTTCAAACTCGATTCTGAAGGCTAAGGGATCAAACTTAGTAATTTAAGTCAAGGATATGGAATCAGAATTTAGGCAAGTCTGTGATGACCTAAACTGATTACATATACATTGTGTAGAAGGTCTAAGTTCCACAAGTTGAATGGTGATTGGAACTTGGTTATTATTAAAAAGGTGTAATCTAACTTTACAAATAAAAGTTAGATAAAAGAAGTCAGCTGCATTGTATGTTATACACAGCAAATTGCATTTCATCAGACTAATAGGTATCTCAGCATACTGAAGAACCTGCTGATAATATACCTCGGTTAATTCAAGATTATATTGGAAGATTACATGGATAAGGACAGCCAACTACCTTTGACTTATCAAAGAAATCAAAGGCTGAGATTAAAAGAACGTTGGGATGATTCAGATCTTTATCCAATGGTTATAAGTCAAAGGGTAGACAGACTGCATTGTCAAAAAGGAATTCTGAAAGTGTCAGTCCTATGAATAGTGACAGAATGCAAATCAGATGGGACAAAAAAAGGAACGGTTATTTTTGAATTTCAAATACAAGTCACATGCATTCTTGCCTATAAATAGAGGCCTTTCAACTCAGAAACAAGATGATGAAAACTAATAGACTTTGAAGAGATATTACTGAGCTGAAAAACACCCTGCTAAACTTACTGAACTTAAAGCTACTGATCCAGAGAAACTCTTCAAGTGTATTCTGCATTCAAGCTACATCAAGTATACACACTTGAAGCCTGCAAGCTGCTGATTATATCATCCTAATCAAGCTGCTGCAACTGAATCATTTATTTGATTCAATCTTTATTTTATAAAGAACCTGCTGAAGACAGTGAAGCACAATTGTGTGAAAGACTATTGTTTGTGGTGGAGCTGGTGAAGAGGCAATCCTACCCTTCAAGGACCAGTGGAAGACTCAGGAGCAGCAATCCTACCTGTTCCCAGTTTTCAGTTTGTGAAGCCATAGTTATTGGTGAAGGACAAGCAACCTTAGGAATCTTTGTAAAAGCAACATCAAAGATCTTTAGTGAATTTCCTCCAACATCACAGGAGAAGAGTGGACTGACAGGATTACACCACCTTGAACCACTATAAAATCGCCTACTTACTTTTGACATTTACTTTACGCACTTAGTTTATTTTACACATCAACCTCTCTGAATCTAGCAAGCGAAATCACACACTTGCACTCTGAGTATCTAATACTTAGTATCATATTTAACAACAAGTATTAAGGCTTAATTTTGATATAATTCCATTTGCACAAATTCAGCAAACTCAAGCTGTCGATGAACTCTTTGTTTATCGGCCAGGCTATTGAAGTATCGCAGACTCTTGAAGTATATCGATGAAGCTGCTTTGAAGTGCATAATTGTTAACTCCAAAAGTTTTAAGTGTTAAGTTTCTTCACCCCCCCTCTAAACTTAACCAAAGCCTTTACAAGGGACCAACAATTGGTATCGGAGCAGTGCTTCTGTTCTGAAGAAATCCTACTTGTTGTGCTTGTGAAAATTCTTTGAAACTTTCTTTCAAGTTACCGATTTTCAAAGACTTGCATCATGGATAACACACGGTATGCTAGAACTATCTTTGATGTGTTCTCTAGATAAATTTGATGAGTATAAGCGTCGAATGCGAGGCTTATCTTCTTCGCAACTCATGATGAGATGATGGATGTACTAAGCGATGGACCCTTTGGAGATTACCAAGGCAATAACGAGTGGGTGATACAAGCGAGTACATTCCTAAACCAAAAGAGAATGGAATGCGAGAAGGCGAGAAAAAGAGCAAACCTCAACAACATTGCTATTGATATCATTTATAGAACCTTGGATAGCAATATGTACATTAAGGTTAAAGATTGCAAAGCGCAAAGGAACTTTGGGACAAGATACATTTGATCTGTGAAGGCAGCGATGCAATAAATAAGAATAAAATCGGTGTGGCGGAAAGAGGTTCCAAAGTTCAAGATCTTTGCCAAATGAAACCATTGAGCAAATGGAATCAAGATTTAATGCAATCTGGATGAACTTACCTGCTAAGTGTAAGTTATTCAAAAGAAGAAATAAACACCAAAATCTTAGAGGCTTTACCTGCAAAAGATGTTTGGAAAATGAAGGTGACTGCAATAGAAGAAATGAGAAAGTTGCATGAAGAAGACACCTTCAAGTTGTTTTCAAATCTCAAGGCTTATGAATTTAGCAAAAAGCTTGTGCTGGCGAAAAAAGAAGAGCCAAAAACCATTGCATTGGCTGCTTCACATCAAGAAGAAACATCACGGAGGACAAGAGGATCTCTTTGGATGAGATGCGAGAGCAGATTGCCCTCACGAGCAAGAAAATCGAGGATGATGAAGACATGAAAGGCCCTGCAAGGAACTTCACAAAGGCCCTCTTGAAAGAAAGAAAGATAATGACTATCTGTGCTTTCATTGCAAGAAGCCAGGACACTTCAAACTGGTCGTCACGAGTTAAAACAAAGTAAGGAACACGATTATCTTTGCTTCAACTTCAAGAAGCCTGGACACTTTAGACTGATTGTCGGACCTCATCGAAGACCAAGAGTCAACAAAGAAGATATGGCAAGAAGGCTATGGTTCTTTGAAGATGAATCGAGGGTATGGAGTGGTCGAAAAGGAAATGAATCGGATGACACAAAGACAAGTTCTTTGACATGGAAGATTATGCTTTGATGGCCAACATGGATGGCGAGGAGGTATACAATCTGTATCCATCAATACTCTCTTGGAAGTGATTGTGAATCAACTTGTGGTTCAAATCCAAGAAATTCGACAATAATGAGACTTTGGATGCCATCCTTAATCAAGCGAGGATAATACAATCTGGTTATGAGATTGTGAAGGTGAAAAAAAGCTCTTGAATTAGAAGTTGGAAAATTGAAAATTTGAATTAAGAGTTCTCAATGGAAAGGAAAAGATGTTGAGCGAGAATCAATGTAAGCCTCTTGATCATCCAGCTGCCCCTGAATCTATTTGAACCATCTTGCTCCACTAATGCATACAAATCTGGAAAGCCTTATGGTGATAAAGCAGGGCTTGGATTTGGAACTCAACAATCCAAAAGAGTGGATCTAGTAAGGTTCTTGAACCTAGCACGAGGTGGTCCTAAGTTGTACCAAAGACAAGATCCAACTTCAAGTAAGGTTCTTGATGCGGTAAAAACCTCTCGAGAATACTTCAAGGAAGCAAAATCGGAAGTCAAAGAAGTCAACGACTCTAACAGAAAGAACAAATCTAAAAATAGGATTCGCTGGACCTTCTAGACCTCTCGATATGAGACACTGCTACCAAGTCTATTTGGACCACAAAAGGTAAAGGTCGAAATATTCCAAGGATAAGAATTCCAAATCTAAAAATGTTAATCATTCAGGGATACTTATCTTAGGGAAAGGTAGACTGTTCCCCCACCGATGATGATTGGAATATTCTGCAAGTTCTTGATAGAAACAACCAAGTATAACCTTCTTTGCTAGTGGTAAAACCTAAGCAATGGAATCGACAAAGGACTCGTGAGAGGACTTATAAAAGGCCTCAGCAGGGACCTCAGCAGACTCCATATTACAGGGCTGTTCCTAAAAGACAGCAAACAAATAGTTATACTAATGCTTCTAACATCAAAAGTCACTTCAAACAGCATTATAAACCAAAAGGCCAGAAAACATATGTGAATACTACACAACCTACTGTAAGAACTTATGGATGTGTGGAATACATGTATGAACCAAAGTATGACACTTTTAGGAGAAGACCTTATGGAAACTTACCAAAAGTCATGCTTACCACTGACCACTATGGACCCAAACAGGTTTGGGTACCTAAAATGCATTAACCTTGTTTTGTAAGGTGTGCAGTACTATGACGGTGGATGTTCGGACATATGACAAAGAATAAGCCTTTGTTTAACAAACTTTGTGGCAAAAGATGGTCCAAGGGTGAATTTTGGCAACAAGAATACACCTGGATATACAAGACACTTGTAAGAAATGGACTTACAATCAAGAATGTTGCATATGTGGAAGGACTGGACTACAACTTGCTGAGCACTAGACAATTTTGTGACATGGGATACAAGGTCACTTTTGACAAAAACAACTGTATTGTCATTAGTGAAAGAGGTGATCAATTTGTACTTGCTGGTAGAAGACAACAAAACATGTATGTTGTGGATTGGTCTACTGCAGTTCCAGAAACCTGCCTGATTGTGCATACCAAGTCTGAACTCAATTGGTAATGGCACAAGAAGTTGAATCACTTAAACTTTGATGATATAAATCAGTTGGTGAAGAAGAAGTTGGTGATTGGTTTACCTGAGATCACATTCAAAAATGATGCTATATGTGATGCATGTCAGTAGGGTAAACAGATAAAGTCAAGCTTCAAGTCAAAAACTAAACAATCAACTAATAGAGTGTTGGAGCTTATGCATATGGATCTTTTTGGACCAATAACTCCAACAAGTGTAACTGGAAAGAAATACACCTTAGTGGTTGAGGATGATTATTCAAGGTACACTTGGGTGATATTTATGAACAAGAAAAGTGAAACACTCAAAAGCATGCCTAATCTTTTAAAGAGATTACAAAATGAGAAAAGTTTGTGATAATAAAAATAAGATCGGATCGAGTCTTTGAATTTCTCAACAAAGTGATAAGAGAATCTTGTGAGCGAGAATGGTGTACTACATCAACTTGTCTGCTCTTTGGTACACCTCGACAAAATGGGGGTTCTTTGAAAGAACAAACAGGACCTTAAAAGAAGCGGGAAGGACAATGATATGTGAAGCTTTGCTACCGAAAGATATTGAAATTTGAAGCGATTAATACAACATGCTATACACAAAAGCAGAACATCGATGAAACAAGAAGGCTGCTTGAAGACACCTTATGAGATTTGGAATGGAAGGAAACCAAACATATCCTATTTCCATCCATTTGGAAGCAAGTGTTTTATCCTAAATCACAAGGTTCATCTCGAAAACATTCCAACCAAAGTCAGGATGAAGGGATTTTCTTGGGATATTCTTGATCAACAAGGCATTGAGTCTTGAACAAGAGGTCTTGAAACATGAAGAAACAATCCATGTTGTGTTTGATGAACCTAAGTTCTTTGGTATGGAAGATGAAGATTGTGAACTGCTTTGAGAATCAACAAGTCAACGATCCAGATTGTGTTGAAGTTTTGGAAAGATTCAATGACTTTAAAGTTTCTGATACTGCCCCTGCTGAACACCCTGCTGGTGACATTACTGATGCAACAACTAAAGCTATTCAAGGATCTGCTGAACCCCCTGTTGTTGAAGAAGCCACAGCAGACCCCACTGAATATGAGGTTCCTGATAACCAAACTAACCAGAATCCACAATGGTTAAGGAATCACCCTGCTGAACAAGTTATTGGCAATGTACAGCAAGGTGTAAGGACTAGAAGACAACTGGAAGCTATGTTTACTTGTTTTCTATCTCAAATGGAACCTAAAGTTGTTGAAGAAGCTATTTGAGATCCAGTTGGATAATAGCTATGCAAGAAGAATTGAATGAATTTGAAAGAAATCAAGTTTGGACACTAGTTGAAAGGCCAAGTCATGCAAATATCATTGGTACTAAGTGGGTATCTGAGAAATAAACTTGATGAATCTGGTACCATTGTAAGGAATAAGGCCGGACTAGTTGCAAAAGGCTATTCTCAAGCGAAGGAATAGATTTTGATGAAACTTATGCACTGTTGCAAGATTGGAAGCTATCGAGTTATTCTTGGCACATCTTTGCATATAAAAACTTCAAAGTATCTCAAATGGATGTCAAAAGTGCATTTACGAATGGCATTCTAGAGGAGGAAGTGTATGTCTGACAACCTCCTGGATTTGAAGTTAAAGATCAAGAAGATAAAGTGTATAGACTCATCAAAGCACTTTATGGATTGAAACAAGCACCAAGAGCATGGTATGAGACTCTATCTCAATTCTTGGTGGACAATGGTTTTACAAAAGGCACCATTGACAAGACACTTTTCAGAATCAGTGAAAGGAACAACACCCTGCTGGTACAGATTTATGTGGATGACATTATATTTGGTTCTGAAAATGATTTACTTTGTGAAAAGTTTGCAAATCTAATGAAAAATAAATTCCAAATGAGCATTATGGGAGAGATGAACTACTTTTTGGGGTTGCAAGTTAAACAGATGAAGGATGGAATCTTCATTCATCAAACCAAGTACACCAAGGAGTTGCTGAAAAAGTTTGGTATGGAAAACAACACTAAGATATCAACTCCAATGAGTACAAACATCAGATTGGATGAAGATAAAGAAGGCAAAGATGTTGATCAGACTTTATACAGAAGGATGATAGGCAGTCTGCTATACCTTACTACCAGCAGACCTGATATATCCTTTGTTGTAGGTGTTTGTGCAAGATTTCAATCTAAACCTAAAGAAATTCATTTAGGTGCAGTCAAGAGAGTTCTCAAATACCTAAAGGAGACTTTGGGAGTAGGGATATGGTATTCCAAGGATGGAAGCTTCAAAGTTATATCCTACTCAGATTACGATTATCTTTGGATGCAAAATTGATAGAAAAAGCACTACAGAACTTGTGAGTTAATGGGAAGTAGGTGGTCTCTGGTTCGACAAAAGCAGAATTCAATATCAACTTCCACTTCTTTGAAAATTTGAATATATAGGCTTTGGAAGTTGTTGTGCACAAGTACTATGGCTAAGACAACAATTAAGAGATTATGGAATTGAAGAAAAGGAAATTCCAATCATGTGTGACAACACAAGTGCAATTGCAATCACAAAAATCTGTTTTGCACTCAAGAACCAAGCACATTGATGTGAGACATCATTTTATAAGAGATCATGTTGAAAAGAAAGATGTGGTGGTTTATATATCCTACTGAAAATCAACTTGCTTTGATATTTTCACTAAATCACTTGATAGTGAAAGATTTGCCAAATTAAGGATTGAACTTGAAATTATAAAAGTTGGTGATAATCGACAATGTCTTTGGAATTCACCAAGGGGATTAGTCTTTGCTATGTTGGGTGAGCTCACTTAGCAGATTAGTCATTGGTATCAACAATTCCATGTACTTATGTTTGGACAATTGAGCAAATGAGGTTGCCAAGGGGATTGGTCTTTGTCATGTTGGGTGAGCTCACTTGACAGATCAGTCATTGGTATTAAACTTCATCTTGTATTATCAATTGAACAAAACAAGAAGAAATCAAGGATCAGCAGAGTCACTTTGTCAGCAGGCTGCTGAAGCACCTTTATCAGCAGACTGCTGAGCCAACCCTGCTGAGGACAACCCTGCTGAATGGAACGTTACACAGTCAAACTTTACTAAAGTCAAAAAGCAGTTTGGCGGGATTTTTATCCTACTCTTTATTACCATAGTTACCACGATCCAACGGTTACAAACGTTATGGAGGAGTTATGGGCCACGTGTCAAGACCATATTTACTCAGATTAATCGTGGTTAACATCAATGTACGTGCAATGACAGTTGCAACTACTCACTGTCTATATATTCAGACTCTTACAGCAGATCCTCTCTACTTGCAAAATCTGCTTTATCACTGCAAATTTCACACTCTGTGAACATAGATTCATAATCCATCTTCTTCATCTCATTTTTCTCATAACAATGGCGGAAAAGATTGATGTCCAGATTGAATCAAGCCAAAGTGTCAGAGGTTTTGTTGTTGATGCAAACAAGACAGAATTGGCCATCAACATTGGTCGAAGAATAAGGAGGTTTGCAGGCTTGGAAAACAAACTCAATATCAGATTAGAAACAATTTCATACACAAATGTTATCGATTTACGGAAGAACATGTTTGTAGAAGAAGGATTTGAAGCATTCAAGACATTGTGAATCTTGAGGAGATAGAAATTTCCCTAGTCTCTTGAGGAAGTTTTTGGATTTGAGGAAGTAGTGGATGGTCAATTAATCCACGAAGCAATGGGACTATCCAAGATAGCTTTTGTTGATCAAATCAAGACAAATACAGCCACCAAATCCACTCCAGGCATAAATTGCAGACATATTGGAAATGAGTACAGTCTGCTGAGCAAGCTCATTGCCAAGAACATACTTGGACTGGTTGGCAGTATGGACACTCTATCAGGACCCAAGATAGAGTTGATGATGATCATCTGCAGGAGCATGAGATTTGATTGGGTCAAGTTACGTCATTCATTACATGAAGAAGGTAGACAAGGAAGAAAAAAGGGAAAAGGAAATCCAAGGCCTTGCCCTTAGGATTAATGGTTGAGACCTCTTTGAATCACTTGGAGGTTCGATCTTGAACACGAGAAGATCAATCGATCTAGATACAAGAAGGAAATTGATTATGTTATTCTGGTCTAGATGATGATGAAGAAGTTGTTGACCTGCGATGATGATGATGATGCGATAATGGAGATGGTGGTGATCTTTGGTGGTGAGCGAGTCCAAACAAACTAAGAAGAAATCTGCTAAATCTGCTTTGCACCAAAGAAGACCCGTTGAGAAAAGAAAGGTTGTAGATACAAGGAAGATCTTTGAGATCTTAAAGCCTAAGAAGAATAAAAGCAAGCAAAGACCTGATTGTTGAGTCTGTGAGGTCCAGTGAATCTGAAGGTACCGACCCTCTTTATTCTTGTAAGAAGAACTATTGTTGAGATTACGAGGAACAACAAAAGGAAGCTAGTAGAAAGAGGAAGTCTACTAGAATCAAGATGATGAACCACTTTCCAAGAGAAGAAAAGAAATTATGTACAAGAAGAAACATGGAAAGGAAAGAATTGAAAACCTTGGAAGCACAAAGAATCCAAGAAGAAGCATCGAGTAGAAGAGGAAGAAGAGGCTATTGAGGTGAGCCCTTGACTATCATCAAGCTGTGTGAAATTACTGACTCTCACTTTGAAGAGGTTGTTAAGTCTCTTTGAAATTTGCACTGAGGTTGTTGTTGAGCAATCTGTTGGAGATATACATCGATCATCGACCACGAGCCTCTGTAGTATCTCATGAAGACCCTGAAGAAACCACCGAACTCGACCTGCTTGTGGTAATTGAAGAATTGGTTGAAGACCACGCAATTGTTGCAAGAACTCGGGGAAGAAGCGATCTGCTGCTAACCTGCTTGATGAGCATGTAAGTCGAGGGGAACCAAGTGTTGTGCTGAGATGGAAGTAGTAGGCACAAATATACCAACTCAAAGAACTCTCTGACTTTGAAGCATCTGTTGAAGAAACAATGAATTTACTTGTAGGAGCTTTTGGAGGTCAACAAGGCTGCTGATCCCGCCACTAGAAAGCCATCTATGCCATATGAGAAGGCATCCAAGAAGGACAAAGTAGATCCTAACTTCAAAAGGTGCAAAACTATTTTCGAGTGGAAGTTTGGATTCTACAAGAAACAGAAACCGGCTGCTGATCCGATGAGTGGATTTGAAGAATAGGCATTTGAGCAGCTGGGTGTGGACAGCCTGTTGGATTTGGTAGACACTAGCATGCTGCAATCCAGGCTAATGGATCTTTTGGATGAAGGAAAGAAAAGTGGAGGAATCATGTTCAGAGATCCAAAGTACACACCAGACGGTGATTCATCGGACTCGATGATGATTCCCTATGTTTCTGGGAGACCGGTGGAGTGGCTAAAGAAACAACAAGCCGAAGGCTGCTTTGGTCAAGAAGCCACTAATGACATGGAAGCTGAAACCACTGAGACTGGTAAGTCTGCTTGAGTCTGCCGAGGGCAATGATGGAGAGATGGATGAGGATCTACAGGATCTCACCATGGATGATCTGGAGGCTTTGATCAATGAAGGAGTTAATCTAAGTGCTGGTAGGCTAGCTGATGAATCTGTTACATTCCATGTTGTTGAGCTCTCGCACATCTGAAGCTGAGCAGTGAGGATTTGGATGGAGAGAAGGTTACTGATTATAGTGAACCTAGTGCCAGCTCAGAAGAATCTATTGAATATAAAGATGGATTTGACTTTGAGGGCATTCTTACTAAAACTGCCATCATCCTGCACAAGATTGGTCATCTTTGAAGGATTTCAAGTGGATAATGAGGCTATATTTAATCCACAAGAGAGCTGAGCAGGTGAGTGCAGTGTCTTGAGTCTCAACGACACACTGGACAACGAGTTGGAAATGTTGGAAGTGTTGGGTATGGAGGATACCCTGTTCTTTGAAGAAAGGCTTTGTAGTGGAGCCCTCTTTGGAGAAAAGACCACTTTGAAGGAAAGATGGTCGTGAGGCTAGCATTAATATGGATGAAGCATTTCTTTGGACTATGACTTTAGTGATGAGGAGTTCCAAATGCCGAAGAAGAAAATGTTGATGTTGATCCACCACAGGCATTTGTTCCTATTTTTTAAGAACCAGCTCTTGATCCTATCTTGGAAGAATATCAAGGACCTAATCCTGCTGGATTGGATAAGAGTTGGGCATTGGTTGTGAGCAATCAGAGGCCACAATACAATGTTGAGGAGCCTACTAATGAGGCTACTGGTGGAAGAATGATTTGGTGAGATACCGTAGCTTGTTTTGAATGAGTTAAGGGTTGTGAGGCATGATATGCAATGATTGAACTCAAGCTGGATAGACAGGAAGAGAGATTTGAAGAAGCGATGAAAATGGTGAATGAAAGCAGACAATCTCATTGGTACAGTTGCTTCAAACTTCACATCTACTCAAAATGTTGTGAATGATGATCGATACTAGATGTGAGCGGAATCAAGGTTGGAAATCTTTGCGCAAAGAGAAGTTTACGAAAGATCAACTTATATCCATTCATCGAAACTTGACAAGCTTCTTTGAAACACCTAAGCCTCGCCGATTTCTTTGGAACATCTCAACTCTTTGGATTGGATCCTAAAGTTCTTGAGAGGATCAATCTCTCTTTGGAAGAAACTTTGCAATCCAGGATTACTGCAGTTGACACAAGAAGCGAAATTATGGAAGGGCAAAATGAATAATCTGGTTATCTCACGAGGAGAGTGTTTATTGTCTAATGTCCCAATTTGTTGATGATGTCACTAAGGGGAAGAGGGCCAAGCAATTGCGACAAAAGAGGAGCAAGACTCTTTGCAAAGAAAAGATGGGAGGATGAGACTAATGCTTACAGAGACAACTTTGCACTGGCGAGTTCAACTTCTTGATCATCTCCTCGGACAATACAAGAAAGAATACTATAATGAAGGAAACCTTATCATGACAAGGGATATCATGAAGGTCTAAACTCTTTCTTGGGATTAAAATTTTGGGAAGCAAGAGTCAAAGCCTTAAGGGCAACTTACAGAGGTGGAAGAGGTGGAAGAAGTGGTAGAGGTGATAGGAACTTGCCTATCACAAAAGCAAAGGACTCACTTGATGAATTCAAGGAACTTTACATGAAGTTTGGATTCAGAGTGAATCAAATTAATCTTCTCCTGCCTGAAGCTTGGAAATGGTGGAAAGAGGTCAATCCCTATATTGACTTTACACTGATTGAAAATGAATGGATGAGGGATATGATAGAAGAAATCAGGGCCTATCAACAACAAGTGGAGAAGGCCAGACAAGAAAGAGAAAGAAGACAGTAGATCATCTTAATTTAACTGCATTATGTTTTTGCTGATTCTAGACTGTAATATCTTTGAACAAATGTTTATAATGAAAGATGACTATATTTGTTCTATTTTTGTTTTTATCTTTTTGCTTTGCTGTTAGGTGAGGGTAGTGGCATCATCACCAAAAAGGGGAAATTGTTGGACCTATTTCTATGTTTTGATGATGAGTGCGGACTATTTGTTATAGTGCAAAGGCAAAAGATGTCTAGATCAAATGTATAGGTTTATTAGAGTTTGATTTATGAATAGGTTTGATCAAACAAGCATTTGTAAAAAATTGGTCTTGATTCATATCGTGATGATCCATATCGATGGGGTAGATAGGTCGATGAGACTAGTCTGGAACTCTTTGAAGACCGAAGAAATTTGAGGTTCAAACTCGATTCATGAAGGCTAAGGGATCAAACTTAGTAATTTAAGTCAAGGATATGGAATCAGAATTTAGGCAAGTCTATGATGACCTAAACTGATTACATATACCTTGTGTAGAAGGTCTAAGTTCCACAAGTTGAATGGTGATTGGAACTTGGTTATTATTAAAAAGGTGTAATCTAACTTTACAAATAAAAGTTAGATAAAAGAAGTCATTTGCATTGTATGTTATACACAAAACAAATTGCGATTCAATAGATGATAGGTATCTCAAACAGATGAAGAACTCACGATAATATACCTCGGTTAATTCAAGATTATATTGGAAGATTACATGGATAAGGACACCAACTACCTCGACTTATCAAAGAAATCAAAGGTGAGATTAAAAGAACGTTGGGATGATTGAGATCTTTATCCAATGGTTATAAGTCAGGGTGGCCATGATCGCTTTGTCAAAAGGAATTACAGCGAGTGTCGATCCTATGAATAGTGATGAGAATGCAAATCGGATGGGACAAAAACAAGGAAGCGGTTATATTTGAATTTCAAATACAAGTCACATGCATTCTTGCCTATAAATAGAGGCCTTTCAACTCGAGAAACAAGATGATGAAAACTAATAGACTTTGAAGAGATATTCTTGAGTGAAAAACACCTGCTTTGAACTTCTTGAACTTAAAGCTCACGATCGAGAGAAACTCTTCAAGTGTATTACGCATTCAAGCTACATCAAGTATACACACTTGAAGCTGCAAAATTCTTGATTATATCATCTAATCAAGTGCTGCTGCAAGAATCGAATCATTTATTTGATTCAATCTTTATTTTATAAAGAACTCTCTTGAAAAGGCAGTGAAGCAGTTGTGTGAAAAGCTGTTGTTTGTGGTGGAGTGGTGAAGAGGCAATCCTACCCTTCAAGGACAGTGGAAGACTCGGGAGGCGACAATCCTACTGTTCCCGCCGGTTTGTGAAGCCATAGTTATTGGTGAAGGACAAGCAACCTTAGGAATCTTTGTAAAAGCTACATCAAAGATCTCTAGTGAATTTCCTCCAACATCACGGAGAAGAGTGGGTGACGAGGATTACACCACCTGGAACCACTATAAAATCGCCTACTTACTTTCAAAGCATTTACTTTACGCACTTAGTTTATTTTACACATCGACCCTCTGAATCTAGCAACCGAAATCACACACTTGCACTACATGAGTATCTAATACTTAGTATCATATTTAACAACAAGTATTAAGGCTTAATTTTGATATAATTCCATTTGCACAAATTCAAGCAAACTCAAGCTGTCGATGAGACTCTTTGTTTATCGCCAGAGCTATTGAAGTATCAACAGATTCTTTGAAGTTGCGAATTTGTTAACTCCAAAAGTTTTAAGTGTTAAGTTTATTCACCCCCCCTCTAAACTTAACCAAAGCCTTTTCAAGGGACCAATAGAAATGGACTACTACAACACCAAATGTATTATGTATGAGCGGTACCAGCCAACAATATAAGCACATGGGTAAACCTTGTTTAAAAATTAAAATCACACAAGCACTTTCCTGATTTTGGTGATGGCCAAGACGAAAAACCTATGGCTATCACATCCAAATCACATTTTTGACCGTTCACGTTGGGAGGGGAATTGTTTCATTGGTCATTTTCTTGATTGTATCTCCACGATAAGCAACCGCTTCGATTTTCTGACCACAAGGATTAATGAAACATGAAATATAGATGAATAATAAGTAATAGAACAAAATATAACCCCGAAACTTTAAATTGTAAAATCTCAACAATTATAACGAAATACTTCCCTTTCTCATTAGGAAACCTTCTCAAGAGAATATTCGGGTGATCCATTTGATTCAATCTCGCTTACTATCTCGTAGATCTGTTTTCATATTCATCCTTCTCACATTTAGCAATGTCCTCGAACAATGCCCATCCCTCTTCAGGTGTTTTCTTCAGAAATGCCCCACCAGATGAACTATTGACCATGCCTTTTGTAAGCTCGGTCAATCCACTAAAGAATGTGTTGACTTTCCTTTGCAGTGGCAAGCCATGGTGGGGACATTTTCTAAGCAAAGATTTGAATCTTTTCCAGCAATCGAAAAAGGACTCATTCTCTTTCTGATAGAAAGTGAAAATCTCGTTCAAACACTGGGCTGTTTTCGAAGGTGGAAAGTATTGACTCAATAACTCCTTTTCGAGTTCAGCCCAAGTGGTGATTGATTCAGAGGGAAGAGAAGTATACCACTCATTCGCTTCTCCCTTTAGAGAAAATGGAAAAAGTTTCAGCTTGATTGCATCCTCACTTACTCCTTGGATGCGTGTGGTGCCGCATATCTCCAAGAATGTATGCAAGTGAGTGTGTGGATTCTCCGACTGAAACCCATGAAAGATTGATGCATGCTGCATCATCTGAATGAGGCCAGGCCTTAGCTCAAAGGTTTGTGCAGTGATGGCCGGAATAACAATAGCCGGGTTGACTGTGACTGCGCCAGGCATGGCGTAGTCTACCAACGTACGTCTATCATTAGCAGCCATTTTTACAAAATCAGTGATTTCTTTGGCTAACTGATCCTCAAGATCTTGCTCGGTTCTTCCTTCCAGAACCGCAGAACGGAGAATCCGCCTATTTGGCCGGACTACGGTTCGCTCGAAGTCGTCGGGTGTATAAGTAACGGTCCTTTTGACTCCGAGTTTGCATAAACCGGACCAAAAACAAGTGAAAGCAACCTAAAGACTAAGAATTCAAAAACCTAAACTAAAAATTAAAGCCTAAGAAAAGAAAAGAAAGGAAAAAGAAGTAGGATTATTAAGGAAAAAGATGAACAGACGGGCGCCCAAAGGTTTGGACGGGCGTCGCTAACTTTTTGGACCGGGACGGCGTTCGGATGCCCAAACGCGCCGTCTGGTCGTCGAGAAATCTTGAACGGGCGTCCAAATTTTATGGACGCTCGTCTAAGTGAATGAAAAGCGAGCGAGATTGAAAATTTTCCAGCCGGACGGGCGCCCCAGATCCATAGCGCCCGTTTGGTAGCGGAAAACTAGAAATGTAAGCGAAAATTTGCGTAAAAGAAAAAGTGTTTAGGAAAAAGAGAAAGAAAGAGAGATAGATGGAAAAACCGACGTAAAAGAAAAATCTAATCACAAGAGAACTGAAGAAGACCTTAAACCCTAACTAAAAACCCTAATTATCTAATTAAAAACTACCTAAAACAATTAAAAACAGTAAATAAAATTAAAAACAGGAAAACAAAAACTAGACAACCGTCCGGTTCCCCGGCAACGGCGCCAAAAACTTGTCACGGAATTTATTAACACAAAACAAACAAGTAATAATCCGGTTAACCTCAAGTATAAGGATCGTAGTAATAGTGGTTAATGCCGGGTCGATCTTACGAGAATCGAACAATTGTGATTCCTAGTTTTTGTCTAACCAAAACTATGTCACGAAACTAATCTAAGCAATGAATAAAAAGCGAACAAAACCGAAAATAAAACTAGAGCAGAGGATATAGTCCAAAGCTAGGAAGAATACGGGTTGCGAACCTTTAACTAAACTAATCTAAGATGCAAATAAAAGTAAACTAACTAAACAAATTCAAGTTTTTAAGGATTTAAATTAAATGTATAACGAACAAACGAGATTGATCCACCTATCCAACAAGCATTGATTTCCTATCTCGATTATATTGTGGTTTTTATCTAAGTTGTGATTTACCTTATCTAAATATGAACCCTAATTCCTTAGAAAGTTCATCTATTAATCCATTATCTTCCAATGCAAGATTAACGCGTTTTCTAACCAAAGGTGTAAACTTTATGTTTATAATCTAGCAATTAAACCTATTAACTTCCGTTAAGATAGATTCAAATACTATTCCTATTTATGGTGATCTAAGGTTTATAAAGATTTCCATCAACAATAAACAATCGACACATGCATATCTTCCGATATAAGAGCAATTAAACATAGTAAACATGAATAAAGAAACAACCTTTAATAAAAACTCACAGTATAATCGATGAAAACGAAATCAACAGTTGTTGTATGGCTTCACAATACTCGTTTGATGAAGCTTTTAGCTTCTGAACATCCTCAGCAACTCAAAATTGCAGAAACAGTGCATAAAAAGTAGCTAATTTAATCTAGATCTAAAGTGCATAAAGCTGGAATAAAAGGAAGAAAAACGCAGCCTAAAGCCGCCCCTAGGTTTAGGGTTTCGAATAATGAATATATGGTATATCATATGTGGGAAAGCAATTTGCTATATATAGAGTTTTGAGTCGGTTTCACTAAGTCGGCCGACGGACGCCGTCTCGCTCTAGTGAGCGCCCGTATAGATAGATCGGGCTTGCCAGAACGCCCGTCGCATGCTGGCGTCCAAACTCTCTGTATCAAAATCGCACCACTGGACGCCCGTCTGCTCTATCAAACGCCCGTCCACTCTGGACTGGACTTGGACGCTCGTTCAGCTGGATCGAATTTTGATTTCTTGATCTTTATCTCTTTTTTCTCTATCTCATTCCTTCATTATCTCTTTTATCATCAATTAGCTCGAACTTAATCAACTTTTGATCATCTTTTGAGCCTCCAACATGTATCTATAACACATAAAAACATCGCAAAATGTAATAATGTCCAAATAACCATAAAATCACAATTTAAACACCAAAATTAACCAATATTGCGAATAACTTATTTAAAACCTCATTTACTCAATATTTCCATTAAACACTCATTTCTTATGCAAATCAATACAAATACGGGGGAAAATACCATAGAATATAGCGTTATAAATCGTATAAATTCACCCTTAACAGCAGACAACCCAGAAACACTATACTCAGCCGAGGATGATTCAAGAAATGCAGGGATGAAAGAAGCAGCTAATGAGGAGGCAAAATAGAAAGAAGGGGATTTTCACCAATGGTAGATGTGTTGATTTGGTTTGGATTCATAAGAAATAAAGGAAATTGCAACAAAGGATAAAGAAGAACTTACTTGGTTTCAATAAGCGAGTCTGGCAAATCTGATGCTTTTAGCTATAAGTAGTGACGAACATTTACAAGATTTGATGGGTTTAATAGCCTTTGGTCAAAAGGCGCGACGTTTCGGGTGTGCATCGTTTGGAGAGATACAGCAGGTAATCATAGTGGCATTTGGGATAACCGAGGTAACATTGATTACGCCACCTATGCGGTGCACGTGGAAAACTTTTAAACTTCAGATCTTAATCCACTTGCAAGACAAGGTCAATTCGATTATGATCTGGGGGGCTTTGATTAAGGGTGACCAGGATATGTCCACGTGGCGCACGTTCGAGAATAGATCAGTCGAACTATATCGATCTGGAAGTCAAGATGATAACATAGGTCAGAGGACCAGGGCTGGTCCTTGGTCAGGGAAAGATTAGATCCAGGATATGGGTTAACCATCAGGGGTCCCCAATATGAAAATGGATTAGACGACCAAGGCAGGTCCCTGGTCAGGAGAGAACAAATCGAAGACTTATGTATACATATATATAAAGGAGCAGTTAAAAACAGACGTGAGACATGGTGGGAGCCCATAACTGCCCACTATGACCACTTTGAAATATAACCGCCTGAACTACGGTTGGACTTGATTCCAAATATATATTTGGATACGTAGGCAGCTTGTATAGAATTCAGTCCAAAAGAAAAGATACTACTCTCTATTTCATCCTAAAGCAAGAAAAACCACAAAGCTTTTTTTTTTCCGACCCTTGGAATGCTCAATGTTTATATTCACGGACTTTAAAAATTAAACAAAGAAGAATTCAATGTTTTTATTATATTAATTTTGCGTGAAAACCCCGCATTTGGTGGTGTATAATTTAATTTTGCGGGCAATTAGCAACACATAAAGCTAAATGGGGATAACATTTCAGTCTGAGTTAAATCAAGTAACATGATCTTGACTCTATCAATCATTGTCAGAACCATAAATCCATCTTCAATCAAAATAATATGATGAAATAGATTACATTGTATTATGATACAAGGATGGTTCAAAATGTTCAATAATTAATAATATTCATATGTAACCAATTTAAACATACTAGAAAATGACATTAGCACAGAGAGGCCCAAACTGGAATATAAACAACAGAAGCAATTATCCAGAAGGTGCAGATCACAACATATTGTTATTCAACAATTATTATTTAAATGGGAAATAATATTACTTAACACCCGCTGAGTGCTCAGAATCTATTCCAATTATATAGTTTTATACAGTTATATGTAATTGGAAATTATATCAGTCACTGTATGATCCAAGTATATTGCTACATATGCCTACCGTACAAAATCAATGGTTCAGCCTATAAATTTTTTTGTTCGTTTGATTGTTCAAACAATAATAACGAATTTAAGTCCAATAAAAAAATTTACGTAAAAAGGTGTCCTAATAAATCATTACGGCCTAATCGAGTAATCGGATATCGATTCTTCATGGTTTTCTCATGTTAATTAAAATACTCAAATATGTAAACAGGATCGAGTTACTAGAAACGACTGATTTGCCGTAAGCATATTTTTTATGGAAAATTAGGGATAAGGACACAATCTGGAATATTTTTAAGTAACAGGACAACTACATATTTTTTATAGGGAGAAGGACAACTGCATAATTTTTATAGCGAGAAGGACAAACAGTGAATCCCGAAAATTAGTGAATCTCGCCAGTGAATCCCGAAATCAGTGAATTTTGACAGTGAATTTCGACAGTGAATCCCGAAAATTAGTGAATTTCGACAATGAATTTTGAAAATTAGTGAATTTCGACAGTGAATTTCGGCAGTGAATTTAAACAGTGAATTTCGAACACAAGTGAATTTAGACAGTGAATAAATAGTTTTGTTCTTTATGCAAAAGTTTCAAAAGACTGTCCTTCTACTCAATTGATGAAATATTTTTGTCCTTCTCCCTCATTCCCCCTATTTTTTATGGATAAAAATGAAGCCCGTTTGCTGAATCTCAAAGTCATATCAACATACATAGATTTAGATCTAAAAATACTAACCAATTCTTGGCATACCATTTCTCACATCCATTGCTAATTTAACCTCTCATGTCTATTTTATCAAAGCACATAACTCATAAATATTCAATCATCTCAACCCTATGGTTGTGTTGAAAGTCAACTACCAATTGTTTTTCAAAACCACACCGGTTATATGTATTACTAATCGACAGTTTTGCATTGGTATTTCCATGGAAATTGTTGGACCTATTTCTATGTTTTGATGATGAGTGCCAGACTAGCTGTTATAGTGCAAAGGCAAAAAGATGTCTAGATCAAATGTATAGGTTTATTAGAGTTTGATTTATGAATAGGTTTGATCAAACAAGCATCTTTGTAAAGGTCTGGCGATTCATATCGCCAGATCGATCCATATCGATAGGGTAGATAGGTCGATGAGACAAGTCTGGAAACTGTTGAAGACCGGGGTGAGGTTCAAACTCGGCGATTCTGAAGGCTAAGGGATCAAACTTAGTAATTTAAGTCAAGGATATGGAATCGAGAATTTAGGCAAGTCTGTGATGACCTAAACTGATTACATATACCTTGTGTAGAAGGTCTAAGTTCCACAAGTTGAATGGTGATTGGAACTTGGTTATTATTAAAAAGGTGTAATATAACTTTACAAATAAAAGTTAGATAAAAGAAGTCAGCTGCATTGTATGTTATACACATCAAATTGTAGTTCATCGATCGATAGTATCTCAACAGATCAAGAACTCTGGCGATAATATACCTCGGTTAATTCAAGATTATATTGGAAGATTACATGGATAAGGACACCCAACTACCTCGACTTATCAAAGAAATCAAAAGTGAGATTAAAAGAACGTTGGGATGATTGAGATCTTTATCCAATGGTTATAAGTCAAAAGGTGAATGACTACACTTTGTCAAAAGGAATTACGAAAGTCTCAGTCCTATGAATAGTGACAGAATGCAAATCAGATGGGACAAAAACAAGGAACGGTTATATTTGAATTTCAAATACAAGTCACATGCATTCTTGCCTATAAATAGAGGTCTTTCAACTCAGAAACAAGATGATGAAAACTAATAGACTTTGAAGAGATATTACTGAGCTGAAAAACACCCTGCTGAACTTACTGAACTTAAAGCTACTGATCCAGAGAAACTCTTCAAGTGTATTCTGCATTCAAGCTACATCAAGTATACACACTTGAAGCCTGCAAGCTGCTGATTATATCATCCTAATCAAGTGCTTTTGAATCGAATCATTTATTTGATTCAATCTTTATTTTATAAAGAACTCTTGAAGACAGTGAAGCACGGTTGTGTGAAAGATCGTTGTTTGTGGTGGTGGAGTGGTGAAGAGGCAATCCTACCCTTCAAGGACCAGTGGAAGACTCGGAGAGCGGCAATCCTACTTGTTCCCAGTTTCCAGTTTGTGAAGCCATAGTTATTGGTGAAGGACAAGCAACCTTAGGAATCTTTGTAAAAACTACATCAAAGATCTTTAGTGAATTTCCTCCAACATCACAGGAGAAGAGTGGACTGACAGGATTACACCACCTGGAACCACTATAAAATCTCGCCTACTTACTTTCCAAGCATTTACTTTCGCACTTAGTTTATTTTACACATCAACCTCATCGAATCTAGCAATCGAAATCACACACTTGCACTAATGAGTATCTAATACTTAGTATCATATTTAACAACAAGTATTAAGGCTTAATTTTGATATAATTCCCTTTGCACAAATTCAGCAAACTCAACTGTCGATGAGACTCATCTGTTTATCGCCAGAGTTATCAAGTATCAACAGACTCATCAAGTATCGCAGATCGATTTTGAAGTTGCGAATTTGTTAACTCCAAAAGTTTTAAGTGTTAAGTTTATTCACCCCTTCTAAACTTAACTAAAGCCTTTTCAAAGGACCAACAATTGGTATCGGAGCAAAGGCTACGCTCAAGAAATCCTACTTATTGTGCTTGTGAAAATTCTTTGAAACTTTCTTTCAAGTTCTCGATTTTCAAAGACTTGCATCATGGATAACACACAAGATGCTAGAACTACGCCGATGTGTTCTCTAGATAAATTTGATGAGTATAAACGTCGAATGCGAGGCTTATCTTCATCGCAACTCATGATGAGATGATGGATGTACTAATCGATGGACCACTTTGGAGATTACCAAGGCAATAACGGTGGGTGATACAACCGAGTACATTCCTAAACCAAAAAGAGAATGGAATGCGAAGATGAAAAAAGAGCAAACCTCAACAACATTGCTATTGATATCATTTATAGAGAACCTGGATAGCAATATGTACATGAAGGTTAAAGATTGCAAAACTGCAAAGGAACTTTGGGACAAGATACATTTGATCTGTGAAGGCACTGATGCAATAAAGAAGAATAAAATCATTGTGGCCAGAAAGAGGTTCCAAAAGTTCAAGATGCTGCCAAATGAAACCATTGGGCAAATGGAATCAAGATTTAATGCAATCCTGGATGAACTTACCCTGCTAAGTGTAAGTTATTCAAAAGAAGAAATAAACACCAAAATCTTGGAGGCTTTACCTGCAAAAGATGTTTGGAAAATGAAGGTGACTGCAATAGAAGAAATGAGAAAGTTGCATGAAGAAGACACACTTCAAGTTGTTTTCAGATCTCAAGGCTTATGAATTTAGCAAAAGCTTGTGCTCTAAATCGAAAAGAAGAGCCAAAACCATGCATTGGCTGCTTCACATCAAGAAGAAACATCTGGAGGACAAGAGGATCTATTGGATGAGATGCAGGAACAGATTGCCCTCCTGAGCAAGAAAATCAGGATGATGAAGACAGAAAGGCCCCTGCAAGGAACTTCACAAAAGGGCCTAACAAAGAAAGAAAGAAGAATCAAAGAAAGATAATGACTATCTGTGCTTTCATTGCAAGAAGCCAGGACACTTCAAACCTGACTGTCCTGAGTTAAAACAAAGTAAGGAACCTGATTATATTTGCTTCAACTTCAAGAAGCCTGGACACTTTAGACCTGATTGTCCAGACCTAAGATATGGCAAGAAGGCTATGGTTGCTGAAGATGAATCAGGGTATGGAGTGGAATCTGAAAAAGGAAATGAATTAGATGACACAGCACTGGTTGCTGACATGGAAGATTATGCTTTGATGGCCAACATGGATGAAACTGAGGAGGTATACAACATCTGTATCCATCCATACTCTATTTGGAAGTGATTGTGAATCAACTTGTGGTTCAAATCCAAGAAATTTCGACAATAATGAAACTTTGGATGCCATCCTTAATCAATCGAGGATAATACAATCGGTTATGAGATTGTGAAAGGTGAAAAAGAAGCTCTTGAATTAGAAGTTGGAAAATTGAAAGTTGAATTAAGAGTTCTTAAAGGAAAGGAAAAATGTTGGATGAGAATCAATGTAAGCCTCATTGATCATCCAGCAAACCCTCGAATCTCTTTGAACCATCTTGCTCCACTCATCGCATACAAATCTGGAAAGCCTTATGGTGATAAAACAGGCTTGGATTTGGAACTCAACAATCCAAAAGAGTGGATCTAGTAAGGTTCATGAACCTAGCACCGTAATTGGTCCTAAGTTTGTACCAAAGACAAGATCCAACTCCAAGTCAAAGTTGTTGATGCAAATAAAACCTACCGAGAATACTTCAAGGAAGCAAAATCGAAGTCAAAGAAGTCAACGACTCTAATAGAAAGAACAAATCTAAAAATAGGATTGCTGGACCTTCTAGACTCATCGATAGAGCACTGCTACCAAGTCTATTTGGACCACAAAAGGTAAAGGTCGAAATATTCCAAGGATAAGAATTCCAAATCTAAAAATGTTAATCATTCAAGGGATACTTATCTCAGTGGGGAAAGGTAGATTGTTCCCACCGATGATGATGGAATATTCTCGCACCTCGCCGATAGAAACAACCAAGATAACCATGTTGCTAGGGTAAAACCTAAGCAATGGAATCAAACAAAGGACTCCAAGAGAGGACTTATAAAAGGCCTCGTAGGGACCTCAAAGCAAACTCCATATTACTGTGGTACATTCCTAACAGACAAACAAACAAATAGTTATACTAATGCTTCTAACATCAAAAGTCACTTCAAACAGCATTATAAACCAAAAGGCCAGAAAACATATGTGAATCCTACACAACCCATTGTAAGAACTTATGGATGTGTGGAATACATGTATGAACCAAAGTATGACACTTTTAGAGAAGACCTTATGGAAACTTACCAAAAGTCATGCTTACCATCGACCACTATGGACCCAAACAGGTTTGGGTACCTAAAATGCATTAACCTTGTTTTGTAGGGTGTCCGGTACTTTGACAAATGGATGTTCCGGACATATGACAAAGAATAAGCCTTTATTTAACAAACTTTGTGGCAAAAGATGGTCCAAGGGTGAATTTTGGCAACAATAATACACCTGGATATACAAGAGGATATGGCACACTTGTAAGAAATGGACTTACAATCAAGAATGTTGCATATGTGGAAGGACTGGACTACAACTTGCTGAGCACTGGACAATTTTGTGACATGGGATACAAGGTCACTTTTGACAAAAACAACTGTATTGTCATTAGTGAAAGAGGTGATCAAGTTGTACTTCCTGGTAAAAGACAACAAAACATGTATGTTGTGGATTGGTCTACTGCAGTTCCAGAAACCTGCCTGATTGTGCATACCAAGTCTGAACTCAATTGGTAATGGCACAAGAAGTTGAATCACTTAAACTTTGATGATATAAATCAGTTGGTGAAGAAGAAGCTGGTGATTGGTTTACCTGAGATCACATTCAAAAAGGATGCTACATGTGATCATGTCAGCAGGGTAAACAGATAAAGTCAAGCTTCAAGTCAAAAACTAAACAATCAACTAATAGAGTGTTGGAGCTTATGCATATGGATCTTTTTGGACCAATAACTCCAACAAGTGTAACTGGAAAGAAATACACCTTAGTGGTTGTGGATGATTATTCAAGGTACACTTGGGTGATATTTATGAACAAGAAAAGTGAAACACTCAAAAGCATGCCTAATCTTTTAAAGAGATTACAAAATGAGAAAAGTTTGACAGTAATAAAAATAAGATCGATCAGTCGAATTTCTCAACAAAGTGATAAGAGAATACTGTGAACAGAATGGTGTACTACATCAACTTGCTGATGCTGGTACACCTCAGCAAAATGGGGTTGCTGAAAGAAGAAACAGGACCTTAAAGGAAGCAGGAAGGACAATGATATGTGAAGCTTTGCTACCTGAAAGATATTGGGCTGAAGCAGTTAATACAACATCCTATACACAAAATAGAACATCAGTAAACAAGAAGCTGCTGAAGACACCTTATGAGATTTGGAATGGAAGGAAACCAAACATATCCTATTTCCATCCATTTGGAAGCAAGTGTTTTATCCTAAATCACAAGGTTCATCTGAAAACATTCCATCCAAAGTCAGATGAAGGGATTTTCTTGGGATATTCTTCAGTCAGCAAGGCATTCAGGGTACTGAACAAGAGGTCACTGAAACATGAAGAAACAATCCATGTTGTGTTTGATGAACCTAAGTTCACTTGGTATGGAAGATGAAGATTGTGAACTCTTGAGAATCAACAAGTCACCGATCCAGATTGTGTTGAAGTTTTGGAAAGATTCAATGACTTAAAAGTTTCGACATCGCTTCTGCTTTGAACACCTGCTTTGGTGACATTATCGATGCAACAAATGAAGATATTCAAGGATCTCTTTGAACCCCTGTTGTTGAAGAAGCCCAAACAGACCCCATCAAGATGAGGTTCCCGATAACCAAACAAACCAGAATCCACAATGGTTAAGGAATCACCCTGCTGAACAAGTTATTGGCAATGTACAGCAAGGTGTAAGGACTAGAAGACAACTGGAAGCTATGTTTACTTGTTTTCTATCTCAAATGGAACCTAAAGTTGTTGAAGAAGCTATTTTAGATCCAGATTGGATAATAGCTATGCAAGAAGAATTGAATGAATTTGAAAGAAATCAAGTTTGGACACTAGTTGAAAGGCCAAGTCATGCAAATATCATTGGTACTAATTAAGTGGGTATACAGAAATAAACTTGATGAATCTGGTACCATTGTAAGGAATAAGGCCAGACTAGTTGCAAAAGGCTATTCTCAAGCAGAAGGAATAGATTTTGATGAAACTTATGCACCTGTTGCAAGATTGGAAGCTATCAGATTATTCTTGGCATATGCTGCATATAAAAACTTCAAAGTATATCAAATGGATGTCAAAAGTGCATTTTTGAATGGCATTAGAGGAGGAAGTGTATGTACAAAGAACCTCCTGGATTTGAAGTTAAAGATCAAGAAGATAAAGTGTATAGACTCATCAAAGCACTTTATGGATTGAAACAAGCACCAAGAGCATGGTATGAGACTCTATCTCAATTCTTGGTGGACAATGGTTTTACAAAAGGCACCATTGACAAGACACTTTTCGAGAATTAGTGAAAGAACAAGAGACCTGTGCATGATTTATGTGGATGACATTATATTTGGTTCTGAAAATGATTTACTTTGTGAAAAGTTTGCAAATCTAATGAAAAATAAATTCCAAATGAGCATGATGGGAGAGATGAACTACTTTTTGGGGTTGCAAGTTAAACAGATGAAGGATGAAATCTACATTCATCAAACAAAGTACACCAAGGAGTTGCTGAAGAAGTTTGGTATGGAAAACAGCACTAAGATATCAACTCCAATGAGTACAAACATCGATTGGATGAAGATAAAGAAGGCAAAGATGTTGATCGGACTTTATACGAAGGATGATAGGCGATCATTGCACACTTACTACCAAGCAGACTGATATATCCTTTCTTTGTAGGTGTTTGTGCAAGATTTCAATCTAAACCTAAAGAAAGTCATTTAGAGTGCAGTCAAGAGAGTTCTCAAGTACCTAAAGGAGACTTTGGGAGTAGGGATATGGTATTCCAGGATGGAAGCTTCAAAGTTATATCCTACTCAGATTACGATTATCTTTGGATGCAAAATTGATAGAAAAAGCACTACAGGAACTTGTCAGTTAATGGGAAGTAGACTGGTCTCCTGGTTCAGCAAGAAACATAATTCAATATCAACTTCCACTGCTAAAGCTGAATATATAGCTGCTGGAAGTTGTTGTGCACAAGTACTAGGGCTAAGACAACAATTAAGGGATTATGGAATTGAAGAAAAGGAAATTCCAATCATGTGTGACAACACAAGTGCAATTGCAATCACAAAAATCCTGTTTTGCACTCAAGAACCAAGCACATTGATGTGAGACATCATTTTATAAGAGATCATGTTGAAAAGAAAGATGTGGTGGTTCTATATATCCATACTGAAAATCAACTTGCTGATATTTTCACTAAACCACTTGATAGTGAAAATTTTTCCAAATTAAGGACTGAACTTGAAATTATAAAATTTGGTGATAATCAAGAATGTCTTTGGAATTCACCAAGGGATTAGTCTTTGCTATGTTGGGTGAGCTCACTTAGCAGATTAGTCATTGGTATCAACAATTCCATGTACTTATGTTTGGACAATTGAGCAAATGAGGTTGCAAGGGATTGGTCTTTGTCATGTTGGGTGAGCTCACTTGATGATCGATCATTGGTATTAAACTTCATCTTGTATTATCAATTGAACAAAACAAGAAGAAATCAAGGATCACAGAGAGTCACTTTGTCGCACAGTCTTTGAAGCACCTTTATCGCCAGATCGCCGAACCAACCTCGCCGAGGACAACCTCTTTGAATGGAACGTTACGGTCAAACTTTACTAAAGTCAAAAAGCAGTTTGGCGGGATATTTATCCTACTCTTTATTACCATAGTTACCACGATCCAACGGTTACAAACGTTATGGAGGAGTTATGGGCCACGTGTCAAGACCATATTTACTCAGATTAATCATGGTTAACATCAATGTACGTGCAATGACAGTTGCAACTATTCACTGTCTATATATTCAGACTCTTACAGCAGATCCTCTCTACTTGCAAAATCTGCTTTATCACTGCAAATTTCACACTGTGTGAACACAGATTCATAATCCATCTTCTTCATCTCATTTTTCTCATAACAATGGCGGAAAAGATTGATGTCCAGATTGAATCAAGCCAAAGTGTCAGAGGTTTTGTTGTTGATGCAAACAAGACAGAATTGGCCATCAACATTGGTCGAAGAATAAGGAGGTTTGCAGGCTTGGAAAACAAACTCAATATCAGATTAGAAACAATTTCATACACAAATGTTATCGATTTCTGGAAGAACATGGTTGTAGAAGAAGGGATTGAAGCATTCAAGACGACTGTGAATGCTAAGGAGATAGAAATTTCCCCTAGTCTACTGAGGGAAGTTTTTGGATTTGAGGAAGTAGTGGATGGTCCAGTTAATCCTGAAGCAATAGGACTATCCAAGATAGCTTTTGTTGATCAAATCAAGACAAATACAGCCACCAAATCCACTCCAGGCATAAATTGCAGACATATTGGAAATGAGTACAGTCTGCTGAGCAAGCTCATTGCCAAGAACATTCTTGGACTGGTTGGCAGTATGGACACTCTATCAGGACCCAAGATAGAGTTGATGATGATCATCTGCAGGAGCATGAGATTTGATTGGGCTGGTTACTTCATTCATTACATGAAGAAGGTAGCCAAGGAAGAAAAAGAGGGAAAAAGGAAATCCAAGGCCTTGCCCTTAGGATTAATGGTTCAGACCCTGCTGAATCACTTGGAGGTTCCTGATCTTGAACCTGAGAAGATCAATCAGTCTAGATACAAGAAGGAAATTGATTATGTTATTCCTGGTCTAGATGATGATGAAGAAGTTGCTGACCCTGCTGAAGATGATGACAGTAATGGAGATGGTGGTGATGCTGTTGGTGAGCAGGTTCAGCAAACTAAGAAGAAATCTGCTAAATCTGCTGCACCAAAGAAGACCAGTGAGAAAAGAAAGGCTGTAGATACAAGGAAGATCACTGAGATCTTAAAGCCTAAGAAGAATAAGAAGCAAACAAGCCTGATCGTTGAGTCTGTGAGGTCCAATGAATCAAAGTACTCGACCTGCTTTGTTGCTGCAAGAAGAACTGTTGTTGAGATTCTGAGGGAACAACAAAAGGAAGCTAGTAGAAAGAGGAAGTCTACTAGAACTGAAGATGATGAACCACTTTCCAAGAGAAGAAAAGAAATTATGCACAAGAAGAAACATGGAAAGGGGAAAGAATTGAAAACCTTGGAAGCACAAAGAATCCAAGAAGAAACATCAGTAGAAGAGGAAGAAGAGGCTATTGAGGCTGAGCCCTTGACTATCATCAAGCTCGTGGGAAGTGCGACTCTCACTTTGAAGAGGTTGTTAAGTCTACTGAAGCTGCACAGGTTGTTGTTGAGCAATCTGTTGGAGATATCTGAGAGTCTCATCGACCACGAGCCTGCCAGTAGTATCTATCGAAGACCCACAAACAAACCACTAAACTCGACCTCTTTGTGGTAATTGAAGAATTGGTTGAAGACCCTGCAATTGTTGCAAGAACTCAGGGGGAAGAGCAGTCTGCTGCTAACCCTGCTGATGAGCATGTAAGTCAGGGGGAACCAAGTGTTGTACAGATGGAAGTAGTAGGCACAAATATACCAACTCAGCAACCTACTGACTTTGAAGCATCTGTTGAAGAAACAATGAATTTACTTGTGGGAGCTTTTGGAGGTCAACAAGCTGCTGATCCTGCCACTAGAAAGCCATCTATGCCATATGAGAAGGCATCCAAGAAGGACAAAGTAGATCCTAACTTCAAAAAGGTGCAAAACTATTTTCAGTGGAAGTTTGGATTCTACAAGAAACAGAAACCAGCTGCTGATCCGATGAGTGGATTTGAAGAATAGGCATTTGAGCAGCTGGGTGTGGACAGCCTGTTGGATTTGGTAGACACTAGCATGCTGCAATCCAGGCTGATGGATCTTTTGGATGAAGGAAAGAAAAGTGGAGGAATCATGTTCAGAGATCCAAAGTACACACCAGACAGTGATTCATCAGACTCTGATGATGATTCCCCCATGTTTCCTGGGGAGACCAGTGGAGTGGCTAAAGAAACAACAACTGAAGCTGCTGGTCAAGGAGCCACTAATGACATGGAAGCTGAAACCACTGAGACTGGTAAGTCTGCTGAGGGCCAGCAGACTGGAGAGATGGATGAGGATCTACAGGATCTCACCATGGATGATCTGGAGGCTTTGATCAATGAAGGAGTTAATCTAAGTGCTGGTAGGCTAACTGATGAATCTGTTACATTCCATGTTGTTGAGCCCTCATCGCATATCTGAATTCGAGCAGTGAGGATTTGGATGGAGAGAAGGTTACTGATTATAGTGAACCTAGTGCCAGCTCAGAAGAATCTATTGAATATAAAGATGGATTTGACTTTGAGGGCATTCTTACTAAAACTACCATCATCCTGCACAAGATTGGTCATGCTGAAGGATTTCAAGTGGATAATGAGGCTATATTTAATCCACAAAGAGTGAAGCAGAGAGTGCAGTGCTGAGTCTCAAACAAGACACTGGACACGAGTTGGAACAGTGTTGGGTATGGAGGATACCTCATTGTCAAGAGGTCTTTGTAGTGGAGCCCTCTTGGAGAAAAGACCACTGAAGGGAAAGATGGTCGCAGAGACATCATGTTAATATGGATGAGCAAATTTCTTTGGACTATGACTTTAGTGATGAGGAGTTCCAAATGCCTGAAGAAGAAAATGTTGATGTTGATCCACCACAGGCATTTGTTCCTATTTTTGAAGAACCAGCTCTTGATCCTATCTTGGAAGAATATCAAGGACCTAATCCTGCTGGATTGGATAAGAGTTGGACATTGGTTGTGAGCAATCAGAGGCCACAATACAATGTTGAGGAGCCCTCTTGATGAGGCTCTTGGTGGAAGAATGACCGTGAGATACAAAGAGCGATTTTGAATGAGTTATGGGTGTGAGGCATGATATGCAACGATTAAGAACTCAACTGGATAGACAGGAAGAGAGATTTGAAGAAGCGATGAAAATGGTGAATGAAAGCAGCAGACAATCCATCGGGCACAGATTGCTTCAAACTTCACATCTACTCAAAATGTTGTGAATGATCTGATACTAGATGTGAGCGGAATCAAGGTTGGAAATACTGCAAAAGAGAAGTTTCTGAAAGATCAACTTATATCCATTCATCAGAAACTTGACAAGCTTGCTGAAACACCTAAGCCTGCTGAGGCTGCTGGAACATCTCAACCTGCTGGATTGGATCCTAAAGTTATTGAGAGGATCAATCTCACTGGAAGAAACTTTGCAATCGGGATTACTGCAGTTGACACAAGAAATGAAATTATGGAAGGGCAACTGAATAATGTGGTTATCTCACAGGAGAGTGTTCATGGTCTAATGTCCCGATTTGTTGATGATGTCACTAAGGGGGAAGAGGGCCAAACAGCTGCAGCAAAAGAGGCAGCAAGACTCTTTGAAAAGAAAAGATGGGAGGATAAGACTAATGCTTACGGTCAACTTCGCACTGTGCGAGTTCAACTTCTTGATGATCTCCTCAGACAATACAAGAAAGAATACTATAACAGAAGGAAACCTTATCATGACAAGGGATATCATGAAGGTCTAAACTCTTTCTTGGGATTAAAATTTTGGGAAGCAAGAGTCAAAGCCTTAAGGGCAACTTACAGAGGTGGAAGAGGTGGAAGAGATGGAAGAAGTGGCAGAGGTGATAGGAACTTGCCTATCACAAAAGCAAAGGACTCACTTGATGAATTCAAGGAACTTTACATGAAGTTTGGATTCAGAGTGAATCAAATTAATCTTCTCCTGCCTGAAGCTTGGAAATGGTGGAAAATGGTCAATCCCTACATTGACTTTACACTGATTGAAAATGAATGGATGAGGGATATGATAGAAGAAATCAGGGCCTATCAAAAACAAGTGGAGAAGGCCATACAAGAAAGAGAAAGAAGACAGTAGATCAGCTTAATTTAACTGCATTATGTTTTTGCTGATTCTAGACTGTAATATCTTTGAACAAATGTTTATAATGTAAGATGACTATATTTGTTATGTTTTTGTTTTTATCTTTTTGCTTTGCTGTTAGGTGAGGGTAGTGGCATCATCACCAAAAAGGGGAAATTCTATGTTTTGATGATGAGTGCGGACTAGTTGTTATATATAGCAAAGGCAAAAGATGTCTAGATCAAATGTATAGGTTTATTAGAGTTTGATTTATGAATAGGTTTGATCAAACAAGCATCAGAAAAGGGCTGCCGATTCATATCGTGATGATCCATATCGATGGGGTAGATAGGTCAAGAGACTAGTCTGGAACCCGCTTTGAAGGCGAAGAAATTTGAGGTTCAAACTCGATTCTGAAGGCTAAGGGATCAAACTTAGTAATTTAAGTCAAGGATATGGAATCAGAATTTAGGCAAGTCTGTGATGACCTAAACTGATTACATATACCTTGTGTAGAAGGTCTAAGTTCCACAAGTTGAATGGTGATTGGAACTTGGTTATTATTAAAAAGGTGTAATCTAACTTTACAAATAAAAGTTAGATAAAAGAAGTCAGCTGCATTGTATGTTATACACAGCAAATTGCAGTTCAGCAGTTGTTAAGGGTATTTTTATACGATTTATAACGATATATTTTACAATTATTTTCCCCATATTCATATTATTTTCATAGAAATCGAGCTTTATATTGAAATATTGAGCAAATGAGTTTTAAAAGTGTCTAAGTGCAAATTAGGGCTAATTATGTGATTTTATTGGATAAATATCTTTATATATGAGATATTACATTTTGCACGATGTTATCATGAATGTAGATGCGCGTTTGCATGGCATTGAAGGAGTTTAAACGAGGTTGGGTGAAGCTTCAAGAAGATGGAAGGAAGAAGAATAATTTGAAGTTGAAGTGAAGAAGTTTGGACGAACGTCCAAGGACATGAAACAGCGTTCAACATGTAAAAGCAAGTGGACGGGCGCCCACCAAAGCAAACGTCGCCCAAGAGGATTAAAAGGAAGGGATAAATGTGGAATTATCCTTACTAGGGTTTTAGTTTTTATTCCTTAAAAGAAAAGGATAATTATTAAGTCTTAAGTCGGTTTAAACAAAGCATCTATATAAGCACGCATGTAACGAGCGATGAGCATGATAACCACAGAGACCGAAGCGGCCCGCGAGTAATCGAGAAGCCGGGACGCTCGGTCGATCGAGTGCTCTGCTCGGTCGACCGAGCCACTTTTATTTTTTTTTATTTTGTTTTTCGTGCATTTCAGAATGGCGAGGATGAGCTAAGCCGTCCTGAACAAGCATGTGAAACCTGTTTCAGCAACGAACTCAATTTCAAGTCTTGGGTGTTTTGTAAGTTTAAATTAAAGTTGCTTTCTTTTCTATGTTTATTTGTTATCTTGCAATTTCAATCGAGAGATGTCTTTGCATGTTGATGTTTGCCGTATGACGAGAGTCGGTGTAAACTTGATCACCATAGAAAAGATTAGAGCTTTAACCTTTTAACGAGAGTTGTTAGGTTAGGAGTCTAGGTTCATCATGAATCACAACTTTAGTTAATTCGTTACAAAGTTATCTTAGAAAGAGATTGAGGATATTATCATCACGGAAAAGATGAGATTTTGTATGCGTTTATTTTATCAAGTTGTACTTGTTCTACCTTCATGTTTTATGCGGATGTTAATTGAACTTAGAAATACGAGAGTTGATAAGTTCATTAGATTACCGTGAAGGAGAGTAGCAATAATTATTCCAACAAAGCGAGAGTGAGGGATAATGTTGTTAGATTAGGGTTTTTAAATCCGTATCTTTGCTTCATATAGATGTTAGTTAAACCGAGAGGTAACCTAATTAATTGCGTGATAAATCGAGAGAGGAAAGCGATCTTTAGATAAGATTTAAATCCAAGGAAACTTGTGAATAAATGTTTGTACTTCTTATCACTTTCGGTGAGGTGATGGTTGCGGAATTGGTGGATCATTGCTTGTTCGTTTTAATTATTTTCGTTTGTTTTATTTTCGTTTTGGTTTTATTAGTTAAGTTCGCAACGATCTTTCACGGCTTTGGGTGACAATCATCTCATCCGCTTTATTTTTCCGTTCTAGTTTAAGTTTAGGTTTAGTTAATAAAGAGGAATTAATGAGGTTAGATTCGACATCCCAATTCCACGAGGATCGATACCGCACTTATCCAACTTTACTAGCAACTACCCGGTATTCGGCCGGTTAGGAGGTAGTTTTGCATGGTAGTATAGGTTTTATAAATTTTCTTTTGTTTTAATGATGCAAAATCTCTCCAACAAAGAGATCGATAGGTATCTCAAAGCCAGATCAAGAACTCGCTTGATAATATACCTCGGTTAATTCAAGATTATATTGGAAGATTACATGGATAAGGACAGACCAACTACCTCTCGACTTATCAAAGAAATCAAAGGTGAGATTAAAAGAACGTTGGGATGATTGAGATCTTTATCCAATGGTTATAAGTCAAAGGGGATGATGATGCGCTTTGTCAAAAGGAATTTCAGCGATAAATGTCATCCCATGAATAGTGATGAATGCAAATCGGATGGGACAAAAACAAGGAACGGTTATATTTGAATTTCAAATACAAGTCACATGCATTCTTGCCTATAAATAGAGGCCTTTCAACTCAGAAACAAGATGATGAAAACTAATAGACTTTGAAGAGATATTACTGAGCTGAAAAACACCTGCTTGAACTTCATGAACTTAAAGCTACTGATCCAGAGAAACTCTTCAAGTGTATTCTGCATTCAAGCTACATCAAGTATATACACTTGAAGCCTGCAAGCTGCTGATTATATCATCCCTAATCAAGTCTTTGAAATGAATCATTTATTTGATTCAATCTTTATTTTATAAAGAACTCGTGAAGGCAGTGAAGCCTGGTTGTGTGAAAGATCGTTGTTTGTGGTGGAGCTGGTGAAGAGGCAATCCTACCCTTCAAGGACCGGTGGAAGACTCGAGGAGCGACAATCCTACTGCTCCCGATGGGCCGATTTGTGAAGCCATAGTTATTGGTGAAGGACAAGCAACCTTAGGAATCTTTGTAAAATCTACATCAAAGATCTCTAGTGAATTTCCTCCAACATCACAGGAGAAGAGTGGGTGACAGATTACACCACCTGGAACCACTATAAAATCGCCTACTTACTTTCAAACATTTACTTTACGCACTTAGTTTATTTTACACATCAACCTCATGAATCTAGCAATCGAAATCACACACTTGCACTCTTGAGTATCTAATACTTAGTATCATATTTAACAACAAGTATTAAGGCTTAATTTTGATATAATTCCATTGCACAAATTCAGCAAACTCAAGCTGTCGATGACTCTTTCATTTTATCAAGAGGCTCATCAAGTATCAAGCATTCTTGAAGTTGCGAATTTGTTAACTTCAAAAGTTTTAAGTGTTAAGTTTATTCACCCTCCCCCTCTAAACTTAACCAAAGCTTTTCAAGGGACCAACAGAAATGGACTACTACAACACCAAATGTATTACGTATGAGCGGTACCAGCCGACAATATAAGCACATGGGTAAACCTTGTTTAAAAATTAAAATCACACAAGCACTTTCCTGATTTTGGTGATGGCCAAGACGAAAAACCTATGGCTATCACATCCAAATCACATTTTTGACCGTTCATGTTGGGAGGGGAATTGTTTCATTGGTCCTTTTCTTGATTGTATCTCCACGATAAGCAACCACTTCGATTTTCTGACCACAAGGATTAATGAAACATGAAATATAGATGAATAATAAGTAATAGAACAAAATATAACCCCGAAACTTTAAATTGTAAAATCTCAACAATTATAACGAAATACTTCCCTTTCTCATTAGGAAACCTTCTCAAGAGAATATTCGGGTGATCCATTTGATTCAATCTCGCTTACTATCTCGTAGATCTGTTTTCATATTCATCCTTCTCACAAGACAAAAGCTTGATCGGTTTGTCCTTTTATTTTGTGTGTGTGGATTTGATTTAAGAAAATTAATCTATAAAAATGAAAGCAATATGCCCAAAATCAATAAATTTCAAATATCACAGTACTCTGATTTGTACTTATCAAAATTGTCCTTATGGTGATGACATAAAATGCAAAACTATACAACCAACCTAAAACACAATTATAATCATACAATCTTGATCCAAAAATTTAACTATTCGACGATGAAACGAGATGATAAATGAGGAAATGAACAAATAATTATGAAATAGAAACAAAAATATGTTTCTTTAATCAAATATTGGAGATATACTTCCCGGATCTATAAAGATGCACCGGCAAACTTGTCAAATATAATCCTAATGATGCGAAAGGGATCGTGCAACCCCTTTCTGGTGTTGACACTCACAAATCTAAGTTGGTGCAGAGTGATATGGGCTATCAATTGCATAAAAACACAAATAATCCCATAACTGTTGGACTTATTTTAAGTTTTAGTGATGAGTGCCAGACTAGCTGTTATAAAGCAAAGGCAAAAAGACATCTAGATCAAATGTATAGGCTTATTAGAGTTTGATATTTGTATAGGTTTGATCAAACAAGCACTGTAAAAGGTCAGCTGACTTTCATCAGGGGACCTATCTAGATCAGTAGGGTACCTGAGTCAGTAGACTAGTTTAGGAACCTGCTGAAGACTGAAGGCTGAGGGCTCAAACTCAGTTAAATGGAAGGTCAACTAAACAACTTAGTGATCACGCAGGAGAGTGTTCATGGCCTGCTTTCCTGTTTTGTTGATGATGTCAATAAGGGGGAAGAGAGCCAAACAGCAGTAGCAAAAGAGGCTGCTAGAATATTTACTCAAAAGAAATGGGAGGCTGACACAAATGCATACAGAGAACCTGCACCTGGCAGACTTCCATTGATGGATGACCTCTTCAAATAATACAAGAAACTATATTACAACAAGAGTAGACCTTACCATGACAAGGGCTTTCATGAAGGGCTAAATTCCTTTTTGGGATTGAAATTCTGGTAAGCTAGAGTCAAAGCTCTAAGATCTTCATGTTGAGGTGGAAGGAGTCTACCCACTACATCAGTAAGAGATTCATTGGATGAATTCAAGCAGTTATACATGCGTTTAGGTTTCAGAGTACACCAAATTAATCTTACTCTACCTGAGGCATGGAAATGGTGGAAGGAAGTGAACCCCCATATTGATTTTTCCCTTATTGAAAATCAATGGATGAGAGATATGGTCAGAGATATAAGGGAATATCAAGAGCAGCAATAGAAAGAAAGACAATAAAGAGAAAGGAGGAACTAGATCAGCATACTTATACCTGCCTTTTATTTTTGCTGAATCTAGCTTGTAATAATTTTGAACAAACGTGATTATAATGAGAAATGACTAAATTTGTTCTGTTTTTGTTTTTACACTTTTTGCTTTGCTGTAAGGAGGGTATTGGCATCATCACCAAAAAAGGGGAAATTGTTGGACTTATTTTAAGTTTTAGTGATGAGTGCCAGACTAGCTGTTATAGAGAAAAGACAAAAATATGTCTAGATCAAATGTATAGGCTTATTAGAGTTTGATCTTTGTATAGGTTTGATCAAACAAGCACTGTAAGAGGTCAGCTGACTTTCATCAGCAGACCTGTCTAGGTCAGTATGGTACCTTAGTCAGTAGACTAGTTTAGGAACCTACTGAAGATTGAAGGCTGAGGTCTCAAACTCAGTTATTGAAGGCTAAGGGATCAAACTTAGTATTTGAAGTTAAGGATATGGAATCAGAATTTAGGGAAGTCTACGATGACCTAAACTGATTGCATATACCTTGTGTACAAGGTCTAAGTTCCATAAGTTAAGTGGTGATTGGAACTTGGTTATAATCAAAATGGTGTAAACTAACTTCATAATAAAAAGTTAGATATAAGGGAAGTCAGCTGCAATGTTTTATAAACACAGCAACTTTGGATCAGCTGACTGATATGCATTTCAGCAGACTCACACTCACAGGAACATGCTGGACATATATTTCGATTTGATCAAAGGTTACATTGGAAGATTACAAGGATAAGGACAGATAACAACTCTTGATTTTGTCAAGAAATCAATGGCTAAGATAAAAGGGACGTTGGAAAGAAACAGAGGTTTATCCAATGGATACAAGTCAAAGGGTGGACAGTTTGAAAACTGTCAAAAAGTAAATTGACAGTGTCAGTACTATGAACAGGGACATAAAGCAATTCAAGATGGGACAAATCTGAAATGGCTATGTTTTGAATTTCAAACATAAGTCACAAGGATTCTCATATATAAATAGAAGACCCCTGATACAGAAACAAAAAAGGGAGTGGTAATGAAAAACAGATAAACAACAAGATAATCTCCTGAAGCTATCTAGTTTATTATCAAGAAAATCACCCTACTGACCTTACTGAACTTAAAGCTACTGATCCAGTATATTCTTCAAGTGTAATATGTTATCAAGCTACATCAAGTTTACACACTTGAAGTCTTCAAGCTGCTGATCATTTCATCCTGATCAAGCTGCTGAAAGCTGAATCACTTACTTGATTCAAACTTTCTTTTACAAGAAAGCTGCTGAAGACAGTGAACCATTTTTGGGTGTCAAGGACTGTTGTTTGTGGTGGAGCTGGTGAAGAGGCAATCCTACCCTTCAAGGACTAGTGGAAGACTTTGGGGCAGCAATCCTACCTGTTCCAAGTGTTCAATTTGTGAAGCCATAGTTATTGGTGAAGGACAAACAACTCAGGGATTTTTGTAACTGCAACCTCAAAGATCTCTAGTGAATTACCTCCAACATCATAGGAGAAGAGTGCACTGACAGGATTACACCACCTGGAACCACTATAAAATATGCCTACTTGCTTTCTGCATTTAATTTCTACATTCAGTATATTTGACACATCAACCTACTGAAACCAACAACTAGATCACACACCTACACTACTGAGTATCTAATACTTAGTATCATATTTTAACAAGTAATAAGGCTTAACTTGAATATATTCATTGCAACAAATTTCAGTAAAATCAACAATCAATGAGACTACTATGTGGTCGTGAGACTCATCTGAGCGATCAAGAAAGCTACTAAACTTCTTTGAGTTTGTTAACTCCAAAAGTTTTAAGTGTTAAGTTTATTCACCCCCCTACTAAACTTAACCAAAGCCTTTTCAAGGGACCAACAATATCGATCGTATCGTATCGATTGTCGAGTCTCATTTAAGGCATAATTCAAGTGACTACTTCAAGGCACACATATCTGGCTCATATAAGGCTCATTCTAGAGGATCAGGATATATTCAAAGCTTCAACCATCCATATGATAAAAGGCTCTTACAGCAGCACTTTAAAGGTAAAAGTCTCAGCCAAGGTTTCAGCAAGAATGGAGGTAGCAGATATACAGCAGCATGTGTTCAAATGCATATTAGGTGAAGTAATTCAGCTAGAGATCAAATGCAAAGCAGCAGGTTTTATGTTCAGATTTAAAAATTCTACTTCTTGTTCTAGCAACTATTCAAAGAAGATGTAATCTTCAAGAACAATTAATCCTCTCATCTCAATTCAGAAATTAACATCTGGAGGTGATGATTAATGAGATCACATGCCTGCCTAGTAGTAGTACGGTCCCAAGTTTCTCATCGGCATTTGGCGAACCAATCCAAGTGCGTGATCCAACATCTTGGCCTCGGCATAACCTGACAAAAGTGCATTGACACACACAGTGTTCTTCACAGGAATTTCATCGAGCACCATTCGAGCATCACGGTTATCAAAAGATTTCACATACAAATGGCTTGTTGAATCGTTGCAGTTAGCAAAAGAAGAATCACTGAAACTTGAAAATGCGATAGTCAATCAAGAGAAAATGTTGCTATTCAGATGGATAGCATTACTGCTTCCCTCATGGCTAAAGCAGAGGAAAAGATCTACTTGCAACAAGAATTCAAAGATCTACTTGCTGTAAATAGTATCAGTATCAGTATCAGTATCAGTCTCATTTAAGGCTTAATTCAAGTGACTACTTCAAGGCACACATATCTAGCTCATTTAAGGCTTAATTCAAGGGACACAATATCATATCTGGCTCATATAAGGCACACAATATGAGTAACAATATCATATAAGGTACACACTATGTCGATGCTTGATGAAGATCGCGATCGTGATAAGTATCAGTATCAGGCTCATCTTTCACTCCTAGTATGTGAGATGGTGATACACCCACTTGGTACAACTTCCTACTACGATTGTACCATTAAAGTTTTCATTATGGTGGTATGAGGAACCAAGGCACAAACACTCCCCAAAAAAGAATAAAGTTACACCTTAATTATAATACCCAAACCCAGTTCTGAGATAGAGAAACGCGTTACATCAGGTGACAATCCAAAAATTGTCTCCTTCAAATTTAGGGTTCTTGCTCTTAGTGATAACCTAGAGAAAACTCCAGAATACGAAGATAATGAGGGGGATAGTTTGGGGGTGATTTAGACTGCACTTGATGATGATCAAACTGCCTACGTATCCAATGGTTCAATTGGAATCAAGTCTCCGTAGTTCCTTAGGGACAGTTTATATAGAGGGGCGTAGGCCCTAGGGTTTAAAGTGGTGTGCTGATGAATGACACTTGTAACACCCCGATTTCCAATCCCGTCGGCCGCCGGTATTGGTCACCGCGGTGCCACCCTCACGACACACAGTCGTGGCAATAATATCCAACATTCCACGACAGAGAAATAAACATCCACCATTCATCCTATAAAAAGAAATGTTAAATTAAGTGCAATCTCCTGAAGAAAATGAAAATATGCGGAAACGTCAATAAAATCTTAAAGTTTTGAAAATTCAGTAAAGTGGAAATATAAGACTGCGACTACGTGGCTCTCGAAACCCCGCGACATCCCAGCAATAAGCAATCATCCAAAGAAAACACCTGCTAAGAATCTGCTCCCCATAAACGGATCATAGCAGGGTCAACCAAAAGTAAAAACGTCAACTATAAAGTTGAGTAAGAATATATTTAGTATATATAAAACAGACGACTAAAAGTTGAGTAAAACTTTCCAACCATATGCCAAAAACCACCCATAAAAAAAAGAACAAAACATTACAACTATCTATACCTAAAGGTCCCGAATGTGCACACCCTCAAAAGGGGGAAACCCCTAAAGAGGAGGATCCTGAAGGTCATCCAATGGTACCATTACCTAAATGGACCATCACGTACTGGGGTGCAAGGAAACCTTCCCGGGTTCCCGGCTTCGGGTGCTACCCTATCCGGCCCGACCATACCAATGTCTGCAACTCCCCAAATACGTTAAGGTCATTGAAGTCGTAAGGAAACCTTCCCGGGTTCCCGGCTTTGGGTGCTACCCTATCCGGCCCAACCACTATGGGTCTACAAACTTCAATGCCTAAAATCCAAATCCCACAGTGATGTCAATATCCCTGACCCATCAAAACATGACCTCCAAAACTTGTTCATAAGGTTGAACAACAACTACCAAGGAAAGGAAGAAAAAACAAATTGGACGCCCGTTTGGAAGGCTGGACGTCCGTCCAAAAACTCTACTGGACGCCCGTCCAAGAACTCAGACGCTCGTCCACCAAAAACTGTTACATCCTGAATCAAATTTAACAACTCGGACGCCCGTCCAGATAATCCAGACGCCCGTCCACCAAAAACTGTTACATCCTGAATCAATTTTAACACCTCAGACGCCCGTCCAGATGATCCAGACGCCCGTCTGAACTGTACCCAAGGCAGACGCCCATCCACATGAACTAGACGCTCGTCCAGCCTGGGTTTCGACTAGAACCCTAGACCCCTCAATACGATTTTCACCTCGATTCACACCCAACACCAGCAATAAACAACCGATGCAGCACAGAGAACTTCATGAAACCAAATACCATATCATCTATAGACTTTAACCAAAGCGAAAACACACTACTATGGGTGCTTAACATCTCAAAATCCTTTTCCCAACATAACCCCAATTACTTTATCATACAACGATACATTAACACAGATTTGCAGCTTTGTACATACATGTTTGGGACGTCTTTCCATGACCAAAACTATTATGAAAATCATAGTAACTTCTCACATATATCTGCCACTATGTATACTAACATAACCATAAACCAACGTTTCATTTTCAGCCCCAAAATGTCATTTAAAACTCATGACGAACAAGCGTAAACGCAGACCATGGAAATATTCTTACCGGTAACGTTGCACTTCTTGAAAACCTTATTGCTAACAAGCTAGAATCGATCCTCTACGAAGCCCGAATCTATAAAAAAAAAAGGAAGGGCATTAATCACCACACAATTCTAGTGAATCACAAAGGTAGAACCCAAGATTCAAACCACCCCTTCCAAACGCATAAATGGATCGGCCATGGCCTTTGGCCGGCCGATCATCATGCTCGATTTGTAGGGAAAAAAAACGATGCTTACCGACGACGACGACGGCGAATTCCTCAACACCAAGGAGAAATTTTTCTCTCCTTCTTCCTCACAAGAAAGTCGGCGGCAAGGGGGGTTTGATTTGGGGTTTCACGCTGTTTTGGGGAAATAAGGAAGGAAAAAGGAAATAAAAATCCTTTTAATTGCCAAGGTAGGGATTTTGGAGAATTCTTTTCTTTTCTTTCAATTAAGAAAATTAAAGAACTATAAAATTCCTTTTTTTTAATTATTAATTAATCCTTCCATTTAATTAATAATCAAATAATCTCCCAAAATTGAATCCTTCACCGATTAGTTAGAATGCCAAAATTTCGGGATGTTACATCCTCCCCCCTTAAGGCAAAACTTTCTCCTCGAAGTTCGGGTTCGTACCGGGCGTTATTCCGCCCCCCTTAAAACCCCCTTCGTCCCCGAAGATAAGCAAAAAGGATTTTACGAACCATGTTTGAAGATTGTATACCTTAAGAGAACAAATACGGGTACTTCTGTCGCATAGCATCCTCAGCCTCCCATGTCGCCTCCTCGGTGGCATGGTTAGACCATAAAACCTTGACGATGCTAACCTCACGTCCCCTTGTTTTTCGTACCTTGGTATCTAAAATCTTTACCGGTACTTCCTCATAAGTTAAAGACTTATCTAGCTCAATGACCTCTGGTTCGATCACGTGAGAAGGATCACTCACGTACTTGCGCAGCTGAGATACGTGAAACACATTATGCACTTTATCCAACGCCGGTGGTAAAGCTAGCCGATATGCCACTTCACCTATGCGGTCCAAGATCTCATATGGCCCCACGTACTTAGGGCTCAACTTCCCTTTCTTGCCAAAACGCATCACTCCTCTGGTTGGTGATACTCGTAGCAACACCTTATCACCCACGGCGAACTCAATATCCCGGCGATGTAAATCCGCATAACTCTTCTGCCTATCTTGGGCAGCCTTCATCTTTTCTCGGATTATCTGTACCTGTTTAATCGTATCCTCGATCATCTGCGGTCCCAAAACCACTGCCTCAGACGAGTCATCCCAACAAACCGGACTCTTGCACTTCCTACCATAAAGTGCCTCAAAAGGTGCCATCCTAATATCTTGGCGTGGTAATTTGTTGTTGTATGAAAACTCAATAAGATCGAGCTTTTCCTCCCAAGAGCCTTTGAATTCTAATACACATGCCCTCGGCATGTCTTCCAAAGTTTGTATGGTCCTCTCCGTCGACCATCGGTAGCAGGTGAAAAAGTCTGTACTCATTCGCAGACTCCGTCCCAAGGTCAGTCATCAGTAGCTCTGCCAAAACCGAGATATGAACCTCGCATCTCTATCGACACAATCTTCTTTGAGTATGCCATTTAGTCTCACAATATTTCTCCGGTATGCCAGAGCCAACTCCGTCTTACTCCAAGTGTCTTTCATCGGAATGAAATGTGCCGCTTTAGTCAGTCTATCCACAACGACCCAAATCATATTATTCTCTTTAGGACTCCTCGGTAATCCGCATACAAAATCCATGGAGATGGAATCCCACTTCCAAACCGGCACATCCAACGGCTGCAACATACCCTGTGGCCGTCGATGTTCAATCTTGACCTTCTGACAAGTCAAGCACTTTGACACAAATTCTGCTACTTCACGTTTCATATTGGGCCACCAAAAGGTTTTCTTGAGATCTTTATACAGTTTGTCTCCTCCCGGATGAACAGAATAAGGCGTACTATGAGCTTCACTCAAGATCCGCCTCTTGAGTTCTTCGTCGGCTGGTACACACCACCGACCCTTGAACCGAATACTACCATCCTCGTGTAACGTAAAATCAGCTGCCCCATCTGTACCAATCTTGGCCTTCTTTGCCTCGATTACCTTGTCGCCCACTTGTCTCACCCGGATCTCAGCATACAACTCGGGTTGCAAGACGAAGTCGCTTTTATCTCCGCCTTCTACGGATGACACAAATATCCATACGGTCCAACTCTTCTCTTAATCGATCCGAGCTACTTCCTCGCACAAGGAATGAATCGATTTCCGACTCAAAGCGTCCGCCACTACATTGGCCTTCCCTTCGTGGTATTGGATTTCCATGTCATAATCTTTAATTAACTCCAACCAACGCCTCTGACGCATATTGAGTTCCTTATGTGTAAATATGTACTTCAGACTCTTGTGATCTGAGAATACCTTGAAAGTTATTCCATACAAGTAGTGTCGCCATATCTTCAATGCGAAGACCACATCTGCCAACTCTAAGTCGTGCGTCGGGTAGTTACTCTCATACGGCTTAAGCTGCCTTGATGCATACGCGATCACTCGCCTCCGTTGCATCAGCACACAACCCAGCCCATTCTTTGATGCATCAGTATAAACCTCGATGTCCTCATTCCCGTCTGGTAATGCTAGCACCGGAGCTGTAGTCAACCGTTCCTTAAGTAGTTGGAACGCCCTCGCGCAATTGTCATCCCACTTAAACCGGTTCTCTTTCCGCATCAATGCAGTCATCCGCGCAATCTTGGAAAAGTCTTTTACAAATCTTGGTAATATCCACCAAACCCAAGAAGCTTGAATTTTCGCAACATTCTTAGGTGTTGGCCATCTCGCCATCGCCTCTATCTTGCTCGGGTCAACGGATACACCGTCTTTCGAGACAACATGCCTCAAGAATGCTACTCGTTCCAACCAGAATTCACATTTAGACAGTTTCGCATACAGTTGTTTTTCCCGTAAAATCTGCAGTACGAGCCTCAGGTGTTCGGCATGTTCTTCCTTAGTCTTAGAGTAGACCAGGATGTCGTCAAAAAAAGACTACTACAAACTGGTCCAAGTAGGGTCTGAATACCCGGTTCATCAAATCCATGAAAACTGCTGGTGCGTTGGTCAATCCGAAAGGCATGACCATGAATTCATAATGTCCGTACCTGGTACGGAATGCGGTCTTTGGGATATCCGCATCTGCTACCCTGAGCCGGTGATACCCTGATCGCAAATCAATCTTCGAGAAGATACCTGCCCCCCGTAATTGGTCGAACAAATCATCGATCCTCGGCAACGGATACTTGTTCTTCACTGTCACGTTGTTCAGCTCTCGGTAATCAATACACAGTCACAAACTACCGTCTTTCTTCTTGACAAATAATACCGGTGCTCCCCAATGTGACACACTCGGTCGGATGTACCCCTTATAGAGCAGTTCTTCCAATTGTACCTTCAATTCTGCTAATTCTTTAGGTGCCATACGGTAAGGTGCTTTGGATATTGGTCTGGTCCCGGGCATCAACTCCACTGCAAACTCTACCTCCCTCTAGGGTGGCATACCTGGTATCTCATCCGGAAATACATCCTCAAAGTCACGGACTACATCAATGTCCGTCAGTTTAGGATCCTCTGTACTTACATCATGCACATGACACATAAACAACGGATACCCTTTCTTGACGAAAGATCTCAAGGTCACCACTGAAACAATCTTTACGTTAGATTTGTCCACAAACCCCTTGTAAGATACTCGTACCCCTTTAGGGCCTCTTAAAGTCACCTTCTTCTGCTCACAATCGATTTTCGCTTTATGTTGGTTCAGCCAATCCATACCTAAAATAACGTCGAAGTTCTCGAGAGGGAACTCGATCAAGTCAACCGACAAGTTGACTCCCATAATCACTAACGGTACATCTCTGTACAACTTAGAACATGGTACCAACTCTCCTGACGGTTGCATAAACTTACTGTCAATCACCTCAAATGTAGCTAGACCTAACCTCAAAACATGCGAACTTGCTACAAAGGAACATGATGCACCCGAATCAAAAAGTACATAGGATAAAAATGAGTTAACCAGGAAGTTACCCGTCACCACGTGGTTGCTCTGCTCGGCCTCCTCTCTGCCCAGTGCGAATAATCTCCCAGTCTGATTTTTCTCAGCCCCCTGAACTGTGCTGGCCGACCCTGATGGTCGGTTTCTGTTTCCACCAGTGGCCGTAGGTGCACCCCCCTGTCGGCTCTGTGCAGGAGTACCACTCTGCTGCTGGTTACCCCTACTCATGTTCCCCGTGTTTCTCCCTGGAGCCCCACCCATATTGCTCCCCGTAACCGATGCCGACCCGGCAGGTGTTGGAGCCGCAAAAAACTCAAACCGCCTATGTCCAAACTTCCCGCAATTGTGACACTGGACTTGTGCACCTGAACAATCGGTACCCGGATGATTTCTCTGGCACCGCTTGCAATGATAACTTCGTGGCCGACTAAACCCCTGAGAGTTACCTCTCGCTGACTGACCACCACTGCCCCTGGTAAGGTGGGAATTTCCCGAAAAGGATGGTCGTACTGGTGGGTTCCCAGAATTGCTCCGCTTTTGCTGCCCCTGATTGTCTTCAGAGACACTCTTCCTCTTGTTAGTAGCATGTGCCACTTTAACCTCTCTCCGAATCCTTTCAATGTTGCATTCTACTTCACACATCTCTTTTAGGCTCGTGAAGCCCCTACTAGCCCCCATACGATCCCGGATCGCCAAATCTAAGTATTGCTCAAACTTCACCATCTTGGCCTCTTCGGTCGGCACTAGCTCAGGTGCATAGACCGCCAAGTCAACAAACTTCTCGTAGTACTCTTGAACAGTCATATCCCCCTGTCGGAGATTATCGAACTCAACTCGCAGCTCTTTCCTCTTAGATTTAGGAAAGAATTCACGCCTCAGCTCTTGCTTAAACTCGGCCCAGCTCAGTGGTACCCCACTGATTCCCCATGCTCACCTTCAGTCTGAGCCAACCGATCTTTGTTAGCACCCCACCACAAATCAGCCCGGTCAACCAAGTAGAAAGCGGCTTGGTCGACCTTGATTCCTCTGGACATCCTAGAGTGGCGAAGATCTTCTCAAACTCTACAATCCACCGCTCGAGTCCTTAGGATCTCCCTTACCATCGTCTCGACTAGGCCTCTCACGACTCACGGCCCTAGTCATGCCGGTAGTTGACCACGAGAACGATCCTCTGTCGACTTGTTGACCGCTGAATCAGTCTTGATTCATCTTAACCAAGCTGATCAATCATTTGGTCCTCTCATTTCCATTCCAGGAGGCATAGCTAAAACTACAAAAGTAAACAATCATGTATTCAATTATCACCTATATCATGCCACAGAATATTTCACATATACTAACACTTACTGCCCAAAATTAATTGCAACACACAGCCACATTTTCACATACATCAGAACTTACCGTACCTTCCCTACATAGAACTCAATACCTACCCCACACATCCTCACTGTGCTTATTTTAGTGAATTTATTCTTAAGGTTCATTTTAGGTGGTGGTCCTGGAGTCGAACGTCTCTGATACCACTTTGTAACACCCCGATTTCCAATCTCGTCGGCCGCCGGTATTGGTCACCGCGGTGCCACCCTCACGACACACAGTCGTGGCAGTAATATCCAACATTCCAAGACAGAGAAATAAACATCCACCATTCATCATATAAAAAGAAATGTTAAATTAAGTGCAATCTCCTGAAGAAAATGAAAATATGCGGAAACGTCAATAAAATCTTAAAGTTTCGAAAATTCAGTAAAGTGGAAATATAAGACTGCGACTACGTGGCTCTCGAAACCCCGCGACATCCCAGCAATAAGCAATCATCCAAAGAAAACACACCTAAGAATCTGCTCCCCATAAACGGATCATAGCAGGGTCAACCAAAAGTAAAAACGTCAACTATAAAGTTGAGTAAGAATATATTTAGTATATATAAAACAGACGACTAAAAGTTGAGTCAAACTTTCCAACCATATGCCAAAAACCACCCATAAAAAAAAAGAACAAAACATTACAACTATCTATACCTAAAGGTCCCGAATGTGCACATCCTCAAAAGGGAAACCCCAAAGAAGAGGAGGATCTGAAGGTCATCCAATGGTACCATTACCTAAATGGACCATCACGTCTTTGGGGTGCAAGGAAACCTTCCGGGTTCCCGGCCGGGTGCTACCCTATCCGGCCCGACCATACCAATGTCTGCAACTCCCCAAATACGTTAAGGTCATTGAAGTCGTAAGGAAACATTCCCGGGTTCCCGGCTTTGGGTGCTACCCTATCCGGCCCAACCACTATGGGTCTACAAACTTCAATGCCTAAAATCCAAATCCCACAGTGATGTCAATATCCCTGACCCATCAAAACATGACCTCCAAAACTTGTTCATAAGGTTGAACAACAACTACCAAGGAAAGGAAGACAAAACAAATTGGACGCCCGTTTGGAAGGCTGGACGTCCGTCCAAAAACTCTACTGGACGCCCGTCCAAGAACTCAGACGCTCGTCCACCAAAAACTGTTACATCCTGAATCAAATTTAACAACTCGGACGCCCGTCCAGATAATCCATACGCCCTTCCACCAAAAACTGTTACATCCTGAATCAATTTAACACCTCAGACGCCCGTCCAGATGATCCAAACGCCCGTCTGAAATGTACCCAAGGCAGACGCCCGTCCACATGAACTAGACGCTCGTCCAGCCTGGGTTTCGACTAGAACCCTAGACCCCTCAATACGATTTTCACCTCGATTCACACCCAACACCAGCAATAAACAACCGATGCAGCACAGAGAACTTCACGAAACCAAATACCATATCATCTATAGACTTTAACCAAAGCGAAAACACACTACTATGGGTGCTTAACATCTCAAAATCCTTTTCCCAACATAACCCCAATTACTTTATCATACAACGATACCATTAACACAGATTTGCAGCTTTGTACATACATGTTTGGGACGTCTTTCCATGACCAAAACTATTATGAAAATCATAGTAAGTTCTCAGATATATCTGCCACTATGTATACTAACATAACCATAAACCAACGTTGCATTTTCAGCCCCAAAATGTTATTTAAAACTCATGACGAACAAGCGTAAACGCAGACCATGGAAATATTCTTACCGGTAACGTTGCACTTCTTGAAAACCTTATTGCTAACAAGCTAGAATCGATCCTCTACGAAGCCCGAATCTATAAAAAAAAAAAAGGAAGGGCATTAATCACCACACAATTCTAGTGAATCACAAAGGTAGAACCCAAGATTCAAACCACCCCTTCCAAATGCATAAATGGATTGGCCATGGCCTTTGGCCGGCCGATCATCATGCTCGATTTGTAGGAAAAAAAAAAGATGCTTACCGACGACGACGACGGTGAATTCCTCAACACCAAGGAGAAATTTTTCTCTCCTTCTTCCTCACAAGAAAGTCGGCGGCAAGGGGGGTTTGATTTGGGGTTTCACACTGTTTTGGGGAAATAAGGAAGGAAAAAGGAAATAAAAATCCTTTTAATTGCCAAGGTAGGGATTTTGGAGAATTCTTTTCTTTTCTTTCAATTAAGAAAATTAAAGAACTATAAAATTCCTTTTTTTTAATTATTAATTAATCCTTCCATTTAATTAATAATCAAATAATCTCCCAAAATTGAATCCTTCACCGATTAGTTAGAATTCCAAAATTTCGAGATGTTACAACACTGATTGACGTGTTCCCTAAGGAAGAAGATTATGATTAATGGATCTCCATGATTATAGGAGATAATTATGGTATTCAAATATTAGCATTAATTGATAAAGATTCGAGACTTTATTGGGAAGGATAATGCGATAGTTATCTGGTTATTGTGCACGTGAGAAATAAGGTTTGGGATGAGCAGTGCCTGAGACAGGACAGAGTCGACTCCTAGGGATCGGGAGAAGCAGCCAAACTCCTACCACAAAATTATGCAGGCCTAGATCTGGACCGGTCTAGGAGATCGGCGGAGATTACAGTTGGTCGACCAGAGTCCGATGCACGACTCCTTGGCCTGCCAAACTGAGGCAGTCCGACCCCATGGAGGTCGGTCTTACGGGAACCGATGGTGGCAAAGTGGGTGGATGAGCCCCCTGGGCTCGGATCTAGGGAGTCAAAAGTAGTTTATCTCTCTGAGTCAAGTGTTGAGCCACCAAAGAGGCGCCACGTGGGCACGCCCATTTTCTAGCAGCATCATAAGCCCCCAAGATCCAGCCGACCCCTAGTTGGTCGGCTCGGATCTTCAATGGCGGCTCGGCACTGTTGTTTTCAGCCCATGGATTTCTAGATTAACTTAGGAATTGACAGGTGGCAAAGCTAGTTATGACACAATTGTAATTATTCCGGGAAACGAGGCGTCGCTGCCCACTAACACTAACCGAGGCCGTTTTTCAAGGTAAGGGGGGTTATAAACCCGTCATATCAATCGTTTCGTAACCACGTTGAGTATTAAACCAGGGAATTAGCTGCCGGTTGCCATTCGTCATCTTCCACTCTCCAATCTTAACACTGCAAGTAAGCATTCTTCCCTCTTTTTCTGATTTTATACTTTGATTTCTTTAAGCGAAATCTTGTTCTTACGAAAAATCCTAGAGTCGATTCTCCATCATGGCCATAGCTGATAGCAGAGATGTGGGGTCAATTCTGAGGCCGAAGGACGTGGAGGAAATTTGTGAGAGATTTGGGGTTGATGAGGCCCGGTTTTCCCCCCAACTGCCGTCAGGGGATCACCAATCGGCCCTGGATCCCCCGGAGGGTTTTTGCTCCGTCCACCGGGAATATTTCGAGGTGGGGTTGCGACTGCCTTTCTGCCCGGCCCTTTTGGCAGTACTCCGGCACTACGGGCTAGGGATATCGAGATAGCCCCAATGGCATTAGGCGGTCATTGGGTTTGCAATTTGGTGTAGATTGCTAAACATTAGGTTCACAGTAAATAAATTTAGGTATTTCTATCACCGGGTAGGGCTAAGAGACCATCCCTACCGGTATTACTTTGCTAGAAGGTAGGGGAAGTCCTTTAGCATCCCTATCCTTCCTCCAGGTCGGGATTCTTATAAAAGATGGAAGGAGAGGTTTTTCTTTGTGAGAAATGATGGTCACGACGAACTGAGCGTGTGGAATACGGCGGATCTGGAGGCAGATGAGCACCCAAATATGCCAGAGTCATGGGTGGAGAAGATTCACCGGTCGGGATACTCCATCGAGTGGCAAAATCTGTACGACAATCTGATCGGGGCAGCTCGGTTAGGGGATGTGGGCCCTGAGCCGTACGTGCAGTTTTCCAAGGCCGAATGGAAGATCTGTAGGATTTACTTGTGTTGTATTTTATATTTGTTAGCATATTTGTGTTTCTTGTTTGGCTAAATTTTCCATTGGTGTATGCAGTGGCTGACTTTGCCGATCTGTTGGCCGGGGCCGAGAGAGAAGTTGCGGGCCGCCAGACTGTGCCGACCCCCGGTGTTCGAGAAGTACCAGTAGAGGATCTAACGGCAGAAGGTGCGGATGCAACTGCTTCGATCCCTCCTTCTGAGACGACCGGGGTGGACACCTCTGGAGAGAACATGGAGAGGGTTGGTCCCAAGAAAGCAGATTCGCCAAAGGCCGACCGCTCGGGAGGGTCGGTCTTGAAGAAGAGCAAATCGAAGGCCCACGAGGAAGGCGGAGAGGGTCCTTTGAAGCGAGGAGAGAGGGTCGGCGGTATGTCCGACGAGAGCTAGCGATCCTCGGCCGCAAGGCAGTGGGAGCCGGTAAGTGGTGTTTATTCCTTCCTTTCTAGTGATTTGTATATCGATGGTTTTGACGTTCTACGTTTATTTTAGGGTGGCACGATCGGCCAAGAAGTTTTCAAGAGGTTGGGCAAGGCATCGGCCGACCTGGCCACCCAGACGGACAGAATCGCCGAGCTCCGAAAGGCCAGGGATGAGCTCAGGGCTGCTATTCGTCCTAAGGACGCAGAGATAAAGACCCTGCAAGCCCAGCTCCAAGCTCAGGAGAGAGAGTTGACCGAGGAGAATAAGGAAAGGGAGCAGGAGGTCAGGAACCTCCAGGAGAGAGTGGCCGAACTAGAGGCAAACGTTGCGGCTCGGTGTGCCGAAGCCGTGCAGGAGTACAAGGCTTCGGGCGACTTCGCCGAGGCTCTCAAGGTGCTGCTGGTTCCCATTCTTAACCATGGGTACACCTTAGGAGTAGACGAGGCAAGGTCCCAGTTTCCTGCACTTGCTCTGGATGCCCTTCCTAAGAGGGCTTACTATAAGCAGGGGATGGACGTGGCCTACACCGAACGTGCCCGAGATTTCCGAGCAGGTGTAGACATAGTGGATAAGTATGTCCGCCAGCCGGCTGCAGCGTCCGGATCAGCCCCTCCTGAATCTCAAAAAGAGTCCTGCTCCTGACTCTTAGTTTATTTTTACTATTGTGTTGATGTCTTTTCTTCTTTTCTTCTTTTTTTTTGGCCTTATGTACCTATACAGTTTATTTTTAATGTAAGGAAGAATTTATTTTGGTTTTATTTCTGTGAACAATTTTTGATTTGTTGGGTATGTATGCGTTGATTTTGGTTGCCTGTTATGGGTATGTGTGTTGCCCCCAATATGATATTCACTATTGTATGGTGAATGGCATATTTTAATGTTATTGGGTTATAATGGAGAGTTTTAGTTCAGCCTCGCATTAGATTAAGGAAGCTATTGAAGTGATAGGGTATAGGGCCCGGAGAGCGAACCTGGGACGATCGTACAAGGGTATTGTCGTACGGGTAACGGGGTATAAAGTTTGAAGTGCCGATTTAGGTCGGCCCCACCTTAGCCAAAGAAAACAAAGGCGTGGTAGTATATAGCTCGGAAAGTCGGACTAGGTAGATCACTTAAAAGAAATTAAACAAGAGTGAGCCGATCCAGATCGATCGCCTAAAATAAAAGTAAATAAGGGCGAGCCGATCTAGAGCCCAAAGAGCCGATCTAGATCGATCGTCTAAACTGAAAGAAAGTAAATAAGGGCGAGCCGATCTAGAGCCCAAAGAGCCGATCTAGATCGATCGCCTAAACCAAAAGAAAGTAAATAAGGGTGAGCCGATCTAGATCCCAAAGAGCCGACCTAGATCGATCGCCTAAACTAAAAGAAAATAAGGGCGAGCCGATCTAGAGCCCAAACAGCCGATCTAGATCGATCGCCTAAACTAAAAGAAAATAAGGGCGAGCCGATCTAGAGCCCAAAGAGCCGATCTAGATCGATCGCCTAAACTAAAAGAAAGTAAATAAGGGCGAGCCGATCTAGAGCTCAAAGAGCCGACCTAGATCGATCGCCTAAACTAAAAGAAAGTAAATAAGGGTGAGCCGATCTAGAGCCCAAAGAGCCGATCTAGATCGATCGCCTAAACTAAAAGAAAGTAAATAAGGGCGAGCCAATCTAGAGCTCAAAGAGCCGACCTAGATCGATCGCCTAAACTAAAAGAAAGTAAGTAAGGAGTACGGAGTGTGGGTTTGAAAGACCAGGGTAAACTTGCCCCCAATTGGCCTAAAGTAGTCCGGACTATATTACATTGAGCTTATGAATCAGTTGTTTATACGAAGTTTTTGAGGACGAGCAGGGCCAGGCTAGTGCTGACTTCTTGTTCAAAAACGCGGCGATTCGGGTCAGGTTAGACCGACCTTTCGCGTATGATTTTTAAAGACGAGCGGGGCCAGGCTAGTGCTGACTTCTCGTTTGGAGACGAGCTGGGCCAGATCGGACTGACTTCTCGCGTAAAGTCTTACTGCGCAGTATAAGTGTTTGTGCGGTTCACAAAGTGCATAGAATGAAAATCAAAAAGTTGCCATACAGAGATCAAACAAAGATATAGATAATCCAGAAATGCATTTTCAACATTGAAGAAACGAACATAAATAAAACAAATCGCAGCAAATGATAAAAAAGTACGAGCAAGAATTGAAAGGCAGAAAGTAAAAATAGTTCGTGGATGAAACGATAACTGATAAAGACCTGTCGACCGCATTAGGCAAAAGTGATTCCTTTGCCCTTAATGGTCGCCGCATAGCAGCTTCGGGCAACTTCCAAATCTCCTTTGACCTCGACCGACCCTCTACTGGTGGGAACTTCAAACTGATATGTGCAGGGGAGATTATGGCTCGTAGATCGATCAGAGCGGGCCTTCCCAGAATGATGTTGTATGCTGATGAGGATTTGACCACGACGTAACTCACCATGAGAGTCCTTCCTGCTGAATCCTTACCGAATGTCGTCGCGAGTCGGACCATTCCTAGCGGATGAATTGGAGGACCGGCAAACCCGAACAAGGGGGCTGAGACCGGCGTGAGATCGGACTCCTTGAGACCCATTGCTTGAAAGGCTGCGAAGTAAAGAACGTTAACTGCACTACCTGTGTCCACACAAACCCTCTTGACCAGATTCTTGTTAACCACAGCTTCAATGACTAATCCTTCATTGTTAGGGATCAAAGGGAGCGGATCTTTCGGCCCATAGCCTACTTCTTGGAAGGGGATTCGGCTTTCCCCTAGCTGTCTGCCCATTTCCTTCTCGGACACTTGGGTTGTTACTCTCTAAACTATTTCCAGGGCCTCCCACAATGGTGTTGATAGTGTTGATGGGGTGGTTGTCCACTGGCTGACCTTTGTCGGGGGATGACTCTCTCTTTCTCTGGGGTTCGCCTTGTCGGCTGCGGTCACGACCATAGTTTCTCTGTTGGTAATCTCGCTGGCCTCGGCGCTCTCCGTATCGGGGTCGATCTATGACTTCATCCAGCTTTCCTTCTGCAATCGCCGCTTCGAAGCCCCTTGGAAAGGAGAGACCAGAGCAAATTTTGCACCTACCATCAAGACACTGGGCATGATCTGGATAACTGCTTATGATGCTGCGTAGGAGTCCTTGCTAAACCCTTCCTTTCCATGATTGCTAATACTTGTTCCCGAGGTCGGTTCAACACAGGGAAATCCCTTTGCATGATCTCCGTGTGACTTCCTCTTGCTGCCAGATGAGTCCACTGACTTGTCCTTCTTTGGGTCGGATTTCTCCACTTCTCGCTTCACGCGATTAGCTTCTTCGCCTTGACAATGCTTAAAGGCCACCTCCAGACATTCTTCCATGGAGGTGGGAAGCCTGCTGCTTAGCTTAGCGTATAACCTACCTTCGCGCAACCCTGCCATGAAGGACGCGATTCGGACCTGATCGTCAGCGTCCCGAACTTGCAGTGATTCCTCGCTAAAGCGCTTGAGGTATTGTAGCGTAGTCTCATCTTTCTTTTGTTTGATGGCGAATAGGTGGGTAGCATTTTTCTGGAACGGCTTAGCGGTAATGAATGCGTTGAGGAACATCTTTCCCAATGTATCGAAGCTGTAGATCGTCCTTGGGGGTATCTTCTTGAACCACTCCCGGGCTCGTCCAGTGAGCAATGCAGGGAATGCTTTGCACTTCATTTCTTCGGGGGCAAAGTCGAGATTCATGTGCGTGAGGTACTGAAACAGGTGATCCTGGGGGTCCTTGGTTCCATCATAGGGCTCCAATTTAGGGATCTTGAACCTTGCTGGACGTGGAAAATTATCGATCTGTTCGGAGAAAGGTGACTCGAGTGCTAGGAATGTCGATCTCCTTCCGGCTATCGCCTCTAGTTCGGCGCGCGCTGCTTCCATGGCCTGGGGGACGACCAATTGCCTTTGCGGGTTTGAGGATGCCGACCGGTTTCCCTTCCTGTTGTTTTTGCGCTGCGGGGGAGGTGTCTGCTCCTGCGACGTGTCGTTGGGGTCATCCTCTTCTTCTGGCTCTGGGCTTTGGGAATTTTCTCCCGACGAGCCTCCGTTTGAGTGATTCACATCTTGTGAGCCTTCGAGGATGGGTCCTTCCTCATCCAGGCCTTCCCAGTCTCCATCTTCATCCTCTCTCGCCAAAACGCGTTGAGAACTGCAGTTTTCACGGATCCATCCAAAGCCATAAGTTGATCAATTAGTGCCTGATGGGTTGCATTGAGAGAGACATTTTCTTGCTGCGGCTGATCCTGGTTACCAGCGCCGGAATCTGCTGCGTTGTTAGCTCCATTACCATTAGCAGCCTGTTGTCGTGTGGTCACCATGTTTATCCTGAAGCTTTTCCTGGGTTTATCAATCAACAAAGGCCCTCCTTCTAGCGCCAATTGACAATCCAAAAATCGTCTCCTTCAAATTTAGGGTTCTTGCTCTTAGTGATAACCTAGAGAAAACTCCAGAATACGAAGATAATGAGGGGGATAGTTTGGGGGTGATTTAGACTGCACTTGATGATGATCAAGCTGCCTACGTATCCAATGGTTCAATTGGAATCAAGTCTCCGTAGTTTCTTAGGGACAGTTTATATAGAGGGGCGTAGGCCCTAGGGTTTAAAGTGGCGTGCTGATGAATGACACTGATTGACGTGTTCCCTAAGGAAGAAGATTATGATTAATGGATCTCCATGATTATAGGAGATAATTATGGTATTCAAATATTAGCATTAACTGATAAAGATTCGAGACTTTATTGGGAAGGATAATGCGATAGTTATCACAGTTATTGTGCACGTGAGAAATAAGGTTTGGGATGAGGCGGTGCTCGAGGCGGAGACAGTCGACTCCTAGGGATCGGGAGAAGCAGCCAAACTCCTACCACAAAATTATGCAGGCCTAGATCTGGACCGGTCTAGGAGATCGGCGGAGATTACAGCTGGTCGACCAGAGTCCGATGCACGACTCCTTGGCCTGCCAGACTGAGGCAGTCCGACCCCATGGAGGTCGGTCGTACGGGAACCGATGGTGGCAAAGTGGGTGGATGAGCCCCCTGGGCTCGGATCTAGGGAGTCAAAAGTAGTTTATCTCTCTGAGTCAAGTGTTGAGCCACCAAAGAGGCGCCACGTAGGCACGCCCATTTTCTGGCAGCATCATCAGGATCTATAGTAGATGAAGGGCGTCGAGGATATACCATCCCTGGAACATTTGTAATGTTCGATTACTACCTTTCCTTGCCTCAGAATTCGAGGAACGTTCCCAGTCATGTCAACAACAGTTGATGGATTGGCAACTCTAACACCAGTAGCAACAACAATATCAAGGCCCTCTCACATAATAACATTCCCAGAGGAGTAAGACAAAAGTACATAAGAGAGAATTGAGAACAAAGAACCAATAATCGACCTGTGATTCACCATCTTACAAACAAATACTAGAGCAATCAATTTATAAAAAATTAAGTACTTTACAGACATAAAAAACATTCTAAATAGACAATCTCCATAATTTACAATAATTAGAAAGCACTCTTGTCATAAATACAACAGCACTTATACAAATGCTGGCAATCAGTATAACCAAGTTAAATCAATTATTACACTACACTACACCAGACTTGCCATAATCAAACAAAAGAATATAAAATCAGGGAAATTCTTGTAAGAGGATAAATGCAAAACTCCAGCAGAAGACACCATAACCTTAGAAGAACTAAACCACGAACAACTTGAGGCCTTTATCGAGTTTTTATACATAGGAGATCTGCTGAAATCTAAAATGGAAAAGCATGTTTATTCGCTTTCAATTGTAGCCGATAAATACGGAATTGCATTTCTTCAAACACGTTGCGAGCATCATATGCTCGGTTCAATCAGCTCATCAAATGTGTTTGAAATACTTGAAATAGCATATACTTGCTCCAATCAAGCTTTGAAGGAAGGTTCAATGAAGTTCATTGTTAAGAACATGGAGGATGTCATTTCCTCGCCGAGATTCGATGATTTTGCACTCAAGAATCCTCATTTAAGTGTTAAGATTACCAGAGCTTATTTTGGTGACATAAAAAAGCTGCTCCAATTCATCATATGCAGAAATCAAGTTGTTGGAAGCTTTAGCAGAACAAACCATAAAGAACCATGAACACGAACACTCCAAAGTTGCATAATATCTCCTTGTTTAAGTTTATTACTGTCAACTACTTGTGACCATGGTCCATTAATCACATACGATACACTTGTAGCTCCTCCTCCTCCACCGCCGCCGCCTTTTCTTTTTGCTGAATTATTATCACCATGTGCTAGGCTCAGGCTCACCTTCTTGTTCATAACCCATCTTCTTAAACTCACCTCCCATTTCGTCCGCATTGGATCACTAAACACTTCGGGTCCATAAGCATGACATTCTGTCCAGAAGTTTGACCCGGTCAACGTCTGGTGAAGTCCTGCCCTATCAGCCCATTTTTCTTTACCGTTTAACCTTTATAATGGGCCCGGCCCAGTTACGAATAACCCGACCCAGTGGGCCTATATATCATCAATCGGCTATTGCGACATGTTCCATTATCCACTTATTACCTTTCAGGGACCTAACACTAGAGAAGATGAAATCTTCAGATGAGGAAAAGTTTTTTTATCAGCAAAGAAGGAAACAGCTCTTGTAGAAGAATCTTCAGATCCGTGACTTCCGAAATGGATGTAATCGAGGTCGAGAGAACCGAAGGATTTCCATGAAGGAAGAAGACCGGCAGAAGATTTTTGATTCTTCATATTACCATTGGAGAATCCATCTGCTCCGGTTGACAGTTGTATCAAATAGGGGTATATTCGTCCGGTGGAATTTATTTGTCCTTAATGCAACTAAAAATTTGAAGTTGGATTAGCACTTAATTAAGGGGAGAAAAGTGGACTAAATACTAATTTTCCTAACAAATAAACATATTTTTATCTTTTATAACAGATTTATATTAATCATGGAATAATACATGTGATGCAATAAAAAATGTACTGTTTTTTCATTTTGATGGGGTGGGGTGCAAATAAATTGTCCTATAATTTTATTCATATGAAAACTATCTCATTGGTATTATAAAGTCTCTTTTATTAGGTTCCCGGTCGTTTTCAAGTCCGTAGTCATAGCCATCACCTATGATGCATGGATACGTTACTTTTCTGCCGTATCGCGTATCCGATACGGCAAGGATACGCCATGGGATACGTATCAGGATTGATTTGTAGTTTCAAAAACTTCGGATACGGCATTTAGGATATGCCAATTCTGATAGGATACGCGTATCGGACTTCGGATACGCCCATTGTGAGATTTTTATCCGTACAGACGGAAAAGAAAAGGTCTGTGCCCTTTCAATCCCTAAAAATTCCACCGTCCCAAGATTTTTGTTGGTCCCTTGGAAAGGCTAACACAAGTTTAGAGGGGGGGTGAATAAACTTGTCACTAAAAACTTTCCCTAAGCTGGATTTTAAACAAATTATGGTCCAGTTGGAAACTTGTGTGGAGTTAAGCTGGCTGAGCTGAGTTTAAGTCAAATTGACTTAATCAAAACTGAGTCAACCGGCAGTGGATATAATTCTAGCATTTTTCTTGATCTTGTTGTTTTTTGGCGAGTGTAGTAAGCGAATTCGATGAATATCGGTTTTGTGAACGATGAAGTGTATAACAATCAATTATCAAAATGTTGTAAGTAGATCTTTGAGTAAATAAATAAATGCGTAAAGTAAATAAGGCAAATATTATAGAGGTTCCAGGTGGTGTAATCCTCAGACGTCCTCTCTTCCCCTGTAGTGCGGAGGAAAATTCCACTAGAACTTTTGAGGTGAACTGTTACAAAAAGTCCTAAACAATAGTCCTTGGCTAATCCCTAGCTTCACTATCTAAACAGTTATAGAACATGTAGAATTGCTATTCTTAAATTGCTTGAACACTAGTCCTTAGAGGGTTGAATTGCCTCTTCACCAGCTACCACCACAAACACAGTCTGCCCGACTGTTTGTCACAACTGTCCTTGACAAAACCTTCCCGGTTTGCTTCACAGTCTAAACCTTTGATGTGAAATCAAAGTTGGGTTGAGAATCAATAAATTGATTCTTGTTTGTGGTTCTTCAAAGTGTCTGATTCTTGATAAATTCTTGGTAGCTTGAACACTTGAAGAATTTCTTGATTTGATCTTGTTATAGCACAAAGATGATAGCAATTCGAATGATTAATGCACACGTTAATTCTTGTTAAATCTCTATCTTCGTTCTTATTAATCTTTGGTGCAAAGTCCTCTATTTATAGTGTGAGGTCCAACGTTCACTTGGCTTGGATTCGAATTGTATCAACGTCTATCTTGCAACGGATATATTTCTGACCGTTCTGCTGTGTCAGTATTTCATCCAATGAAATTGCTTCATTTACAACGTTCGACTGTACCATCAGTTTATCGGATGAATGACTTATAAAGTTGAGTATCCTTATCAGTTTTATACTGAGTTTATCACTTGTCAGTTTCTTGACTGACTTGGATCATTAACTGAGATTTTACTTTTCTTCAAATATCAGTACTCCAATTTTTCATCTGATTATAATTGATTTAATCAGAGTACACCATGACTCATTATCATCTAAGAACTCATTGTCCTTATGATTCTTAGGTCTTCATACAAGATCCATAAAGTCAGTTCAGGTCACCACAATCTTGCCTGAAGTCTAACTTTCTGATCTCGGCGTAGTCTTCATAAGCGAGTTTGAACCCTCAGTTCTTCGATCTTCAATAACTGAGTCCGTGACCCTCAATTCTTCAATTTCCAGATATGCCAACTGAGTCTGTGTCCCTCAGCGAACTTATCTTCTTCAGTTTCATCTAGGTTTATTCTGAGTCAGTTTGTTTATCTTGATGATTTCCAGTTTTCTGAATGATTTCCCGTTTTTAGTTTTACGACACACTAACTATTACAGTGCTTGTCTGATGTAACCTATACAGATATCAGACTCTAGTAAAACCTAAACATTCAGTTCTAGACATCTTTTAGCTTTTCACTATAACAGCTGGCTTCAACTTTTCATCAATGAGGTTAAGATAATACTTTGAATAATTATGACGAATTATCATCAAAACATAAATTTTATTTCCAACAATTTTCCTTCCATCTTCCCTGTTAATCCCAAAATACACTCTTGGGTTTCTTTGAATCACAATAACTTTATAAAAAGAAACAACCAAATAACAATTAAACTCATTAACTCACTTTGAATCAACTCTTTCATTACTAAAATTATCACTTTGAAGCAATTAAAACTATCTTGGCAGTTTTATCAGTCCTGTTTGGTTTTGCCTTTGTTGAATCTTCAACCAGATAATTTTTGCTTTTAGCCTATATGTATTAAGCTTGAATGTTGCTAAAAAAAACATGTTTGAATAAGTTTGTTGTTTTTTCGGTTAAGCATATGACTTCAAGCTTTGAAAAAATATTATATTATGAATTGGTTTTTAAGTTATTTATATTTACAATTTGGTCCTTGCATTTTAATTATTTACAGTTTGGTCCTTATATTTTCATTATTTATAAATACACCCCGTATCCGTATCCTATATTTTACGAAAATCTCGTATCCGCGTATTCCGTATCCGCGTATCCCGTATCCGCTTATCCGTATCCGTGCATCCTAGGCTATCACGACCGAGAAACCCATGTCTACTCAATGCATTTTGTGTAGAGTAGCTATCCTTCTCGATAAATATTCGTTCGTGTTTTAAAGATTAATAATTATAAAAAAAAAATTAAAACTTGAGTATTTTTCAAATTAAAAATAACTACTCCTTTCGGAAAAAAAAAAATAAAAAATTACTAGCAAATCTATTCTTCCTTTGAGGAAATTTTATATATTGACTCCATTCGCGTGGAGGCACTGTGTGGTTCAGAATAATGCTTCCACACTAATAAAGAGACCACGCAATTTTTTTCCCTTCGTTTGTCAAAACGAAATTACCAACCTTTATGGTGCGTTTGGATTGCTGGAATAGAATGCAATGGAATGCATTTTTCATTTCATTCCATCATTTTGGTGTGTATGGATGCAAGAGAATGTAATGAATTTTCATTCCATCCGAATGAATTTTTACCATTTTCATTCCATCAAAAAAATGGATGGAATGGATGAAATGCTTTGATGGAATGAAATGTAAAGCATAACCTAATGACAATCAACCACCACCGCCCACCCGCCTTCTCCCATGCCACCCGCCCACCCCACCACAATCCCCCACACCACCAACCACTGCCGCTTATCTTGTCATGACCCTCGTCACAACTAACCACCATTCCCCATCATAGCCCCACCCACAACCATCTGCCCCACCACCACCTCATGATACCAACCATTTCACCAATACCCTATACCACCACCCACCTCACCACCGTATTCATGATCGTCACCCTAACCTATCCCACCACCAACCTCGGCCACTATCCTCCACCACAACAAACTCGATCAGTACCGATTTTCACTTGACCAATACCACCACCTACTTCACCATCACCCATCACCATACACCACACCACCCGTGCCACCACAACCACCGCCATCACCACCACTCCACCTTACCATCACCCTTCACCACACATCACACCACTCTCGTCACCACAACATCCTTTATCATACCTCACATCATCACCTACCACCCACCAACACATGCACTATCACCATTCACCTGCCACACTCATCATCATGCATGCCATCACTCACCGTGTCAATTGGCTTATCTTATTGAATCTCACACATTTCATTCCATTGCATGCCAAACATAGGAACGAAATCACTTCATTCCATTCCATTCCATCAATTTTATTCCATTCCGTTACATTTCAGTAATCCAAATGCACCATTATGGGACATATATGATATAACCTAAAGTGACCCACCAAAACAGGAAATTCTTGTGTGGAGAGCAGGGGCGGAGCCACGCTCCACTGGAATTTTTTTTTTTGGTTGCAAAATACGACATCATTTTGGTAAAAAAAAAAAACAAATTTTAACCTAATTACCGACTCAACCTGGAAATTTTAATTAAACAACCCCTCTGTTTTCCATTTTTTTTAAATTAACTCTGCTAAACTAGTCAGAGAATTTTTTGAATTTAACAATTCGTTACCATAATTTTTTTTCTTAGGGTTACTCCATATTTATGACCGGTGACCCCATTGAACACTTTCTCTGAATCCGCAATTGGTGGAAGATATATTTTAGAGTGAAGTAACGAATGAAATAATCTGAAACACACACTTTAAAAACTATCGCTCCAAAATCAGCCACCCGTCACTACATGTGAATGGAGAAAAGTTAGGGTAAGAAAGTGATTTTAGAGGTATTCAAAATAGAGGTTGTGATTAATTCTCACACATGGATTAATCACAACCCTCCACTTGATATATCTTCAAAATCACTCCCCAATCATAACTTTTTTAATGTGAATGGGTCCCTGATGCAAGCACCGCCCGACCCAATTAATATGGTGTTCCAGCCAGGCATGCGTGTTGTCTCGTTCCTTACCATCCCCTCGACCGACCACACCCGTACCGTACAAGCCCCTTCCTCAATCTCTCCCTCTTTCCCCTTCGTACTCCCCATTCCCATCATTCGCACTTCCTCTACAAGATGTTTAGGGACGTTTCAGCATGCAACTCTTACAACTATGGTGACGCGCTTTACTGGGATTCGCGTTACATTCAAGAGGCAAATTGCGGCTCATTTGACTGGTACCAGCGATACTCTGCTCTCCGCCCTCTGGTTCGCAGCTGTATTCCCACTTCTTCTCGTGTCCTCATGGTCGGCTGTGGAAACGCCCGTAATTTTACCTTCCCTGCTCTCTTCCCCTCTTCATTTCCTTGCACTTTGACATTTGCTATTTAATTAATTTGCACTTCATGTTCATAAAATTCACCAATTATTTCCTATTCAGTTGATTGTTTAGTGTTTTCTCCTTTTTCTTTTTAATTTATGAAACAATTTTGTCTATTTTAATAGAGCCAATGTAGTGGCAAATAAGAATAAAGTCGGACTTGATTGTTTAAACTATGTTTCAGCACAATAAACTATCCTGAATTGTTAAAAACCAGCTTCTATTAGACTATTGGGATTTGGACCTGACTGGTCGGGCATGCGATTATAACATTGGCAGAACAATTACTTGGTGGATATTAATATTGATTGAATGAGTATATATATATTTTTAAAGAAAGCTGAGGTATTGCTTGTAAATCTGTTACAGTCATTTCAAGAAGATCAATATTAAATGGATGGAGCAGTGGTCATTAGTTTTGGAATGCAGATTGTGATGTATTTTTTTGTAGGCCTTTAATTTGACAAACAGGGTATCTTTTAACTTTACCATGAGAGCAACTAGGATGATACTTTCCGGCCTATACAGTTGTTTCTTCTTATTAGATTATATCCTTACAGGATTTGTCTCTTATGTTTAACACCCCTCCCCACCCAAAACCAAAAAAAAAAGAAGGAAACTCTCTTTGCGGTGTTCGTATACTCAGAGCCTTGTCAACGATGATAAACTAAAGAAGGCTGGAATTCGTTTTTTTATGTGCGTAAACTCAGCCTTGTCAAGGATGATAAACAAAAGAAGACATGAATTTGTCTTCCAAGTGAGGGTATTCCTTTAAAGTTGTCCTGGAATTACCGGTAAGATGGAGGGCATAACACCGAGGTAACAAGGTGATGAGAAAATAATAAGATGTATGAACATCAATTTAATTTTCATTGGCTCTTGTATGTTCTTGCCTTACCATCTTATCAATTCTTAAAACTCCTTTTATGTCTTCCAACTCACGGTTTCTTCAAAGTTACATCTATCCGTGAAGATATTTTTATACTTTGCCACTTCATTTTGGAGCATAAAGAAAACAAATACTATTACTAGAAATTTACATTAGTCTAGAAAAGTGTTGAAAGACAGGTGTTTGTGTCGTAGAGAAGTTCTTTGTGATTAAGGTTTATCTTTGTGTTTATTCTATCCCTTTGTACCTTGATGGGCTAAGTAGGTTTTTCATAAGATTAGGGGGTTTGATTGTTGATGCTCCTATATTGCAGGTAAGACTCTAGTTCTTTTCCTATGAATAAGACTTGTAAGTGTTCTTTCACAATGCGAAGTTATTAATAAGAGTTTCATCTTTCATCCGAATTAATAAGAGACCAAACATAGGGTGATGCTTCTAGGGTAGGGTGTTTAACTTGTAAACAGAAATGAAGATGAGAAGAATGGAGGAAACATAAGCTCTGGTGTGATCACTGCAAAATGCAGGGACACACCAGAGAAACATGGAGGAAAATTTATGGGAAACCCACCCATGTGGAAGCCAAGGAGTTTCATGGGGTGGAACATTAAAGGTGAGCAAGGGAAACCAAGCTTTATTTGAACTAGGCTTGAACAGAAGGCCTGGACCTCTACATTTCATTATGGAGCAACTACAATTGCTGAGCAAATTACTCCAAGCCCAAACCACTTATCCTACAATTGATACATCATGTTTTGTAGAATTATGATAAATATTTGATAGGATTTTTGGAGATTTCTGTAGATATAAACAACAGAAATCGAAAAACTCTTGTATTTATTATGGAAGAGAGAGTTTAAATAGGTACAATAAGGAATCCAAAGGTTTTCCAGACAGCAACAAAGATACAGCTAGAAGTAAGTAACAGCTACTAACCTCCTAACTAATTACAACGGCTATAACTAGCCAACAAAGCATAAATTCGCAGACATATTAATTATCAGTAGATAACAAATTAATTTAAGTAAAATAAGTACATGAAACTAATCTTTTTTTACATAAATACTTCTTCACCCCCTCAATATTGGTTGTAAATGTTAATGCAACCAAGTTTGCAGCAAAGAATTGAGAACAGAGTTGGAAAAACAGCATTGGTAAACAGATCTGCAATTGGAACTGAGTGGGAATGTGAATGAGAGAAAATGTCTTTCGATTCAACTTGTTCTTGTAGGAAAACCTATCAATCTGTATATGCTTGGATTTATCATGGTGGATAGGGTCTTGAGCCATGCAAATAGCTGAAGTATTATCAAAGAAAACCATAGTAGGAGAATCCACAGATAACCATATGCCATTGGGAATTCTGTTGACCCAAATCCCTTAATGACCTCAAAGATCGCTCCTTGAGACAATGGGCTATTTTTTGCTCTTCCATGTGATGAGATTGCCCCAAAGGTAGGTACAATACCCAGTAGTGGACTTCCTATCTGTTAGAGAACCTGCCCAATCAGCATTAGTGTACACGTTGAGATATGTGAATTGATGTTTCTTGAAAAATAAATCTTTGCCAGAACTTGATTTTAGAAATCTGAGGATTTTGTGAACAGCAGTGAGGTGTTCTTGTTTAGGATTCTTCATGAACTGACTGACTAGGCCAACATAGTAGCTAATATCTGGTCTGGTCTGAGATAGATAAAGATGTTTGCCCACTAGTCTTTGATATCTGGTTGGATCAACAGGTTCATCAGATTCACCAACATGCAGTTTTAAGTCAGATGCACAAGGTGAAATGGCTAGTTTGCAGCCTGACATGCCAGTTTCTTGAAGTATGTCCAATGTGTACTTTCTTTGGGAGACTGACAATCCATAGTTCTTGCTACTTCCATGCCAAGGAAGTACTTCAGATGACCTAGTATTTTACTTCAAATTGACTTGTAAGAAACTTCTTTAAGTTAGCCATTTCTTGATAATCATCCCTCATGATAATGATGTCATCAACATAAACAACGTGAATAGTGCTCAGAGTACCCGTATACATAAAGAAAAGAGTGTGATCAACAAGGCATTGGACATAACCATCACTCTTAATGGTAATGGCAAATCTCCCAAACCAGGCCCTGGGAGATTGCTTTAGACCATAGAGTGGTTTTTTGAGTTTGCAAACCTGATTCTGATGATAATAGGATTTCACAACCAGGGGGGTTAGTCTCATAAAGACCTCTTCTAGAAATCACCATTTAAGAAGGCATATTTTACATCTAGCTTGTATAAGGGCCAGTCAAGATTAATAGCAATATAGAACAAAATTCTAAGGGTGTTAAGCTTTGGAACAGTGGCAAAAGTCTCTTTGTAGTCAATACCATAGGACTGTGTGAACCCCCTTGCAACAAGCCTAGCCTTATATCTGCTAATGGAGCTATCTTGATAAATTTTATGTTGAAGATCCATTTACAGCTAACAACCTTCTTCCCTTTTGGAAAATTAGTAATATCCCAAATCTGATTTTTTTGGAGGGCAGACATTTCCTCGTGAATGGTGCGCTTCCGCTGGGATCGAGAGGGCTTTAGTGATGTTGTTAAGTATGTGCTCTTTATCTGGATTATGAGTGAAGGGACCAAAAACGGGAGTCAATCTGTCATAAAAGAGAAAATTATACAAAGGATGCTTAGTGCAACCCCTAACCCTCATTCTTAAGGCAATAGGGAGGTTATCAATAGGAGCATGTGTTGGGGTTTGAGTATTATCTGAGGGTTCAACATTATGTGGAAGGTCAGTGCTGTCAATAGTACAGTCAGAAGAGGGCTTACCAGAGTATTTCTCACGAGTAGTGTGACTTTTACCTTTCCTGCGGTAGACCTGCAAGAGAGGGAGGGCGCCCTTGGATCTGTGTTGGATCATATGGTGCATGTGTCCTCTGCTACATATCAGGATGAACAGGATTAGAGAAAGGTATTGGAAAAAAGTCGGTTATATCCCAATTTTGAGTGCTTTAGTCGTAAGACAGTTCTTGGGATTGAGGAATAACCCACAAACAGACATTGTAAAGCTCTTGGTTCAAGTTTACTTCTATTATGACCATAGATATGAACAAAAGCAATGCAACCAAATCTTTTTTAGAGTTAAATCAATGCTGTGTGTTAAGTGAGGATAGTGATGATCAAGAACTTGTCTTGGAGTTTTAAACCAAGAACTCGACTTGGCAATCTGTTAATCAGGTAAGTGGCTGTCACAACAACCTCACCCCACAGGTGTCTAGGAGTATTCATAGTGACCATTAATGATCTAGCTATTTCAAGTAGCTGTCCGTTCTTTCTCTCAGATACCCCATTTTGCTGTGCGGTGTCTTCACAACTGCTTGTATGGATAATGCCCTTATCAGCAAGGAAGGAACTCAAACTTTTCTCAAGATATATTCTTGGGCATTATCAGTTCTTAACACTTGAACTTTTGAGTTAAATTGAGTCTCAACCATAGCATAATTTTTTTTCATATGGTTCCACCTTTAGACTTTTCTTTTATTAGAAAAGTCCAAGTCTGCTGTGGTCATCTAAGAAAATGATGATGTGGGAATCTAGATGGTCCCCAAACATCACTGTGTACAAGGGAAAAAGGATGAGAGCTTTTATAACAAACATGATAAATATTCCTAGAGTGTTTAGCATATTGGCAAATGTCATACTGAAATAACTTGGGATTTTTTGAAAAGATACGGGAACAATTTAGACATGTAAACGAAATTTGGATGACCAAGTCTATGATGTAACTTGGTGATTTGATCCATATTACAAACATTTGTTCGACCCAAAAAAACAGAAAGAACATTTTCATTAATTGGGGCCCATTGTTGATCATAATGAACACTCTTGAACTGATGTGAATCAGGATCCATCATATATCTCACTTTTATGTATTCTTATATATATTATTATCTAAGTAATAATATATTATATTAATTATAAAATACGGGTTGATTTTGAGGATATTATTGGTGCCACCTTTTGGAGGCATTTTAATGAATTAAATTACATATTATTATATCTTATTATTAATTAAAATATTAAAAATATTGGCTGAATGCTCATGATAATATGGCGCCACTTTTGCTAGCATGGAAGTCCAAGAAGTCAAGTTTTGTGTATTCCAAGTACATTGAATCTAGATGGATGTCTTTTGGGGCGCCTATTTTAAGTGCATTGAACTTAGTGAGCAGTCTTCTTTATTGGATCGGATCAGGAGATTTACTTATCCAAAATTGATGATCCACATGTGCATTTCATAGTAGAAAACCTGATCTTAAAATTTCATCAAGGAGTCATCTTCATTTGAATAAGTTATAATGGTCAAAATGGCCTACTGCGGGACAAAAAAACTGGACAATATAAAGAAGATACATTGAACCTGGATGAAGCTCCTTGGATGCACCAATATGCATTTAATTTAGGATAAACTTTTCATCTTATTATTATGAATTCATTTACTTAGTTTCCTATAAATAGTCCTTGTATTTGTACTTTGAAAATCAGATTGTTATGATATAAAATTTATATTTTCTCACTTGGAAAAGTGTGCGTTGAAATTCTCTGGAAAGAAGTTTCTAAATCTGGATTATCAAAGGCCGAAGCAACCCTTGTGGGTATCCATATACCAAGATGCTTAGAAACGAGTTTTCTAAGTGTCAAGGTGATTCCAAGGTGCTTTCACACAGGTTGTGACTGTGTCGAGGAGCTTATTGATTCCAAGGTGCTTTCACACAAGTTGTGACTGGAGCTTATTGATTCCAAGGTGCCTCAACACAGGTTGTGGTTGTGTCAAGGACCCTTTCCAAATAACTTCAAATCCACGATCCTAAATTAAATCAAGTCAACCTTTCCCGGTTCACTTTATGAACTCATACTAGCACTGCCAATCCTCTTCCTGGAGATCAAATCCAACTCACAGTGAGTAGGTGAGAAAATAACAATAAAGTTATGATCTTTAACAAAACGTCTCACAGACGGTAAATTACACTTTAGACCTGGTACATGCAGTACGCAGGTTGAGGTAACTTAGACCTGCCAATCACCACACACAACCCGCGCGCCGATGCGACGATGCGACGCCCTGAAACACACAACATTCATGTCAAAGATAACCATACACTTCTCATCTAAAGTAAAGTTAAAAACAAAGAGTAAATTGCAAGCTAAGTTTGGAACATGAAAGACATCTTTTAAAGATAAATTTGTACAAATGTTGATGGTTCATTTTCTAGCAATCACAGATTGATAACCATCAGCAAGTTTAATTTTCTGATTGCGTGCACATGGTGTATAAGTAATAAACAATTCCGATACACCAGTCTTATGATATGTTTGCCCCGCATTCGATGATCCAAGTATATGGTGTTGGCTATTTTACTGGAGGAGATAAGTGAACATATACGTGAGTCAAGGATTGGATTTGTGAGATTTGATCTATGCTGAAAAGAAAGGATCCTGTAGAATTTGATTGCCCTGAATCCATAGCGACCTAGTTTGCCTTTCCTTGCTCTCTACCAGCTTGCCTCAGCTTCCACGTTGGCTTTCCATGAAAATACCAACAATTCTCTTTTGTGTGCCCCACATTATTGCAATGATTACGCTTTACCTTTGGCCTGCCGTTTTTCTTCCAAGCTTCGGGTTTTCCCACAACAAGGGCTGAGGCCTTAATATTCGATTGTAGCCCTTTCTGCATTGCCCGTTGTCTTGCTTCCTCTATGCTGACCTATGAATATTTTTCTCTCAATGATGGTAAGGGCTTTCTTCTAATAATTCCCTCTTTTACCTCATCCAATCACGATTTAACCCTGCTAGGAAGGAATAGTCGGTCTCATTTTCTTCTCTCCTTCAAAACTCACACCATCTTCGGGACAATCCCATGAGTCATCATGGCATATGTCCAGTTTTTGCCATAACGCAACTGTCATTATAGTACATAGTTAAATCATGTGAATCTTGCTTCATATTCCGTAACTTAGTCTTTGGTTCATAGATCTGAGACGTATTCTTCACATCAGATACATCTCTTTGCCTGCTTCCCAAATCTCTTTGGCGGTTGGGAGAAACATGTGGGGTTGTGCAATGGATGGTTCCATGAAATTGATGAGCCAAGCCACCACCATCGAATTCTCAGATTTCAAAACCCAAAATTCGGGATCTTCAGGGTGTTGCTGGGGTGTATCGCAAGTTACATATCCAATCTTCTCTCTCCCATCAATTGCTGATTAAACTGTTTGCGCCCACTCAAGGTAGTTCTTCCGTGCGAGTCTTCTTGACACCAGCAGTATATTGATTAGGGTTTTTTTCAACTCCCAAATTTCCCACCGTTGTTCCAGAATTTTACGGTGTCTGGAAGGAGGGTTGGTTCCCGAGGTGTAGGAGAGGACACTGAGTTCCTCTCTCTGGTCTTGGCTGTCATGTAATTCATGTCGAGATTTTGAGGGTTTTAAGGAGAAATGGCTCTAATACCATGTAGAAATTAAGAAAGATAAAAGAATAATTCTTATTCGTAATTCTCACTTAAACCAAGGCCATTATTTTATAGTATAAGGAAGCAACATGACTGCCCAGATTACTGATTATATTTTTCTAAAGGTTACATGATCTTGGGTTCTTTTAGCTTTTCTGCAATCCTTATCTATTATGTGATTGCCGTAAATTTTTTGCGTAACATGTAAGCACATGTTTTATTTGGCTTGCTAATGACATTGTTTTTTTTATTTTTCATTTTGTAGTCATGTCAGAGGATATGGTTAAAGATGGCTATGAAGACATAATGAACATCGATATATCATCCGTAGCCATTGAGATGATGAGAAGGAAGTATGAGCATATTCCTCAACTGAAATGTATCCTTTGTAAAGGATTCTGATTCTTTTAGTGTTATTTTTGTGTAGATGTAGAAAACAGATTTCCTGTCTCTAAAAGTTTAAAAAATTCCTTAAGAAAATTGTAGACATGCAAATGGATGTTAGAGACATGAGCTTCTTCCCTGATGATTCGTTTGACTGTATCATTGATAAAGGTAACATGGACATGTTTTAATTCAACATTATCTGCACTTTTGAGCATCGTTATTCTTCTAACTCTTTGGTCCTCCGATTCCTGTCAATTGTTATGTGTTGTCTTGCTGGTTCATGTAGGAACTCTTGATTCATTGCTGGTAAGTATGTGACTCTATGTGTTTGTATTTCCTGTTTCTTGTTCACTGAAAATCATTCCTGATCCTTTTTTCCCCTACCTTCTCATCTTTTCGCTAATGGATCCTCATATCAGTGTGGAAACAATGCGCCCATTAGTGCAAAGCAAATGCTCGGGGAGGTGAGCAGGTTGTATTGTAAGTTGTACTTTTGGCTACTTTATACATTTTCGTTTTTTCATTTCGCTTACTATTCCCAGCAAATAATTGAACATTCTTTCCATGACATTCTTAGGCTTCTTAAACCACATGGAGTCTATATGCTGGTAATTATGCATCTAAACACGCTATATTCGGTGTAGTTTGCTCCTTTTGAAAATATGTTTGGTTTGTAATGGTTGGTTTGCAAAAACATGACTAATTACTTTTTTCCCCGTCTAATTTTGTGAATGCAGATAACTTACGGTGATCCAACTGTAAGAATTCCTCATTTAAATAAATCAATTTATAGTTGGAAGATCAAGCTTTATATTTTACGTAAGTATGTCAATCTCTGGTCTAGATTTTTTTTTCTCAACTTCCACCTGATTTGTGTTCCTTTGTTTTTCTGCATGTAATATTGAGACGTTATTTTATTTTATTTTATTTTTTACGGCTTTTTGGTAGTCTGCTTATATCTCTTTTTAGGCTGTGAATTTGCAGGTTGTAAAGCTATTTTTTAACTTCCTTGCCATTAAAAGCTTAAGGCGTTGAAGGTGAAGTGTAATTTATGATTTTATATCTTACATGCTCCCTCACGTGTGGGCTTGCTGACATGTGGATAAGAGTAGATGTTGTAGCAAAGTGAACTTGGCCATTAATAGTAGAATTTGTTTGTACCAACAGAAGTATTAGCTTGTTTGGTAATTCAACATGGTATAAGGGCACGATTGCAATGGTTCAAACCCCACTACCATTTTTTTAGAATAAGAGAAGAAACTATTGCTATTGTTGGGCATGTTGACTCTGCTAACACATGTCTACTTTTGTGCACGTGTTGGCAAAAACACACGTGAGAAGACTGTTAGATATAAATTAATGTATAAATTACAGTCAATCCTTAACAGCGCTTATGTGCTTAAGATAATTAGCACTATTGATGGGTAACTATCTCATGTTTCGCTCCTTTCATCTCTCAACTAACCAGGTACAGATGCTTAACTTAGGCTAATTTCCACTTACAGCAAAACCATACCCACAGATTCACATATGTCGACGAAATGAAACTTCATTTATCAATCGAAATGAACACATTTGACATAGAGTCCTGCTATACTAAAGTAATGCATGGTTTACAAGTTCTTGCTGTTACAATCCTTTGAAAGTTATGAAGTAGACAGGTTGCGACCCAAAATGTTATTACATCAGTTTTCTAGGATCCAATTACCGTTATGACAATTTGACCTTAAAGTGATAGTTGATTTAGGTATAGTTCCATGTTCTGGACCAATAAGATTAAGAAACCAATAGAATCAATTCACATTTTCTTGTGTATCACTATTTGAGATTGTATTTGTCGATTCATTGTGTTTCTCAGGCAAGATGATTTCGTCTTGATTAGGGGAGCCAATAATTTCAACTGCTAACAAGTTCATTAGTCTTCTGGGGGCAGGGGAGAGGACGGTTGATTATGTATGAAAACACTACTACCTTGTCTCTGTCTTAAGTGCTTAATTTTCTCGATTGAACTGGAGAAAGATTAGTTTATGCTTCCGAAAAGGATGTCAATTAGTTGAACATATCACCTATTGTGTTCCAACTTTCTTATGAGCCTTCTGCCTTCCTTTATTAAGGTTTCGGTCATGTAAAACTGCCCACTTGTACAACAATCTATCTGATCATGGTTGTTTCAATAAGTATCTCCTTTTGGTTTCTTAGTGTTCCTCTTTGAAAAATCCTTTTGCATGTTAAATATAGATGGTTGAGCGACAAATTGTCAGCCTGAAAATGCTTTTCACTTCATGGTTCTTGTACTGTTTAGCTAATGACTTCTTCTGTGTGGTGCGTTTGCTGGTTGAGTTTTTCAGTCATTCTATTGTGACACCTTGCTCTCAATTTGTTCGCCCAGTCAACCTTGTAATTTTATCCTAGCCATTGTAGCACATATTTGGGGACATACATGGCACCTGTTGAAACAGGGACATGGCATGGCTATGCCATTTTAAAAATGTTTTCTTATAAAATCTAGAGTCTAGAGATCACCGCTGAAGAAAACATCCAGAAAGGTGAGTATAACACGAACATGGTTGTGGCATGATTAATCCATTACCATCATCTATAAGTTCAAAATTTTATAAATCTATACTAATATATCTAAAAGGATTAGTTACTCTCTGATCCTAGTTGTATTTACCCTTCATAGCCGTTGCACTCATGCAACTTGGCTAAACTAGCCGTTGTAAGTGTTACTATATATTGTATTGGACCCTTATCTCACTCGATTAGTTCTATGAATAGAATTCATTCATTTCTCAACCTTCTTGTTAAAGTTCTTACTCATTTTTACATGGTATCACAACTTTGACTTTTTATTTTCAAAAATCCTGAAATGGCAACTGAGCATTCTTCAGAAGTAAACTGAAGGGAAGAAACCTCTATGAATCTATGAACTCTCTGCTATGCCTGTCTCCACCCACAAGTTCAATGGAGCTAATTTCATCCCGTGGTCTCATTCTGTCAGACTTTACATCACCGGCAGAGGCAAAGAAGAGTACCTAGCTGGGAAACTAAGTATCCGAAGAAAGCACCAAGGCTTGGCATTATGTAAAAGTCGAATGGTCATTTACATAAAGGATATACATACAGAGACTTGGCTGGTTCAATATCATATAGACGACCCAATTCTGAAGCAAGCAATTGTATCAAGATCAAGTGTGAATGCAGAATATGGAGCAGTGACTAATGCGTACTGTGAATTGAAATGGATGGGATATTACCTCAAGGAGATTGGGCTATCTACTTCATACCTAATTCCACTACATTTTGATAATGATGTTGCATTATACCTCGTCTAATCCAGTATTCCATGAAAGGGCAAAGCACATTGAAGTTGATTGTCACTTCGTTTGAGTCAAGATTATGCCAAAGAGATTTGCACACCTTATGTTCGTTCTGGAGATCAGTTAGCCCAAGCTAGTGTTGGGGATCATTTAAAGCTTATTTGTTCCAAGTTGAGCATGTTTGATATCTGTTGGAGGATGTGTTATTAGGTTTGTTATTAGTCTTAATTAGTGCTAATTAACCTTGTACCTTTGTCCTATGTATCCCTATAGTGATCTAATTTTGGCTTAGTGTGGTTAACTGTTATTACTGTACACTAGCCGTTTCTGGCGGGTGTGTTTAAGCTATCTAGCCGTTGGAGGCTTCTCTATAAAGTTTAATCCTCTCTTATCCTATCCGATAAGCATTTGGAATAATATTCAAGAGTTTTATCTCCATCCTCTCCTTTAAGTCTCCATTTCTACATGGTATCAGAGCCTTAAAAGCTCAAAACTCTATAATTTGTACCTTTTTGCTTTTCAAAAATGACTACTGAGCAATCTTCGGAGGTTAATGCAAGGGAAGAATTAAGTTTAAACCCTTCTTCCTGGACCTCTGAACTCTCCTTAATGTCATTTTCAAACCATAAACTCAATGGTGATAACTTTCTCCGGTGGTCCAGATTTATAAGGCTTCTCATCACAGGAAAGGGCAAGGAAGAGTACCTTACTGGGGAAAGCAAAGCACCAAAGGTTGATGAAACTAACCACAGGAAGTGGAGGGTTGAAAATAATCTTGTTATGGCTATTTTCCTTGGGTCTATTACCCCAACTACTGCTGAAAATTTCATCCTTTATGACACTGCAGAGGAGGTCTGGAATGCCGCTACTGAGTTGTATTCCCAACAAGAAAACACCTCAAAAGCCTATGAAATTGAGGCCAGGATGCAAGAGATGAAACAAGGAGATCTGTGTGTAACAAATTTCTACAACCTATTATCTAGATCTTGACAACTTGATAACCTTGAAAACATAACATGACATTCTGCTGTGGATGCTGAGATGTACAAATCTCTGAAAGATCAAAGAAGGATCTTTAAGTTTCTCATGGGGTTAAATCCCAATCTTCATGATGTATGTGGAAGAATTCTGTGCAAAAAACCTCTTCCATCAATCAAGGCTGTTTTTGCCAAAATAAAACATGAGGAAAGTAGGAGGAAACTCATGATGAGTAGCCATACTACTTCTACATCTCATGAGAACAGTGCTTTCCATACTAAGAGCACACCTTAGTCTTACCAAAACCAGAAACAAAAAGGCAACAAACCTCTTTGTCATCACTGTAAAAGGACTGAGCACACTAAGGAGACTTGCTGGAAACTCCATGGCAAGCCTCCTAACTAGAAACCTAAGAACCATGAAAGTTCTGCCAAAACTGCTACCATTGAGGAACACAAGTCTGAAAATGAGTTCAGTAAAGAGCAAATTGAAGCCCTATAAAGGCTTCTGTCTGCTCAAACTCTTCAAACTCCTGCTCCTCAAGGGTCACCTCCATAGCTAACATAGGTGTGTGCTTTAATGCTTACACTGGTAACCATGTGATTAAGAACATTTGGATTGTTGATTGACCACTTTATTAGTATTTCTAAGTGCAAAACCCTCATACCGTTAAGAGTTAAGATAGTTGATGGGACTTCTTCGCAAATGTCTGAATTAGCAAATCATCCTTAAAAGTATTCTTTATGTTAATAACTTACAATGTAATCTATTGTCTGTTAGTAAATTCATAAAGGATTCAAATTGTGCTGTTATGTTTCATTCTAATGGGTGTAAGTTTCAGGATTTGAACTCTCTGAAGGAGATTGGCAGTGCTAGAGCTCATTCTGGATATTCTTTTCCAAGACTTCTTACACTTACAAGTTTTTTGATGAAATACCTAGGGGCCTAGCTAGCTGTAGCAACTATGTTTCTTCTTGTAATCAGATTTTGTTACTTCGTTATAGACTAGGTCATCCTAATTTTGCTTACATGAAGAACTTGTATCCTGATTTATTTAATGGAAAAAATGTTTCTGACCTTCACTATGAAGTTTGTCAATTAGCAAAACATACTAGATCTATCTTTCCTAGTGGAGACTATACTCCATATAAACCTTTTTCTATGATACACATTGACATATGAGGTCCTTCTAAATTGGTTACTACCTCTGGAAAAAGATAGTTTGTAAGCTTCATAGATGACCACTACATAGTTACTTGGCTCCATCTGTTAAAAGAGAAGTCTGAAGTAGGTGGAATTTTCAAAGACTCCTATGCCATGATTAGAAATCAGTTTGAAACGAGTTCTATTCATGGCTCCTCTTCAACTCGAACCTTCTGATATAGGCAAAAGCTTCCAGCTTATGTGGTAACGGCTCTTGGGTCAGAAATCTTTCCCTGCATGATCCAACCCAGTATTGAGTCCTCTTAAGAAGTCATAGACCCTATCTCTTTCTAGGATCTTTGAAAAACTTGCACTATCTTCAGGGCACTCCCACTCATTAACAAAAAAATGATCCAACTCTTGCCATAGGCCTTTGAGTTGGTTAAAATACTTGAGACATCTGGAGATCTTTGTCTGATGTCCTTAAGCGCGATTGCAAAGGATTGTGCATAGTTACCGCTGTTGGAGTAAGTAGCAGACACTCCATCCCGTATCTCCTTAGTTGCTCAATGGAAGAGACATACCTGTCCAATTTCAAGTTCTATTGATTTGATCAACCATGCAATAATCATCGCATTCTCTGTTTCCCAATGAAATTGTGTCTGGGTTACCTGCTCCAAGAGCCTTGATGCTTTCTGTCAGGTATCCCATTTTACCCCTTCTGTTGATGAACAAATTGACAGATTGAGACCATTGTAAATAGCTCAATCCGTTGTGTTTTAAGGTGGTGATTTGAAGAGCAGGATTCTAAAGCGCTGCGCCAGGATTGCGGCCTGTGCCATTGATGTTTGATTATGTTTGGGAGGCTGACTTGCTTGTTGAAGAGCCAGACATGGCAAAAAATGTTTTTTGAGTGCTATGTGTTTTATTTTTCAGGCTCTGGTACCATAAAATGCTTAGCAATTAGAATGGAATAATTTGCTTGTAGCCAAGTCAGACAGCTGAAAATGTTTTTTTAAGTGCTATGTAATTTATTTATTAGGCTCCAGTACCATAAAATGCTCAGCAATTAGAATGGAATAATTTCTTACTTTCTCATTCTAGAGGATTACATATAGATACAAAGCTTTAGGGTAAATTAGGTTCCCATAAATCAAGCTAAACGAAAAAGGGTAATCTTCCTAACAAGGTAAGTCTAATCAATCTCTCTAATCTTCATTACAAGGTAAGTCTACTCAATCTCTCTTATAAGGCAAGTATACAACGGATACCCTAATTATTCTACATTGAAGACTACAATCTATAACACAAATTAGATCCCCATATTCTGTGACATTAATTCATTAAGGGTGCTCATCTTCAGAATATTCAAACAACCATGAATCCAAATTCTTTGAGGAAATGTCGTACCCAAGTTGACTCGCTACAATTGTGGGCCATGACCCTATATTCTGTTTCTGCACTCGATCTTGTTATAAGTGTTTGCTTCTTGCCTTTCTAGGTGATTAGGTTGCCTCCAATAAATGTGCAATATCCTGAGTTGACCTCCTGTCAAATGGTGAACTTGCCCTGTCTGCATCTGTGTAGCCTTCTACTTTTAGATATCAATTCAACTATAGGTTAAGCGAAGTCCCGAAGGTTGTTTTAAATATCTAAGGATGTGTGTTATCGCGTCCCAATGTGGAATTCTAGTTCATTCCGTGAACGGGCTCATTGCATAAGAAATATCTGTTTCTGTGATGGTTAAATAACTGAGTTTCACCACAATTTGTCAATACATGACCGGGTTGTCAAATACTTCTCCCTCAACTTTCCTTAATCTTGGGATCTATAGGAGTATCTACCGGATGTCTACCAAGCATGCATCTTTCTTTCAATAATTCTTCATAAAGCTATACCTTTGTGTTATCTAGAAACTTCTATGCCAAGGAAATAGCAAAGTTTTCCCAAATCCTTGGGGTATGAAATGTGTGTCCAAGGAATTTCTCGAGACTTGCAATCCATTACGCATTATCGCCTGAATTGACAATGTCATCTCCAGAACGGATAAGAAAAACACCGTTGTTTGTGTTGCTTTTAGCAACTACACATTTTTTAAGGTGTTCAATCATCCAATCCTTGGTTGTATAGTCTGTGTTACTTCTAGCGACTACACATGCTTTAACGAGTTCAATCGTCCAATCTTGGTTGTATTTGATGTACACCCATTTGAATGTAAGGCCTCCATCTCAACCTCTATTGCTGCACACCGGCCATTATCAGACAATGCCACATGCAACGTTTTGGGAATCAACACTTGGGAGAGATTAATGGTGAACACAAATAAGAGTAAGATAAATTAGAGACAAGTTTACCTATAAAGTTTTATGCGGTATATTTGTGGGTTTCTTTGCGTAATGCGATGGGAAGATGTTCAGGCTCTGCCGAATCTCGACTCTATTAGTTGGTGGGACTTGAGAAGGTGGAGGTGATCTTAGGCGTATATGATACACTTGGGTGATAGGTGGATAAGAGGGACTGGCCGGTAAGAGTGTCTCAAATCCAGTAGCAGTGGGTGGAGGGCATTGTGAAGGTATACTAGAAGTGGTAACATCGGCTGCAACATAATTGTGGTATAAACAAGGATCATGACAGCTGTATCCCTATTGGGTTCTTGAATATCTCCATAAAAAAAATGCATTTTGAAACTCTAGGTCGAACTTGTCATAAGCTTGGATCAAGGTTTTGGACATAAATGACAACCAATTATCTTTGGGGTAAGACTGTACAGTGATTGTGTGTCAAACAACAGGCCCTTGATTTCAACCAAACAAGATCACAGTCCACTCCTTGGATTATGTATTCTGGAGCCACAGTCTGTATGACCGGTGACAAGTCACTTTTCGGTACCTACAATCCATGTAGGACCTCAAACTGTCTATATAGCAAACGGGGCTAGGTCACATGTGGCAGGGACTGGTACAATCCATGTCACCAACAAATTACCCTTGTATTTAATTCTTTTTGTCCCAGAACTAGATTGCAATCTAGTATACGTGAGTAAATAAAAAATGACATGCATTGAGAAAGTTTATTAACAAATCGTGTAGGAGCGGATCCAGAAATGTTTTTCAACGGGATCCGAAATAATTTTCTATAGGTAAAATTGTAGAGCTTTATTATTTTTAACGGGGTCCGCGGACCCCATTTACATACATGTAGATCCGCCTATGAAATCGTGCATATGACAGGACTTGGCTTCAGGAGAGGTGATTGGCTATGCTGAATTCCATGCAGGTCTCTAGCTTCTCAACATATCACCAAAATCTGAATATTTTCGGTTTCATAAAAATAAGACCAGCTATAACTGTGAACCCAATAGTGAAAAGGACATTGACTTGGACCGACAAACATCTATGCTGTCTAGTTTGAGGGGGAATGTGGAAATTAATTAGGGATTCTCTTGTAACAGTTATATGGGTCCCTTTGATAGTGCGGAACTTAGTGCTGGAAATCAGGGATAGATTGCATTTATTTACGACCTAATGATGTTTTATACATAGCCTTTTTGGCCTTTAATCAATGAGGAAAAATTCTTTCCTTCATTATCGTTCGGTCCCTTAGAGTGCGTGAAACTCATCACTACCTCGTAAGGGCGTTGAGACCATAGCATGTTACACGAAAGCGCCGCTTTCTCTGTAGTGTTGTCCATTTAGATCATAAAGTCTAAAATATCTGTTGATTGTTATTAATATAGTAATTGTAAAGTTTGAAAAGTTGTTTGATGAATAATAGATCTGGGGTAGTATGAAGAAAAAGGGCAATAAAGGCCTTTCTGGGGTATTCTAATGTGACAAATGCTTATTTTCTGAAGGAATAGCGTGATAATATTGTGACAAATGATGACTATTATCTAAAGACGGAGATAGTATATTGCAATTTTAGATGTGGACACGCCAGCCAAAATATTCAAAATTGATTTCCTAGACTAGGATAGTATAAGCATAGATCGAGTTATGGATAAAACATCGGCACATAGCTGGATTTGCGCATTTGTGAAGGCAATTAGACGATAATTGAACTGTGAATACTCGTGAAAAGAGAAAAGGAGAAGTGTTTGATCGACTTTGTTTTTACTGTTTACATTACTTGTCTTGTTATTTTATGGGGAACTGAAAGAAAGTCAATCCCTTCGTTTTGTCAGTCTGTTTCTTGCACCATATATACATGACATTCTTCTTTTGTTGCGCTCTGCTCTGCTCTGCTCTGCTATTCTTTCCTTTGATGGCAAGTGGCTTATTATATTGTCTATATGATCATTTGCAGCTAGACCTGGGTTCCAAGGGCCAGCTAGTTCCACCTCTTTGGCTACATCACAGGTTTTGGAATCTGTACCCATAAATGAAAAGGGTCATCTTTCTGCTGATTACGTTTTGGATGATCCAGATTCTCATTACATATACGTTTGTGCAAAAATGGATGTACTTTCTAGCGTAAGCGGCTGTGAATCTTCCAGCTGATGAGATGTATAGAAAGAACGTGCATATCATGCATGCACCAGTGAGAGGTTGCTGAACTGGAGTGGTCTTATGGGTCTCATGCGTGTGAATGAACATTCAGCATTCGTGTTGTGTAGTAGTAGTTTCTCTCCACACTGCATTATTAAAAGGTGGCAGTGGGGATATGTTGTGATAATTATGGTTGCGAGCCGATCAATCGCAGTCTTCTTCATCGACTATTTCCAGAACCTGTATATGTAAGTTATCATTCTTTACAACAAGAACTGAATTAGTCCCCCTAGACGCCGTCTATTGAACTTTTTTTTTTCAGACTGCTCAGTGGTTATATATATTCTACATTTAAGTATTCTCCGGCAAATGGAGCGTCTTTTAGATGGCTTTTGTTCATGGGATGGGTATGGCGGGAAATGAAACTTGTCAATGCATGATGGAGATGAGCTATTGCTCAATCAATCAAGGAAATCAATTTTGAATACTTACATTTTATTTATGATTTTACCATTTTTAGAAGTTGTAATTTTCTGTTGCATATCTTTTACACACAGACGACTTCCCCCCACCAACCGGAAAAATGCCTTTTGCATACACCGACCACTAAAAACGGCCACTTTTTTTTTTTTTTTTTTTTTTTTTTTTTTTTTTTTTTCTCTAGCAGAAATGTAAAGCTGGTTAGGCCAGACGTCTTCCTTGCTGCAAAGGGGAAGATGAAAGTTTTATTACCACTGAAAGACAATTACAACAAAACTAGCAACAACTAGACTAGATACGTGGTCCTATGCTGCACTACAACACGGCTAAAAAGCCGCACTACAAGCCAGCCTTGCGCTGGACTAGCTATCCAACACAAACCGATAAATCAACACAACAATACCGAGTAATAGATTAGGAAGAGGGTGCTGAACAACAAAGAGAAAATTCTTTAAATGATTGAAAGACTTTCAGACACGGATCCTCTAAATTAATCTATTACCAGACAAGATAAAACAAACTTACTGATACAATATTAATAAAATAAACTTATATGAAACAGATTCCAGCAAGCCACCTACCTCTAGGTGTACTAAATCAGACCCTCATGTCACTGATCGGATGGATCTAGAACACTGGGTCCATGAGAAAAGCAAAATAGCAAGGGAAAGGAGAGAAGCAGAAATCAGACCCTCATGTCGCTGATCGGATGGATCTAGAACATTGGGTCCATGAGAAAAGCAAAATAGCAAGGGAAAGGAGAGAAGCAGAAGAAAAGGGGGTGGACGCCAGCAGCACGCCGGCACCGGCGGTTGAAAAAGCTATGAAGACGTGGAGTGGACCATAGGTTTCTAGAACGATGTCGAAAGAGAGAGAGAGAAACAAAAGGTTTCCGTAATTGCAGAAAATTATCTCCTCATATCTTTATCCTCCTCTCTTCTTTATCCATTGTTCAATCTTTTCGCCTCGATCAATATTATTAAATTTAGGGTTCTAAAGCACCATACTTTTTACTAGTGACATCATTTTTCTTCCAGCACTAAAAACTACTCCTTCCGTTTTTTTAATCATATACTTTTCACAAATTCTTTGTTTTTATTAATGTCATTTCAGCATTCTTAACGCAGCCTTTATTATTTTTTTCCACCATTACCCCTCAATTCAATTATAATATATAAGCAAAGTATTTGCATCTCCAATACAAAATACATTCCCAATGCTAAAAACTTCAAAAACTCAAATTGTCTCACTATTACCTATGCATATACACATTCCCAATATACTAAAATTAACAAGAGATAATACACATTTATTGGGTGTGTATATATTAAAAAAATCAAAGCACAACTTAGTCATTTTACCCTCTTTTTCAGACACATTAATCACTTTTTTAATTTTTGTGAATCTTCTCTATACGATAGTTAAAAAAACGGATGGAGTATTACTTTCGGCACCACAATAATGTTTTTGTTATTTTGGTATTTGAAACACCACATAAATAATATGAAGTGTACTTTTTTTATACCACAACTTTTAGAAAATGTAAACTAGTCCTCTTAAAAATTAATAAAACAATTTCATCCTTCAATCCAATCATATAATCAAAACTGAAATACATTAATCCATGTCATGTACAAACTGAATTTTCATAAAAATAAAATTCCAAAACATCAATCTTCTTCATTCAAAAACAAGAAAAAAACCATCTTTTTCCCTACTACGTCTTCTTTCACTTCATCTTCTCCATCATCTCAAGAACCCTATTTTCATGAACAAAAAACCTGGAACCTTCCTCATCATCCAATACAACTTTTAATGATCATCATCTTCAATCTACTCAAATCAATCAAGACATGCATTGCAATGAAGAAGATGTAGAGATCTCACTTGAAGAAATACCATTTTATAGCCAAGTGGAGAAGAAGATGGAACCATCAAATTAGGTAATATCTTAACTAAAAATCTTATTTTGATGGTCAATGTGTGAGTTCAGTGAATCGGTAACCTTCCTATTATGGAAGAAATTATGGTTTTTTCCGTTTTCCGTTCGTTAGTAGGGTTGTGCCGGCTTTCTGTTATGTTCCCGGGCATCCATGTCCGGCGCTTGCACAATGTCCCGACAATCGATGTTGGTCTGACAAATGTACGTCATCTATACTGAAGTTAGCAGAGCTAATAAGTAACATGCATGTTATGTCTGAAAGTTGGTGTAGCTGACATTTAGAAAAAGAAACAACGTCAGTATTATGGACGTTCATTGAATGCTGGCGTTGCTGATGTTCATGTGGTAGTCTTAACGCTTCTTCTACTGACGTTAGGGATGGAGCAGTAACTACTTCCCAGTGACATTATAACGTCAGTGATGTTAGCGTTAATGAAGCCATATGAACGTCACCCATGCCGACGTCATGTGTAGTTTTTCACATTTTGTTATTCATGTGTATTGAAGTACCATTTACTTGTTGTTTTTAATATTTCATCCACAGAAACAATGTGATGAAACAAATAAGACAAGTGCGATGGTGCGGGGTAGTAGAAGACGAGGAGGAGGAATATTTTAAGATATGAAACAATCAAGTGAATATGTTATTCTGTTATAGTAATCCCAATTGACTCTGATTGTTGCTAATACAAATGTTCTTGTTTTTGTAGCATTTGGCTGATGAATTGATTGATGAGGATAAAGAATTTCTTAAAAATCTTCAAGATACCACACTTGCCTTGAAGGATGAGACACCTGAAGAATTATCAATCGATATGACTCTAATTTTTACAACTGATCTTGTATGTACTTAAAACTAATACTATTTCAATCTTTGTGCATTTTAAACTTGATTTTATATTCATTACATTTATATATTGGTCACATGTATTTGATACACATGAAACTGTAACCAAACACAAAGATTTGGCAAGATTGAATGGTATCGTCATTGTGAAATTAAGATCCGACATGACCGGAAAGTGGACACCGTACATTAAATTCCAATGCGAGAGGGGTGGAGAGCCAAGGGATTATTGCAAAGGAGGAAACTACGAGAAAAAAGTTGGCACTACCGGAAAGAATAAGCCAAGGGAATCATCCACAAGGAAATATGGATGTCCGTTCTTATTGAAAACCACAAGGATACAACGAAGGAGGTGTGGACCGTAAAGTCTTGAATGGTATTCATAATCACAAAATATTCAAGTATGTGGTCGGATTGAGAAAGAAGAAGTTGATGTTGTTGTAAGAATGACCGTAAATGGTATTTTGTCTAGACATATATTAGGAGAGTTGAGATAGAAAATAATAAAAATTGTATGTCACAAAAGGCAATTGTAAGGTGTAGTGCCCGAAAGACAATTATATAATTGTTTTAGGACAGAATTAGTAATTCATCTTATTATATGCATGTATGCTTATAATTAAGACACTACTGAAAACCCTAAGTACCTCGTTTATGTAATCACATAACTCAAGTGTATGGCTATACACAAGAGGATTGAGTTTGTGAGATGTACTTAAAATTAACTTAGTCCGTAGCGTTTATTAATCTGAGTATGGGTCTCATGATTAATTTGCTATTAATGCTTGAGAACACTTTAGGTGTGATGGTCTTATCGGTTTGTCGGTAATAAAGTACTAGTGGGGCATTTATATATGATGATAATCATGTAAATTTGGACCGATTTGATTTGAGTTCTCGATATAATTCCGTAATCGAGAATTCTTATCGAATCACAAGATGATCATGTATGGATTAATCTTAATCTGAGGTGATCGCTGCATTTAACGCTTAGACTAGGGTAGAGTTTGATGTGTTAGTAAGGATCACTTGAAGTATGTGGTCCAACACTTCTCGTTGGCTCTGATTCGGAATGAGTGAGTGGTCCGTGCTATCACAGATATGGAATCCATTCCTTCCTCGGGAAGGAAGTAGAGACAGCTTCCTTATTTGTTGACCCAGAAAGCGATCGATCGGCCGAGTTCATATTATATTGAATATGAACTAATTGATCACTAGGGGTTAATGGTAAATAAGGATAATATGTTTCGAGAAGGGTTTACGGAAATATCCCGAATCGAAGTGAGCGATCTATGGAGGATTTATCCGTATGTAATGATTATATCGGTGGACGCTTTCGACTCATAAATTGAGTGTAAGTTATCTATATTCGATAGAGTTCGATTTCGGGTTTATGGTGGTGTAATCCCGAATTAATAGGTTGGATATAATTATTTACATCGATGAATAATTTTATTCGATTTATTGTAGCTCTTGAATATGGGTCCGTGGTCCCCGACGTGGCTCTAATATAGCATATAGGTTTCTCGTCGTTGCACCTCAATTATAATTAAATAGTGGATTGGGCTATTTAATTGATATGTGGATTAATTGTTTAGTTGGACTAAATAATTAAATACACTTGGAAAAGACATTTTGATGTTGACTTTACCAAATAGGTGTGTTGACTTTTTGACCTAATTGGTCAAATATAGAAATATGCGCATGACTTATTTGACTAAGTGTTGGGGCGCATATTTGCATTAATATATTATTAAGAAATTAGTTTTCTTGGATAATTATTTAATGTGTGATTTATCTTTTATTTGTTAAATGATAATTCATGAAATATTAGATAATAATATGATTTATCCTAATTTGTTTGGGATAATTATTTTATTTATCTTTTATTTGGAAAAAGGATTAATGTAATAATTATCTCTTAATTATTTAATCCTTTGAGGTTAAGTTTTACTCTCCTATATAAAGAGAGTTCTTCCAAGCCTTTTGAAACACACTATTCACGTCACTATTCACAAGAGAAATTGGCTGAAAATTTGGCCTCTATTCTAGGGTTGAGTTGGAAAAATCTTTGGGATTTTTCGGTAGCATATCAAGGAGGTCCGGCGGCGGGAAACACCATCCACCTGGTGTTCTTTGGGAGACACACGTTGGAAGGCGTGGCTTCTCAAATACGTGTTCTTGGAGATCTATCGTTCTTGGAGTTAAGCACCATAAAAGGTAGACTCCTAAGCCCCTTGTAGGTTTAGATCTTTTATTTATGTATTTTGTTTCGTTTAGATCTAGATCGATGTCTTCCATTTACGTAATCGGGTCAATCTATGATTGATCCGGCGATATTACATCTAACAAGTGGTATCAGAGCCTTTGATCTAACGATCAAAGTATATGAATTTTAGATCTTGGAGTGGAAAAGCATGTTTTAGATGTTTTATTTCGTTCTTTTTTTTGGTAAAATTCGAATTTAATCATGATTGTATGCTTGTGATTGTTGTGGTTGAAGAGATGGATTGGGGTTGGTATTGTTTACTCGTTAGATCTATTGTAAACTCATATAAATTCGTTTATATGAGTATAAGAATTTTTTGTAATTTTAATTTCCTAGAAGTAGATCTGTTTTGTTGCTGTTCCGTTTTTTATTTTTTCCCGGAGTTTGAGCCGTTGAAACGGCAATCCCTCCGGTCAGAATGAAGAATAAAAGTTTAAGAACATTCCCTCAAAATTTCGTGACGATCAGAGTCGATTTCGATGTCCGATCGCTGCTATAAAGTTGCTGCTGTAACAGAAAAGCACAGCAGGCATTAAAACCCTAGCTGTGAGTTCGTCGAATTTCTGGAAGAGATTGGACCGTTGAAACGAAGATCCGACCGTTCAGATCGACGACCATGGAGTTATGAACAAGCCCAAAAAATTTAAGGTCGATCGGGATTTGTCTCGATGCCCGATCGTCCCCAGGAAGACACTGTTGCGCCGCAGTTATAAACAATTGCAGCAGTTAGATCGGCGGATTGGTGGAGAAAATTGGACCATTGAAACGAAGATCCAACCGTTCAGATTGAAGTAGGCGGAGTGAAGAACAGATCCATAAAGTTTCATGACGATCAAGGCTCGTTTGGATTTCCGATCTTCGATAATACGCAGCAGCAGCATATTAGAAAATAGTAAACCCTAGTTTGGGTTTGTGTTTTTTTTAATAGGTTAGATACGGGGGTACCAACGATCCATCTCGGTGTTTATTTTTTCCATTATTTTTTCGTGTATGATCGAAAATTGTATGATATAACCGGAAAATTACCATGACATGCATCATATCATGATTCCACTCCAATGCATACATGTAGCTAGTTTATTTCGAATAAATTAGGCATGTATAACTCGAATAATTAGTATGAATGCTTATTAATTTAATATGTGGTAGTTAAATAATAAGTAGCTAATTATAAAAACCGAGGACCCGGGTTTTTGTCAATCGTTACGATTTTAGTGATGGATTCTCGGTGAATCCCACTTGGATAAATCGTTGAGCTTTTCGGTGATGGCTTCTTAGTGAACCCACCTTAAACAGAAACGAGGTTACGCTTTGGGTTACAATTTAGAAATCGGAGAATCTTAGTACATGGGTTCGGAAATGGTCTAACCATGGTTGGGCGAGTTCAACCGAGCTTCGGCTCAATCGACTCCTCCACACGTGTGATATGCGTTCTGTGATTCGACAGACTTAGCATAGCCGATAAGCCTTCGGGCTAAACGGGGCTTCTCTTGCCAGATTGGCCTGAACTGTCACATATGTTCCAACGAATAAGACGGCGTAGGCTTGCCTACATAACCGACCCTATTCGGAGTACTTTGATTTATTGTTTCTTATTGTCAAGACCGCAACCGTAATTAGTAAACCCACCACTTTTTCAAAATATTGAGTGGGAGCGGGAAGGCGATGTACCAACCCCACGGCCTCTACTATAGATGCAAGCACGTGAGAGAAGGGTGACGCCTCGAGCGCTTTGATTCCGCCCCCTGCGGGTGGTGGTGTTCACCCCTATCAAAATTCAAGGCTTGGTTTCGAAAGGATAGGATTTTGGTACTCGTTGAGTCATCGACCGACCTGCGCGCGGCATACTCGGGCGTACTTTGAGATCCGATATAGTAGGTCACACTCTTTATGGATATTTTGAAATATCTAGGCTAAAAAAGGAAGGTAATCAGTGATTAAGGTCCGGGATGTCCGATTCCGTGAGATGTTTGATTCTCGAAGATTAATCATTGAGAGAGATTGTCTCGGTTTAATCATCGCCTCTTGACTGACCTCACAAGTGCACATCGAGGTGTGAGATTAAATCCTTGGATTGGTAGGATAGACTTTATAGTTTATTATTCCTAAAATATAAATCTAGTAGTGAAAATTTATTTTTGAATTTAACTTTCTGTCATTTTATTTACAACTAAACCTCTAGGTTACTAAACTGTTAGTAATAGGACTTCAATAAAAATGTGGAAAGTAACAAGTACGTTGTAATTATCAATAAATGCAGTTAACTTTTCGGAAGAAAATTTTCTCTTGAGCCTTTAAAAACTTAAGTGACAGTACAGGTGTGTCACGGGTGTCACTCGTGTTGAACGAGAGACGACCATACTTAGTTTACAAAAGATGACATAGGACTATCAGATAAAATTCATTTAGTGAATTTTAAAAGTGTAATTACACATCAAATTTCTAATTGAAAAATTGGAAAATCATATACATAAGGCGTTGCTAGTTAGTTAGACGGTATTTGGAACCGATAAACTAGTAGGAGCCTTAGTCTTATGATTTGTTGTTTTTTACGAATAATTAGAAATGTGTAATGGAATGCACAAGAGTTTCTCCATTCATTGGAAAAACAAGAATAAGCGTTACTAGTTAGACAAGATTTGGGCGATAAACTAGTGGGAGCTTAGTTCGGGATTTTACGATCTTTGAAAATCATAAATACAAAGTGTTGCTAGTTAGACGGTATTTGGAACCGATAAACTAGTCGGAGCTTTGGTCTTATGATTTGACGATTAGAAAAACCCATAGTCCAAGCAAGTAACATTGAACGCCCCACGGTTCAAGAGTAGTGTCTACTCACACGAATCGCTAGTTCAAGACTGTTTCCATCTAAGGAAAGTCGAGAATGGGAAAGAATGTTTATACGTGTTAGTCATCTAAACTAAGTAGTTTTAAGGCTAAACGGAAAATTAATTGGAAATTAGAAGATAAGGAAAGTGATTTGGATCAATCGACCAATGCATCCTTAAATTTTCTCAAAAGCTAAGTTCTTTGGAAGAACTAGGTAGCTTTGCATTAAGCGATAAATAAAATAGACAACGGATGATTATTTCGAGATAGACTAGTGGGAGTGATACAAGGAAATGAATCTCGGATTCAATTCTTGAGTATCCTGAGAAAATTAATTTTTTCTGTTTTCGGATTCGTTGGAACGAGCGTATTCATTTTCAATAGGGTAATTTGTTTGTCTTATTGACGATGAATATAACATTCGTGTAGCGAATCCAAGACTCATACTTTTGTTTGATAAAGTCAAAACCACTAAGCATTCTTTGAAAAGGTATTAGTAACGCATCTTAAAACTATATAAACGCAAATGGTTTCCGTATTTAGATAAACACTTCTTTATATACTATTAATTAGTGCATATTCCCAACGATAAGATCTGCAGACCGGCTTAGGGTGATTCCTATCTCTCCCGAGTCAAAGGAACCTGTCTCAAAGGAACAATGCCTAAGTTTCCTTTCAATCGGAAAGGGTAATAGATTTAAAGAAGTTACATAGCCTGTTTCATATCGACCTTCGGGTCATATGAAAGATACAAGCTAGTGGGAGCTTCGAGTAGTGACAAGTTGTCTCGATAACTACTCGAAACTCCGTAAGTTTATCCAAAATATTTGGAGGAAATCTCGATTTCACTGAGAGATAGAGTATTCCATACTCGTAAATAGGTTATTGCATAGTCTTCGGATGATGCTCACCGCCTCCCAGTGAAATGTTTTCACTAAGGGATACACCACAAATTTGCCTTACATAGTTATTGATGTGCTACGATATCTTTGAACTCATTTAAGATATTGGTTGCAAAATAACGGTTGTATTGAAAAACCGAGAAGTCTACCTAAAAGATGCCTACGCATTTGTGGATAAGGAGTGAATTCGGTTCATCCCACTTCCGTAAATAGAGGCATTTAGCACCGAGTGCTTGAAGGTAGGATCGAAATTTTGCGTACGTTCGGGGACGTGAAATATCTTAATGCATTGAGTAAAGGTTGGTTATGAAACTCGGAAAATCGAGAGAATGACGGTTATCTTTGTCTAACTCGGTCTCGATAGAGTCTATAAATAACAACCTTGGATCTTGAAGTATATGTACTCAAAATGTTACTAAGCGATTTGTTCATCCACATCCAACACCGCGATTGGTGACAACACTAATAAAAACTACTAAACTAGATCAATATATCGATCCACCCAAAATGCAGTGGGAGTATGGTTTGTCCATTACCCATTGCAGGACCTTATGGTCTATAGGGTAGATTGATGACCTATAGTCCTTCGTGGTCGTATAGGATCTGATCATAGAGGTTGGTTTAAAAGCCATAACCCCGTGAATGGAGTATGATACTCCATTGCATTGAAACTCTTGTAGAACCACCGAGTATCTCAGCCCAGTGGGAGTAATTGAAACTACACGGAGAAGAGTCGAATGAATAGGAAAGTTTAACTTTCAACGCAAAGCTGAGTAATTTAGGGGTGATTCCCTAAAAGGCAGAGAGTTAACCAGACCGTGATCTCTCTTATCACTCAGTCTTGCTTGATTTCGTCAGAGAGCGGGAAATGGGGGTGATTCCCTAAGACTTTCTTGCCGAACAACGGAATCTGAATTCATTCAGAATAGAAGGGTTTTAGCTAAGAACAAATAACGGATTCGTTACAAAGCATAAAGTAGGGGTGATTCCCTAAGACCTTTTTGCGAGACTAACGGTATCTTAATTTATTCAGAAAGAACCTTTGGCAGGAAGCCTGCCATAGCTTATATCCTTTGGGGATTAAAGCAAACCTCTAGGTCATTTCAAAGTAATATATTTTAATATGTGGACTTGACCAGAATGTTGATAAGTCTTTTGTAGATCGGGCATCAATATTAGTAAAGTAGTATGTAGATTAGTGTTTGTGAATGGTAACATCAAAACAATTGGAAACAACATGGGTGTGTTATCTGAAGTCAAAGTCTGACATGCCATCGGGATTCATTCTAAAGGATTTGATTCGCTCAAATCCGCAAGAATCGATCATTGGCAATCCCATCCATTCACCTGGTTAAGATATTCTTGCATTTATGCAGCATTCAACGATGTAGTCTACCCTACCTCTCAGGAATGGTTATCTAAACCTGAGGATGAATACGAAATGGGATGTTTAGTGAATCCTCAAGTATCTTCGGGAGCATGAGGAATAATATGCTAGTATATTCAGGTGCAAACTAGAATATAAGTGATGACACTAATTCTGACTTTAAGTCAGATTAAGGATGACCGTTAAGACGATTTCGTCCTCAGTGTTGAATCAAAGGCATATTGAAATCGTACCACCGGATTAGATGGAAAGGCGACATTTCGATCCCAAAGATTGACTCAAGCCGCCAACCTACCTGATCACTGTACCAGGTCACATGGTATTCGGATTCTAAGTACGCGCCGGGTCACTGACCTACCCTGCGGCGGCACACTCCGGTCGTGCTTGGAAGGATGAATTACTAAGATGCGCTTGGAGGGTACAGATTTGAGGGATTCGTCTCACTTGTTTTGAGCAAGTGGGAGAATGTTGTAGATATAGATAAATAAGGGTGTGCTCTAAAACAATTAATCCACTTGCCTTTCATGCAAGTGGGAGATTGTAAGGTGTAGTGCCGAAAGACAATTATATAATTGTTTTAGGGATGTAATTAGTAATTCATCTTATTATATGCATGTATGCTTATAATTAAGACACTCATGAAAACCCTAAGTACCTCGTTTATGTAATCACATAACTCAAGTGTATGGCTATACACAAGAGGATTGAGTTTGTGAGATGTACTTAAAATTAACTTAGTCCGTAGCGTTTATTAACTGAGTATGGGTCTCATGATTAATTTGCTATTAATGCTTGAGAACACTTTAGGTGTGTGATCTTATCCGGTTTGTCGGTAATAGGGTAGTACTAGTGGGGCATTTATATATGATGATAATCATGTATTTGGACCGATTTGATTTGAGTTCTCGATATAATTCCGTAATCGAGAATTCTTATCGAATCACAAGATGATCATGTATGGATTAATCTTAATCGAGGTGATCACTGCATTTAACGCTTAGACTAGGGTAGAGTTTGATGTGTTAGTAAGGATCACTTGAAGTATGTGGTCCAACACTCGTTGGCTCTATTCGGAATGAGTGAGTGGTCCGTGCTATCACTGATATGGAATCCATTCCTTCCTCGGGAAGTAGAGAGACGATTCCTTATTTGTTGACCCTAGAAAGCGATCGATCGGCCGAGTTCATATTATATTGAATATGAACTAATTGATCACTAGGGGTTAATGGTAAATAAGGATAATATGTTTCGAGAAGGGTTTACGGAAATATCCCGAATCGAAGTGAGCGATCTATGGAGGATTTATCCGTATGTAATGATTATATCATGGACGCTTTCGACTCATAAATTGAGTGTAAGTTATCTATATTCGATAGAGTTCGATTTCGGGTTTATGGTGGTGTAATCCCGGAATTAATAGGTTGGATATAATTATTCTCATCGATGAATAATTTTATTCGATTTATTGTAGCTATCGAATATGGGTCCATGGTCCCCGACGTGGCTCCTAATATAGCATATAGGTTTTCGTCGTTGCACCTCAATTATAATTAAATAGTGGATTGGGCTATTTAATTGATATGTGGATTAATTGTTTAGTTGGACTAAATAATTAAATACACGGAAAAGACATTTTAGTGGACTCTACTAAATAGGTGTGTTGACTTTTTGACCTAATTGGTCAAATATAGAAATATGCGCATGACTTATTTGACTAAGTGTTGGGCGCATATTTGCATTAATATATTATTAAGAAATTAGTTTTCTTGGATAATTATTTAATGTGTGATTTATCTTTTATTTGTTAAATGATAATTCATGAAATATTAGATAATAATATGATTTATCCTAATTTGTTTGGGATAATTATTTTATTTATCTTTTATTTGGAAAAAGGATTAATGTAATAATTATCTCTTAATTATTTAATCCTTGGAGGTTAAGTTTTACTCTCCTATATAAAGAGAGTTCTTCCAAGCCTTTTGAAACACACTATTCACGTCACTATTCACAAGAGAAATTGGCTGAAAATTTGGCCTCTATTCTTAGGGTTGAGTTGGAAAAATCTTCGGGATTTTTCGGTAGCATATCAAGGAGGTCCGCGGGCGGGAAACACCATCCACCTGGTGTTCTTTGGGAGACACGTTGGAAGGCTGTGGCTTCTCAAATACGTGTTCTTGGAGATCTATCGTTCTTGGAGTTAAGCACCATAAAAAGGTAGACTCCTAAACCCCCTTGTAGGTTTAGATCTTTTATTTATGTATTTTGTTTCGTTTAGATCTAGATCTGATGTCTTCCGCTGCGTAATCGGGTCAATCTATGATTGATCCGACGATATTACATCTAACAGCAATCTATAACGTTATTGGTAAGATATGGAAGAAAGCACGAGAGGGTCAGAGAGTGATGCATGAGGTTTACGATTTGGTGGATAAGACCACATCGATCCTTCGTTCATTGTAGGCATGATGAGGGCAACGTAGTGAAGTATATTATTGGGCCGATAATGAGAGCTTGCCTCTTGCTAGGTGCTTTCCTTTTGTAATGTTTATGGATTTTACCTACAAGACAAACAAGTTCAAGATGCCTCTTTTCCAGATTGTTGGCGTTACGTCTACGGACATGTCATTTTTGGTTGGATTAGCACTAGTATGTTTTGAGAGGGAAGACAACTACACATGGGATTTAAATGTTCTTTGCCAAGCAATTGTGCGAGAAGATGTGTTATATCATGAGAGATAGGGAAGAAGAATTAAAAGTACACGTGGTATTTCCAAAGAAAAGAACCTATTATGCCGATGGCATATTGAGAAAGGTCTTGTGTCAAACTTGAAGACGAAGACTACGAGCGAATGTTGGAAGGATTTAATGACAACATGGATTGAGGTTGTTAAATCAAACACAGAAGAAGAGATGAATGGCTGATTGGATGAGTGTAAGAAGACTTTAGTGAAAACTCCATGACTTATGTTTCATCTACATTGTTGAACGCACACAAGGAGGCATTTGTTTTGGCATGGAAGAACTCTGTGTTTCATCTAGGAAACACATCTACCTCGAGAGTTGAGGGAATGCATTTAGTTTTTAAAAATTGGCTAAGAACCTGGCATTGGGACTTGGTTGCGGATTGGGAAGCCGACGTTAGCATGATAGAACAAGAGATAAGGAATATTAAAAAAAATCCTTTGAGCAGTCTCTTTTCATGGAGCCTGAAAAATTCAAGGATTAGCCGTTGTTTAAAGAGCTTAAACTTCATGTATCTATATACGCATTGGACTAGCTATATAATGAGTTGGAAAAAACCGATGATAGAAATGCGTTGAATAAGGGATGTGGATGTACTATTCGAAAGACACACGGATTGCCGTGTAGACATGATATAGCATGGTTTAAGAAGAAGCCCGGATGCATCTATCTATCATCGATCGATATTCATTGGAATACCTTAGATATCAAAGGGCCACCCCCAAAAGAATCGGATTTAGACTACATGGCAATTTCACATGCTTTAGAAGCGAAATTGAAGATGTGTTGGTCCCTTGGAAAGGCTAACACAAGTTTAGGGGGGGGGGGTGAATAAACTTGTCACCAAAATATCTTCCAAAACTGAATTTTAAATCAGATTTAGTTCAACTTAAACTTGTGCGGAGTTAAGCTAACTTAGCTGAGTATAAGTAAAAACCGACTTATCCTGAACTGAGTTAACCGGCAGCAGATTAAATTAAGCCTTTGTAAAATATGAATTATCAGTTAATATCTTCGACTCGGTTTAAAGTGTTTCTTTGAGTATGTGAACTAGATTAATATAACTACAATGCCGTAAATAAATGCGTAATGTAAATAAACAAGAATTATAGAGGTTCCAGGTGGGGGTAAACACATGAGTCCCTCTCTTCCCTGTGATGTAGGAGGCCAAATCCACTATGTTCTTGAGGTTTACTGATTCTACAAGACACAAATTAAATTCTAGACACTTGATTGTCCTTCACTAATCCCTAGCTTCACAATCTTCCAAACTTTAGTCTTCAACAGGTAGAATTCTTTGTTTGAACTAAGCTAGCTACACCTGGTCCATAGAGGTTGAATTACCTCTTCACCAGCTCACCACAAACACAGTCTTCCTGACTGCAGCTCAACTGTCCTTCACACCTTTTTGGTGTTTCACAACCTAAAACCTTTGATAAAATCAAAGTTGAGACTTGAATCAATAACTATGATTCAATTGTGATTTGACCTTCTTCTTCTAGATATATAAGTTATGCACGGCTCTATTTTCTTCCAATGATTAATCTTGATTTTCTTTGAATGCTTATGATCACTTGAAGATATTTCTTGATCTTGCAATTAAGTGCTTAGCAGGAATTCTCTTGATTTTCTTTTCCCCCTAAGTATGAACTTTCTTGATTAGATTAATTCTTAGAATTCTGCACCTCTTCTTGTTGTAGAAGTAGTCTATTTATAGGGGTTTCTCTAACGGTTAGATCATTTGAATTTGAATCTTCATAGCTGTCAGTGGTCATGCTTTTCTTTTTGTATGCCAGTGTCCTTTCTGACATTTCTGAGTGTCCAATGATATTGCTTATCTTACAACGGTCTGATTTGTCTTCAGTTTCTCTTATCTTCAGTTCAAAACTGATTTAAACATGACGTAGTCAGTTTCCATTTTTTAAGTGCATTAACTGAGTTTTTACTCTTCTTCAAAATCTCAGTACTCTATTCATCATCTGATTATAATTGACTAAATCAGAGTACACCATTTTTAGTTGATCATCTAAGATATCATTGTCCTTATGATTCTTAGGTCTTCATACAAGATCCATAAAGTCAGTTCAGGTCACCACAGACTTGCCTGAAGTCTAACTTTACAGTCTCGACTTAGTCTTCATAAACTGAGTTTGAACCCTCATTCTTCAATCTTCAATAACTGAGTTTGAACCCTCAGTTCTTCAATCTTGTAGATAAGTCAACTGAGTCTGTGTCCCTCAGTGAAATTACCTTATTCGGTTTCTGTTGGTGTGTTCCTATGTCAGTGTTCCAATATCTCTTTTGGATCTCAGTTTCCTTAATTTATTTACTCAATTTCTCAGTTCTGAACGTAGAACTATTACAGTGCTTGTCTGATTAACTTATACAAATATTAGACTCTATTAAATTCTATACATTGATTCTAGACATCTTTTTGCCTCGGTAACTCGGAGGTTACCTTCGGGAAACCGGCCTTGAATTTTCTCTTTCTGACAGTTTAACATATGCAGGGTTGATACAGAATGACTCAAGACTCAAAATACAATAAAATAAAATAAAAAGGACTTCTTAATTAGAATTAAAACGTTTATATTTAAAAATTGCCCATTGTCCCCGTCAACGGCGCCAAAAATCTTGTTCGCGTGTAAGTCACTAATGTCGATATTACTAGCAAGAATACTAGGTACATTGTAGTGTAGTAAATGCGAGTCAAGGTCGATCCCACAGAGACAATGCAATCCGTAAAACATAAGCCGCCAACAAGTGCCAAAAGCAAAATCTTTGAAAGGAAAAGGAATTTTGCATGATTCATCACGAATCATGTTCCACCAACGCTTAGAAAGGCAAAGGAATTTCGGATTCGGTATTTTATCATGATTGAGCAATGAGAGTTCACCCACCAAGAAAGAGAAGTGCATTGAAATATATACATCTATATTCTCTTTGGCAATATCTTAGTCGATAGAGCGTAAGACGCACGACTTTTGCATAGACCGATAAACGTGAGCCTTAGAGTAATATATGCTCGGTTCTCAATCCACCTTGCCAGGTCAATTAATTAACAAATACATGTTCGAGACTGGTTAGTTCGACTACGGGTTTACTTAATGTGGAATTGTCTGCATTTCTAAGCGGTTGTGAATGTTATTGCACACACACCTTGGCTCATGACATGAATAGTGTTTAATATTTTACTAATGGATACGAGTGGCATGATCTTGATCTTGACTTAGTGAGGCATAGTTGTTTTTTATTAACTGGTATATTGATCAGAGTGTTATTTTCTTTATGCCTTTTTGCTCAAGACGATCAAAAGCTAAGTGGGGGGTAGTTGATAACGCTCTAAATGGTACCAATAATTATACCTATATTCACCCCAAATTATGCTCAAGAAAGGATAGATTGACCCGTTATTATGTGGAATATATGTTAAATGCTATGTGAGTATTTCCAGGATCGTAATTCTGCATCTATGCTATTTTCCCGATGTTTTGTTACTGTTTTGTCTCGTTTTGTGTGTTTTATAGGATGTACCAAACCTGGAGCATTGGAGAACGGATCTAGACCAAATGAAGTACATTGGGCCAAGTGATTGAAGTCCAAGAACAAACCTGCCGAAGAAAAAGGAGAAAAGTAAGCTCGGTAACCCGAGGGTTAGGCCCGTTAAACCGGCATCTTGTGGAACAAGAAATTGATTCTGCCGCATTATCTAAGTCGGTTAGGGTTTTAGAGAGTCTTAAGTCGGCTATTGTATCTATATAATGCCGCATATACTGAGAGCTTTCATATGATGCTTAATACAATCTCATATCTTATCAATTACATTATACACTTTTGATGAAATAAAGTATTCTTGAGCTTTGGAGAGTTGTTTTCTGGTTTCCTCCCTTCTTCCATCATCTCTAGCTTGAGTAGATCAAGCTAGATCTTCATCGTTGAAGGTATGAAGCTTTGAACATTCCTTTATTGTCTTCAATATGATAGATCTGTTCGTATTTATGTGTTTTAGTTAATCTGCATGATTAACAACCCCAAAATTTACTTATTTCAATCGTATTGAGCAATGTAGATCCAGAAATCAGGAAAAGCCGCCCCCGGTAAACCAGCGGTCTATACCGGTTTACCGAGGCATGTTTTAGAAAACCTAAACTGGATTCACAACAACTATGTTGATCGGCAGTAATAATTAAAACTAGTAGTAGGTCTGGCCAATCTAGTATACGTAATTCGTAAATTAACATGAAGGTCCACAAGTGAAGTGTTAATTAGGACATTGTCTTGAATGGACCCTAGGAATGTGATGGTCAATGTCGACAGCTGTCTAGGCGGGTTAGCGGTATGAGTTAGCGCTCAATATCGGCAGTTCTAGTTCTTTATGCTTATGGGCTATTACGGACCAATTAAGGAGGGTAGCTTGCGTATAGATTGTCTGCTTCCATTGTCAGAGTAGATAGGGTTAGGAATTGCACCCGTAGCTGATAAATATGATAATAATCATTAAAAGCTCATGATTAATTTCAGGAAATTATGTAGGGAAGTAAACATAACGATTAACTAATCCAAGTTAGTAGATCGGTGAGGAGAGGGAGAGGTATACCATGTTTGTATTATTTATGTTATTGTTGGTCAATGACTGCCTTTATTGCTTCTTAATTAATTAGGTTAGAATCATTTATACTTATAAGTTGCATTGTCTCTGTGGGATTGACCTTGACTCGCATTTACTATACTATGATGTACCTAGTATTCTTGCTAGTAATATCGACGTTAGTGATTTAAACGCGATCAAAATCCAACCTAGTGCTCTGCTGGTTAAGGTTGGATCGTTACTATTTTGGTCATCAAGTTTTCTTACGCCGTTTCCGGGGAATCAATTCGATATCTCATAATTCTTTTGAAGACTTAGGCTTAGGTCGTTTTGTTTTTTTATGTTTTCGTTTTATTTATATTTTTTCTTGTTTTTTTATTGATGATGGAGTTTTGTTGAAGAGTCACACCACGTACTGCGGTGGTGGTGGTGACTAGATACCGTGATTATGTTCTTGTTTTTCCCTTGAATCATAGTGTAATGTTCCGTATGGACATGAGGGCTCTTCCTCCTACTCATTTGTAGGCTTTAATTTCAGCGGTATGGGTTTTGGAGCCCAAACATATTACTAGGTCATGATGAAGTTTATAGAATTATAAACTGAAGATAAAATCGGGAATTATTATTGATGAAATAAAAGTTACAAGTTACGTTTACAATGTAGCTGATCATGGGGTATTTATAACTTCATACACATAATGAATCAGTTAGAAGTAAGTTAAAAGCGGTTACAACAAACTATAACTGAATAATCACTTTCTACATCACAATACACTATCAGCAAGCTACTGTGCCTTCACACTATCAGCAGCTGTTGTGTCCTCTTTCAATCAGCCGACTGAACTAAGTATTCCCTTCAACCTCTATACTGTAACAACCTCTCTCAAGCTGAGAGTGGTACATGAACAGCTTGTACTCAACATTCCCTTCAGCTACTGGAACATTAAAATATCTTTGTAATTCCCAGTTTGTCTATCAGATAAGAGAAAATGGGTGCGTCCAAGGCTTTGGTGAGAATGTAAGCTAAGCCATCCATGGGAGTTCTTTACGGGTAAAGAGAAAGTGAACAAAAAAAAGGATAAACCTGTTAGGATTCAACATGAAATTTGATAATATCTAGTGCTGTTAACGAGACGAGCTGAGCCGAGTAGCTAAAGTTCAAGCTCGAGCTCATTTGTAATTAGGCTCACTCGTTAACATAAACGAGCCTAAAGATCCGTTCGAGCTCTTCTCGATAAGCATGAAAAATGTTCGAGCTTGAGATCAAGCTCATGAACAAGCTCAAACTCGAGCTTGGCTCGTTCAATAGTATTTAATTTCTTGCTCAGATCGTTCAACTACAAACTCAATGTGTAAATTGTTAATGTGTACATATGATTTATATATATTACCTAAGTTCATGAACACTAACGAGCGTGCATGAGCAAGGCTCGTGTACACTTATTTAGTAAACGACCAGGAGAAACTGATCAAGCTCGGCTCGATAAAATTAACGAACGGGCTTGAACGAGCTTAAACGAACCGAGCCCGATTTTTGTTCACGAACACTCGGTTCGTTTAGCAGCCCTAAATTAATATCTGTGTGGATGACGGTGAGTTGTATTTTTATAAAAGTCTATGTGAGTTTCTGAATTTATTTTCAATAAGATACATTTACAGATACAAAATTATTATTTTTAGAAGCTCTTATTTTTGTTATTGACAATGTGTTATTATTAATTTTAAGGACAATAATGAAAATGACACATTTTCGACTTAATTAGGCAAAAGGACACTCAAAACAAATACTTAGTTATTAGCACAAAAAAGTGACAAATGGACAAAATTACCCCCAGAAAACTGCTACAGTTAGTAACCATTGCACATAAAATGTGAAATGGAACGACACACGACCTTTCGCAAGCATAACGGAAACGAAACTGAATATCATTGAATCGAAGAAGAGAAACTGCATAATCCGAAGCCAAAGCAAGGAGAAAGAAGCGAAAGTGGAAGAAAATCCGAACAATATCACAGAAAAAAAAGTCTCGATTCATACAGTGACGGAGCAATGGCAAGGAGGAAGCAAGTAATTTCAGCAGAAAAGAGAAGAGCAGCAGTACAAAAATCAAAGTAACGAGGAAAAGAGAAGAAGAAAGATGGGTAAGTAGCTATTCAAACTGAACATGCAACAAAAATTGCAATTTTCTGAACTGAATAGCAATTTTAAGGCATAAGTATAGACATTGGGTGAAATTGTACTTGAAATCATAGTAGAGAGTGTTATCTACACAGCATTATAATGTTATGTAAAGATGAAGTGACTGCATTTTGATAGAAATAAGTTTTGTGTGTGCAAGCTTGGAACTAAATAGCAGTAAGTAATAGAGAAATATAATGTCACTGCATAAGGAATCAAGCCACACCTGGAAATCAGAAGGATGTGTTTTTTTTCGAATGAAAACTCTGTTGTCACTGCATAATAAGTTTGAAAACATCATGTCATTGCATTCAAAAGAAGTAGAATGTCATGTAAATGTATAAGGAATGCACTTTATACTGTATTATAATGTTATGTAAAGATGAAGTCACTGCATTGGGATAGAAATAAGTTTTGTTTGTGCAAGGTTGGAACTAAATTGCAGTAAGTAATAGAGAAGTATAATGTCACTGCATAAGGAATCGATCCAGACCTGTAAAATAGAAGGCTATGTTTTTTTCGACTGAAAACTCTGATGGCACTGCAGAATAAGGTGGAAAACATCACGTCATTGCATTAAAAATAAGTAGAATGTCATATCAATGAATAATGAGGCCACTTTATACTTCATTATAATGTTATGTAAATATGAAGTCACTGCATTGTGATAGAAATAAGTTTTGTGCGTGCAAGGTTGGAACTAAATTGCATTAAGTAATAGAGAAGTATAATGTCACTGCATAAGGAATCAAGCAAGACCTGAAAAATAGAAGGCTGTGTTTTTTTCTGAATGAAAACTCTGATGTCACTGCAGAATAAAGTTGAAAACATCATGTCATTGCATTAAAAAGAAGTAGAATGTCATATCAATGAATAATGAGTCCACTTTATACTTCATTATAATGTTATGTAAAGATGAAGTCACTGCATTGTGATAGAAATAAGTTTTCTGTGTACATCAGTGCAACTAATTTGCAGTAAGTAATAGAGAAGTACAATGTCACGTCATAATAAGTTGCAGTAAGTACATGCCTTGTGTTTTTATTCAAATGAGAACTCTGATCTCACTTCATAATAATGTTGAAAGCATCATGTCATTGAATTCAAAAGTTGTACAATGTCATGATACCACTGAAAAAAGTATGCCAGAGGTTTAGACTTTGGAAAAAATTGTAGTTCACTATATCATAATACTGAAAACAATCATAATATTGTATTCACAAGAAAGAGAATGAGTTTAAAGTTGTAAAAGTGAGAAATTACATGTCACTGCATTATAACTTTGAGAATATCATATGAGTAGGTACACAACTTTTTGGAATAAAAACTCTGATGTCACTGCATAAGGAATCATGGCAAAGGGTTAAATTACATGTCTGTGTTTTTATGCGAATGAAAACTTTGATGTCACTATGTTTTTATTAGAATGAAAACTCTGATGTAACTCAATAAGGAATCAAGGCAGATGTGTAAATAACATATCACTGCATGAACTAACCAATGTTATTTTCTTTTTTTACAGAACAAGATAACAATAAAAATCAACACTCAATAGTATGCACTTAATATTCAAAGACATAAAGGGACATATAATAGAAGAGCATCGGAAAGTAATGAAGAAAACTCCATTTTGACATTTGTTTGCTGCATTTGAAAAGCAAAATATTATAATGGAGAAAAATAAGAATGATATGCTAGATGACCTGATAATGGCATACAACAAAGAAAATGGGGGTTTCAAGATTGGAAAGGAACATCACATGCCAACGAGAAATGATGTGAAGCTCATATTTGCGATAGAAGATGGAAACAAAGAGGTAGAGGACATGAGCAAAAACTCAATAAAGGATATATCAATTCAAAAAAGATTGTTCTCTGATGTTGAGAGAATAAAGATATGTGGGGTGAAGGAACTGATAAAAGAAACAGTTAAAGAAACTAATTCAACATCAGTTGAAGACACTGTGAAACTACTGTGTCTACTATTACTTGCAACAGTCTTCTTCGCCACCTCAGGGCAGAACATACCATGGTCATTCCTATACTATGTTGATGACTTGAATAATTTATGTTCATTTGATTGGTAAACCCATATACTCAAAGAACTGGAGAATGGGCTGAATAAAAAATGGTCACATGCAAGATATGTAAACGGATGCAATGCGTTCCTGTTTGTATGTTCACTCACTTAACATTTGATTATAATTGTATTTCATTATAAATTCAAATTGGAAACCAATGACACTTCATTCTAATGCATATTTATCTACTGGTACATTACAGTATTGGTTCTGTGAGCACACAGACATCATAGAAGATCTTGTGAAGTAGACAAATGAAAAAAGAGCAGCACAAGGAAAGAAAAGTTTGGCACACACAAGGATGCCAAGGATTAAAAAGTGGAATCTAAGAAAACTACAGGATATTCTAACAAAAACAAAGCTCCAACACATAGGCGAACATCAGGTAAATATTAAGAATGTCATTGACTATCAAATTTGAAGGTCAGTAAATAGTCACTGCATTGTTATTGCATGTCACTGCAATGAAATGCATTGCACTCCATTCTTGTTGTAGTTCTTTATTTAATAAAACAGAATATTGTATGTGAGTCCATGAACTGAATACTTTCATAATGCAAATTGAAACAATTCAATGCTGAAGAATTGAATCCAACATTGACTGAGTTCCTCCTCATACAAAGCTTGGCCAAAAAACAAGAGACAGGAAGCCGTCACAAGGCTAGAGATGCTGAAATGAGAACTGGAGAGGATGAAAGAAATTATGAAAGTGATGATAATGAAGAGGATGAAAGAAATTCAGAAAGTGATGATAATGAAGAGGATGAAAGAAATTCTGAAAGTGATGATCATGAAGAGAATGACTCTGAAGAGGATACCATGGAAACAGAAGGAAAAGAGAGACAATCGGAAGAGCATGAAAGAAATTCTTAAAGTGATGAGCATGAGTCTGAGGAGGATAGCATGGAAAAAGAAAAAGAACATGGGCAATCAGAAGATCATGAAATAAATTCTGAAAGTGATGATAGCGAATCTGGAGAAGATGGAATGGAATCAAAACCAAATGAATGGTAGTCTGAAGCCAATGAGGAAGAAATGGAAACACAACAACACAGTGAAGGGGTACAAGAACAACACACTCCTAAACAAGCACACAAATCTACACTAAATATGGAAGAACTCCATCATTCATATTGCTGACACCAACACCATCACCACCAATTGTAAAACTACTTCTTTACATTTTCCCCGTCAAAGACAATCAAAATAAAATTATGTCATTACGATTAAAATTCACATTTGCTACAACTGGTGCATGATGTGCAGGTTGAATTTCAAGACATGAAACAGGAAAATATCACCTTGTCAAGAGCATTAGAAGATGCCAACACCAAAATTGCAGAACTAATGCAAGCCATGGTAATGACACCTACAAAGTACTAGAAGCACCAATGCAGTGACATCACATAATGTCACTGCATCACATAATGTCACTGCAAATAGACAACAATGGTGACACTAAGAAGGAACTTGATTTACTAATTATTGTACTTTTAAATATGTTTCCAGGCAAAAGACAAGAGTGATGAAGCAAATCTTGACATGATGAGGAAAAGAGTTGAAGAGCTACAACTTCAGAATCTAAATCTAGCATCGAAAGCGGAAGACTTGAAGCAAGTAGAAGTGGATATGTCGAACAAATATCAAGAACATGAAGCAAAGTTTGCAGACATCATTGAGACATTAGATGTTACTCATCTTTGAAAAAAAACCGAGTTGGGGATTGAAGTTAAACAATTGAATGACAAGATTGTGATTGCGTTGCCTACAATTAACCGGCAAAAGAGAACATAAAGAAAAGGATTTGTACATCAACAATGCATTAGAGAGTTACAATGAACAAGGTGCTTCACGAAAAAAGATGGTCTGTGTGTTGGAAGAAGAAGAAAAAATAGAAAAGTGGTGCATGAGCTTAGAGAAAAAGTTGAAACACTTGAGCAATCTTTATTCACAAGGGAGATCACAATTAGAAATTTGAAAGCTGAACTTGAAGGTGAGAAAGAGAGGAATGAAAGCCTCAAAGAGAAGATACACATCGAGTTAAGAAAGATAATTTGAAGAATTGGGAAAAAAGAATGAAGCATTACAAGATGAAATTGACAACATTGCAACTCATCAGGTCACACAAAACTTGAAAGAACAGGATGATGCTGATCAACACACTCCTGCTACACAAAAACTTGCAACACCTGCACGACAGCTACGACCTCGTACTCATCAACGGACCCTAGATTACACAATTGAAACGGGGTGAAGAAAAATGCAAGAAAGAGGACAAAGAAAGAGGATCCTGATTACTAGTATGCTGAAGAAAAGAAGAAAAAAAAAGCTGAAGAAGGGAAAGGGAAAGATTACTACATCCCTATGGAAAGTCCAAAGTTTCAATGAAGACTCATAATAAAAAAGACAAAGATAAATACAAGTGTGGACGACACATTCTTCCGGAAGTATTCAAAAGAATTCAAGAGTTAGACAACGAAGGAGGACAAGTGTAAGCATAAATGACTTAAGAACAACATACAAAATAAAACTTCTTGATATATTGAATACTAACAATAAATTACAAAACACAGGGCTGTAGTATGGGCAAAATCATTCTACGACTACCCATATATGAACATCAACTCGATAATGGAAGTTCTCAATGAGCTATAAATAGACGAAATGGTAAAAAATTTACTGTCACTGCATAAAGTCTAATTCCATCATATTGTCACTGCATCTTAGTCTAATTCCATCTTTCTCGCACTGCATTACTTGATGCCACTAAATTATTTCATAAAGACATAAACTAACTTAGCCTAAAGAAATTTGGAACATGTGGTTGAAGGATTCATTGAGCTCTTAAAACGAGCAGATTTAGTTAAGCCTAACTACCATATATTCAGTGCAGGAACATGGGTATGAATACAAAACTAATTTGAAAAACTAGCTTCCAGTTCACATTCATAATCTCATGAAAATGCAATGTGCATGCAATATTTGATGAGATTGAGCACGACAAAACCTATAGAAATGTGAAAACGATCGAGATGCTGGACATAATACAACAAGGGAGCAAAGTTTTCCTCGCGTTATGCTTTATGGGATTAGAGCCAAGCCCATACCACTGGGTAATCCTAACATACACTTTAGGAGACACCACCTGGAAAATGCATCATTCGGCAGCGGTGAAGCCAGACATATCCGATGTATTCATCAAAGACTGTGAAATTACAATAAGTTATCAAGAAAATCATGATAAAAACTACATCTTCTGTCACTGAATCCACTGTCATTGCATTTTCTTCACAAAATCAGGCAATATAACAAAAACATTAAACATGTACTACTCTTAGTTTGTAGCTTGAGATGCTTTCACAAGCCATTGAACTGAACAGCCAGCAACCGAGAATAGCATTGAAAGTGGAAAAGGTTGAAAACATACCTTTACAAGATAATCAAACGTAAGTCTGAATGCAATTCTTAACATAATGACCATAACTAACGATACACCATAATAACAGAATCATTGAAATGTAATACAGGAACTGTGCCCTATACTTGTCATATTACATCTACAAGCTAGCACAAGATTTGAAAATTCCACCACAACTGGCAAATGAACTAGTGCAGCAGTTCAAAGGAATGATTCTAAATTCATTAGTGCTTAACAGACTTCATAGACTTCACATTAGGAACTAAGATAGCTGTAGATTCTACTTGTTTTGAATATTCTCCTTTGCTATGTTGATGGTCAATCATTTATATGAACTAGTTGAAAGTAGACTATCATAAGGCAGTAAGAGTTTTTGTTGATGGTTTATAACGGATGGTTCATTTTGTGTAGAAAGATCATAAATGTTTGAGGCTTCATGTTTTTCATAAAATGCTAGCAAAGTTTCTAATTGTTGTGCATTCATTGTTAACATTCAAGCGACTGCATGAAAACAGTAGCAGGACAAGGAAATAGTACTGAAATACATGTTAATTCAGATGCAGTGACAACGAAGTCACTGCACTTAGTACAAAAACATTTCAATTCATTCAGAAATTGGAAATTGTTGATGCTGCTTGTTCTTGTGCATTGATTTCTAATTGATTGTGGATTGCTGTTAACATCTTATGTAACATAAGGGAATTAAACACACTACAATTTCTATGCAAAATGCATCTTCATAAAGATGTAGTGACACTGATGTCACTGCACTCACTAAAACTTAAAACAATCATTTTAAGGAACTCACTAAACAAACACAAACATAGAAACATCACCAACACATTGTGCATTAAAACAAAACACAAATGACCTAACAATAAGTATATAATGAGCTCTTTACCATGAATACAATAGCAACTGAATGATTTACAACTCTTGGCAGTACATAAACATAAAAATGCAGGCACACTCAAGTCACTGCATTCATTACATATTCAATTCAGTAGCAATACAAAGACACCAATGACAAGAATATATCAGGAATAAAAATGATTACAAATATAAAAGCAATAAGCACAAAATACATAAAAAAGATCAGTGCATTAGTAGTAAACTCAATGAGCATACTGATGTAATAACAGTAATGTCACTGCATCCGGGAAATCTCACATATCATCGATATTAAATCCAAAAGTCATGCTTACAAAACCAGAAACATACTTTAACTATCGATTAAGACGAGCAAAACAACCCTTCTTATTATGATGGCCAAAGGCATGGCAACGACTACATTGGATAACACGAGTTGAGGTCTCACCACGAGATCGAAGACGCTTTGTCCGGGGCCTACCCGGTTGTTTCTTCGGAACGGGTGGAAGCACAATAAGATCTTCAGAATTGATCTTCAAAAATGGACCAGGAATTGGCTGTACCCCAAAATCATATGAATCAACATAGGACTGTGTCAAAAAACAAGGATCGACGTACCCATTCAAAGGGAAAGTTGTACTCCTAATCACATCCAATCCATGAATACACGGTTAGCCATTCCGCTGCCACTCCTTGCATGAGCAAGCATGGATATCCAGATTAACACTTTCCGGCAGAGATGAAAAAACATCATAATTATAATAACTACAACTAGCAACACCAAAGCGACTCCCCGAATCCATCAGCTTCAACAAAATAGAATCAAGTTTTGGACAGATGAAAGACTTGAATGATATTGCAGCAGCACGCTTATCTGAGAATCTTTTCATGATCTTGATACTAATGCCATCAACCATATTCAACACACGAAGGTGCCTCTCCTTAAATATCTAAGCAGTAAACGATTCAGCCAAAGTAGAAGCAGTATGACCATACCGACAACCTTCAAAATAAGCATTGGACTAATTCTTCGGATCTAAATTTGCAAAGAACATTTTTTCACGCTCTCCACCTTCAAGTAACATATCATCCATGTACTTGTCCTACTCTTCGTCGAAGCATAAGCACATTTGTAAAACAAATGGACCATTCTCTCACGCAAAGATTTACCTACAAATCTACCACTGAAACAAGTCTTCATATTCAACTTCAAATGGTAAATACAATAAGAATGAAATGCATCAGCAAACACTTCCCGTATAGCATCCAATAGTCCAGGATTCCTATCGGTATGAATGTCATCCGACGAACCGGTATAAGCAAATTCTTTAAATGCAACATGAACCATCTCCAATTATCAAAATCCTTAGAATCAACAACACCATAACACAGAGGATATATTCCTGGAACAATATGAAATCAGAAAATCTTAGCAAAATATCACAAAAGCAATGTCACTGCAACAACATTGATAATTACCAAAACATGAAATTGAAAAAACACAATCATAACAGAAAAATCAGAAAATAAATGCAGGGACAGTTGCTACAGGAACTCAAAAAATCAGGTATCAGAGCATTGCCAATGGAATGTGACAAAAAAAAACAACTCTCAAACAATAAAATAATTTGTCACTGCATAAACTCAAGTGTCACTGCATAAAAGATAAACTGCCACTCAAAATAAGACATACCATTCTCACCATCCTTCCTAGTTGCACCCAACAAATGGCCAGTCTGATCAAACTTCAAATGATCCCCATCCAGAAAGAGCATTGGTCGACAATTCTTGAAGCCACGAATACAAGCGTCAAACGCAATAAACATCCATTGAAAATGACGAGTTTCAGAATGCACCTCTAAAATTGCAACAGAACCAGGATTCATTTCACGCACACTATTAACATAACCATGTAAACTTTTGAATGCTGTTTTAACATCACCATATAAAAAATCCCTAGCTTTGTTAACAGCAGACCATGCAACAGCATAAGAAACTACACACACATGATCAGTACCGGCCAAAGGTCGCAAATCTGATGCAGAGAAACTTGAGTCTTCACGAACCTTATGAAGAACAACCTTCGAAAGAAGATCAGAAGTCATACGAAGATCTCGTCCAAAAGATCTCGAAGACGTACCACAGGTATGAACATTGCACAATTTAATTACATAATAGAATCCACTCGATTTCTCTTTCGAAGCACGCACAAACCAACCACATTTTTCTTCATTAATCTAAGCACAAACAGCATAAATCCTACAACTATCATTTTTCTTGTACACATACTTAAAACCAGTTTGTATAGACAGCTTTTGAAGGCACTCCCTAAAATCATCTGCCCCACCAACAAACAGTTGACCTTCTTTGATTACTATTCTGTCCCAACCAAAAGTCAACACATTACTATCAGTCGAGGAAGAAATCATAGAAACCTCATCATCAACAACATCCTCGGATACAACACAACTACCACTATTGTAAGAAGATGAAGAACCAACAACACCATTCCCTACAACCTCCACTTTAACATGCTTAGCACTGTAAGATTCAGCAACAGAAATTATGGCTTTAACATCATCATCAGAACATGAAGAGAGTTTGAGAATGTGTTAACACAAGAGTAAACTTCAACTTAGTTTATTCATTGATATGAGAGGTGTATAAATAGATACAATTGAGAGAGACTAGCACTAGCTTGGGCGGCCACTTGAGTATGTAGATGTGGGCGGCAAGCATGCAAAAGTAAAAGTAAAAGTAAAAGCTATGTCTATGACATAAAGTAAACTAGAGTTTGACATATTAATTGTTTATATGTATCACAATTAATATGTCTTTTATAATTAAATAAAGTGTACAAAAATATTATGCACGGATTCCTAAGGCTCGAGAATCTGCTGAGCACCTGTGAAGCCTCAAAGCAGCCGAGTCTATTGAGTAATATTTCCACACCCCCTCAAACCTGGTCAGATATGTTGATGCAAACCAAGTTTGCTACTTAGTCTATTTGAACATAAGAGGTGGAATAGCCTTGGTAAGAATATCGCATTACGATCTGCTGAGGAACATATTTGGAGTTGAATAATCTTGGCATCAATCTTCTCCTTCGTAAAGTGTCATCAATGTCCACATGCTTGGTTTTATCATGATGGATGGATCTTCCGCCATGCATAAGGTGAATTATTATCACAACAGAGTGTGATAGGTTTGTCGATCTGGTTGTTGAAGTTCGATCGGCACTTTTTAGCCATAGGGCTTCACAAATGCCAAGTACAAGTGCCCTTAGTTCACCTTCAAGATCGCTTCTTGACACGATGAGGTTGTTTCTTGCTCCTCCAAGTAACCAGGTTCCCCATATATATGAGCAATAGCACTGTGGTAGACCTTCTCATCAATGTGACATCCGGCCCAATCAAAGATCGGTGTAGACCTTGATTGATCTATCAGAGACTTGGTGAAGTGCGCAGGCCTTGGCCAGGAGTGGATTTTAAATACCTCAAGATCCTATTCACTGCATCCCAATGTTGCTCAAGAGGGCAATGCATGAATTGATTGACTGTGATCGACCCCATATGCAATATCAGTCTTGTGTGAGAAAGGTATATGAGTTTGCCTACAAGCCTTTGATATTGTTCTTTCCTCGACGGCAATGTCACCATGCGAAGAGGTATGACGGGGTCTACGGAGATCAAGAGGTTTGCATCCCAAAGATGCGATTTCCTTCAAGAGGTCCAGACATACTTCCTTTGGGAGACCGAAATGCCATTGGTGTTTCTAGCTACTTCCATACCAAGAAAGTACTTGAGGTAGCCCGGATCTTTAACTTGGAACACCTTTGCAAGTAGGGTCTTCAAGTTCGGATTTGATGAGAGTCTTCCCGATAAGGATGATATCATCCACATATACAATTAGAATGGACCTCCTCTCGGTTGGTTGTCTTGACAAACATGGTGTGATCGAGTTGCATTGATGATATCCAGCAGCCTTTAACCACGTGAGTGAGTTTTCCAAACCAGGCTCTTGGGGATTGCTTGAGACCATATAGAGATTTCACGAGTTTGCATACCTTGCCACGAGTGTGGGGATTGACAAAACCAGGAGGTACATTCATATAGACTTCCTCGGTGAGATCACCATTGAGAAAAGCATTTTGATATCCAATTGGTGTGAGGGCGACCCAGTTGGACAGCTAGAGAAGCGAGAACCCTGGCGGTGTTGAGTTTTGCCTTTGGTGCAAAAGTTTCCTTATAGTCAATACCATAAGTTTGAGTGAATCCCTTGCTACCAATCTAGCTTTGTACTTGTCAATTGTACCATCGGCATTGTATTTAATAGTGAATAACCATCTGCAGCTTAACTGTCTTCTTGCCTTTGGGAAGAGTTGTGAGGTTCCAAGTATGATTATCCAGAGAGCGATCATCTCGGTTTTAACAAAGCTGACCTTCCACTTATCATTTTGAAGGGCCTCTCTGAATATTTCTAGGGATAGAGTGAGAATCTGTGTCCTGTGTAAACATGGCAAAGACAGAGACAACCGATCATAAGATAAATAAGTATGAATAGAATGATCGGTGCATGATCTTTTCCTTTCCTTAGAGCAATGAGTGCATCATCAATGTCGAGTGATCTGCTGAGGATCTGCATTGCTTGAGTGTCGGCAGGCTGTGGTCGCAGGCTCGAGTCAGTTGGTTCTTCTTGGGATCGATGAAATTTCTTTGTGAGTCGGTAGGAGTCTTGGGGTTCGATCTGTGAGGATCAAGCAAGTTCTTTGAGGTTAAAGTCTGCTTTGAAGGAAGGGTTTAGGTCAATTTCTATCGAGTTTCCATCGTTGATCGCCTCGAGTGGACTTCTTTGTAGTAGGAGTCCTTTCAAAAATTTTACATCCATAGAATTGTAAAATCTTTTTTTCGAAGGAGAGTAGCACTTGTAACCTTTCCTGTCCTTTGCATATCCTAGGAATATGCACTTGTGAGCTTTGGGATCAAGTTTGCTTCTGTGTTGGGCATGGATATAGACAAACACAGTACAACCAAAGATTTTTGGAGGTAACTGAGAAATAAGATGGGGGCAGGAGTGTGTGTCCAGTAGGGTTTTGATAGGAGTTTTGAAGTCTAGTACCTCTTTGGAAGTCTGCATTGATTAAGTATGTGGAAGTCAATATGGCTTCACCCCACATATACTTTGGAACATTTGTGGTAAACATAATAGACCTAGCCATTTCAAGCAGATGTCTGTTCTTTCTCTCAAAGAACCCCATTTTCTTTGAGGGGTTTCAACACAACTATCGATATGGACAATCCCTTTATCCATCAAGAAATTACTGAGATGAGACTCATAATATTCAAGAGCATTGTCAGTCTTCAAGATTTTGATCTTAGTGTCAAACTGAGTGGAGACCATGTTGTAAAATTCTTGAAAGATGGGTCCAACTTCAGACTTATCCTTCATTAAAAATAACCAAGTGGTTCTCGGTGTGGTCATCTATGAAGGTAACAAACCACCTCTTTCTGTTATGCTTTTTACTCTTGAGGGTCCCCATACGTCACTTTGTGAATTAAGGTGAATGGTGTGGATGGTAAGTAAGGTAATTTTGCATACACAGATTTGGTGAGTTTAGCAAACCGACAAATATCACATTGAAGATCATTCAAATTACAACCTTTAAACAATTCGGGATCTATAGACTTTAAATAACTAAAATCAGGATGTCCTAGTCTATAATGCCATAACATGATATTGTCTAGGTTTTGAGTGTGCAGTTTCGAGGCGATTGGTCTTGATCTTACTGTCTTCAAGCAGGTTGACCACAAACAGAGACTGAGCAAGGTTTAGCAGTCCCAATCACGCCTTTGAGGAATGATCTGGAATGTGCACCGATTCTCATTAAAAACAACAAATCCAGATTCAAATCTTTAGTAAGTTTCTTGTGATGATATGAGATTGCAATCTAATTTTGGAACAAATAGGACATTCTGCAGCATATCTTATTAGTAAGTCTGCACACGACCAAAACCTTTGCACTAGAGATAGATCCATCAGCAGATCTTAATATTGTGAATTTGGGGACATGGCTTAAGTTGAGTAATGAGATTTTTATTACAATCATATGGGAAGAGGCCCCAGAGTCAACAATCCAGGTTTCATTACTAATAGATGAGTAGAATTTACTCAGATCTTTGGCATGAGAGGCTATGTCGGTGAGTGACTACCTCCCTTTTGTTGAGTTAGAAAGGCTTTGAATGCGACAAAGTGAGCATTCAACTCGTTGTCATCTTCTTCCTCACTTATGTATCCGCCTCGACTTTCCTTGGCAGTCCGGAGGTCTTGGAGGAGTTAGGCTTGCCATGTAGCTTCCAAGGCAAGTGTCCTTGGTGTGATTAGTGCGTTTGCAGTGGTCACAGAACAGCTTCCCAGTTTTATCAGCAGGCTTCCTGTAAGCCTCAGTAGCCTCAGCAGGTTCCTGATGATGCCAGGTGGCACTTTCAAGTAGGGTTGTCGGTGAGGGGTTCAAAGAAGACATCACTTTCCTCCTGCTTTCCTCATGTTTGACCTCGGCAAACATGGATTTGAGATTTGGAAGAGGTTTAGTAGCAAGAATTCTACCTCGACATCATCAAGAGTAAGATTCGATCCAAGAAGGAATTTGAATACTCTCTTCTTCTCGATGATGTCTTTAAAGAGTGCAAACATCTTTAACATCATTCCAGGGTGAGTTTCCAACATATCTAGGTGTTGCCATGCCTTAGATAGTTGATTAAAGTATTGAGTTACTGAGACATATCCCCTTGTGCGCAATTTTGAATCTGAGCTTGAGTTCATAGACTTGAGATGTATTGTCCTTTTTGAGTAAAGGTCTCGGCATTGTCCTGCATTTCCTTAGCAATGTCATACATCATGAAGTTCTCATCGATCTCTTTTGTCATAGACCTCGTGAGGATGGTCATGACTTGGTTATTTTCTCGTGTCCCATGCTTCAAACTTGGGGTCGATTTCAAGAGGGGCGGTTTGGAAACGCATGATATCCCATCTTGCCCTGGCCGGAGATATACATTTTCATAGACCTTGACCATAGCAAGTAATTGTTACCATCAAGTTTATGATTTGTAAAGAAGAGTGTTCGATTATCCCGATCACGAGGCATTGTGAGTCTCATGAAGAAGATGAAACATCGAGATAATGTTGACATTTTTCTGAAAAATAACTGAGTTTTGCAGCGGATTTTTAGAACTCAGTAAGGGGTCTCTGATACCATGAAGAGAGTTTGAGAATGTGTTAACACAAGAGTAAACTTCAACTTAGTTTATTCATTGATATGAGAGGTGTATAAATAGATACAATTGAGAGAGACTAGCACTAGCTTGGGCGGCCACTTGAGTATGTAGATGTGGGCGGCAAGCATGCAAAAGTAAAAGTAAAAGTAAAAGCTATGTCTATGACATAAAGTAAACTAGAGTTTGACATATTAATTGTTTATATGTATCACAATTAATATGTCTTTTATAATTAAATAAAGTGTACAAAAATATTATGCACGGATTCCTAAGGCTCAGAATCTGCTTGAGCACTCTTGAAGCCTCAAAGCAGTCGAGTCTGGCCGAGTAATATTTCCACAGAACATAACAGCCACTTCGGATCATCAGGCAACACATAATGCAAACTGATACACGTATCCTTCAAATCTGTCCACCGATTTGAAACTCGATCATGAATAGACTTTAACGTAGTATCAGCTGTCACTGTGACACAACACATCTCTTCCTTATAAGTGCACATAAGAATCAACATTGTGAAGAGAATATAAACCTGCAGCAAAAAAAACAGTATGTCACTGCAATGACTACACATGAATACACATTGCAAATAAATTCAAACTTCATTATGTCCAATAATTTTCTGATATCTCAATACATTAGATCAACATTGAATAAAATCACCTAAAAATAACACAGTTCAAAAAAAAGATATATGTCAATACATAGCAGATAATGTCACTGCATAACAAATGAATGTCACTGCATAAACTACATCAGATAAATAATCATTAAAACTGAAATTCCACTACACTGACTACAACATTCAGTCAACAACATTGAAATATATCATTGTCTATATAGAATAAATCACAAAAAACATAACAAAAACATCACAGCAATCAAGCTCACATAACTCTGTTTAGATTTCAATCAAAATTCATCTACACAAAATTCACAAAATTACAAATAGAAACATCAAATACACATAAAAGGAACACATATTCTAACTGAAAATAAACTTGATATGATACAAAAATCATTAAAAAAGAACACATACAACACTGAAATAATACTGAATACTACAAGAAGTCACCGCATCAGAACATTATGCAATGTCATGCAATCCGAATCAGAAAAACAACAATACAGAGTCACTGAATAAACACAGAAAAGAAGAAACGCTAATTCAAACAAGAAGCAAAATCATTCAAACTCATATGCCACTTAAAATATATGCAGTCAGAATGCAAAAACAAAATCACAAATACACAAGAGTAATAAACAAATCTAAAAAGGTACCAGAAAATATGAATAATTAAGAATAGAATGCAGAAACAAAATAATCGGGTGGAAAAATATGAATAACTAAATGAGATTAATAATAAAAACTAAAAAATTACCAGAATTGTTGAAGCGGAAGATGAAAAACGATTTCCAAATCGAAGTTGCACAAAACCTGGATTATTTTCGAAGCTGTGATGCACAAATCGGCCGGAAATTGATGAATCCAGAACGATGTACACACAAATGATCATTACATAATAAAATGCAGAGAAGAATCAGATTAAACGAGAAGGAATTGCATAAGAATCAGAATTGAAAGCAACATGAAAGTCATAAGAATCAGAATCAGAATCAGCGTTAATTGCAAATGAAATATTCATTAAAGACATATTATATGTGAATGGTATAATTGGAAACATAAAAGAAATCCGTCCTTATAACTAATGATCTTTTAAGTGTGTCCTGAGTGCCTAATTATGTCCTAAAACACGTCCTTATAAACAAATAACACTTAATTTTATTACATAGTTTCGTCAATGAAAACGTGTCATTTTGTCATAAAACAAATCTATACAAGTAAAAGTGTGTCTTATCGATTAATTTTCAATATAATACTTATGTTTATATAAAATTGTCGTTTTATCAATAGGACATAAGCTCATATATTTTTAAAGCAACAATGTTTTTCTAGTTTATTTTCCGTTATATTGATTTTTTACAAAGATAAAAATTGTTCTGTAATCGTAAAAATAAAACTAATTGTAACGAAAATGGACTTGACTTGCACACTTCTTAGTGGCACGAAAATGTCTAAGCTCTGGTGGCTAGGGGGATTAGAGTTCTCTTAGGAGAACTGCCAGTCACCGGTCTCGGGGCCTCTTGACTCGAAGTCTTTCTGACAAAAGCTTTAGTGCACACTTGTAGGAGTGAGGACGGTACCTTTTTCCCCAAGGATTTATGCCACGGCCGAGAACGCAAGGGCTGGCGGTTGTGTTATGGTTCGGAGGGCAATAAGGTTGGATGGAGCCCTTTGGGAGGTTCATTGGGTGGAGGTTGAATCCCTTCCCTGATAATCGGCCGGAGTTGTCAGGCAAGAGCTTGCTTGTTGAAGTGCGGTGGAATATCATGTTCATGTGTTGGAGCTAGGTTGGGATTTACTCACCGACTAGGCCGGTGTCAAGTGACCTGGTAATAATCACCACGAATATTCAAGGAATGATAATGTAATAATGACACGACTTATATCTAAATAATGATCAACTGATGCATCTTTTGTTTCATTGTATATATAATTATTGTACTTATTTGTTATTATCATAAACCCAGCTTTCTGGAAATTATAAATTTTAAACTGTAACACTATTGCACATTTCTCATACCAGTGTTTTTGCTGACGACTCTGTTTCTTTTGTAGTTGTTTTTTTCCTTTCCTTTTTTATTTATATAAATATAGGTGGTTGACATGCCAAGATAAGAGATGGAAAAATAGGAGCAATGATATTTATCAAGATCACTACATTGTGGACATGCTTTTGAGAATTTGATGACATGGTTCGGATTGTGGTTTTTAATAAATTTGGGATTCTGTTTGTTGCATTCCTTGAGGTAACCAGTTAGTGAAATGTTGTAAGTGTTTTGATGGATCTATAACAATATTTGGGATTTGTGGTCTTATATTGATGTTGATGCGAAATCCTTGCAATCTGCTCCTAGAATGACACAAGTAGACCTAAGGGTTGGGAGTGTGTCGTTACAGATGATATTAGAGATTGGTTTGTTTCTCGAGAGTTATACAAGATGAAATATTTTGGACGACTAAGATTAAATGATCTAGTCCAGCTAAGAGGATGGATCAAATGTCAAATATCGAGGAAATAAATTTCTAAAATTTGTTTAGTGAAATGATTACTATGACTAGGTGTGGTAATCAGACTCGAAAGACAATAGGGTATGAATTTTTTAGAAAATAAGTTGTGACATTTATATACTGCCTATATGTACTAAGGTTTAACATTTTGATCAACTATTCTAACAAGTGTTTCGTATGCCACGTATTTATGTTTTATTTTAAAATGTCAAGCAACAAATGTATCTTGATATTCTTTGAATATATTTTTATAAAATGCAACAAAACCATGTTTGTGTGCATTTCTTTAAAGGATATGTTGTTGCATTGTGATATTATCTTATATATTTATACTAACTGATAAGTTCCTTTAATTAAAGTAGTTTTAAATGTCATGTTCATGTTTTGAAAATGATAAATAATGTGGAGAAAATCTTTTTCACTTATCATTCACCATTCACAGATGTACAATATATATAGGTACTTGTAGGGCTTCACCTATTATGTATAATACCAGGTCTACCCTACCTAAGATTGTTAGGAAATCAATCGAGTAGCGCAGCGGAATTTCAAATTTTGATTTCCCAATCCAGGATCGTCTTCGTTTAAACAATAAACATATAAGAGAGGGACGGTAATACTACCATGGTTGATCTAAAATATCGACGCTTTGACCATCCAGTAGGAGTAGGTGTGCGCGAGCCATCCAAGTGTCCAGCCTCTACCACTAATCCACACGATCACCTCGCCGGAATCCACACGAGCACCTCGACTGCTAGGTCAACCTTTTCTCTCTCTATAATCACTCTCCAAAAAGCTCTCTTATTTTTCACAAGAACAATTTGCTCTTGAAATTATGGTGTACAAAAGAGCTAGCCATCCCCTTGCTTTTATATGAGAACTGGCACCCAATTCACCTCCCCAACTGATTGGGATTGGCTTTTAGTAGATTGATGAGAGAGAAAACATTTTCCTAATAAAATAACTAAAATCGCCTTAATTGACTTATCTCTTTTATTTAATATATTTTATTAAATATTTTCATATATTGTCAATATCTTATATTGACTATAATAATCTTATTACCATAAATCTATTTTCCAAAATCAGTTAATATCCAATATTAAAATTATGTTAATCTCATTAATTAAATTGCACAATCCAAGTTTATCTTATACACCTTACAACTTGCGCCCTATACATGCCACAATTGGTATCCGGAATATTCTTTAATTAATATAATGTTATGATTAATTAATTTGTAAAATACATGTATATCATATATATACATAGTTCAAAATTATGTATCTATATAAATATTTAATTAATCAACATAATTAATATCGTGTATTATATTTATTCATAATAAATAAATATCACCATATTAATCTGCCACTATAACTTTTATAGTACGAGATAATTTTTTTTCCTTAATTGGTTATCAACTATAACCACATTTTAATCCGACTTGATGTTCATATGTGTGTGACCCGATAGGCTTCCGAATATGTTGGCCGTAGACATAAGGTGCAATTACGAAAATGCCTTCACCTCTAACGATCATGGATAGCGTCTAGCAACACGTCCTTGACCCCCAGTCATCGGAAGAGTCAATACGCAATGACTACTACCTTTCATGTGCTCGGTTAGCGTGTAAATAGAATCCTATCGCTGTAATACTATTCATACGGTCGTACGTCAAGTGTCAAGCATTGATGACCGTATCTTATAATCTTGATTTCATGCTCTCTCGAAGTAACTCAATTACTTCCACTTTGCAATGATTCACGAGAGTAAGACATTCCTTATAAGAAGGCCCTTTCGGATATTCACCCCTACTCATAGGGTACGCGACTCCCAGATGACCAAACATGTATACTCTGCATGCTTCAGTATCACACCCGATCACTACCGCATGATCGCCCCATGGTTAAAAAAAACCTCAATAGTGTCAAAACATGACAATCCACACCGTGATGCCATGTAGACTCCGATCCTAAGGATAATTTCACAACCGTCACATAGTGTAACACTTAACAGTGTAAGCGGGTCAGTCTAACGTATGCATTCTCTAATACACATCCATTTACAGTCCAAGTGTCTCTACACATCGATAGACAAGATCTATCCATACCCTTAAAGACAGAAGACATCTAATATATGCTAGTCTTTGTACTATCAATGCCTTGTTTAATAGTACATCAGCCTATAGACATTTAAGTATCAAACTTATTAAAGTGATTAGTGATCTCATCAACCATAATCCTCTATCATGGTTTCTCTATCACAGTTTAATACTAAGGACGTTATCGTATAACAATTCATAATTAGTTCTATAAAAGAACAAATATATGACAACAGAAAAGCCATTTATTATATATGTATAATCATAAAGAAATAGTATAAATTATCCGACCCGGTCGGATCCGATCCAACCCGATTGGGTTTAGGACACTATTTAAACAATCTCCCCCATGGCCTATAACCAACCACTCGCACACACAAGACCAAGTTGAAACACAAGAATCTCATGCAATACTTGCAACCAGCTCTAGCTGTGAACGGATCGCTATCCGTGGGGACTCAGACTATCTTCATACCATGATCCAAATGAGCAAGTTAAAAGGAACCACCACAACACACATGAATCTCCGACGAGACCTTGGTCCTTGCTTCAGGAAATGAATCCACCATTATATCAGCTATATAGTAAACGTGAAAGAACCACACAAGGTTCAAGAATGAACCTTCTAGATCTATGTACAGCTTTCGTTGTGCCTCCAAGGCAATACTGTGTTTTGGCTCAGTTGTAGAATATACAATGATCTCTTCCTAAGAACATTTCTGGCTCACAGTACCACTTCTTGAAAGTGACTAAAAACCCAGACTGTAGCTCCCACCTGCCTTCATAAGACTCAGGATGCACGTCTGTATATCTATATTCATCCGATTCCAAGTTTCGATAAACTAGGAAACCATCCTTAACTTGTTTAAGGATATTCTCGACATTCACCAGATTTACTTTCATACAGCTCATGACTCTTCAAGGACTATGAATATATGGAATCATTTTTCACCTTATCTTTAGGACTTACGTCCTAACATAGATAGATCTCGAGAACACCGGCTAGCAGTATCTCCGGTCGTGATCTATGCTAAACACTTTTAGCATTACATCTATATAGGTAAACTATAATCTAACAGCAGTAAAATCTGTCACTATAGATTCTTATTTCTAAAATAAGAACTGCTAATCCAAGTGCTTTCGTAAAGACCTTGAACTACCAAACATTGATTGACTATGAATGGGGCGATAATTCCCGAGAGAGATATCCAATACCTTACTCAAGAATCGTAACACGCTCCTACTACCCCTCTTTCTCACTGGGCATATCCCTTCTTTTGACTAAATCAAACTCCTTTGATTATCAAACAAAGAAATCATCTAGAGAAACTTGTTTGAGTCCATAAATGGATCTCGTGGGCTCGCATATCATGTTATTGTCTATGAACATTGAGCTATTTCCCCAAGTCTTCAACACTATCACATAGCCATGGTACGAAGTTATAACAAGCATATTCTGAATAGAACTGGGCTCAGCTGGCAGCATGAAGATAATTACAAGGTTTACACCCCATACCCTTCAGTCGTCACTATAGCCTTATGGTAATCATATTACTATCCATGTCAGCCTTTCAGGGACATTCTCTCTAGGTAAGACATACTAAGTTCACAACCTGGTTGTCACTGATGGAATCTAATTCAGATATTATGGCTCCTTGCTATATCTCTCAATCCTGCCTTTCAAACATTCCTTCATAAGTTGTGAGATATTCATTCTTCAAGATGAACATATCAGCAGCCTTTTCAGGCCACAGACTTATAAAAATATTTTATGCACTGAGCAGTGTTGTACACCTAATCACTATGTGGCGTCTGCTCACGTACCTATGGTAGAATCTCTCCTTGTGGCTCTCAAACTCTTTTGAGATCTCACTCTCACTACCTCTTTTGGAAGACATACCTCCATTATAAGACAGCATGTTTGGAGACAAACGTTTTGTTCCGCAGGAAAGTAGACAATATCTAGCGTACTTGCCAAGACATTCCACAAAGTTGCATATGTCGTACTAGGCTCCAAGCCTTTCTGACTTTGCCTATGACAACTTCAAATCATCGGTTAAGATAGATTCGACATTATCCCTTTCCATATCTAATATGGAATTTATTCAACCTTATTCTTTGGAACCGGTTAAGTATGTGTCTTGATTAAGGGCACAATCCCAAATTAGGTAAGGGATTCTTTGCATGGCATACATCACAACTTTATCGTTTAAAGTGTCACTTACATTTTGGAACCGCAATCCGATCGCGCATCACAAAATGATATCCTTTTAGGGAGAATCCGATTCATTTTCAGACGATTTCTGAAACACCCTCAATTTATTAATTGCTTCAATACAATTGAAGATTAATTCCTTAGTTTCATTTATCTCATATTCGTACCAGCTCGAACTTTTTGGGCTTTCGGAGTTGTCGTACTTCAATAAGTATATTCAACTATTTCTAAAATAGTCCAAGAGAGACAAACAATCATTATGGTATAAATTGTTATAAGCCAACAAACATCAATATGTTTAGGCTCTAGTCACTTTTCTAGATTTTAAACCATTTTCATAAAAGGGTATTTTAGTCCCCTTTAGACAAGATATGTGTAACCCACTTGATTCATAATCATATGGTTCAGCATCATCAGAATGACGTTTGATTACATGCTTCCCTTCCATAGAGACTATGTCTAGAACAACCATAAATCAAGGATAACAACCATATAAATGTTTAGTTGAGATTTCATCACTCATATCAACTATACGGTGACAGTAATCTAGCATGTTAGATTCAATGACTGTTCAACCTTATCGGAATAACATTTATTTCTTACAATTGTATTTGTCACTAAAGCCTAACGTATAGCTGAAAACATGTTCTTCATAAGAACCGAAACATAATAACATTTATTTAGTTTCCTTATCAGTTTACTAGATTCAGATTATGGTAAGTGTTACAATGTTTGCTTCACCTTCCAAATTTATATTTAATCTTTTTAATTTAATCACACACGTAGGATATCATATATCTGAGAGTTGACTTGAGTTTAGATAGATTTATCTCAACGTGCTTGCCTGAAATAGAGACTTCAATAAGTCCTCTTATTTAAGCACATGCCCAAACTTTCCATTTCAATCCTTCAAACTTTCCATAGACTATTTAATTTTATGTTTAATTTCGGTCTCATCTATTACGTGCATATTACTATAATATCATATAAAGTATAGCATACACAACATTCCGCACACAATGTAACCGGTATGATCATGGACTTTTCTTAGATGCGGTTTCGAATAGAAACGGACGAAACCGTATGCCACAACTTACGGTGGCCACAACAACCAATGGATCTTTGACATGCGCCATCTCCATGGATCTTAATCACCTTTCTTTTGGTCTTCATCCTTGTCTTCAATTCATTTTACAAAAAAATCTATCTAATAAATTTTACTCCGCCGCACACGGGACGGAACTAACGGGAATGAGATAATGCAAAAATAAAATTAGGTCACGTTCTTCATACTTGGCTAGAGACAAAAGATAAAATCCAACAAAAAAATAAAACATTCAAATCTATCATATTGTTGAAAGTCACGATCATTCTTCCATACAATTAATATCTTATGAAAAATATAAAATTAAAACTACCGATACGCGTCTTTTCATTCAATTATTTTAATCTAATGAAATCATATCTCCTATAAATAATCAACTCTTTTGATTATTTTCATTTATTAAAATTACGAAACTATTTTTGAAAAATAAATATGTAGTCACAACTATTGCCTGAAAAATTCATAATCCGAAAAATATTCAATCGCTAAATCATCACGTTCTTAACGGTCCTTTTTTTTCTCCGAAATACGAAAGATTTATTAAAAAAACCGAAAAAAAGAGATTACAACCCGGCCAAAGCCGTACTACAATGCGGCCAAATGCCGCACTAACAATGCCGATCAAAGCTATCACACCAAAAGTCTCAGTGAGAGACAGATTGATAAAAGGGGTGAAGAAGCCAAGAGAGGCTGCGAGCTTCCACCCCACAAAAAAAAAAAGAAAATTAAAATCTTTTACAAACTGAACAAACTACAAATTAGAACAGACAGACATAAACAACAGACAAACAAACAGAAACTAGCAGTGAACAAAAACCCCGGAAGCCAGGCACCGCCCAACGCCGCCACCGTACGGTACAGAGAAACCCGAAAGAAAAGCTACTCCTCCCGGATGAGCGGACGGCAAACCACTGATGACGCTGGAGAACCACCACTAGAAACTAGAGGTACAACGCCCCACCTCCACTGAAGCAGGACCGAAGGGGCCTGAGAAGAGGGGAAATGGCACCGGGAAACATAGCTCACAATGATTCAGCACCACCCTGGAGATGAAGCAATGCCTGCAAGCCGGAGGCGCCTTCCACCGGTCACCGGAAACAAGAACCCGAGCACTGAACCCTCTCAAATAACACCCGATCTGGAAAGGAAACCGACCCAAACGAAGCTAATACCGGAAGGCAGCCGGATCTGGCCACAACAACTCACCATGGCGAACTCCCAAGGACCAGGGCCGCCACCTTCAAACTGAGAAGAAGATGAGTCAGATCACCCAAGCAGTAGCCGGCAAACGAAAGGTAGCGCCGGAATCCATGAAGTATGTCGGCGAGAGGGAAGGCAAAACACCGCTAAAAAATTCATATGTGCCATACGCATATTTCAAGGCATGACAGACGAATGACAAAAAGTTTTGTCCATTGAACAAAAGTCCGACCTTTACTTTCCATCCGTCCAGGGCAACCCATATCCATTAACAAAGCCAGTGGGACCCAAACCTTTTGGAAACATTGTCTAAATGAATATCATATGCCTCAACTTTTGGGCATTCACGTGAAGCCCAGATATTTCCCCAAAAAATAATCTGAACACATGGCAGAAGCATGTTTCACACTACGGATGATGATTGACGATTCATAATGGTTTCAAAAGCAATCCCCTTTTTTTGGTGTTTCGATCGTATTATTCCGGAGAAAATCTATAAAATAACTACGCGAATTATTCATGCTTATTGTATAAGCTCGAAGACCACTCTGCTACTACTGTTAAGAAATCAATCGAAAGAAAGCGTGAATTTCAAAATTGATTTTCAATCAGGGATCGTCTTCGTTTAAACAATAAACATATATAAGAGAGGGACGGTAATAATACCTTAGTTGGAACTAAAATATCGACGCTTTGATCGGTCGTTAGGATTAGATGTCGCGATCCGCCCAAGTGTGTCGCCTCTACCTGAGTAATCATCACACGAGCACCTCGCCGAAAGCTCGCCAAGGATTGCTTCTTAGAAAAACTCGATTTGCAAGGCCGACATTTTCTCTCTATAATCTCTCTCTAAGAATCTCTCTTATTTTCATGAAACAATTAATTTCTTGGAATTGTATATGTGTAAAAAAATTTAGTCATCCCTCGCTTTTATAAGAGAAATGGCGCCCCTATTCATCTCCACAAGTGATTGGGATTAGCTTCTAGTAGATTGATGAGAAAGAAAAATTTCCTAATAAAATTAGGAAAATCCCCTTAATTGATTTATCTCTTTTATTTAATATCTTATATTAAATATTTTCAATATATTGTCAATATCATATATTGACTATATTTATCTTATTACCATAAATCTATTTTCCAAAATCAAATAATATCCAATATTAATATTATGGTAATCTCATTAATTAAATTGCACAATCCAAGTGTATCTTATACACCTTACAACTTGCGCCCGATACATTCCATAATTGGCATCCGGAATATTCTTTAATTAATATAATGCTATGATTAATTAATTTGCAATATACATGTATATCATATATATACATATTTCGAAATTATGTATTTATATACATATTTAATTAATCAACATAATTATTATCTTGTATTATATTTATTCACAATAAATAAATATCACCATATTAATTTACCACTATAACATTTATAGTACGAGATAAATGTTTTTCCTTGTTTTGTTATCAACTATAACCACATTTTAATCTGACTTGATGTGCATATGTGTGTGACCCGATAGACTTCCGAATACATTGGCCATAGACAAAAGGTGGAATTACGAAAATGCCCTTCACCTCTAACGATCATGGATAGCGTGTAGCAACACGTCCATGACCCCCAATCATCGGAAGAGTCAATATGCAATGACTACTATCTTTCATGTGCTCGGTTAGCGTGTAAATAGAATCATATCGCTGTAATAATATACATATGGTCGTACGTCGAGTGTCAAGCACTGACGACCGTATCTTATAAGCTGTATATCATGCTCTCTCGTAGTAACTCATTTACTTCCACTTTGCAAAGATTCACGAGAGTAAGACATTCCTTATATGAAGGCCCTTTCATATATTCACCCCTACTCATAGGGTACGCGATTCCCAGACGACCAAACATGTATACTCTGCATGCATCAGTATCACACCCGATCACTATCGCATGATAGCCCCATGGTTAAGGAAAACCTTAATAGTGTCAAAGCATGACAATCCACACCGTGATGCGATGTAGACTCCGGTCCTAAGGATAATTACACAACCGTCACATTATGTGACACTTAACAGTGTAAGTGGGTCAGTCTAATGTATGCATTCTCTAATACATATCCACGTACAATCCATGTGTCTATACAATTGATAGACGAGATTTATCCCTTCCCTTAAAGATAGAAGACATCTAATACGTTCTAGTCTATTTGTACTATCAATGCCCTGCTTAATAGTACATCAGTCTAAACACATTTAAGTATCAAACTTATTAAAGTGATTACAGATCTCATCTACCATAATCACCTATCATGTTTCTCTATCACAGTTTAATTCTAAGAACATTAGCATATAACAATTCATAATTGGTTCTATAAAAGAACAAATATAAGACAACAGAAAAATCATTTATTATATATGTGTAATCATAAAGAAATAGTATAAATGACCCGACCCGGTGGGATCCGGTTCAACCCGATTGGGTTTATGACACTATTTCAACAAAGATAAATATAGACAACTCATCAAATAAATATCCAAATAAATCATTAATCATAATACCCCCTCAAGGTGGAGCGTGGAGACCTCGAATGCCCAGCTTGCGCAAAAGAAACTCGAACTATTGTTTGCCAATTCTTTAGTGAAAATGTCTGCCAACTGATGCTTCGCAGGAACATAAGAGGGTATAAGCAAGCCATCCGTAATAGCGTCACGAACGAAATGATAATCCGCCTCAATGTGTTTCGGGCGTTCATGGAAAACAAGATTTTGGGTGATGTACAAAGCCGATTGATTATCATAAAAGAGTTGAATGCCAGGAGGGTGCCTCGCCATAAGATCACTCAGAAGCTACTTCTACAATTTCAATTCACAGGTAAGAAAGGCCATGGACCTATATTCAGCTTCTGCCGAGGAACGAGAAACCGTTGTATGTTTCTTAGATTTTAATGATATAGGGGGAAGTCCAAGAAATACATACCACACACTTCAAGAACGCTGTGTAACGGGGCAGGCTGCCCAATCTGAATCACACCACCATTCAAGAAGAAGAGTTCTATCAGAATGTAACAAGATACCCTGACCGGGATGTGTATTCAGATACCGAACAACCCATAAAGCGGCATCCCAATGCTCAACTCGAGGAGCCTGCATAAACTGAGACAACACATGAAGAGAGTAGGCCAAATCAGGTCGAGTCACCCCCAAATAGATAAGCCGACCTATCAAGCGGTGACATTTCTTCGGATCCCTCAATAATGCACCATCAGCAAGTGCTAGCTTATGGTTCTGCTCAATGAGAAAATCAGACGGTTTGCTTCCAAGTAACTCTACTTCATGAATAATGTTGAGAGCATATTTCCAATGGTTCAAAAATATGCCATCTTTATTCCGCGCCACCTCGATCCCCAAAATATTTGAGAACCCCCAAATCTTTCATCCTGAAGCAGTTTCCCAATTATTCCTTAAAAATACACATTGCCACCTTATCATTCCCTGCGATAATCATATCATCGACATAGACAAGAACATTAAGTTGAATGTCATCGCGATGCAAAGTAAATAAAGAATAATCAAAGTATGATTGCCGAAACCCATAGTTTTTCAATGCCGATGCAAGCTCGGCAAACCAACAACGGGGCCTATTTCAAACCATTCAACGACTTACGTATTCTAGAAACCAGGTTTGAATCCCTTTTCTCAAACCCCGGAGGAATCTTCAAGTAAATCTCTTCCTGCAAATCCCAATGAAGAAAGGTATTATGGACATCTATTTGATGGATATCCCATCATTTCACAGCAGCCACACTAAGGAAAGTACGAACCGTAACCATCTTTTCCATAGGAGAAAATGTCTCGGTGTAATCAATCACCTCTACCTGATGATGCCCTAAAGCCACTAATCGAGCTTTTAACCGTTGCAATGTCCCATGCTCATCATATTTTTCAGTATACACCCACTTACTCCCTAATGCCTTTTTCCCGGGAGGTAGTGGTTGCAATTCTCATGTCCCCTAGTCTTTGAGGGCGCAAACCTCTTCTGCCATGGCCTTACGCCAACCCTCGTGTTTCACAGCTTCCCTAACAGATTTTGGGGGATTCCCAACAGTAATAGCTGCGAGGTACTTAGGATGCTTTTCAGATAACAAATTATAATCAACGTAATGTGTAAGTGGATAAGGAGTACCTGAGGCCACAGACGGATCAGATGAGCGTGGAATAGGACGTTTCTATGTATCGACAGTATGAGTCACAAAATCCTGAAAACACGAATTCAGATTCTTCTGTCGTTTACCTCTGCCCAATAATTTGACATCTTCACCTAGGTTTTGTGGTGGTGGTGAAGGAGTATTCTCAATCGTTTCTGCAATATGTGTCCCCTCCTCCACTGGTGGCTCAGGTAAAGGTGGAGCCGCGGTGGAAGATGAATGGTAGCAAAATCCCACTTCTTCGACGACCATGTCGTCCAAATGTTGAAATGGAGGAGGAGAGAACTCCTGCGACTGCTTGGAAAAAGGAAACACATGTTCGAAGAATTTAACATCTCGGGACACAAATGTTTCCTCGGAATCAAGATCATACGGTGTCCATCCTTTTTCCCAAAAGGGTAACCCAAAAAAACACACTTTCGACAACGGCTATCAAAGTTGTTGGAATGACGAAGATCATGCGCATAACATAGACAACCTAAGACTCGAAGCAATGAGAAATCAGGTGGTTTTCAAAACAGAGTTTCATAAGGAGTTTTATAGTGCAAAGCACTGGATGGTGTTCGATTAATAATGTGAGTAGCTGCCAAGATGCATTGTCCCCAAAACTTGAGAGGCAAATGTCCCTCAAATTGAAGTGCGCACGCAACATTTAAAATGTGTTGATGTTTTCGTTCTACTCGACCATTCTGTTGGGGGGTGCATACACAAGAGGTTCCAAAAAGTATGCCATTTTTTCGGAAGTAAGGAAGCAAGGACCTAAACTCGCGCGGTTCCATTGTCACTACGAACCATTTTTATAGTAACATCGAATTGTCGTGAAACTATGGCCACAAAGTCTTAAATTACAGTTACAACCTCCACCTTATTTAAAAGCAAGTAAACCTCCACCATTTTTTGGGGAATAATCATCCACATGGGTCAAAAAATACGTAGCACCACACGTAGAGGGAGTACTATAAGGTCCCCAAAGACCACAATGAACAAGTTCCAATATACGGCTAGCCCGACTCTAACTAAGAGTAAACTGTTCACGAGACTGCTTAGCCCGAAAACAAACCTCACAACCATCGTTTTAGAAACATAATATTAAGAATATTCTTAAGGACCTTATCTGAAGGGTGACCTAAATGCCGGTGCCACAAATCTGCAGATTTCCCGCTATCAATAGCCAAAGCTCGAACCTCTGGAACACCCACGTACAGAAAAAGACTATCCACACGCTCACCTAGTCCAATCGGCGTCCTTATTATTCGGCCCTGCATAACACATGAATTCTTCGTAAGTTGCAAAATACAATTATGGTCATCCTAAAATTGGGTAATCGAGAGCTGGTTGCAATTCAAGTTGGGAACATATAACACGTTTTCAAATGCAAATTTCCCGAGAAAAACAACAGTTCCATTCATGAGTAGCCGGTGATGAACATCCATCCGGCAACCCGATGGGACATTGACCAATTTCCCGAGGATCAACGAGCAACTCAAAAATCCTGTCACATGGTGAGTTGCTCCCGTGTCTATAATCCAAGCAGAGCTACCTGTCAAGCGATCATGTGATTTTGGAAGGCTTAAAAGGTCCAAGATGCCCTGCCATTGGGCTGGTGTAATATGGGCCAACCCGGAATTGTCCAAATTCCTCTTCTGGGCTGAAGTGGTGGGCTGAGCCAAACCCTCCAAAGCTCCTGCTGCTATTTTGTGCACCGTTGGATGAGACGGAGTTGAACCAACTTCTCGCCCTGGCCATGTCCACCAGTCCGGCGATCAAATCCCGATTTCCTTACTTTGTCCCCTCTCGACTTTGCAACAACATTGATCTTCTCGTACCACAAATGCACGTAGGCAGAGAAATACCAAGCAATATCAAAATGAACATGGCAAAGATGACGATTTCTATAATTGTCACAATCCCCAAACCGTTTATTATCAGGGGTGTATTTAACAATTTCAATTGTTGCTTCCTGGTATTGTCATTTTCATCATGTTTTTGGCCTAAATAACAATAAAAGCACCCCAGCACAACAATATATAGTATAGGAAAAAGTGAAATCCTGCGTAATTGGCCAAGGCCTGCAAAATTTCGATCCGGCATCCCCCTGCTACATGTTTCTAGGTTCGCCGTCAACTTGAAGCCAGAACGCCGTCATCGTCTCGGCGTCGTGCTCATGTCCATCGTTGGCCGGATTCGGAACAGCCCGCAACTTCACCTCCTCGGTCATCGTCTGGTATGAATGATCCGGTGTAGGAAAGAGATCCCGACTCAGCAATTTTGATTGGGGTGCTGTAGAATCCGAATCGAGGATCATCCATCTTCTTCTTCGCCTCCACTGGTGCCATGGCTGCTGCGAGTGTTTTTTTTGGAGAAAAAAAGAGTCACCAAAGCTCCGATACCATGATAAGATCAAACGTTTACTATTCTACTAAAACTAATTTGTATTAGTAAAAACGCTATTATATATTCAAGAGGGTGGGCAATCTGTCCCAATAATTACGATTAATGGTGTATTTTTAAATTTATTTGATGAGTTGTCTGTATTTATCTTAGGTAAGGTAGACTTGGTATTATATAAAAAAAAGTTGAAGTCCTAAATGTACCTATATATATTGTACATTTGTAAATGGTGAATGACAAGTGAAAAATATTTTCCCCACATAATTTAACATGGTATCGGAGCCGGCGGTCACTAGATCGAAACTTGGTTGGAACATTATTTTAAAAAAAATAATGTGCAAGTGTGGGAAGAGATTGTCCACAATTGAGGGGTGTTGGGAGAGATTGCCCACACTCTTGAATGCTTAAAGAAATATAGTAACGCATTTATCGATACCAATTGATTTTAGTAGAATGTTAAGCATTTGATTTTAGCAAAAAAATTATAAAAATAAACTTTTAAATAAACTTTACGAATAGGTGATTAATTTTTTTCCTCTCTCATTCAGTACTTTACTTGTTGAATTATTGTATATTTATTAGCAGTACAAGTTTAATTTAGTATTTTTCCCACTAAAAATTTAATTTATTAATTTTTCTATCCATATATTTAGTTGACTATTCTAAGAATGAATTACCGTGATACTATGATGACTTTAAAATGCCACTAATTATATTTTTTATGGAGAAATAGGGATAATAACAATATTTAGAATAAATTTTAGTAGCAGGACAACCTCCTATTTTTTCTAGAGAGAATGACAATTTTATATTTTCTATTTGCTGAAAGACAAAACCAAAAGGGAAAAAAAAAAAATTTAATAAAATAAAATTCACGCCTGTACCTAGGAACTCTATTTGTTATTTCTCTTTCATCCTTAATTTTCAAAAGCTCATATCTATTGATATAGATATCCAAAAGCGATAAAAATTTCATTGAATTTTTTAATTTTTGATGCTCTTTGTTTTGAGACGTGGTTCGATATAATTATATCGTTTTTCGTTAGATTCACTGTCGAAATTTACATAGTGAATATCCCCAATGAATCTCAAAAATCAGTGAAATTCGAACAATTTTGAATTTCGACAGCAGATTTTCCGAAATCACGTCGCAATATGTTGAAGAGAATGAAAAATTAAAAAAGTTGGTGAAAGAATTTTTAAATTTGGAGTTGTGGATTGAAAGATATGAGTATATATAAAAAAGATGGAAAAAAGAGAAATTGTGTTAGTTTTTTTTTATAAAAAAAATTGGGGCCTAAATTAAAGAAAAATAGTTTTTTGTTTTATGTTAAAGTTTCAAAAATATATCCTTCTCATTAATTGATAAAATTTTCTCTGTCTTTTTCTCTCAATCACCCTAGTTTTTATAATAGAAAAGAATAGCTATTTTGTTTTGACACAGTTTACAAAACTGTTCGAATACTACGGGTTTTCCACTCTTAGTGTTAGTTATTTATTTATTTTTATAAAATGCGGCTAATTTTTTTTTAGAAGAAAGAAAATTTATATCCTAATCATTTATTTTAATATTAGTATTCTTCGAAACGTAAATGTACCGAGGCAAAGGTGTGAAACATTGGATCTTATGGGGAAAATTAGGGTCATGTAAATGGTTGTGTCGATAGTAAGATTAAATTCATCATGTGGAACATAGTATAGAACGAGGTTTCCATTTTATATAGAGAGGGCCATAACCCACAGGTCTAAAGATCGACCTAACTCTGATATCTAAGAGTAGTGACAATCGAAGATGGTGCTCTACGTTAGAGACTTTTCGTTAATTAGAAATACGACAATATATAAGTTTGACCTAAAAATTAGAAATAGATGGAAGTTCGAGGATGAATTTCTTTTTAAGGGGAAAGATTCGTAACATCTCGTTATTATTATTATTATTATTATTATTATTATTATTATACTTCACCGTCATTGCATAGTAATATTTCTGATTAAGATAGGAACATTAGTGTACTAGCTCTTTTTGTTTGCGTCAACGAAGAGAAAGACTAGTCTTCATTTCAGCATATTAATTGATAGTTTTTATATCACATTATCACCTCAATTATATCAATGGGCATTAAATCTTGGGGGAATAAGAGAGAAAAATAGAAATATTTAATCGATTGAGTAGAAAAACAGTCTTTTGAAATTTTTGCATAAAGGATAAAACTATTTATTCATTTATCGAAATTCATTTATTTTAAATTCATGCATTAAATTCACTAGTTTTCAAAATTCATTCATTTAAATTCACCTGGTTTTGGAATACATTATCGAAATTCACCGATTTCGGGATTCATTAGGGGAGATCATTTGATTTTAAGGATTCACTGTTTGTTCTTACCGCTATAAAATTATGCATTGTCATTCTCCTATAAAAATATGTAAATTTATTTACTTAAAAATATTCCAGATAGTGTCATTATCCCTAATTTTCCATTAAATCTTCCATACGTTCTTTGGGACATTAGGTAATTTTAATTGATCGAAAGAGACTGAATGCCACATGTAAGTATATATTAGAATTGGTTTTTTTTTATTTTTATTTTAGCTAGATGTGTAGTAATACATGTGTACGTACTAATGTTTGAATTACTCTGTTGCATATATACATATTTTTACTCCATTTTTTACTTAACCAAGAAGATAGGAATACTATTACATTGAATCCGGATATTACTGATTCTTTGTATTTGCCAACTAAAATTTCGCTGGATATAGGAGAACTTAATGTTCTTGAGTCATCCCTCTCCTATATAAAGGATGATCAATCATTTTCCTTCAATATAACTCACTCTTTTCTAATATATATATATATATATATATATATATATATATATATATATATATATATATATATATATATAATTCTGATCAAATCAAAAGGGCGAACCCTTTTTCTGTCCGGCAGCCGTTTCCGTCCAACATTATTCAGTTGTTTCATATGTTTGCCATACATTTCTCTTTAAATCCATATGTCTCGGCCGGGAGCTAGCCTTGTTGCTTCGCTCCGTCGCCGACATTCTGCCACCTTGAAGCCGGAAAGGAAGATACATGTCTATAGGGACATAGCCATGCATATATGGGAGTTCTTTACGAGTAAAGAGAACGTGATAAAAAAAAGGATAAACCGGTTAGGATTCGACATGAAATTTGATAATATCTGTGTGGATGACGGTGAGTTGTATTTTTATAAATGTGTCTTTCTCAATTTATTTTCAATAAGATATATATATATATATATATATATATATATATATATATATATATATATATATATATATATATATATATATATATATATATAATTGTTATTTTTAGGAGCTCTTATTTTTGTTAATGTGAAATGTGTTATTATTAATTTTATTACATAGTTTCATCAATGAAAACGTGTCATTTTGTCATAATGCAAATGTGAGTTCATATTTTGTATACAAGTAAAAGTTTGTCTTATCGATTAATTTTCAATATAATACTTATGTTTATATAGAATTGTCGTTTTATCAATTGGGCATAAGCTCATATTTTTTCAAAGCAATGAAATTTTTCTAGTTTTCTAAAAAAATGTGATGTAATCGTAAAAATAAAACTAATTGTAATGACTAATCGTTCGTGCCAGTGCACATTTTTCTTGTAAATTGAGAATTAATACATGGACTTGACTTGCTTGCTTGATAGTGGCACGAAAGTGTCGAAGCTTTGTTGGCTAGGGGGGTTAGAGTTATTGGTCTCAAGAGAACGACTAGTCACCGGTCTCGGGGCCTTGACTCGAAGTCTTTCCGACAGTAGCTTGACTGCTATCTCGTAGGAGTGGGAGGTACCTTTTCCCCCAAAGATTCATGCCACGGCCGGGAAAGCAAGGGCTTGTGTTATGGTTCGGAGGGCAGTGGAGTTGGATGGAGCTTTTTGGGAGGTTCACTGGGTGAAGGTCTGAATCCCTTCCCTGACAATCGGCCGGAGTCGTCAGGAAAGAGTTTGCGTGTTGAACTGCGGTGGAAAATCGTGTTCACGTGCTGGAGTTAGGTGGGTATTTACTCACCGACTAGGCCAAGTTGGTATCAAGTGACTTGGTAATAATCACCACATAAATTCAAGGAATGATAATGTAATAATGACACGAATTACATCTAAATAATGATCAACCAGTGCATCGTTTGTTTCATTGAATATATATTGTACTTATTTGTTATTTTCATAAAGCCAGCTTTCTTGAAATTATATGTTTCAAACTATAACACTATCGCACTTGGCTCATACTAGCGTTTTGCTGATGACTTTGTTACTTTTGTTGCTTTTATTTTTTACTTTCCTTTTTTGATTTATATAATTGCAGGTGGTTGACATGCCCAAGATAAGAGATGGTAAAATAGGAGCAATGATATGTATCACTACATTGTGGACATGCTTTAGAGAATTTGCCGACATGGGTCGGATTGTGGTTTTTAATTAGTTTGGGAGTCATTTCACTAAAAAACATTCTTCTGGCTACACTTTTGCTATAAACACAAAAAATGTGGCTAATAAAGACTTGATTAGACTTTTTGCCATTTCGTGTGGCTCATACAAGAACACTTTTTTTGTTGTGTGAAACACAATAGTGTTGCAAAAAACTGTTTTTCTTGTAGTGATTCTATTTGTTGCATTTCTTGATGTAACCAGTTAGTGAATTGTTGTAAGTGTTTTGATAGATCTATAATAGTATTTGGGATTTGTGGTCTTTTATTGATGTCGATGCGAAAGCCAAAGAAGCCTCTTTCCTAGAATGACCCAGAGTGAGCGCTCCAGTAGGGAGTGTGTTTTCAATATCTAGGATTTCTAAATTTGTGTTTTCGCAAGTGACAAGGACGAGTAAGACTGAAAATGACATTCAATGTTGGAGCGCCACAAAAATATAATATGTTTTGTAGTAAAATTAAGAACCAAAATTTTAATTCACTTGGGACTTGAGAGTCCAATCCGGCAAGCTAGGCAAGACAAATTTTATGGTGATCCGGCCACAAATATGTTTTGGTGGTCCGGAACCAATTATATTGGAGTATTTTTCATGGTCCAACATGATTAGAAAAAGTCCACCCATTTTAGAATTTATGATTGGTGGATTATGACATGGTGATGTTGGATCACCATAAAATCACTGGCTAGCTAATTAATAGGGTTATTCAGGATTTGTTTTTCATACACGACCATTCTGGTGATATAATGATGACTTGTGCTAAATACTGTGAGCTAGCACGTACTCATAGACAGGAGGTATATTGTAGTCCTAAAGTCTTAACCCCACCCGAGACAAAAATATTCTGAGAAAAATATACGCTGGTTGATTCGATCCATAAAATACTCTTAATCTGAAGTTGCGCGATTTAACTCGATATAGTATTAAATTTCAGCCATAAACTTAAATCACGACCGCTTTGCACGTACTTGATCCTTCTCAAGCTTCATGTTTCATAACAGATTGATACAACATATATTTTGAAGTTTGTCGTGGGTTTTACGGCAATTAGTCAACTGTATAAATGAGAGATGAAATTATAGAACAACATGTCAGGAGGTCAGAAATGATTTTCCGGCATTTCCAGCAACTGTTTGACTTAGCCATTTCAAATTTCCTTGTTCATTGACGGAGGGTGTTGTTTGTTTGTTTTTTTTTTTTTTTTAAGAAAACAAAACTTTCATTAAATCATATACTGTCCATTATTGACTTCCATAATTCAACATTTGATTGATAGATAGAAACTTGACAAGTCCTAAGATTATACAGACACGACCGGCCTTCAACTTCGGTGTGCTAATTTTCTTTTGTATATATTGAACGACATAGTGAATATTATATTGTTTGGAAAAAAAATTAATAGGCTGTATATTTGCCGTCTTGAAAAATACAACACTTGGGAACAAAGTAATCTGAAAGCTTGTGCATACACTTATTATCAATGATTTTTGCACCATACGGCAGGAGGGTGTATAAAAAAAAGCACACTGTAGTTCTGAAAACACCCCAAGATACAGGTAATCTGCTGAAAAAAGAAAAAAACACAGTGTATGCAATGACCAAAATTATGTTGTTGGTCATCTTACTTCATTTCATCATGGCTTTGAATGCTCAAGAAGAATATGAATGTACAGCTGAAATGGGTAACGCTTTATATGGTATGTTTACTCTGATCATTTAGTTTAGTCTGATTAATAAGCTTTTCTGGTTTCAAGATTAATTCTGTTTCAAGCCTGTGTGCTGTAGATCAAACATATACAGGTCCGCAGAGACACGTAAATCGTGTAATAGTTTCTCGATGTTTGTGGGAAGACTATGGAGGAGTACTTAATCAACTACTCACAATAACCTGTATAGACACTCTTGATAATTGTACTTATCCTAATGCATATGTGGATGTGGCAATGGTTAATTATGACGAGGAAAAAGATTGTGGGGACCCTATAGAGCTTTCTCCTTTTGCCTTTAATAAGATTGCTCGTGAATCTGTTGAGCAACTCAATGTTAAAATCACGTAAGAAATTCCTTATTATTTACGCGTAACTTTTTGTATATAATCGATAATTTATTAGTTATTAACCTCGTTTTATTATCTCTATCGAGTTTGGTTTGGTGTGTGTATTTGAAGAATTTGTAGAAACGAAATCGAAGAGGAAAACGCGAATCTTGGATTTGCAGAAAAACACGGGTAGATGGAGAGGGAAATTATCCCTCTCTCTCTCTTTCTCATTACGGAAAAGAACAAAAGAATTTAGGAGGAGTGATTTAAAAGGGCAAATTAAAGGGGAAAAATATGAATCAGGACAGTGGAAACACAAATTGGGTGATAAGGATAATTCCACTATTAGTTACTCCATATCCACTATTCAGTACACTGGAATTGACTTCAAATCCACAATTCCATTGTTCCATTGTGATGGGTATAAATAAATTCCACCACCTCAACAGTAGGGGACAACCCACCGCGGCCATCCTCCGGCATGACAAGAGAGATCGCAAAATGGGCGGCCAGTGTCTCACCTCGCGCGATCAAGGCATTTGCGGTCCCAGGCAAAAGGCAAGCAGATCTGTGAATCTCATCCAGGCAAGTCAAGAATGGTCGCCAGGGGCGAGGCCAAAGAGGGCTTGCTCTCTTGCGACCTCGGAGAGATGGCGCCGATTGATCCAGATCTTTTCCCACTTGTAACTTAGATATTTCATCTTGCTTAGTATCTAAGTAAGATCTAGCTATTAGTAAAATATCTAATAGATTACTTGTTCCACTAAGTTATCCATCTCTATAAAAGGGGTGGTCATTGTAAACTAAAGAGGATGAGATATATGAAATACACACTATATTTGCAAGCCAAAGCTCTCTCCATTCTAACTCTCTCCACACCACCACCCGCCGGAATATCCCCACACCTTAAATACAGCCAGATATCCACCATCCAAACACCGCAAGGACACCCGTGAGGATTTAGACATCTTCAGTTGGCTCCGTTACCGGGAAACCGATTGTGTAAAAAATCACCTAGAGCTCTCATTCAGGAGGAGATAATCTTACAAAGAAAAGTCCTCAAAGCGCTTTATTTTTCTTCCTTTACCAAAGAAATCGCTCAAAAAGCCACCACGCAGAGATGGTGGAAGTAAAGCGCATCTAACACCCCAAACCCCGCAAAGGTACTATGCTACATCAAGCTCGTGGGGAAGGCGCGGGAGAAACGCTAGACAATCTCCTGCAGGAAGAGAAGGATCCCGAGAGAGGGTCTTAGCACTAGCGATGCTCGAAATGTCATTAATCAAAAAACCAAGTCGAAAGAGGCTATTGTTGCCTGGATGGAACTCGCAGAGAGAGGTCACAAAGCAAAGCCAAAGATCGATCCCGAGAAATACAACCGGGCTTTCGGGAGGACCCAGAGGTCGCGAAATGAGGAATACGCCAGTCACGCTGAAACCATGTATCTTACCAATTCCGCTGGTGGCTAGGGCCAGCCCCATGACGATTCGACCCGAGAATCCTCCCGAAACGAAATCCTCTTGCGATCGCGAGACGGGCCGCAGAGCCAAATTCAACAAATCAACGTAGAGGAGAGCGTGCACTCTTGGTCGCTATGGACCGAGGAAAGAAATTCCACGAACCTCGGCCCCCAAGATCGCGACCATCAAAAAGAAAGAGGATCGACAAAGGGTCGCGTTTAATAGGTTGGGTGAGAAGGACAAGGCTTTAGCCCCAAGTCGTCTCGGCCTTCCTAGAGAAGAGATGCCCATCCAAACAGATAGACACGCACAAGATGCCCGCACGATTATCGAGGGAAAGAGAGGCCCGCCAAGAGGATCACAAAATCATAGGAATCGAGAGCAGAACGGAGGCGAGGCGACACGCAAGCACACGATCGCGACCCAGAATCGACCCTATTTTGGCAGAGCAGATGGAGGTAATGAGAAAAGAGCTTGCAGAATTAAAAAAGTCGAGGCCCGTCGAGAAAGTCGCCCCAATTTCGGGGATCGACGTACTCGCTAAAGGGATTACTGAAACATTGCCTCAGCGAGAGAAAAGGTTAGTTATCCGATTACAACTATTACAATGGAAACTCATGCCCAAACGACTGGCTCACCGCGTTCCAGGGTCGCATCACCCTTGCTACACAAAATAAATCCGCCTGGTGCATCGCATTGGTTGGCAGCATGCAGGATAGGGCTGCGTCCTGGATACGCGGGCTTCCTCGCGGCTCAGTTGAAAGTTGGGAGGATTTGTCGGAAAAGTTTGTCAGAGAGTTTGAATCGGCAAGCAGGCCAAAGAAAACCATTGAGGACCTATATGAGGTTCGTATGGGAGGGCATGAATCTGGAAAAGAGTATTACGAACGGTTCGTCAGAATATATGATCAAACAAGGAACATTCCAGACGATGCGGTCATAACATGTTTCCTCACGGAATTGCCAAAGGCCGATGAAAATCGAATTCAATCTGCCCCCAAAGCGGGTCTCGAGGAGATGTTAGAAAGGGCGAATGATGGAGTCGAGGCGCCGCGTCTGCGGGAAAGCAAAGCCTAAAGCAGAGCCACGTTCGCGAAGGAGGATCGCGTGGATGACCGTAAAAAGGAAAAGGGACGAGATACTAATCGCGATCGTGAGGTAAAGAAGCCGTACAAATTTAGCGAGGATAATTTTACCCCGCTCAACACCAAAGCATCCCAAATACTGTTTGAAATTCGTGAACATTTCGACAAACCAAAGCCTATGAGGCGATCACGATAGCCGCGATAAATCCAACATCTGCGACTATCACAAGGACCATGGCCACGCCACCGATGAATGCTTCACCCCGAGGCGCGAGATAGAAAGGCTGATCCGTGAGGACCAGCCAATAAATATAAACGCGAGGAACAACACTCCCGAGTCAAGGGCGCCAACCTCGCGTCTATCTAGAGAGAGGTTCAGGTCATCCACGGGAATATTCCCAAAGCAACCATCAGCGAAATCTCGAGATAAATCAAATCAATACCCGCGGCTTCAAAAGCAGATTGTGTTGGGAGAGAATGAGAAAGGAATCATATTCACAAAAGCGGTGACAACGATCGGTGGCCACATGGAGATACCCCTCATTCTAAAGGTGGGGTAAACGACAAGCACGGCGTCAACCGAGTGATGGTCGACACGGGGGCCGGCCGCGACGTCATCTATTTCGATTGTTTAAAACAGATCGGATTCGGGAGGCCAAGTTAAAACCCCTACCTTGGGGTCCTCGAAGGTTTTACCAATGACACAAGACGGGTCAAAGGCACGATCGACCTCGAGATCATTTTGGGCGACTATGAGCCCTGAGAAACGGAGATAATAACCTTCTTGGTAATCGACCGCCTCTTACTACAACATGATTTTAGGAATCCCGGCTATGAAGAAGTTCCAAATGGTGGCGTCCGTTCTCACCAACGGGTCAAATTTCACGTAGGGGAAGAAGTTGGGGGGTCGCGCCACCGACCTGGAGCTTTCCTCGACTATATGACCAAAAAGCAGGGTCGACTCTAAGCGACCACGACTGGATGGTCTTAACACAGCTACGGATCGATTGCTATGATGAAAGAAATCTCGGAGAAGGCCGTGGAGGTAGAAACATTGCAAGTTCGGGACGAGCCCGACTTCCTTTGCCGAAGACGAGTTGATCGAAGTTATAATAAGCGTCAAATATCCCGATCAAAAGATAAAAATAGGATCGAGGACTACCGAGGAAGAAAGGAAGAAGCGATCGAGCTTACGAAAACAAATTTGGACGCATTCGCCTGGGAGGTAAGCGATATGAGAGGTGTAGAATCCGAGGTCGCCTTGCATAACCTAAGTGTCGATCCCAACTTCAGGCCAATACAACAAAGGCGCGTCAATTCTCTACGAAAAGGAGGTCGCAATAAAATTGAGGTCGAGAAACTTTTAGCAAGCAGGCATAATCAAAGAGCTTCAATATCCCACCTGGGGCAAATGTAGTAATGGTGAAAAACACAACGGCAAGTGGCGGATGTGCGTCGACTTCACCGATCTGAACAAAGCTTGCCCAAAGGACCCCTACGCGCTCCCTCGAATCGATAAAATGGTGGATGGGATCGCGGGTTTTGAGACCTTAAGCTTTCTGGACGCCTATTCCGGCTACCACCAGGTCAAAATGGCCGATGAAGATAAGGAGCTAACGGCCTTCCAGGGCGCCGCGGCTATATTACTATGAGATGATGCCGTTTGGCCTAAAGAACGCAGCTCAACCTATCGAGAATGGTAAGCGAGTTTTCAAAGACGCAGAGATAGGCAAGAACATGGAGGCCTACATTGATGACATGGTCGTGAAATCAAGTCGCCAAGATCACTTGGAGGACCTTCGCGAAACCTTTGCAAACGTGAAGAATCACTCGATGAAACTAAACCCTACGAAATGCACTTTTGGGGTCCAGGCAGGGAAATTTATGGGCTTTATGGTAAGTCAAAGGGGGATCGAGGCAAATCCCGAAAAAATCGAGGCCCTGGTCAACATGAGCGAGCCTACCAAGATTAAAGAAATGCACTGGCTCAACGGCGGGATCACGACTTTGGGTAGGTTTGTCTCGAAATCTGCAGAAAGAAGTCCGCCTTTCTTCAAAATTCGAAAAATTTGGTACCTTCTCTTGGACAAATGGAATGCTCCAGGCATTCAAAGACCTCAAAGAATACTTATCAAGACCGCCGTTGTTGACTAGCCCGAGGCTCGGGATACTGCTTTTATATTTGGCGACCTCGAGATAAGGCCGTAGCCGCGCAAAGACTCGTAAAAGAGGAGGAAGGCTCGCGAAGCGATTTTTATGTTTCCAAAGCTCTAAGCCCGTTGAAAGTCGTTATTTTAATATAGAAAAGTTGGCTTATTGTGTTGTTATAGCTGCCCGCAAATTAAGGGCTTACTTTTCATCGCACACCATCGTAGTATTATCAAATGCATCGCTAAGACGGAGTTCTTCACAAGCCGGACTGTCGGTCGATTCTCGATGGGCCATCGAGCTTCTCGAGTTCGATATCCGATATGAGCCCGGAAGGCTGTAAAGGCCCAAGCTCTCCCAGATTTCATAGCGAAACAAGCTTCAACGAAGAGGTGAAAAGCGGCTCGCTCTGCTCGCGCGACCAAGATAGGGTCACGCGCAGAGGACGAGCCTATCAGGCCAAGTCTTTGTTGGCGACTCTACGTTGATGGCTCCGCTAATCACAAAGTGCGGCGCGGGAATAATCTGTTAGAACCGGGAACATCGAAGAAATTGAGCGAGCTCGAGATTTGATTTCACCGCCTCTAACAACCAGGCGAATACGAGGCCGTCATTCTTTGGGTTGAAACTCGCCAAAGCCATGAAAGTCGAAAATATACAAGTATTTTGCGACTCACGGTTGGTGGTAAATCAAATCAATGGGTCATATGGCATTCATTGCGAAATTTTACAAAGGTATATTAACCTCGTCAAAAGACTCAAGGCGACTTCACATATTGTCAATTCAAAAACATCCTCGAGAGGACAATCATAGAGGCGGACTACTTGTCCAAATTAACCGGCGAAGACGCTGCGTCGTGCGATCCCAAAGCATCATGGTCGAACACCTATCGGAACCCGCCATCTCTGGGCGAGATCATGGATTTCCAACCCGGTAACACTTGTTGGAGTCGACATCATGAAGTCTTATATTGAGTTAGGAGAGCTTCCGAGCGACCCTTGCGAAGCTAAGGCCTTAGTAAGAAGGGCCGCAAGATATACGATTATGGGACGACGTGCTTTACCGTCATTCATTCTCGAAACCCTTCTTCGCGATCGTCACGACCTGAGGAGGTAACGGGAATCCTAACAGAGCTACATGAGGAATGTCGCGCGCCATTTCTCCAATCGAACACTAGCGCAGAAGGTACTTTAGCCGGATATTATTGGCCAAAATTAGATGAAGACGCCAAAGCTCATACCCGCGCATGTGATACTTGCCGAGAGGTTCGCAAATATCCCCAGGCTACCCTCGATCGAACAAAGCATAGTGGTAGTTGCTGGCCTTTCGACATGTGGGCAATCGACCTCATCGGACCTTTGAAGAAAGGGTCGCTCTCCAGGTTCTTGATACGTTGTCGTCGCGGTGGATTATTTTACTAAATGGGTCGAGGCTAAGGCCTTGGTAAAAACCAATACCAGGACATAACATACTTTTTGCTCGATCAAATATGGACAAGATTTGGTGTTCCAAGAGTGATGGTTTCCGATCACGGACCTCAATTCGAGACGATTCGATTGGTCATTCGTGAAGAGAACAATGTTAAACATTGGCAATCATCCGTGTGCTACCCGCAGGAAATGGGCAAGCCGAAAATGCCAACAAAGCAGGTCCTAAGTGTGTTAAAGAAGAGCCTGGGTGAGAAGGCGGGCCATCGGCGGATCACCTTCCAGCCGGCTCTATGGGCACTCGGGGCGTCGCGAAAAATCACAATGAGGGAAACTCCTTTTGCTTTAACATATGGAGTGCGAGGCTATGGCACTGTGGAAATGGCCTTACCAAGCCCTAGGGTCGTTTTTACAAAATGAGGTCAATAACACAATGGGCGCGTAAACTCGAGCTCGATCTAGTAGAGGAGCGGCGCATCCAGGCATCTGATCGTGCGGTCAACTATAAACAGACGGCAAAGCGTCATCACGACAAAGCGATTCGCAATCATCACTTCGCGCGCCGTCGGGATTACGTCTACAAAAAAGACAAGCCATGGGCCACGGCGAAAAAGGAAAGCTATCGGAAAAAGGAGAGGCCCACGGATTTTCGCGAGTTATCAAAAAGGGACGTACATGCTAAGTGACAAGGAGGGCCATGAGTATAATAGGCCATGGCATGCAGACAATCTGAAAAAATACTATATGTAACGGGCCAATTCAAATAAAGTCGTTTCTTCCAAATTGTATTTACATCCTTGTCTTTCGTCATCATCATCAAAAAAAAAAAAAAAAAAAAAAAAAATAGCGATGAAAAGTTTTTTCAAACATATCGATCAAGCCTGGACAAACTTCCATCAAGCTGCAGGATGGTTATCTTCCTCCGATCACATGTGTGGAGGTCCAAAACGGCATCATGCTTGCAAAAGGCTCCACGGATAAGTTTTTTCAAACATATCGGTCGAGTGTATGGAAGGGACCTGGCGCCACCGCATAATTTGGATATCGGCCGATGCGAAAGGCATCGGCGACCAGATACCACGGCGACCTTGAACCGCCGAGCACGCATATCTTAGTGCCTCGCGATGGATCAACACTCCGAGTCTATATCCACTCGATGGTCGCGAATGGCGTCGTGGAAGGAGCGCCGCTCTCACTAACAACATCGACATCGGCGAGTGATAAGAGCGCGGGAATTTATAAACTTCTTCCACTCACGGTCGCTGCGAGAGAGGTCGGACGCTTGATCACTCCCAAAGACCAAACCCCGATTCTCGGGAACGGCTCGCACATTGCAATACCAGCACGAATCGCCTATTTTCCTCATCCGCAAGGTCCCAGGCGATCTCATAATGGGAGGAGGGATTTATTGCGGGTATGTTAAAAACTTGGTTAATTCTCTCCGGAGTAAAGATAACGGAACACCCGGAGAGAAATCGCTCCTTGCCCGCCAGAGGCTACATCGAGACAACACGGAGTAAAATTCCCGTATCATGGTAACATTAACCGCTCCCGGAGGCTCGGCAATAAATTCCCACCGGCCGGAAAGCGAAGCGCGCGGCATGGAGCCGTCTTCTATTCGTTGTTCATAAGCCCCTCTCCCCATAATATCACGCCACTCAAAAAAATCCCGAGAAATAATCCTTGGGCGTGGGGAAGCGATGGTGAAAAAGGGAAACATCCGGATGGGACGAGCTTTGAATATCCGAACCTGGTTGCTTTCCCTGGATGAGACATAGAGTTTGGAGGATAAACAGTGAAGAGGATAATGAACGATTGAGGGAAGAAAGCAAAATTCAGTATGAGGCAAGAGGTAAAGTGAGTTCCAAAATAACCCCTTTTTATACCCAAGAGAAGGGGTATAATCAACGGTTGGGATTAATCTGGATCCTAGGGCGATATGCAAACTGACCCGAAGACCAAGGCAAGCGGGGCGCCGGACCATAAAGAGACCGAAATTTATGGCTCGATTACAAGCGACACCTAGTCATTAGGGGTCATAACTCTGCGTTAATGACACAGTCAAAGGCTGCTTTAAGAGGCTCTATCTTCTGACAAAAGCACTGCTCTCAATAAGGCCGCTGAAACTTTGAAAAATTAGCGTCGCGTAGCGACTATGGTTAGAACAAGACGACGACGTTTCATGACAGATCGACGTCGCCAAATTATTAAGCGACCTCGCACGAATCAAGAGGACAGCACAGAGAACAAAATAACCTGTCACAGCCTCGCGAAAGGCCGCCAGATCGAATCAGCGACAGGAAAAGCCAAGTTGTATAAATTGAAAAAATGCAGAAAATAAATTGTCAAGCTATTACAAATCAAGATTCAGTCAAATCACAAAGTAAATAGTCAAAGTTACAAATCAAATTTTCAAAGAGCTCGCAGAAAAGTCCAAGAAATCTAGAGAGCATGCGGAGTAGGCGGGGTGCTGATGAACTCGTCGCCTTGCTCAGAGGGCGGCGGCTTCTTCAACGTCTCAAAATTCACGGGGTTGATGGGAGCGGGATCCCAAAGCAGGCTCGCCACGTTTAAGTATTCGATCACCAATCGAGGTAATGAGCTCGCTTGCATAGGGGATTTCCGGGTGAAAGGCCACTAAATTGGGATGACCTTGATGCGTGTTCACCCACCGCAGCATATCCTCCAGAGTGATGTGCCCCCTGCCTCGATCAGCCCAGATACAGCGAGCTAGGTGACTAAAGCCCTGGTCAAAGCTATTCTCTATAAGGTCGAAGAAGTCATCCGAATTCTTGTAGGCCGCGACGGCCCCAGACTTGGCCTCCTCGACAATGACCTCGGCCCGTTTTCTTCAGACTTCCTCAATAGCTTTCTCAGTGACCTCTTTCGCAAATGTCTCCGCCAAAGCAAGCTTAACCCTCAACGCTGGCGATCTCCTCCTGCGCCAAGATAATCCTTTGTCAAAGATGCAACTTTCTCATTGATCTCAAGCATCCAATTTAGAGTGCTCCTCCATGATCGCTTTCATCTTCTCCACTCGCTTGACCCGATGCTTAGCTTTCTTTCGGCGGTAACCCTCGCTTATCAGTTGCTCCCAGTGCGCCGTCACTTTCTTCACCTCTGCATCGCGCCGCTCATGTGCCTCAAGTACCCTGTTTAAGCGAGCACCGAGGCTGTGGAAAGCAGGGGACAATTAACCAAAAAAAAAAAAAAAAAAAAAAAAAACTTACCGGAGAAGTTTGCAATCCCAAAGCGGCGCTCAAATCTACGATTTGAGCAATCTCATCTTGAGGCGGAGAGTTGTCTTGAGCGCAAAGCGGGCTAATATACCCGGCCAATCTCCACTTGAACATGATCGGGATAGCCGAGAGGATCGCCCAAGAGGAATCACATCAGCAATTGCTTCCCCAACCCGGCGAGCTTTGGATAGGTCAAGATCCTGGGTAAAGCTCGGATCCAACCATAAGGCCTCTTTGCCAGAATAACCTCGAGGCAAAGTTTTTTGTGGCAGCGTCTCAGCGGATGCGCTCCTCTCCACCGGAGTTTCAACCTCTTCAAGATGCGCCGGGCTGGGAGCGGACCGTTTGGGCGGGCGATCATCCTTCGCCTTCTCTGGTTGAGGTCGCCGGCGCCGTGCGACTCTTTGGTAGGGGATGAGTCTTTTTGAGGCACCGGCTGACTGGGCCCGCAACAACGGCGAGAGGAAGTCGCAACAAGGCGGAAGAGGTCGCGACTTCGGGTTATATGTCTCTTCAACAATCGAGGCATCTACGATTCGGGGCACCATCCACTGAGTTTCTTCAAAGCCTCGCTGTCGAGCATCGGCGCTTTATTATCGCCTCCGCATTAAGCTTGTTTCGGTGAGCCCTGCGAGCATTTGGATCCATACCTACAAAAGAGAGCGGTTTAGAACCAGGAAAGCGAAATAAGCATTTACAAATAAATACAAGTGGACAAAGAAAGTTACAAAGCGGCCTAAGTATAGGATCGCCCCCACATTCCAAACACTCAGAGGGGAAACATTTGTTGATATGACAACCCCCAATCCAGTCCGGATCGCAGCTCTCAGGACCCATTCGTACCATGGGCACGGCATTCCCTCTGCCCACCAGGCCCGCCATGCATACAAAGGGCTCGGCCAGATCAAGAAGATCAACCCAGGAAACATTTCTCCGAGATGGCGCCGCCCCGTCCGACTGAATCAACGTCATCAGCCCCTTTACGTAGCGCCGCTCACTCACAGGGGGGTCAAAGAGTATAAGCGTGGATTTGCCTCCACGAACTCCTGCCCTAGGAAAAGGCCAGCCTACCTTCGACTCAACTTTCAGTACCCGCTGCCCCCATTTGTGAAACTTATTGGGAAGCGGGAGCGATAACGAGTCTGCGACCTCAAAGAGACGCCAGGAATAGGCGTCGCACTGAAGGAATAAAATTGCCCAATAAAGTTAACGTCGGCTCGATCTTGAATCCGGCACATAACGATGAAGGCCATCAAGCTGGATAATAGCCCGACGGCAAAATCGAGAGGAAGCGCTTCCATCTCCTTGCAGATCTTCACAAAGAAAGGATCGAAAGGCGGCCTCAGACCCGCACACAAATGATGGAAATGGAGGATAAGGGTGTCCTCGGAGCGACGCGCGCCTACATAATCCTTATGGTCCCCGGGTTTAAATTTATCGGACTCCTTCCCATAATCGAAAAAAGAAAACCGATACACGCCGGTGTCGATTCGAATATGCGATTAATGGTCTGTTGAGATCATTTGCTCTTTGCGATCGGGACCATTTCTTGTCAACGTCCTTCTCATACGCCGCCACGATCGCAAACTCTCGCATAGCCGGGATTATTAGGGCGAGAACTCTTGGTGGGAATCGGCGCGGCGGCCTCCTCACCAAGCTGTCATGGTTTGGCTCGCGATTTTCCTTTTCTTACGCTTTTCGCGAGCATCCGAGATATCCTTCCGGGCGATTCGCATTTTCGTCCTCACTGGACCCCATTAACTCATGAACCGCGGCGTCCTGAACATAAGCTTCGTCATGGTCGGGAGCGCCGCTAGTACTCGGGACCGCCGTTTGTCCTTCGATCGGGAAAGCGATTTCTTCAGCCCCACGAACTGTTGGAGACTTTTGAGCCCGCGCCTTCTCCTTAAGGCTCACTCTACGCGGCGGATTCCGGGCAGAGATGAAGGCCTCCAACTCAAAAGGGTCGACATCCATATGAGCGGCCTCATCAGCGGTAACCTCGCCAATATCTGCGCGACTACTTTCCACTTCAACCTCGTCCAACAGATCGCCAACTGAGGCAGCAGATAGTATGGGGTCATCCTCAGCGTAATCGTAAATCTCCCTTTCCGTAGAGTCGTCGCCAGAATAGTCATTCCCCGACATCCTGCAAAAACAAGGGAGGAAAAAGGTGGAGCTTTCAGACCTGGTATAATAATAAATTAGCCCAGGAAGGTGATCGCACCCACTTCAATACCGCCTCCTCCGTTTTTACAAGAGATCGCAAATAAAATCACAGAGGATAGCAGGGGAGCGGGTGAAACCCCAATTTTCCCAGGAAAGCTATAAATCTCTCCCCAGGAAAAATCCCCGTTTTTAATCAAAAACAAGGCGATGTTGCATCTCCGTAGCAAAAAGAATGACGAAATTAATATATATGGAAAAACAAAGCGGGGATGGATGAGTAAACGAGTTAATGTAAAGGATTTCTTTACGATTTCTTTGAGAAAGATTGGAAAACCGCTTGAAAGCGGGAAATACTCAAAGAGGTGGCGGAATCTTCAAAAGAACGCCGTAAAATCCTAGAACCACCGCTTGAGAACGCCGTTGAACCTTCAAAGCTCGCCAAAAACTTGAGAATTCTAAAACAACAAACAACGGAGAAAATAAGAAACACTAAAAGTGTGAAGGGTGAGAAGCGAAAGCTTTATATAGGCAAGGGGCCACGATAAATGCGGTTGGGAACGCTTCATCCAACGGTTCAGATTAGAGCGGCGGTTGTCGGTTTTGAAATCTGGCGCCCCATCAAGTACCACATTACAACTACCTGGCGATTCTTTGAAAGCGGCCGCATCGTTCCGCAGAGGAAAACCTAGAAAGCGGCGTCACCACGATTGGCGGCGACAAGGTCGCAAAAAATAGACCGAGTTGCTTTGAGGTCGCATGTTTTGAAAGCACGGCTCTTAGCGAACAAGTCGCATCAGACGACAAGGTCGCAAAAAATAGACCCAGAGTTGCTTTGAGGTCGCTTGCTTTGGAAGCACGGCCCTAAGTGTACAAGTCGCATCCGACGATGAGGTCATAAAAGGTGTTGATAATTACTCCATCCTTCATATCCTCAGGGAATATCATTGAAGCACGGAGTAGGGGGCCATTGATGGGTATAAATAAATTCCACCACCTCAACAGTAGGGGACAACCCACCGCGGCCATCCTCCGGCATGACAAGAGAGATCGCAAAATGGGCGGCCCGGTGTCTCACCTCGCGCGATCAAGGCATTTGCGGTCCAGGCAAAGGCAACAGATCCTGTGAATCTCATCCAGCAAGTCAAGAAGGTCGCTGTGGGGCGAGGCCAAAGAGGGCTTGCTCCTTGCGACCTCAGAGAGATGGCCGCCGATTGATCCAGATCTTTTCCCCACTTGTAACTTAGATATTTCATCTTGCTTAGTATCTAAGTAAGATCTAGCTATTAGTAAAATATCTAATAGATTACTTGTTCCCTAAGTTATCCATCTCTATAAAAGGGGTGGTCATTGTAAACTAAAGAGGATGAGATATATGAAATACACACTATATTTGCAAGCCAAAGCTCTCTCCATTCTAACTCTCTCCACACCACCACCCGCCGGAATATCCCCACACCTTAAATACAGCCAGATATCCACCATCCAAACACCGCAAGGACACCCGTGAGGATTTAGACATCTTCACATTGTTTAGTTGTTTTTGACGAAAATGGCCTCGAAATGACATTAAAAAAAGTATCAAATTGGATGTCTAAATGAAGGGAACAAAAAATAATAAAAATATGGTGAACGAATTAAGATCTTATTACGTTCAGATCAAAAGATACATATTCATTTTTATAATTAAATATGAGGGAATTTAAGTCATAGTGGAATTAACATTTGTCCTTTTTACCCAATAAAAAATTCCACTTTCCTATTTACATATTTCTACTTTTAAATTGACATTTTTAATAATAAACCCAAAAAATTTATTGCATTATTTTTCTGGCACAATTTACAGAAAAAATGTCCTTTTATACTTTCTACAAAAGTCGAAAATAAAAATAGTAAATTATATCCGTCACCTTTCCCCTCAAGTTGGGAGGTAAGTTGCTTACCAATTGAAATGTTACTGACAAAGAATTGAAAGTAGGGCGTCTAGGGATTTAGTAAAAATGTCGGCAACTGCAGTACGTTGTAGATATAGGTGGTAGGTGAAGGCAGTAAGCCTCCACAGATTGTCAGTGCTACTTTGTAGTAGGAAATTGGTGAGATATCCTACTCTGTTTGTGGAAAATGTGGAACAAAATTCTTAGCAAACTTAGGCTCAGGACTAAAATAAAGAACTGGTAAAGAAACCATTTCTGACAATTGTTTGGGTCATGTTCTAAAGGAATCATGAAAAGGAAAATAGGATTCGTGTAAGATCACATCCTTAAAAACAAACACTTCTCTAGTAGTTAAGTCTAAGATAATATATCCTTTGGTAGTTTTGGAGTTTCCAATGTACACACTCTACCTACTTCTAGGTTCAAACTTAGATCTGTGTTCTTGTAGGGTACATGCATATACCAAGCATCCAAAAACATTGAATTGTGTGTAATCACTTTCCTTCTGACATAATTTGAGGAAAGGTGTGTCACCCTTTAAAATTGGTGAAAGAGTCTTCTTGATGAGGTCTGTAGCATGTAAAAGACAATAACCCCAAAAAGACATAGAAAGGTTAGCCTGTAATTTTAGTGCTCTGGCTACATTAAGAAGATGTTGATGTTTTCTCTCAACCACCCCATTCTATTGGGGTATTACTACACAACTAGTTTGATGTATGATCCTATTCTTGGCATAAAACTCATTTAGGTCAATTCTATCTCGTTATCAGCCATAATTATTTGAATACTTTGCTGAAATTGTACAGTTACATAATCACAAAAACATTGAATTAAAACTTGCACATCAACTTTTGATTTTAAAAGGTAAGTCCAGGTGAACCTGGAAAAATCATCAATTATAGTGAGAAAATACGTATGACCATATAGGGGATGTCGTATATGGTCCCCAAATGTCTCTGTGGACTAATTCAGACGAGCAACTAGACCTAGACTCTCTTAAAGGAAAATAAAGTTTCTTCTGCTTAGCCAAGGGACAAATGTGATAGACATCTTTATTACTATTATAACAAACGAGATCCACAACAAGCAAAGATAATGCAGAATAACATAAGCAATAACGTAAACTAAGCAATCAAGCAAGATATACGGAAACAAGAAGAACACAGAGATTTAACGTTGTTTCCGGCGTTGTGCCGACCACTCCATAGACAGAAAAAAGATATTTTAATATGCATTGTCTAGAAAGATATACACACTTGCATTTATTACAACAACTGGTATTTATAGCCTCGAATCCATAATCCCTAACCGTGAAAGTTACATTGTCGGAATTCCCATAAATGCCCTAGATGTGGGCCAACACTATTGACCCCACTCAGCTTCAGTAATCTATACTCAGATGCATAGCTCAATAGTATTCACGGACTCAACTGACTTGCTCTGCTGGCAGAAGGATCCCGGTTGCACTACATCTTCAGCTGACTTCTATAAAATTGAATACTCTGGCCAGCTGCCCATCACTCAGCTAACCACTAGATAACTTCACCAGATTCCAAACGTAGAGATCAAGTCACACTTGACAACAAATCTCCACCTTGACTTGAACTCTTGTTCAGTCGATGAAATAATCAGATGTACTTGCACCAGATGCATTCGTCAATGCCCTGATGTACTGTACCAGAATTCCCTGCTGAAGAACTCAGTTTACCAGCCCTCGGTTGAGTCTTCCAAGATTCAAATAATAAGCTCCCGATGTTAAGCAACTCAAGACACAATAGAAAATTGCTCCCTTGAACAGATTTAGTGGCATATCAGCAAGATTGTCATGAGTGCTGATCTCATCTCGTGAATTATATTCTCATTTCTCAGAAAATGATACCTTATGTGTATATGCTTGGTTCTCTCATGATTAACCTGATCCTTAGCCAAATATATTGAACTCAAACTATCACAATATATCTCAGCTTGATCCTGATGTAGTCCTGAATAACTGCCTAGCCCCTTTTACTAGGAGCCCTCCTTTGCTGCTTCAGTAATAGCCATGTATTCTGCCTTAGTAGTTGATAAAGCCACTGTTGCCCGAAGAGTTGCTTTCCAGCTGACAACTGAATTCCTCAATGTGAAAACAAAAGAAGTCATCGAATTTCTGCTGTCCATATCACCTGCATAATCAGCATCACAGTACCCTATAACCAAACAATGAGTATCACCCTCATAAATGTGTCCAACATGTTGTACACCTATGGTACCTGAACATCTTTTTCACAAATTTCTAGTGGTCTTTTCTAGGTTGAAGCATTAACCTGCTGACAACACTGACTGCCTGATTCAGATCAGGCATATTACAGACCATAGAATACATCAGACTGCCAACTCCACTAGCATAGCGAACTGATGTGATCCGTAAACAAATAAGATGCGAAAATTCCCGAGGACCGATTAAAAGTATCAATAAAAGAATGAGCAGTGCGACCCTTAGTTAACCTATAACTAAGAACATTAGTATGACCTCAACCCTTAGATAACCTGTACCTAAGAACCTTGGTATACGAACACCAGAAGGTATGCTCATAACCTTAATAAGTTCATTATTTCGAATATTATATAAAATAATACTCATAAAAAGCTTAAAAGCTTAATATAATTTCACTCAATAATACCCGAACTAATTTTTACAACGACTCTATTTGCCCCTATATAAGCTTCCGACTCCAAGACCAATTGCTAATTTAGCAAGGTGGGACAAAATAACAATAAATAAAAATAATAACAAAAATAAAAGACTATCTAACCAGTGTGGTGTACTAAAAGACATAAACAAAAGAAATTATATATAAAAATAAATAGAAGACTCCAAATTAATTTAACATGTTTCTTTGTCAATGGCACATCATTCCCTCCCGGCTCCAAAAAGGATTCAACCTCGAATCCAAAGGATGTCGTAAAAAGAATTAACAAGGACAAAATAGGCCAAACCAACAATGAAAACCAATTATATGCCCGAAACAAATACAAGACGGACAGATCGCTTCAAATCATATGATCCTTGTTGGTTTACTGCACTGTTATTTTCGTTGATCTTTCAGGTACTTATTGTACTTCACTGATCCTTGATTTGGATGAGATCAGTGTACACCATATTTGACAATGTATTTCATCATATGAATTATAACTTAGACTTGTCCAAGGTCATCATAGACTTCCTTGGTTATATGTCAGACCAAATGTCATCATGATTCTCTGCTGGTACTTGGCTGGCTTCACTCTGCCGGATATCTGTTTTACTTTGCATCCTACCAACTAGTACAATCCTTGTCTGATTCAACTTATACAACATGTCAGACTCTAAGTAAAGGCTTATATAGAGAATTCTAACTAATTTTAGGCTTGCTATAACAGCTAGTATGGACATCATCAAAACATAATAAAATGTTCCTAACAATTTCCGCCTTTTTGATGATGCCAAAACCCTCATAAACCTGAACATAAGTACACACAATTTTCATAATAATCAAAATAGATTCAGAGTGTTACAACTACATTTTACTTAATTCTGCTTTGTACCTCTTGAAATTTATGGTCTGAATCTCCTCCATGTCTTTCCAATCAATTTCTGGAAACTTCCACTTCTAGTAGGCCACAGCAGTGTACTCAAAGACTACAAGAAACACACCTTGGTTGATGTGTCTATAAAAATCAGGAATAGTTTCATTTGCCCTGGGTTCTCCAAAGTATTTCTCAATTCTATCCCTGGCTTCAAAAATGTATGAGTCAGCAAATTTTAGATTCTTGAATAGAACCCATGGCTGTGATCGATCCATTTTCCCCATAGGACTGAAAAACATCACCATGTTGTTGAAGTCATCATGTTGTTCACTGGGTAGGTCTTCTGGTCCTTTTGCAGTGAGGGGTATAGCTTCACTTGGTCTGCTGGTTGAGCCAGATTCAGAGTTTCACTTCAGAGATGCATGCTCTCTTTTAACATCATTGAAAACTTTAGCCATATCAGCTTTCATCTTCTCATTCTGATAGCCTAGCCAGTCTGCCCATGCATCATCTTGCCTTTGATTTGGATACAGGGTGTCTTGGACTTTGAAGAACTCTCTCACATTTTCTAATACCTCTGCATCATATTCTTGCATGTTTCTGTGGGTTAGGAAACTTCTTTTCTCACCAGCATGTCTGGTGCTGCTATTGCTTCTGATTTTACTGGATTGGTGATGACTTGCTAATCCTTTTTGCTGATTTGATCCAGATCTTTGTTGTCTACCTGATCTATCTCTGTCATCATCTCTTTTTTGGATGGGGAGAGGGAAACCTATGCAGGGTTCATTTGATATCTTTTCCCTCTCCTCGCTTGCCTTTCTTAGTTGTTCCTCAGCTTCATTTCAAATTCTCAGTTCTCTGTCCCTTGCTCTTAGCTGTTCATCAGTAAAATTTGGGGGTCTAGCTGTGGATCCTTCAGGCTTATCATTTATTTCCCCCTTTTGGCAGCATCATCCCAATGTTATAGTAAGATGAGGTTTGTAGCTTCAGCTGTACCAATCAGAGCATCCAGTTTGGATTCAATTGATGTGAATCTTTCATCATGGTCAGTTAGCTTGGTGGAAACACTTTGAAATCTGGTGCCAAAAGTAAGAGCCATGGACTCATTTTCTTAAGAAATATGTTTTCTAAGTCCTGCAAGATTGCTGGTGATATTGAGGTCTAACTGTTTCATCAAGTCACCTTGTATTTGTACAACAATATTTTGTGCATCAATGTACTCAGCAACTGCCTGAAATATTTTCTCTATAGAGTGGCTTTCATTTCTAAATGCCATAGTCATAGATCTGAGATACATTGCTTGTTGTTCCAGTTCCTCGGCCAATAGATCTGCTGCGTTTTCAATTGCCTAATTTGATATGCCTATGGTCAGTTAAGTAAATTTATGATGGATATCAGCGGATTTTGGATCTGTTTGCTATCCTCTGTCTTGATGTTGCATAGTTGAAGGAACCTCAATTGATTCTTGTTGCTGTGATGTTGGTTGAGTAACATCTACACCTGCTTCTACTTCTTCAAGTACTTGAGTAGATGTGAATTCTGGTGCAACACTGTCTCCTATTCCTCTTGCTTTGAGCCAAGAGTTGTCTTGACTGGTGTTGCAGCAGCTGAGCCAGTGTCCAATACTGTTGTAGGTTTGTAAACTGTAGGCCAATAGAATCCACACTACTGTATCTTTGTTGTTGTCTTATCAGGCCCATAGTGGCCTCCCACTTCTTTCAAATGGCATTGACTCAGAATAATTTGAATCTCATCCTCATTGACGCATCTCCTAAGATGTTGTCAAGGCATATATTATATAGGTAGGGAGCATCCAGTATTAATGCTTTAGCTCTGGAAAGAACTTATTCCTATCATTGGTCATGAATTCTGGTGGTAGGTATCTTCCTGCTAGATAATTCACAATGTTTGCAAACCAATGGTATACCTTTCCCACTCTTGATGGTTCATGTCGGGGCTGAGATTCAAGCTGAGGCGAGGACCGAGATGGCGAAATGTTGTTAAATCTGGAAAGCTCTCCCGAGATCTCGGTTGGTTGTTCCTCATCCGGCAATGTCGATCTCGACATGTGATAAGCCACCGATTCATTGATGCTTTTTAACCTTGATTTCCACCTCAAATTCTTGTACGATTAGAATCCATCTCAACAATCTCGACTTGGATTCTTGTTTGGTAAGTAGATACTTCAAAGTTTGTATGGTCAGTGAATACTGTACTTTAGATCCTATTAAGTAAGGTCTAAACTTGTAAAATGCAAAGATAATGACTAAGAGTTCCTTCTTTGTGGTCGCGTAGTTCCTTTGGGCACTAATAAAGTGCGGTTGGCATATTAAATTAGCTTGAAGATTTTATCCTCCTTTTGTCCAAAAGGTGCTCCAAATGCCGTATCACTAGAATCACACAGTAGCTCTAAATGTTGATTCCAATCTGGTGCTACCAGAATTGGGACAGTTATCAACAACTCCTTTAATGTGTTCAATTCTTGCTTGAATTCATCTCCAAACACAAAAGGCACATCCTTTGCAAGCAATTTTGTCAAACGTCTAGAAATCTTAGAATAGATCTTAATAAACCTCCGGTAAAATCCTACGTAGCCAAGAAAGGCTCGCAACGTCTTCAAGTTCTTTGGAGGTGGTAACTTCTCTATGACCTTTATTTTCGTTTTGTCCACTACCATTCCTTTCTTCTAAATTTTATGTCCCAATACAATTCCTTCTGAGACCATGACATCTCCCAGTTAAGCACAAGGTTGGTCTTTTCACACTTCTTGAGCACCCTACTCAGATTGTCCAAGCATTCGTCATAGCTATCTCTATATACAAATAAGTCTTCCTTTCTTGGGCACCATATGAAGCGGGCTTGCTCACTCCCAATCAACAATTGGGAAAATGATTCCCATCTCCAACATTTTTATAATCTCTTCTTTCACAACATCCTTCAATTGAGGCGTCAACCTCCTCTGAGGTTGAGCCATGGATTTGTTTGCATGGTTTAAAGATATCTTGTGAATGCAGACCGAGGGGCTTATTCCTTGAATGTCTGCAATAGTCAACTTGAATGCTCTTTTATGCTATCTCAGTACTCTTAAAAGCTTCTCCACCTCCAAAATTGATATGATGATGGAACTATGATGGGAAGGGTAACATCTTGTATGTGTACGTATTTTAGGTGAGATGGGAAAGGTTTCAACATTAAATTTCTGGGCGGATCCTCCAACGAAGACTTCAATAGGTTCCCAGTTACTTGTATGTCAAAGAACTTATGCCACAAAGGTCTAGGAATGGGTCTACCTATATCCACAGAAGATACATGTTGTATTTCTAGTACTTGACCTTCGCTACATCAAGGCTAGGTTTCCTCATCACTTTCCTCTATTCTTCCTTCAAGAAGTGGGTTTCGGCTACATCGGGGTTTAGTGCCACTTCTTTGATGTAGCTTCAACACTAGCTTCGTCGATGGAATCTAAAATATATCATACTTCTCCTTCGTCTTGGCGTATCGTTGTCTTTAGCACATTGAACACTACCTTATCATCATTGACTCTTAGGACTAGCTCTCCTTTTTGGACATCTATCAAGGTCGACTAGTAGCGAGGAAAGATTTCCTAAGATCACTAGAACATCACTATGGGTGTCCATGTTCAACACCACAAAGTCTCTGAGGAACACGAACTTATACACTTTCACTAATCCTCAACAACTGCACAAGGTTATTTCATGGATCTATTTGCCAACTGAAGGGTTAAAGATGTATCATTTAGATCTTTCATGCCTAGCTTATAGAAAATGAGCAGTGGCATCGAGTTGACAACGGCTCCAAGGTCACACAAAGATTTATTCAAACATAATCCTCCAATGGTAAATTGTATAAGGAAGCTTCTAGGATCCTTACATTTTTGAGGCGGTTGCATTGCAAAGCGCCGAGCATTCCTCATTCAAACAAGTAGTCTCGAGATCCAATAACTTCCATTTAGTAGAAACCACTTCCTTTATAAACTTAGCATACTCTGGCATTCCTTTCAGAGCTTTTACTAAAGGGATGTTCACTTGCAATTTCTTAAACATCTTAATAAACTTCTTGTAGCGAGCATCATCATGATTCCGATTAGATTTACAAGGGTGATATGGTAAAGATGAGAATAAATAATTCTGATTTGTGAAGACTTACCTCTGCATCTTTCTGCTTTGTTCTGGTCACTTGTTGATTCTACAGATTCACAAGACTTCAGGCCGGTGCCTCTCACTTGCGCCTCCCATGTTGCTTTAGATTCTGCTCTGTTATGGATCTGACTGCTCTCCGTATCTTCCTGGATAGTTGGCATAACTGGTCCAGGCAGCTCCTTCCCACTTCTTTTCATGATGGCATTGACGTCCCTCAGATTTTTCTCCATGTTACTTGGCAAACCTCTCGGAGGGCGGGTGACATATGTTCCGCAATCTTCGATTGGTGTGACAAATTCTACACCAAAGCGTTTTTATTTGTCGATCTAGCATCATTCTTCTGACAATATTGCGTGAAGCTATAACTAAGCTTGCTCATGGACTTCATCAATTGGATGACCGTATCGGTCATGGTTGAGCTCATTTTGTCCACCGCCGCTTCCCAACCAACGGGTCTGTTTGATCGAGAAAAGAAACCACCAGTTTGTTTCGGTCTCTCGACAGTATTATGATCACTATATAAAAAACCAGGGCGATCATGAGAACTTGGCGATATTTGCCTCCATATGGATTTCCTTGTTTTTCCAGATAATTCATGTCCTCAATGTTGGTCGTCTCGATTCCTTGAACTTTCTCCATTTTGGCAATGCGATCTTGTCTACCATCTATTTTCTCATTGATCAATAACACTTGATATATAATCTTTTGAGAGGCATCCTCTCTAAATTCTCCCTCAGCTGATCGTGCCATTTCAACTTCGTGTGTTCCCTATTGGCTAGACAGTGCAATTTCTCTAACTTCACCAAGGCATCGTCTAGTGATAACAACGCGAAACACCCATTGCTTGACTCATGCACCCTCATCTTCTCACTTGGCCGTTGTCCATGGTAGAAACTATGCATCCTTACTGGAAAAGTGATATCATGATGTGGGCATCTCCACTGTGCCTCCTTAAATCTTTCCCAAGCCTCTTCAAATGTCTCATTATGCTTTGTAGTGACGATCTCTTGTCTTATTTCTAGTGAATTCCCAAGTGCACAATACTTATTCATTAATTTTTGCAAGAGCTCTGTCCAAGTTTAGACGGAAGCTGCTGCTAGAGACAAAAGACATTGCTTTGCCTTATCCTTCAATATGAAAAGAAACATCTTCACTTTGATATTATCTTCAGGTACTTCTACTGGCCTTACGGTGTGGATTATCTCCCAAAAGTTGGTGATATGAGCACTTGGATCTTCATTTGTCATCCTATAAAAAATAGTTGGTTACAATCTGAATGGCATTAGGTTTTGGATGATAAATCTCACCCACATTCTCTAGTTGAACAATTGCCGGTATGAACTGCTCAATCGTTGGTAGGGCTTAACTCTGTACAGTTCTCCTACCTGCAGCTACAACAGCTTGATTTCTTCCTCCATTGACACCGTTTTCTCTGTTCACTCCTCTGTTTACAGCTGCCATTGTCTCGTTAGGATCCTCTAAGTGTGGTATCTCTTCCTCTTTATCCTTATCGCTTCCCTCATGTGAACTCTCATCATCGCCAGTGTTCAAACCTTTTCTTGAGTTTCCTTGCATTTCCCCATTGAAAACTTTTCAATATCAGATATGAATCTCTCAAGCTTGGCTGCTGGACATCGTGTAGCGTACTGCAAGACACAAAAGAAAGAAAGTTTTAGTAACTTGCCTTGGCGGCTATTACACTCACCTGGCAGACCAAAAATATCTGAGACTACGACTCTATCGACTTGAATCTAACTGAACATAAATGATCCTGTTAATTCTGAAAGCTCTCGCAACTGCTGGAGGGTCTCTCACAATTTCTATGCGAAATTTCTTGAAAAATAGAACATCAACTATTACGACTCAAAGAATTATAGACTGCTAAACATACTTGATGAAAAGAGATGAAAACATTTACTGAAAACAAAATATATACAAACTTTCAATCTTATATAAAAACTATTTTTGACACGAATCCCCGACGACGGCGCCAAAAAGCTTCATATCGACGTGGTGTAATCATGGACTACTAGCAATTTGACTAGGTCTATCATAGCAAAGTACTGGAGAGTCAAGGTTGTATTCCATAGAGATTCGTAAAAACACAGATTTATTAAGATTGACTATCATGATTACGGTCTATGTCCAACAACGGTGCAAGATAACGACGGTAACGATGACACACATGATTATGCAAGTTTAATACAAGATCATAGGAGTTTATAAAGTATTTGTTCTAATTATGAGTGATTAGTTATCTCCCCCAATTTATGATTTCATCTACCCCATGGTGAATTTTAGATCTTTAATAGCTACGAGTGCTAACACCTATTATTAAGCTACTTCCATGGGACAGACAGTAGGTGCCTATGTGCGATGCATCCTTTGTTGGTTGTATTAATTCGCACGCAATAGGACGTAGAGATAGCCGGATCAAAACCGAGAACCTCCTAGCGACCATCGTGGATTGGCGGCACGTTCTAAGGATCATGTAGAATATGTCCTAACTAGCACTTCACCTTGTAAGTCCTTCAAGCTAATTTATGATAACATGCATATAGTTGATTAGGCTAAATAAATTTAATATGCCGATCAGACATAGCTAGCGTCAACTATAATGAACTTGGATTTACTAGGTATTTAGATATAGCAGTAAAAACACAGATAAAAAGAAGCGCAACAACTATTTCATGATTTTTTCACCAACGAATCGATTTGTAAACATAGATGGGGTAAATAAACTAGATATTACATAATTAAAACCAAATTAAACAATCAATCCAAACTAATAAAAAAGAACAATGACAGATCTACATCTAGGAAAGGGCAAAAAATCATACCTTCGAAGATGAGCACAAATCTTCTGCAGATCTATCCCTAAGAGGTGAATCCATCAGATCTGTGACAAGAATTCATAAAGAAAATAAATAAAGAACGCAAGAAATTTTTATTGTATATAAATTGTCATATTCAAGGTACAATGATAATGAGGCCAGATGCCTTTTAATTATAGCTATATCTACCGACTTAGAAAGACCTAGCACTACCCCTCGTCCAGAAAATGCGTTTTCCAAAGCTTCTAGAATTCTCACGATTGCGGTGACCCTTCATGTCAATACGGGGGTAATTTGGTCTTTTTCCGATCTTTCAACTTAACTGAAGGTTCTGGAACACCCTATGCCCGCCTTCATCCAATCCTGTCCGAGTTTTGTCTCCAACACTTCACCCAAATCACGTTACACGAAAATAGTCGATAAAGCATGAAATAATATCAAATCGGGAATATAAATGTTCATTGCAAATTACTCGACTCACAAACCCGACACATAGCATTCAACTCAAATGGTTCATATAAACGGCCGAAAGCCACTACATTTAGCATAGAATGGGTGAAAAGTTGATGCCGTAAGGTGTATAATTTTGAGCGTCATCTGGTTCACTTGCCCAATTTGCGTCTCAAAGTTCCTTACCATGGATTGCAACTTCACTTGGGCATTCTTCACATCCTTCATGTCTTTGCTCATTTGCTCAAGTAAGATGTCAGTGGAGCTTTTAGTTTTCCCGGCCCTCGTAGGTGGTGGTGTGGGTGTGGGGCAGTGCATATTGCAAATGAGCATTAAGGTGCATGTAAGCCCTTTGCTAAGTTCTCCTCGATCCACAAAAGAAGTCTTTGGTGGAGGTACATATAGACTCTGTTGGGGCTGCACAATTTGTGGTTGAGTGGCTTGCCCGGCCCTCTCGATTTCTACCCAGTGCAAGATTGGGATTGTCCCGCCAAGTCGAAAATTCTATTGCTTTTACGATTAGCTATAAACTTCGCAACAACTTGCTATCAACCTCGAGTCAAACTTGGATCTGATTTGGTAGACCACTGGGCTCATGCATAATGGATTCATATCCATGTAGCTCATAATGCAAGGATTTTCAATAGTCGGGTCAGTCAAAATATAATTCATCGTCAACTGATTCACTTGCCCGGTCTGAGGACAGTTTGGGGCTAAGTGATCACCACCACATGCAACACATACGTTGGATTCTTTCTGCCAAGCTGTTATCTCATTCACTTGTTTTTTAAGATCTGCAAATTCAGCTTGCATCCTCATAATTTCCTCACGCGGCCCAACTTAGTTAACAGAGCTAATTGGTTTCCTCGAAACTCTTATTCCTCTTCTCCATTGCCTATGCTTTCCGCGTCCCTCTCTATTATAGCCAATGCAACGTCGGGTCCCACACTAATCACATCACCCCCACATGCCGCATTCAAATTCGATTGATCAGTTTCTCTCAATCCCCCATAGAAGAGATGTAGTTGGTTCCACGCTTTTGGCCCATAATGTGGGCATTTTGCTCAACATTGCTTTAAATCTTTCCCAATGCTCATGCATAATCTCCATATGTAATTGTTCAAAATTCGCTGTGTCAGCCTTCATATCTAAAGTTCTGGAGGACAATACATCAACAAAAATTTTGCAGTCACTTGATCCAAAGTGTGTAAGGTATCATGGGGAAATTACTCATACCAAGCTCTTGCAGCTTCTGTTAATGTGAATGGGAACAATAACATTCTCACCACTTCCTCAGAGACTCCATTCATCTTCAATGTCTGGAAAACTTGCATAAAATTATTCAATAATTGATTAGGGTATTCAGTTGATTTCCCCCTGAATTGAGCTCTATCATTTAAAATGTACCACACTTGTTGCTTAATTTCTAAGTTGTTTGCCGGAATATATGGTAGGCAGATAGGGTTATGCTCATCACCAATAGTCGGTGTGAAATAGTCTCTTAAAATCTTCCAATGATTACCTTGATTTTGGATCGGTGGTCGTGCATAAAAAAATTGGTGCTTCAACAAGGGCGGCCGGTGGTTGGATAGCATTCTGACCTTGATTCTGCCCCATCACTTGCATCATCATTTGCATCATCTGATTCCGATCAAATGGAATTTGTCCAAATAAATTCACCTGATTATTGTTGTTCTGATTTTGAAGGGCCTGTTCATGTTGTGGTCGGACATGGTTCTGCCGACCTCCTTGATATTGGACCCCATTTTGTCCAAGATTAAGTGCCTCTCGATTTTGTGAGGACTCTGTTTAGGCCATGTATGTCCCGATATTCGGGAATAAGCATTGTATCTACCTGCAACCCATCTTGAGTCTCTTCGCCACTTGATTAGATTTGGCAATTCTCCGCTTTACGAAGACATTTTAGCTTCTTCTGAATCAGATCTGCTTCAACAACTGATGTAGACGATTTCTAAATTGACTTCCTGGACAATTCCCTTGTACTTTCACCGTTTTGGTGTCTTACAAATGCCTCAATTCCAGAGATTTAGGGATATAGTGGCTCCTTAGAATTCCTGGTCGTACACTGCAAACCCTAAAACAAAAAGTAAACAATAAAAACAAAAACGGCCTAATCCTAAATACTCGTATGACTTTCTGATATTGACCGCTTCCCTAAAAACGGCGCGACAAACATGATGGCCAAATTATAGTAAACCAACTTTAACCGGAAGGGTACTAGGTCGGTTTTACTACAACGGCGAGCAAAGTCGTATCTCACAAGGAACTAGTAAAGTATCACAACTACGTCCGTATTCATTTTAGGCTCACAAACATTGTGGAAGGTATTTATAACAAGAAAAATGTAAAAATTCTAAATTTAAAATGCATGAATAAAAGAGTAGTTAAACTATGTTCAAGAACACTACTCTCAATAGTTTTACCGAATCACTAGGGACTAGACTTAACCAACCAACTAACCAATTGTTTCTAATGAATGTGTTGTGGGTGCAATCACCTAAACTGGTCTCTAGGCGCTGATACCACAACCTAGTTACCCTATACTCGGTTCAACAGTCCCCTCTATAGGATTTAATTGACCTAATATGATGAAAAACTGTGAGACTCTCCGCATCCACCGAGTTCACGGCTTAGCTAGAAAAACCTTACCAACGAACAGGCTGTGAATAACTCGACTAGTTCGTGCATGAAAATCCTAAAACTCTAGTCCGCACACTCCCTCGCAAAATACAATTAGAAATTTCATGTATGTCATCAATTAATGATTAGCGACTCGACTAATAGCAATATGTTATAGTTTTATGACGCAACAATTCAAAAGATTCAATTTTTAAGCCATACTCATCCATAGATCATTGTTTTGGCATTAATTTCATAGTTCAATCACATAATTTAGCTATTAGAAATTTATCTACTCTTAATTGAAATAACAAAACAAGGAATCATAGAAGAAACGAAAGAAAACATGATAAAGGAAAAAGCAAAATTAAATTACTAATAGTCTAGGAGTAATCCTCAACGAATGATTCGCGAAAAGAAATCAACAATCTTAGCAATCTTGAAGTAATTCAGTGCAAGAAAATAATTTTTATAGGTCTCTTGGAGAAAATAAGTCTAAAAACAGAGTAGTAAATAAATTTTTGAAGAAGTCGGTATAAAATTCAACCAATTGGCTTTGATAGGGTGAAAATCCGACGCCGAATGGTAAAAATCCAGAATAAACACACGACACCATGCACACGCACGGAATAAGCATGCTTGTGCATGCAAAATCTGAATCCCCCTCCGATGGCGGACTGAAACATCATGCATGCGCAAGAAATCTTTGATCCACTGCAATATTGGCACACCTTCAATAATTAAATGATATATTTGTGTCCAATGCTCCGATTTGAATGATTCAAGTTGTCTTTGGAAAGCTTATTCAATTTATTACAATGTTCATGAAGATAACGTTTCCATAAAGCTCTTTTAAGGGATCTCAAAATGCAGATTAATTAACAGAAGCATAAAAACATCAACGATTCTTGATCCGTTTTAACTATTTCACTTCGGGAGCATGCTTCCACCTCTCAAAATCATCTTTCTATCATGAATGCCTCCTTTTTCTAGGATCCCAATAAACTTATATCCTACAAGTATAAATATCAATACCGTGGTGAAAATGCATCTTAAATGACAACCACCCCAAAAGTGCTTCGAATATGTCGTAAAAGGGGATAAAATATGCATGAAATGATAGCAAAGTTGACTCTTATCAACATGCACTCTCATAAAGAGGACAAAAGGCTACTGTCAGTAAAGTCAGCAATCCGATTGTTCTATATCAGCCTAAGGATCTCTTTATACCGCACTATTGTGAAACTTGCAGGTGCAAATTGTTGTACTGCCGAATCCTTTCTATTCCCTTGTTGTCTTGCTTCTGTAGCACTTGTACCTTCCATAAAATTCACCTTTCTTTTGGACTTGAAACCAGGGGAAATCCATGTTTCATGTAGCATGTCTCGACTGTATGACCAGAAAATCCATAATGCGTACATTGTGCCTTCTTTCCTTGTGACTACACACCCGCACCTTTCCCTGCTTTCTAACCACTTTGACTTCAGAATGATCTCTCTTGCATTTTATTTGAAAACACCATAGGTGCACTGTTGTTACCTTTTGCATAGAGTAATTGTCTCTCTACATTGATTGCCATTCCAAAAGAGCTTTGATGTGTGGTATCGGTGTCATAATCATGACTGGGTTGCTCACTTGAGAGTACTCATCATTTAACCATTTTAATATCCTTATAACATGCTCAGTTTCAAAATAACCTATGAAAAGTTTGATGATAGCTTTACAATTGCATCCTGGTGCACACGAACACTTAAGAATTGGCCTCAATATACAGATTTCATCCCGTACGACCTTCATCTTAGTGAAATACTCTGTCACTGAAGAATTCCTTGCTTTACGCTGTTCGATTGCTCCAACAGATATGACAGAATGTAGTAATCAAGATTGAAGAATCTATCCTTCAAATTTTCTCGTACTTATTGAGCGGTATTAATTGAAAGAATACTGCAAGCAATCGAGTTGTGCATAGAGTTGAGAATCCTGAGGTCACCATGGCATTGCACTGATTCGAAGTGTCAAAGTTCTTATCTCCTTTGTCTGTCCTAGGAATCGTTCCATCAATGAAACCTACTTTATTCTTTGTGATAAGTGCCATACGTATCGATCTGCTCCATGCATGATAGGCATTTTCTTCAAGATTTGGATGAACTAGGCTTTCTGCCAAACTTTCATTCGGATGAATGTAAAATGGCCTCGAAACCGGACAAACTTCAAAGTTAGCAATCGAAACACTCTCAATAACAACATAAACATTCAAATTAACTCTCTGATACCATGAAGAATTTGTAGAAATGAAATCGAAGAGGAAAATGTGAATCTAATGTTTGCTAGAAAAGACGGGGAAGATGTTGAGGTGAATATCCTCTCTCTCTCTCTCTCTCTCTCTCTCTCTCTCTCTCTCTCTCTCTCTCTCTCTCTCTCTCTCTCTCTCTCTCTCTCTCTCTCTCTCTCTCTCTCTCTCTCTCTCTCTCTTTTAGGGAAAAAACAAAAAAACTTATTGCATTATTTTTATGCACAATTTACAGAAAAAACTTCCTTTAATACTTTCTACAAAAGTCAAAAAATAATTATAAAAAAACTCTATCAGTCAACACCATTTGCATGCTCTCGATATATAACGATGAACTTTGAAATTAATGGTAACATAAAATAGAAACCAAAAGAAAAGGAATTCTTTTAATTCAGAAAATAATCAGACTGAGTTGATGGTGAAGTATTTATAGATGATATTGCTTCCGATCCGTGAAAAGCTGTTGTAAGTTGTTAAGGTAGTTACAATTGAAACGGATTAATCTTGAAGTTTATCTCAAATTACCATTTCATCTGATCTGCTCATCCAGTTGATCACCTAATATGACATGATCATCACTAATCTGCTTTGAGTTGCATCTCAGCTGATCATCTCAACTGACTGCATGTTCTCGATTGATTTGTTTCTAGAACACGTATTCACATCTTGATTGTATCATAATAAACTAATCTTTCTTTCATTAATATTTTTACTTGAAAATGTTAAAGTGTGTAAGATGTTAATTATGTGTATACTCATCAACTTAACCTTTTGGAAGATATGTTAATTCAACATTGTATCAGAGCGGGAGGTCTTGGGGCTCTTTGTTGTTACTTTAAGGGGCGTGTTAATGTATGTAAGATTTTAATTATCTGAAATAGTTGAGGGTGCTTGATAATATTCCATTCCTTGAAAGCCAGTGAATCGGTAGCATGTTAAAGTGTGTAAGATGTTAATTATCTTACAGCTTAAGGTTTTGGGAGGGTGCGTGTTAAAGTGTGTAAGATGTTAATTGTCTTACATATGCTTTTGGGAGGGGCGTGTTAAAGTGTGTAAGATGTTAATTAATTATCTTATAGCTTTAGCTTTTGGGAGAAGGCTTGTTAAAGTATGTAAGATGTTAATTATTTGTATCCTAATCAGCTTAAACTTTTAGGAGATATGATAATTCAACAAAAAATGCATTACGGTTATATTTTATTTAACGAGCAATGTCATAACAAAAGTAATTGTATGATTAAGACTAAAAAAATTCTAATAAAATAAGATTAAAAATAAAGAGACCTGACCCTTATCTAAATAAACTCAATATGCATGTTTGGAAGCAATAACAAATATTGGCAAATTAGGTGAAATTCTTTATCCTTTTATTGGAACAAATTGTTACCATTGTTTGCTTATTTATAAATTGTTATCATTGTGTGCTTAATAGAATCAATTTCTCGTGTGTTTGCTTATTAGGCATTGGGTTGATGGCTGAAAAGGAATTAAATTTTGGAGCTCATCTTATGGAAATAAGTGGGTCTGCAGAAAGCTTTTACTTGACACATGGTAACGATGTTGAGGATGAATATTTTGGTTTTTCCCGTTCCTGTTTAATCAACTGTAATGTTATTAACATAACATATCACTCGTTAACAACAAATGATATAATCTGATTTTACACTGCTGATCATCAAGAGACTACATCATGATTAATAAGTCTTATGCGATGGTCAAAAGAAAAATCAAGTTGTATCATTTGTTGCGTTCAATAATTTCCGACCAAAGCGGTCTCCACTTTATTATGTGTTTGAGAATTGTGTGTGTATGTGTGTGTTTTTATTTTGGTTGTGGGTGTTTTATCTATTTGATGGACGTTTGCATCTATTTATATTTATCTTACTATGATATATTTCGTTTCTAAGTAAAAAAAAATATTCGGGAGTGGTTTAAAAGTACAAAAAAGAGGGAAAAAAATATGAATCAACACATTGAAAATATAAATTGAGTGACAAAAACAAATCCAATGTCCTTAACACCAAATCCACTGTTTGCTGTAGTGGAACTTACCTCAAATCCAATGTTTCACAATTCCACTCTGCTTTTGTGTTTTTTAAAAATGACTCGAAAATAACTTTGAAAAAATATTAAATAAGATGTCTAAATAAAGTCACGAAAAAATAAATGTGATGAAAGAATAACCATCTTTTGACAATTAGATAAAAAGATATATTCGATTTTATAGTTGAATACGAAAAATTTAAATCGCGAGTGGAATAGTGATTTATCTTTTTACCCAAAAAAATATTTCATTGTCCTCTGTACTGATTTTCACTTTTAAATTGTCATTTTTTAACAATTAACTTAAAAATATATAATAAAAGTAACATAAGATACATATTGTTACACCAAGTAAGACATAAATTAAGTATACACGGTCATCAAGTACTCCATTCTTTCCAATATTTAATATTTAATAGTAAAATTTTTGACATAGATTAAAAAGTGGTTAAATGTCTTAAATTCTAAATTGATAGATTATCATATAGAGAGGATTAAGCGGTTGTTTATAGTGATTTGTCTTTGTGGATATCGGCGGTGATTATGAATGATGTGACAATGAGATGATGAGGAGACAGTAAAGTCATGAGCAATTAAATTGACGACAAATTGGAAGAGGTTGTCGTGTTTTGTATTAAGCGATCACTTTTTATAGGTACAAGCGCCGCTACTTATAGGGCTAGGAGATGGCGGTTACAAGGGATAGAGTTAAGGCATGATTAACTCACGTGGGCGGCGTGTCAACGTCGATTGGGTGAGCTTCTTGATAACCGTGGCAGTCGTCGGCACCAGAATAGCTGTCGAGTTAACTATTGTTGCATGTTTTAGCGAGGCTTGGTCCGGTGGGTGGATCATGCGAGCTAAAAAGGCAAGCGATCGCCCCTAGTGCTTCTTGCCGGCCTATAAAGGCGGATTTAAGGTTTTCTTGCTCGGCGCTTGTTGCCTGCCAAATATAGATATAGTGAAGTCTTAGAGGAGATGGATTGAAACCCGGCCTAGTCCGGCTTATAAAGGTGCGGACAATATGGGCCAATGATCCGATGCTTAGTGGGCATACCTCGGCGAGGATCTTTTAAGGGATTAGCATATCAATGGCCCTTAACTTCTTGATTTATTCATGGTGCACACAAGAATAAGTCATGGAGTAAGTTGCTGCTTTAATTCACCGTATGCTGAGATGACTACTGGGGAGTGACTTGCTATATATCATAAGGATCAGTAGTGTAATCAAATAATGCCACGCAAAATAGAGACCGGGCTTAATAGTGTTAGACTTGGAAGTGAATAGCCGCATGGTGTTGTGCTGAGTAAAGAACAGGCTTGATTGCGTTATGCTTGAAAGCGTATAGCAACATGGTGCCATGGAGAGTAGCGGCTGTACTTAAATGCTTTAGGCTCGGGAGCGTATAGCTGCATGGTGCCATGCTGAGTAGCGGCTGGGCTTGATTGCGTTATGCTTGAATGTTTATAGCCACATGGTGTCGTGAAAAATGGATATTGGGCTTGATTGCGTTATGCTTGGATGCTTATAGCCGCATGGTGCTGTGCTGAGTAGCAACCATGCATGATTGTGTTATGCTCGAAAGCGTATAGCCGCATGGTGTCGTGGTGAGTAGCAACCGGGCATGATTGCGTTATATTCAGAAGCACATAGCCGCATAGTTCTGTGCTGATTAACGACTAGGCTTAGTTATATCTACCATAGTAGTGAGAGATCTATTTGGCGTAGCGCTTTTTAGTGCTAGAATAATGGGGAGCTGAACCGCAAGACTACCTTATCCCGCCTATTAGCGGGATGTGAAGTGTTTTCACTGAAATGGACCGTTATGACTGGTCAGTATGGAAGTGAAGCTAATTGGACAGCGATTAAAAAATTATTAAGTCATTATTGTACCGGTCTCCAAGGCATCATGTCTGTTCACACATCCTCTATATAAATGTATTTTGTGACACTTATATACTTCTTGCAACTTTGAGATTTCCATAACAAGAAAACTCCGGCAGTTTCCAATATCCTCCGGCTTATTCTAAGGTTTCCGGCAATGGTAGAGGCATTTTTGGTTTTTAGCGACAATTTTACAAGGCTTTTTTTTAGATTCCCCTCAATCCACCAGGAAAACTGCCCTATTCATTTTCATTTTGAGTTGCAACATGTTTTTCCTGCTTCGAGTGACTTTTTATATACGATTTTTATATGTTACAAACGTCAATTTAGTCTCCTATATACCTGAATATGCCTAATCTTCCAATTTTTTTTTGAATAAACATGCAAATCATCCCTTGAATTAAAGCATATGTTTGATTTTTGTGTTTCTCATAGTTGAACTAGGTGGATATTTATTGTTGTACAACAAAATGAAGGTCTTCCCCGACATTCTTTTCCAAGTCTAGTAGAATTAAGGTTAGGGCTTAAGAAATGTAGACGGTCATCATGATGGAGGGGCGAGGTGTCACAATGGGTGGATACATTCATCTTGGCTCGTCGTTTGAGATTTAGGCGATTTACCATCCACCTCGCCATTCTGCTCTCATGTACTGTTGGTCCCTTCGAAAGACTGACACAAGTTTAGAGGGGGGGTGAATAAACTTGTCACCAAAAACAAGATTTATAACGATTAAGGTTCAGTTTTAACTTGTGTGGAGTTGAGCTGACTAAGCTGAGTCTAAGTCAACTCTCTTATAACAAAACTGAGTCAACCAACAACGGATTTAAGTTTAAGCCTATATCTGGATCTTGTTGATTCAATATGAAAAAGCTAAGTAAGCAAAACTAAATTCTGGTGAATGTCAGTTTGTCAACTGTGAGTGAGTATAACACTCAGTTTCAGTATGCTGTATAAATAATAATAAATGATGTGTAAGTAAATGACTGAATGTAAATGCTTAATGTAAGTAGAGCAAGAATTATAGAGGTTCCAGGTGGTGTAATCTTGTCAGTCCACTTTTCCCCTATGATGTAGGAGGAAAATTCCACTAGAACTCCTTGAGGTACGTTGTTACAAAAAGTCCTAAACGATAGTCCTTGACTAATCCCTAGTGTCACTATCTAAACAACTAGAGAACAGGTAGGATGGCTATTCTCCAACTGCTTGAACAACAGGTCCTTGGAGGGTTGTGTTGCCTCTTCACCAGCTACCACCACAAACACAGTCTACCCGACTAAAAACAACAACAACTATCCTTGGTAACTCCTTGACCGGATTGCTTCACAGTCTAAACCTTTGATTAAGAATCAAAGTTGGGCTGAGAATCAATAAATTGATTCTTGCTTGTGGTTCTTCTAAGTGTCGATTTACGGATTCATTCTTTGTAGCTTGAACACTTGAAAAATCTAGATATGATCTTGTTGGCTTGAGATATTGATAGCAATTCAGATGAACAAGACTTGAGCACAATAACGCTTGTAATTCGGTGTTGTATTGTGTTCATTGACGTCAAGTCCTCTATTTATTGTGTGAGATCCAACGTTCATCTTTTTTGAATTTGAATTGTATCAACGTCTATATTTTCAAATGTCAGGTGTCAGTGACCGTTCTGACATGTCAGTCCATCATCCAATAAAAATCCTTGATTTGTAACGTTCGAATGTACTTTTAGTTTCTTGGATGACTGACTATAAAGCTGAGTATCCTTTTGAGTTTTATATTGAGTGTGTCAGTTTTCGGTTTGTTAACTGACTTAGAGCATTAACTGAGTTTTTACTCTTCTTCAAAACTTAGTAATCTATTTATCTGATTTTATATGACTAAATCAGATTACACCTTTCCTTATACAAATCTCTAAGATATCATTGTCCTTATGATTCTTTGGTCTTCTTTCAAGATCCATAAAGTCAGTTCAGGTCACAGACTTACCAAAATTCTAACTTTACAGTCTCGGCTTTAATCTTTACAACTAAGTTTGAACCCTCAGTTCTTCAAATCTTGTACAACTGAGTCTATGTCCCCCATTTCTTCAAATATAGATAAGTCAACCGAGTCTGTGTCCTCAAACAAACTTACCTTTTTTGATTAAAATACGACTTGATTTTAGGTGTAGATCTTTCAGTTTTGTGTCATGTTCCAATTTTCTAAATGATTTTCACTTTTCAATTTTACGACACTTCTATTTATTACGATTGCTTATGCGATATAACGTATACAATTATCAGAATCTAGTAAAACATATACATTCAGTTCTAGACATCTTTTAGCTTTCCACTATAACATCTTGTTCCAGCATTTCATCAATGGGGTGTAAACAAATAAGTAACTAAATAAGATGAATCATCATCAAAAAAAAAAAAATTTAGTTCCAACAATTTCCCCCTTTTTTGATGATGCCAAAAACCCCTTAAAAGAAAAGATTAAAGATATAAACAATGCAAAACAATGTAAAACTGGAAACTGGATTTCATTTAGATTGCAAAAATTGGAACTAGTTACACTGTTGATAATAAACTGAAATAAAAGCTAAACAGCTTGCTGTGTAACTAAGATAAATTTCCTTTACTTATCATGAAGATGGTATTCATTTTCTAGTTTTGAGTCTTCTATGTGAAAAGATCTGAGATAAACCAGTTGGCTTGATACTTTCCACTTTCTTCATAGAGCTAACTTATGTAGATCCGTTTCCTTCTAGTAGTAACCTTCAAATTCAGCAATATCAGCCTTCATTTGTCCTCTCTTATATTTTGAGTTGAAGTTATTCTTCAATCCTCTTCAATTTCTTGTAATAGGCCATCATCTGATTATGATACAAATCAGATAAGAAATAGGCAAAAGATTCTTCATAATTTTTATCTCTGTACTTTGCCTTGATGTTGTTATGATCTGCAACAAAATTCATCCATAGATCTTTTGTGAGAGTAGCTCTCCTTTCTCACAGTTGACTATACTTTGCAATGAGTCTGCTCTTGATTAGTTCTTTCATATTTTGAACATAAGGATCTGCTGTTGATTTGCATAATTTCACTGCTGAGTTGCCTTTTGGTCTGCCGAAATGTCTCTTTGAGAAGTAAGAACTTCTTTGAACTGAGTTTCTAACCCATAGATTCGCTGATTGAGGTGCCATTCTGCTTGAGCGTGAATTTCTCTGTCTTCCTTAGTTGTAGTTTCAAGTTTCTCCTTTAGACTGGGAATTTCTTAAAACTGAGTTTGAAGTGGATTTCTTGAGAGTATCCAACTTAGTATGAACTGAGATGTCAGTTTTCTTTCTGTAATCCAAGTATCCGGAAATTTGTGACAAGCGACCATTATACTCATCCTTTTGGTTGAGCAAATCTTCAAATTTTCTTGTACTTTGCTCAATTCTTCTGTTGTAAGCTTCTTGGATGGATCTTCTTCTTCTGCTTCTTGGATTTTTGACTGAGTATCGTTGTCAACTAACATCAATTGCTGATTATCATCAGCTTTGGCTTCTTCTTCCTTGTTGTCGGTTGTCGATTTCCAAGCGGCAATTCTTCTTACTGAGTATCGTTTGCTCTGTTTGTCCTTGAGTTGAATGTGCAGTTTGCAAAAATGTGCTCTTTTCAACTTCTTTTCTTGAATCATAATCTTTGTCATCATCCTTCTTCTTTAAAATATCCTTTGGTATAGATGATTGAGATCTCTAAGCTATCTCTTGGAATCTATTGTAGCAGTTGGTGAGAAACTCTTCCATGGGAAATAATGCAAATAGATTTTGTATTTCAAGTTTCTCTAACAACATTTTTCTTCACTAAGTATGGTAGCTTCACGAGAATCTTTGATCTTGAGTCTCATCTTCATCGGTTTGATGATCCTTCCAAAGATCGAAGATGTGCTCACGTGGTTCTTTGAGTTACCTATTCCCTTGCTCAACATGCATAGCGAAACTTGTCTCTACGATTTTTTTGCTTAATGTGAGAAACAATTTGATAACCATCTTCTTCTTAGATGACATCGGTTGTCGGTTGTTGTTCCCATCACTAGAGCTAAGCGAGTTGAAGTACTTGAGAACAAACATCGCCAACCGACTTATCTCCCGTGTTTTAGCTTTCCTTTAATTCCTTTCTTTGAGCGTCTGCTTTGAGACACGATTTTCTTATTGGTTTCAGGTTGGGAAGTCTTCTTTTTTGAGCTTTCAACTGTTGCAATTTTCACAGTGGTTGTATATGCAGTAGCAGCTTGTCCTTGTTTCTTCCCATTGTTGAGCCTCTCCAAATAATGTTGAATCATCCCACTGAGTGTCTTCTTCAGCCGAAATATTCCTACAGTTTGTCTACCTTCACTTGGGCTTTCGACGACACTTGCTAATTCGGCCAAGTGTTGATGCTTGATCTGATTGAACACATAACCTGCCCAGTTGAACTCAAGTTCATCCCATATGATGTTCATCAGATAAATTCCATCTTCAGACAATTTGACAAGTCCTATGTATCGACCAATAACATTTCTTCTTAACCATTTACTGAGGAGTGCAAATTCTGGTTTAAGACTGAGAATAGGTTTATCAACATTTGCTGGCTCCTTTGTTTTTGAGATTTGCCTGAGAAGGCTTCCCTTTTAAGTGGTAAACAGGCCAAGTCTATTGATTTCACAAGTGGTTTCTTGAAATCTAATAGCTGCCTTATGATTTCTTCATTGACGATTATCCTTTCTCCTCGAATTTCTGTCACCAGGGAGTTCATTACCAGCTTCATATTCTCCCAGAACTGCCAAATTCCTTCCAAGTCATGATATTTTTGAGCTTTTACTTCTATGAGATTCTGTAATCTTTGAAGATTCTTCATCTTTTCACAAATAGAGCTTGCGAGAAGAGTTCCATTGCACACCTCTGTAAATTCTTCAAAAGATAGACTGTCCAACTCAGTAATTAGTCTTTCTTCTTGTGTTTGTTTGGAAATTTGCCATTGTGAATTTTTTTGAGAAATAGTAAAAATTTCCGGCTTTTAGGAGAGATAAAGTTTGAATTTTTATTCGTAAGAGAGGAGATATGATAATGGTTAGATATATGGTGGGAAGGCTGACGGTTTGTGATCTGAGTACATGATATTGGTATATTTTTTGTACTAACTTTTCAAATTCCATGATGGTTTGTATAACCAATGCATGTACTATCTGACAATAGTGACTAATGAGGGTTGTACACACAACAAAATCTGACATAAACGTCGGTAATTAAATGCGATGTAACTATTGTCGGTTTTATCCTTTCAACATTTGACTTTCATTGACTGGATAAAAGCGATCGAGATCGATTCAAGATGTGTTCAGTTCCATCAACTCTTTAGTTCAGTAGGTCAGTTTGAGATTGTTGATGTCATTAACGGGTATGTCAAGTGAGCGCACCTAGCATGACAAGATCAATCCCCTTGAAAAATCTCTGAGCTTAAACTGACTTTGATAATCCCCAATTTAGTTCTCAGTTTAGCAAACCTTTCTTTGTCCAGTGGTTTGGTAAAAATATATGCTAAGCGATCTTGATTGGGACATAGAGAGAACCGTAACGTTCTTTTCTCTATGTGATCCCTTATAAAATGATGTTGCACATCAATGTGCTTAGTCCTTGAGTGCAAAACTGGATTGTCTGTTATAGCTATTGAACTTGTATTGTCACATATTATAGGAATCAGTGCTTCTTCTATCCCATAATCTCTCAACTATTTTCTTATCCATAAAACTTTAGCACAATAGCTTCCAGCTACTACGTACTCAGCTTCAGCAATGTTGATGTTGGAATAGAGTTTTGCTTCTTGCTAAACCATGACACAAGTCTATTTTCTAGTAACTGACATGTGCCTTAAGTAATATTTCTGTCCACCTTGCATCCGGCATATTCTGAGTCTGAGTAGGATATCAGTTTGAATTCACCTTCTCTTGAGTACCATATCCCTACTCCTTCTGTGTCTTTCAAATACTTCAAGGTTCTTTTAACAACTGTGAGATTGCTTTCCTTAGGTTTTGTTTGAAATCTGGCACAAACACCAACTGTAAAGGATATGTCTGGTCTACGTGTTGTGAGATAAAGTACACTTCAAATCATTCTTCTGTAGAGAGTTTTGTCCACATCCTTGCCATTTTTATCTTCATCAAGTCTAATGTTGGTTCCAATTGGTGTTGCAGTGCCATCTGATTTCTCCATTCCAAACTTTTTGATTAGTTCTCAGGTGTACTTGGTTTAGTGGATGAGTAGCCTAAGGTCAGGGTTGAAGTTGGTGATTCTAAACAGATCACCGAAGATAATAGAGTGCTACAAGCTCGAGATCAAGAATCATCAGATCAAGATCACCTCGATTTCCAACAACCGAACAACCTCTGATTGAACAACATGATTTCGACCCGGTTCAAGAAGATCAAAATGAAGAAAATCATGGACAAAATCATGAAGAACCAGTTCAACAAGATTTAGATCCTTTGATGCATCCCCCAGTATATCAATGGATGAGAAATCACCCAGAAGAACATGTAGTCGGTGATTTTCAAGCTGGTGTTCGAACAAGACATCAATTAGACGCAATGATTGCATGTTTTCAATCTCAAGATGAACCCAAAGGGATAGAAGAAGCCCTGAAAGATCAGGACTGGATATTAGCAATGCAAGAATAACTGAATGAATTCGAAAGAAATCAAGTGTGGGAACTTGTAGACAAACCAGATCATGTAAACATCATTGGCACAAAATGGGTTTACTGAAACAAGCTTGATGAAGATGGGAATATCATCAGAAACAAAGCTAGACTTGTAGCTAAAGGATATTCTCAAGCTGAAGGGATAGACTTTGATGAAACTTATGCTCCAGTTGCAAGACTTGAAGCAATCAGACTATTTCTTGTCTTTGCAGCCCATATGAAATTCAAAGTATATCAAATGGACGTTAAAAGTGCCTTCCTGAATGGAATTCTTGAAGAAGAAGTCTACGTTCAACAACCCCCAGGATTTGAAATTAAAGATCAAGCTGATAAAGTTTTTAAACTGAGAAAAACTCTATATGGACTGAAGCAAGCACCAAGAGCTTGGTACGAAACTCTATCTCAGTTTTTTGGTAGATAATGGTTTTACAAAAGGAACCGTAGATAAAACCCTATTCAGGATGAAAGTTGAAGAAAGTACTCTACTTGTTTAGATCTATGTTGATGATGTTATCTTTGGATCTGAGAATGAACAACTCTGTGAGAAATTTGTGAGCTTGATGAAGAGAAAATTTCAGATGAGTATGATGGGAGAGTTAAATTACTTTCTAGGGTTACAAGTAATATAGTTGGATAATGGAATTTTCATTCACCAAACTAAATACACAAGGGAGTTAATCAAGAAGTTTGGAATGGAAAAATCAGTGGGTATTGTAACACCAATTGGAACCAAGATCGAGTTAGATGAAGACAAAGAAGGCAAAGATGTGGATCAAACCCTCTACTGAGGAAGAATGATTGGAAGTCTACTTAATCTTACAAACAAGTAGACCGGATATATCTTTTCTTTGTTGGTGTATGTGCAAGATTTCAAACAAAACCTAAAGAAAGTCATCTCATATTTTTTAAAAGAACCTTGAAGTATTTGAAAGATCTTTGAAGGAGTAGGGATATGGTATTCAAGAGAAGGAGAATTTAACCTGATATCCTACTCAGATTAAGATTATGCTGGATGCAAAGTGGATAGAAAAAGTACTTCAGGCACATGTCAGTTATTGGGAAATAGACTTGTGTCATGGTTCAACAAGAAGCAAAACTCAATCTCAACATCTACAGCTGAAGCTGTGTATATAGTAGCTGGAAGTTGTTGTGCTCAAGTTTTATGGATTAGACAACAACGGAGAGATTATAGAATAGAAGAAGGAATGATTCCTATAATGTGTGATAATACAAGTGCAATTGCAATAACTGACAATCCAGTTTTGCACTCAAGGACGAAGCACATTGATGTGAGACATCACTTCATAAGGGATCATGTGGACAAGAAGGATATTACAGTTCTCTATGTCCCGACTGAATATCAGTTGGCTGACATTTTTACCAAACCTCTGGATAAAGATAGATTTGCCAAACTGAGAACTGAGTTGAGTATAATCAAAGTCAGTTAAGTCAGTTTAAGCCTAGAGATTCGTCAAAGGGATTAATCTTTGTTATGCTGGGTGCGCTCACTTAACAGATCAGTCATTGACATCAACAATCTCAAACTGAAGCTGAAGAATTGACCAAATGAAAACTGAAAGAACTGACCTCAAGCATCAGTTTACCCTGTCAATACAAGTCAAATGGTTGGAAGGATAAAACCGAAAGTGGTTACATCGCATTTAATTACCGCCGTTGCTTGTACACCCTCTTATTGTCAGAACAGTACATGCATCAGTTACCCAAAACCATCATGGAATTTGAAAAGGTGGTACACAATCTTTACAAAATCGTGTGCAGTTCCACGAACCGTTAGTACACCTACCTTATATATATCCAATCCTTGCATATCCCTCTTTCTCACAAAGAAAAACTCAAACTTTATCTCTCTCAAAGCCAAAATTTTATTCTTCTCTATATATCTTCAAAATTCTCGAGAACAATATAGTAATGGCAACCTCAATAAACCACAAGAAGAAAGGCTCATTCATTGAGTTGGATACTCTATCTGAGTATGAATCTCTTTCCAATAATACTCTGTTAGCAAGTCTTATTTTTGAGAAGATTAAACGTCAACCAGGATTGAGGGACATCCTGGAAGTGAAATTTCAAGATGATCGTGATGTTGAAAGGCATTCTACAATTTTGGGAAAACTTGAGATTGATAAGGAAATACACGATAACAAAAAGTGCGAGGTGAAAGGATTATTGTTAATGAAGAAGTTATCGAGGATGCTATTTGATTTCAAGGAGCCCCTTTGGTGAAATCCATCGAGTTAAGTTGCTTAACTCTAAAAAGGAATGCTTTTCTCCGTCAAATCTCCTTATCAAAAGAACCAGCAGCTATTTGCTCTCATTTCAACAATCTCAAACCGGAGTTTGGACTTCTTAGCAAATGGCTCAGTAAGCATATCATCGGTCGATACAAAGGATTGCAGATTATTCGAAGACAACATTTATCGATGAACATCATATGGGATGAATCGAGTTCAATTGGACAAAGTTATGTGTTCAACTGGATAAAGGAGCAACACTTAGTTGAAGTAGAAAGTGTTCGAAAAGCTCAAGATGAAGGAAGAGGATCTACCGGCAGACTTCGACTAAAGAAGACACTCAGTGGAGTTATTCAACATTATATGGAAAGACTCAAGGAAGGGAACGCAGCAGAACAAACTGCTTTTGCATTTACAAAGAGAATGGATACATCCACAGGAGATGTAGCCCTAGTCCATTCTAGGAAAGAAACTTTAAAGATTTCCTAACCTGAGGTCCAGAAGAAAACTGTGTCTCAGCAAATAGCTGAACACAAAGGAGTCAAGCGAAAAGCTGACCCAGAGAACGTTATGTCAGTTCACAGACGTTTGTCCCAGTACTTCAAGTCGATTAGCACCAAGCGAGGGGAACAACAACTCACGGTGAAGTTTCAAGAAAGGAAAGTGCGGATATTGTATTTTTTTCGATTACCATTGAAGATCTCGAGAGAACCAAGTTTCCGTTATACAAGGTGAAAAAGAACATGACAATTTCAAGCAACAATTAGTACAACAATCAGCTCATACCTTTGAAGCTGATAGAATCATCAGGCTGACGAAAATTAATCTAAAACCAGAAGATTGTCGTGAGGCTACCTTACCAAGTGAAGAAAATTTATTGTTGGAGAAACTTGAAGTCAGTGATTTATCTGCTCTATTTCCTATGGAGGAGTTTCTCACAAACTGTTTCAAGAGATTCACTAAGTTAGCTAAACGAAGAAGACCAACCACATCATCATTGGATACTCAAAAGAAGAAGGATGATGACAAAGATTATGATTCAAAAGAAGAAGCTGACAAGATTGTAGATTTACAGACAGTTATTCAACATCAAGCTCAATCTACACAAACTGTTAATCAACAAGAAGAATTGCCAGTTGGAAACCAAACAACTGACAATCAGCAAGCATATGGAAAGGATGAGGATCACCAACTAATCTTAATCGAGGATGATTCTCAGCCTAAAATCCAACAAGATGAAGCAATGAATCCATCTGAAATTATGCCAAAAGAAGAATTTAGCAAAGTACATGAAAATCTGAAGATGATGCTCAGTCAAAATGAAGAATACAATGTTCTTTTGTCAAACATTTCTGGATACTTGGATTATCAGAAGAAGATGGACATCTCAATCCATACCAAGTTGGAAATCATTGAAAAATTAGCCTCTAGCTCAGCCTCAGATATACTCAGTCTCAAGGAGAAGCTTGAAATTACAACCATGGAAGACAAAGAAACGCATGCCCAAGCAGAATGGCACTTGAATCAGCGTATCTATGGTTTGGAAACTCAGCTGAAAGAAGTGCTTACTTCTAAAAAGTGTATCTCAAAAGACCAAAAGGCAACCCATCAGTTGGTAAATTAGTTATATGATGCCAAAAAATGGGAAGCTGAAGAAGAAAAGATGAGACTTCTAAATGAAAAGCTGAAGCTAGAAGAGAAAGTGAAGAAATGTAAATCATCAGCGGATCCTTATGTGCGGAATATAAAAGAATTAACTGAAGAGCAGCTAATTGAAAAATATTGTCAACCTAGTAAAAGGAGAGCTACTCTTACAAAGGATCCGTGGATGCAGTTTGTTAATGATCATAGAAATGTTAAGCTCACGTACAAAGACAAGAATTATGAAGAATCTCTTGTTTACTTCTTATCCGATCAGTATCACAATCAGAGGATGGAAAACTATAAGAAGTTCAAGAAGATTGAATAGAAGTTGCAGATTAGAGACAAAACTGAACAAATGAAAGCTGATGTTGCACAATTCGAAGGTTATTCCAAAAATGAATCAGCTTTGCCAAAGTTAGTTTTTTAGAGAAAATGGAAGCTTTCTAGTCATGTAGACTATCACAAGACTTTCTCCAAGGATGATTCAAATCTAGAACAAGCTTATCATCTTCATGATAAGGAGAAGAAATTTTCGTTAGTTACACAAAGAGCATAGAAATTTGTTTAGCTCTTAATTCAGTTTATTATTAAAAGTGTAACTATTCCAATTTTGCAAATTCTTAATGAAATCCATTTTCCAGTATTTGCCTTGTTTTGATTATATTTATCTTTATGTTTTTCTTCTAAGGAGAGTTTTGGCATCATCAAAAAGGGGGAAATTGTTGGAAATAAAATTTTATGTTTTGATGATGATTCATCGTATTTGTTTATTTATTATCTTAACCCCATTGATGAAGTGCTGAAGATACTATTATAGTGAAAGGCTAAAAGATGTCTAGAACTGAATGTATAGGTTTTACTAGAGTCTTATATTTGTATAGGTTACATCAGACAATCACTGTAATAGATAGTAGTGTCGTAAAACTGAAAACTGGAAATCATCTAAGAAACTGGAAAGACTAGTCATTTAAACTGAAACTGACTCAGAATACACCAATCAGAACCGAAGAAGGTAAGTTCACTGAGGGAACAGACTCAGTTGGCTTATCTAGAGGATAGAAGAACTGAGGGACACAGACTCAGTTAGTGAAGATTGAAGAACTGAGGGTTCAAACTCAGTCATAAAGTCGAGACTGTAAAGTTAGATTTCAGGCAAGTCTGTGGTGACCTGAACTGACTTTATGGATCTTGTATGAAGACCTAAGAGTCATAAGGACAATGAACTCTTAGAAGATATTTGCTTATGGTGTACTCTGGTTAAGTTAATTATAATCAGATGAAAAATTAGAGTACTGATTTTTTAATAAGAGTAAAATCTCAGTTAATGCTCTAAGTCAGTTAAGTAGCTGACAACTGATAAACTCAGCATGAAACTGATCAGGACACTCGTTTTCATAAGTCAGTCATCCAACAAACTTACAGTACATTTGAACATTGTAAAGGAAGCAATTCTATTGAATGAGATACTTGTAAGTCGGAACGGTCACAAAATATAGCCGTTACAAGATAAATATTGATAGGATTCAAATTCGAACAAAATGAACGTTGGACCTTACACTATAAATAGAGGACTTGGCATCAAGGATCAAACACCTAATCGAACTGATCGAATTTACGATTACAAGCATCATTGGGCCAAAAGCCTAGTTTATCTGAATCTCTATCATCTCTGCGCTAACAAGATCAATCAAGAAATTCTTCAAGTGTTCAAGCTACACAGAATTTATCCAGATCTCAACACTTTGAAGAACCACAAACAAGAATCAATTTATTGATTCTGAGCCCAACTTTGATTTTAATCAAAGGTTTAGATTGTGAAGCAATCCGGTGAAGGATTTGCCAAGGACAATTGTATTAGTAGTCGGGTAGACTGTGTTTATTGTGGTAGCTAGTGAAGAGGCATACGTAACCCTTTAAGGACCAGTGGCTCAAGCATTTGAAGAGCAGCAATCCAACCTGTTCTTTGATTATTTAGATAGTGAAGCTAGGATTAGTGAACGACTATTGTTTAGGACTATTTGTAACAGCTCACCTCAAGAAGTTCTAGAGAAATTTTCCTCTTACACCATAGGGGAAGAGTGGACATACAAGATTACACCACTTGAAACCACTATAATTCTTGTTCTATTTACTTTATGCATTTACATTCTGTTATTTATTATTGTAGTTTATATTATTGATTGTTCAGCATTCTGAAACTGATTGTTACACAAATTCACAGCTCACAAACTGACATTCATCAGAAGTCGGTTTAGCACACTTAGCTCTCACAGAGGATAACAAGATCAAGAAAAAGGCTAAATCTTATAACCGCTGCCGATTGACTCAGTTTTGTTATATGCCAGCTTTGACTTAGACTCAGCTTAGTCAGCTTAACTCCACACAAGTTTGAACTGAACCTTAATAGTTTAAAATCTAGTTTTTGGTGACAAGTTTATTCACCCCCCTATAAACTTGTGTTATCCTTTCCAAGGGACCTACATGGATACACTTTACTCAGCTGACTACCAGATTAGTTCTACCAGATGTAGAGTTTAAGTCACTTTGCTAAAAAATCTCCACTTTGACTTGAACTCTCATTCACAGTCAAACAGATTGCATAAACAGATGTACTTGTACCAGATGCATTCGTTAATGCTGATCGCGTGTAAGTCACTAATGTTGATATTACTAGCAAGAATACTAGGTACATCATAGTATAGTAAACGCGAGTCAAGGTTGATCCCAGAGAGACGATGCCACTTTAATTATAAATGATTCTAACCTAATTAATATGCAACATAGATGCGGTCATAAACCAACAATAAACAAGAAAACAAACTTGGTAATACTCCCCCTCTTCTCACCGATCTACTAACTTGGATTAGTTAATCATTACGTTTACTTCCCCACATAATTTCCTTAAATTAATCGTGAGCTTTAGTTTTAATTATCATTATCAGCTACGGGTTCAACTCCTATTCCTATCTACTCCGACAATGGTAGTAGACAATCTATACGCAAGCTACCCTCCTTAATTGGTCCATAATAGCCCATACATATAAAGATCTAGAATTGATGATATCGAGCGCTAACTCATACCGCTAACCCACCTAGACAGCTATCGACATTGATCAGAACGTTCCTAGGGTCCATTCAAGACTATGTCCAAACTTAGCACTTCACTATTCCTATTTCATTCCAGTTTATGATAACAATAAGCAGATTGGACAGATCTAACCTACTATTAATTAAACCTATCAATCAACGAAGCTGTAGTGAATCCCAGTTTTAGGTTTTCTAAAGATAGCCTCAGTAAACCGGTATAGACCGCCGGGTTACCGGGGTTAACTTTTCTTGTCCCTGGATCTACATTGCTCAATTACGAAAATTCTAAGTAAATTATGGGGTCTTTAAACATGCAGATTAACAAAAACGCATAAATATGAACAGATTTACCATATTGAAGACAAAAATGAACGTTCAAAGCTTCATACCTTCAACGATGGAGATCTAGCTCGATCTACTCAAGCTAGAGATGATGGAGAAAATGAGGAAACAAAAAACAACTCTTTCAAAGTTTGAATAACGTATATGAATAGAATTCAGTGCTTATACAATAATCATCTAATGCGGCCTTATAGATACAATGACCAACTTATGACTCTCTAAAACCCTAACCGATCTGGATAATGCTGTAGAATTAGTTTCTTGTCCAACAAGTCCTCGGTTTACCTGGCTTAACCCTCGGTAAACCGGGCAAACTTTTCTCTTTTTTCTTCAGCAGGCTTCTTCTTGGACTTCAATCATTTGGCCTAGCATACTTCTTTTGGTCCAGATCCATTCTCCAATGCTCCAGATTCGGTACATCCTATAAAACACGTAAAACGAGACCAAACAGTACCAAATCTTTGGGAAAATAACATAGATGCAGAATTATTATCCCATAAACACTCACATAGCATTTAACATATATTCCACATAATTACGAGCCTATTTATCCTTTCTCGAGCAGAATTTGGGGTGAATATAGGTAAAATTATTGGTACCATTTACAGCGTTATCAACTACCCCCCCACTTAGCTTTTGATCGTCCCGAGCAAAAAGGTGAAAAGAAAACAACACTCTGATCAATATACAAGTTAATTAAAAACAATTGTGGTTCAAAAAGTCAAGATCAAGATCATGCCACTCGTATCCATCAGTAACACATTAAACACTATTCACGTCATGAGCCAAAATGTGTGTGCAATAACTTTCACAACCACATAGTAATATAGACAATCTCACATTACGTTAACCCGTAGTCGAACTAACCAGTCTCGAACATGTCATTTATTAATTAATTAAACTGGCAAGGCGGATCGAGATTTGAGTATATGTTACTCTTAGGCTCACGTTTATCGGTCTATGCAAAATTCGTGCGTCTTACGCTCCATCGACTAAGATTTTTGCCAAAGAGAATATAGATGTATGTATTTTAATGCACTTGTCTTCTTTTTGAGTAAACTCTCATTGATTTGACTATCCTCACGGCTCCACTCATGATAAACTACCAAATCAAATTCCATTGCCTTCATAAGCTTTGGTGGAACATGATTCGTGATGAAGCTTGGGTCAACTCTAGTCAAAGAAATATGCTATCGACTACACACCAAGTGAAGTGAGTTATACGTGCTTAAAATCGTGGCTCATAATAGAACATGCGCTTAATACACCACTATTTCAGAAGTGGACATTTTCTATCACTCATACAAACAACAAAGTAAAACAAAGATGAAGTCAATTATCTCGAAAAGATCAAAGATATCATAATTTTTTCGAAATTTTGTCGAAATGAATCAAATTCTAAGTGGTGAATCGTGCATCGAAGAGAATCAAGATAATCATGCAATTAACGGAATAAAATGCTAAGAAGCTAAGTGACGTTCCTTACCCCCCCACTTAATCAAAACATTGTCCCCAATGTGTAGGATGAAAAATGAAAAATGAAAAATGAAAAGGAACTTAGCTTCGGTTAAAGGTGGAACCAAAGAAGAAATGGATCGTCGTATAAATCATCGGGCTCATTTAAGTTGTCCTTGAAGAATCTGCGCTAAGTAACTCAAACAAACCAAGAAGAAAAACGGTGACAAGAAACCATATATTAAAATTATATGAGTAATAGAAAATAATAAACTCCAAAACAAATTAAGTCAACAAAATCATCATATCAAAATTATTCTGCTACATCAACTAGATAGGTAAAGAAAAATAAAAACAAGAAAATGGAAAACAACAAGAAAAATGAATAAAAAATAATCATCATCAGTAAAACCCTCTCAGTCATCTCTAGGCTCAAAACCGGGAGGAGGTGCATAACTCGAGGCAGTAGCGGCTGAAGAAGAGTCTCGGTGATGTGGGACAGTCCTAGGTGGTGGGGTCGCTGGAGGTATGCCAAAGAAATCAACGATCCTATCAATCTTGCGGTGCAACTCACAATCTCACACGAGTGCTCCTCTAGCATAGCTTTCTGAGTCCGGGGTGCTCCGAGGACCGGAGTACGCTCCCACTCAGCTCTCTGACCGACCCTTCTTGGAAATTTCCGACTGACTGCGAACTGATCTTTGGCTCAGGGACTTCCCAATCATCACAGACGAGAATTTTCACCTCGTCCTCTAAAGCGAACATGTCAATCATCGGCCCGTATGGCAACAGCTCGTGCTCAGATGTGGCAGCAAGCTCGTGAATACGGATATGCATCAGACGACTGATGTTGACTAGAGAAACCTGCTCCAAATACAACATCAACTCCGCCCTCTTGGTAGTCACAGACACCGTGTCCTTGGTCGGCAGAAGGAGGGCACAAACAAATCTATTCACCATCTTCCGATCCCAGTATAGTTCATTCTCTAGGAAGATGGTGGGGGCTCCAGCAGGATTGCGCTTCCATTGCACCCTGAAAATCTTATCTATCATATCCATCCTCTCCAAATCTTCAATGTTACTTGAGGATGTGTACTCATCCGGGCCTACTGGTGGATTTCAAACCCCAAAATGAGCATTGATCCGCTCAATAGAAAAGTCAACTTTGACCCCTCGGACCATAGCAAACGTAACTCCGGGGTTATGCGAAACATACGCGTAGAATTCCCTCACCACCGTGGCGTTGAACCGAGTCGGTGATTTTGCCATATCCAATATGTCTTGTGCTTGAAGGGCTTCGGGGAAAACCGACCCACAATCATCCAATTCTACCCCTCATTCTCTAGCAACTGGCCTTGCATTCCAATGCCGTCGGAACGACTCGTATATAGCTAACCCATCTATCAAAGGGTTGGCATCTCCATAGACAGTCTGATAACCACTGGAACGAACAGATGAACGGCTACGCTTTGGACCCATCATGGATGATAATACAACCTGATACTGAAGCTGATTCTAAAAACTGACCCTCGGTAAACCGACAGGTATGTCCGATTTACCGGGCTGAATTTTTTTGAATTTCTTTCTGGACTCTGCCTGATGATGATAGAAAATGAATAACTGCAGCACCTCTTTTGCACAACAGCACTAGATAGCAACAGGGTTGAAGGAAATGGTTGTTTTGGTTCGTGAAAATGGAAGAAAGGTTTGGTTTTGGTGGAGGTTTAGTGGTGATGGTGATGGTGATGGTGGCCGAATTATATGAGGAAGAAGAAGAAATGAAGAATTTGATGATTTTTGGAAATGGTATTAGATGAGAGTGATGATAATGGTGGTGAATGGATGGTTTAAATAGGAAAAAATGAGTGAAGGTGGTAGGATTTAGTGGGATAGTGGGTAGAGGAGTTATTAGGGTGAGAGATTTGAGGGGGTGATTGATGGTATTGAGGTGGAGTTATGGTGGAGTGTGGGAAAGGATGAAAGATTAGTAAAGAGAAGAAAATGGGACGGTTTCTGCCGACTAGGTGCGTCTGATACAACGTGTGTCCTCCACATGCCTCTAAAAATTCAGCATTTCATTTTGACGTTCAAAAATCTGAAAATCCATCCTCCGTAACCCGGGGGTAACCTAGGGTTTACCGGGGGTCTTTTTCCCTAGATTTCTCTCTCTGCTCAATTCTGACCTCAAATTCACTAGCCTTTTCCTCTTTTTATTGCTATTTCCGACTCAATTCTAACCTACTTCACTAGAATCCGCAACGAGTAAAAAAAACCTTTCCACGACCATTCGGTTTATTCAGATCTCCGATAATTCAGGGGTGATCGCATGCAAGGCACTTACTAGCAATAGGACTAGGTCCATCGTAGTAGATTACTTGTAACGCCCCGCTCCCGGATACCGAGTCCTTATCCGGAAACGAAACGCTCGGCACGTATAATATTAAATAAATCTAATATTACACGTAAGCCTCTACTACGTCAGACGAGTTTAGCAAAACGGAAGCTCAAAAGACTCGCGTGAAACATCATAAATGCCACTAAGAATAGAAATCGACATACTAAAGATAGAAATGTAACATTTATTACATTGGAATACCAAACTAAAACTAACACGCACGATAATCTCCAAAAGAAAAACTAGAAAGTCATTACAAGCTCCCAAACGAAACTTCAAGTCTAAAGAATAAATAAAACATAAATAATTAAAGTCTTCAACTTCGGCGTCTTTAAACGTCGTCATCAAAGTCCTCTTCGAACTCCGGGATTACCTGTTCGTCTTCTCTCCCCCAAACACATAAGTAAACATGCATTTGAGGTAATTAAGTACATTGTACCAAGTAAGAAGTAGAAGTTACAATTTAATTAAGGCATCTTTAACGAGTTTTATTATAATAGTTGTCGTTATGAGACCGACTCAATCTAGGGTTCACTTCATGCCCATCGACATGTCATGACTAACTGTTTCTAACTTAGCTTATCTTTGTTACATCCGCATTCAAGGGCACTACGCATGGTGCTGCCCACCACGAGACATCTGGGTGCAACCTATTAGTGGATCACACCAATAGCCACGGGCTAGTCCCGATAGTATACGCGTTCGGTGAAGTCCCTCCGTACTTGGGGTCTTGTGAACCTACGGAGTTATTCAACTGTAAAGTCCCTCTGCTCCTGGTGCCCTCTAATGGCCAGCAAAGTTATTCACCTGTGAAGTCCCTCTGCTCCTGGTGCCCTTGGGCCAGCAGAGTTATCCACAACGAGTACCCTCTACTCCTGGTGCCTCTAGAAAGGCCAGCAAGTTTACTCGCTCTATCCGAAGGCCTACACATTGCGATATAGTCTTGTGCTTTACCAAGAATGACATGATGTTTAATCTTATTACTATGCAAGTATGTAATTATTAATGGTTATTAACTAGCCACCTAAGTGTTTTCAAGTAAACTCCCTCACAAACTCAACTCTCTTTCTTAGACCACTAGACACGGACAAGGCCTAGCAATTACACAGACATTGATGAATACTAATCCATCAAAGCACAAGCCATTTCATGCTCTTCCGACGGATCCGAACTTCAACTCCCTTTAAGAGTACATTCGGTGTTTTAACTGAACGAATCAGAAGTGCAATCGAAGCTTGTTTATGTTTAATTAATGTTATCCAAGCTCATTAACAAAACTACCATTCATGTTAAGCATCAAAATAACATTAGCCACAATGTTCATTATCTACCAAACCATATATTATATTGTTCCGAAAAATAAAATAACAGAACACAATACGAAACAACTACAAATTTTAAATTTATTAAATAATCTTTTTTTTTTTTGACAAACTATCGCAACCTGCTAAAAGAACTTTCTGCTATTGCTATTATTATTATTATAGTATCGGCAAAATAAAACTAAAGAACATGATCTTTTCTTTCAAAGAGGCCGACGTCATACCTGGGGATTGATCCCAGGTCCAATTCAAACATGGTAATAATAATAATAACATTGAATCCAAAATACCTGTTCTAACTAAAAGTAAAACAATTTATTAACAGTTTAATTCACACGGCACATTATTAATCCCAGGATAACAATTATTAGCAGTTTAATCCCAAAATATCAATTATTTGACATGGCATATCGTTAACAGTTTACTATATCAATTAACAATAACACAATAAAACACCGATTGAAGAACACCCCCTTATCAAAAGCACGATCTAACCTCTCTAAACCATAATTAAATTGTAGGAAGAGCCTTTTACCTTTTAGCAAGCTAAACCAACTTCAAACTCAGAAAAATGCAGCAAAACCTTGATCTTTTCTTGCAGATAACCTTAACAAAGCTCTGATCTTTGTGTGTTGAAACGACGCTCCTTTCACGACGATTCCAACGCTTCTCGCGGATCTAAAAACGGTTGAAAACTCAATGAGATATCACAGAAACTCTCGTTGGCTCTTCTTACGCTCTCAGCCACGTTTTTCTTCCAACTCTCACACGCAAGAGGAGGCTTCTAAGGAGGAAATTTCTGATTTAAAAGGTTAGGGAAAATATCAAGTTAATTTCTCCTTAAATAGAAAAATCCTAATAATTAACCTAATCCCTTATTTTCCTTAATTGCCCTTTTTACTTAAAATCGGATTTATCTCCAAATTATTTATATATATCGGCCAAATATATATAAATACACTTAAAATACTTTAAATCCGTAAATTATAATATTCCATTTTTTTGCAAAAGACACGCCTCCGCTCTTTTCGAAAAGTCGGGATATTACATTCCTTCCCCCTTAAAAGGAGTTTCGTCCTCGAAACTCGAGCGTGCTCAAACCGTTGACCTTCCTTAGCACTCTTCCTTCAACACAAACCAAACCGAAGCTTCACTTGTTTTCCCGCAGTCAACTTTTAACCGATTCCAATCTTGCTAACCCCTGAACCAACACGCTACTGATTCCCAGACTATTCAAACCTTGCACACTCAACCCAAAACTGTCCAACCATAACTTGAACCACGGAAACTGCACCAACCAATCTTGAACTCGTCTTCCCTTCTTAGGAAGGACACTTTCCTAGTTCAACCGTCCAACTAGAAAAATCCTTGGGTTGCAACCTATACCAAGAGACACACCAAGTCCGTAGAATCCAAAACTGTAAATTTACTCTTGCCACGGTAGATTCCAACATAGCTAGCAACTTGTAGTAACACCCTAGCAACCTTGATTACTCAATCCAAAGGTGTTGTAACAACCATGAGATCCTTGAGATTACCCTTACTGAACCGATGTGGGGTACCTGATTCTGAAACCGATCAACTCGTTCCAACCGACTCACAATCTGCTCGACTCATGTCTTGAACCAAACCACTCGCTTCATCGAGCCCTAGAACAACAACACCTAGTCTCTACCTACCAAACTTCTAGGTGAAAGAAAGGCATCTATTCTTTCTTGACCAAAGGACTTAAATGGTTTTGAAAACTTGGTGCATACACAAGCCATTAAATAATTGATTTGTACAATACAAACCGAACTGATTTTGAACATGATGTAAAAAGAAAAGTTGTAGGTATAAAAATTTTACATATGCTACCCAATAACCAACATTTTTGGAAAATCATAGGTTGGTTAAAATAATTATTTTTGTCGGATGCTGCAAGCTGTCAAAAATTTTAGAAATTTAAAATCTATGTTGTGTTGCAGATTGTACTCAAACCAGAAAGAATTTGTACTTGACTTCCAAACAGAAATTGCAGAGCAGAAAGTTTTCTACAACATATCAAAAATTCAAGTCATTTGGGGGTGTTTAGCTCATTCAAAACAGATTGATAAATAAGAGTACCGCAGCAGAATTTTCTGAACAGAGTTCTCATCCTTGTCAAGAAATTTATGAACAATCCAATTGGAAAACTGAGTTGATGTAAAGAGAGAAGTTGTAGATAAGACAACTTTCAAAGTGGCTGAAAATTTAGAGAATTTTTGGTATTTCAGAAATGAGATTACAAGGCATAGAGAAAATCGTTTACTCGTTTTGCATAACACCAAGTTACAAAAAGAAATGATTAGGACCAAAACGCAGCAATTAAAAAAAATATTTAAATCCACCACGAGAAAGAACATGTGAGGGAAGTCTGAAAGTTTCAAAAGAAGAGAGGGATTTTATTAAGGATTCTGGAGGAACGAACTCGAGGGAAACACGTAAGAGATGTGTGTTTAGAACTCAACCTAACCTTCGCTTAATGAGACTCTTTACTTGGTCCTAGTGCAACTTAACCACGGTTTAAGGATTCTTAATCTTACGAGGATTTACTACCATGATCAAGAGAGATCAGAAATGTTCAACAAGGTCTAAGGAAATCTTATCTTAGAGGAAAGGAAGCCTAGAACAACAAGGACGCTTCTCTCTGATACCAACTGTAACGCCCCGCTCCCGGATACCGAGTCCTTATCCGGAAACGAAACGCTCGGCACGTATAATATTAAATAAATCTAATATTACACGTAAGCCTCTACTACGTCGTATCGAGTTTAGCAAAACGGAACCTCAAAAGACTCGGCGAAACATCATAAATGCCACTAAGAATAGAAATCGACATACTAAAGATAGAAATGTAACATTTATTACATTGGAATACCAAACGAAAACTAACACGTACGATAATCTCCGAAAAAGAAAAACTAGAAAGTCATTACAAGCTCCCAAACGAAACTTCAAGTCTAAAGAATAAATAAAACATAAATAATTAAAGTCTTCAACTTCGGCGTCTTTAAACGTCGTCATCAAAGTCCTCTTGAACTCCGGGATTACTGTTTCGTCTTCTCTCCCCAAACACATAAGTAAACATGCATTTGAGGTAATTAAGTACATTGTACCAAGTAAGAAGTAGAAGTTACAATTTAATTAAGGCATCTTTAACGAGTTTTATTATAATAGTTGTCGTTATGAGACCGACTCAATCTAGGGTTCACTTCATGCCCATCGACATGTCATGACTAATCTGCTTTCTAACTTAGCTTATCTTTGTTACATCCGCATTCAAGGGCACTACGCATGGTGCTGCCCACCACGAGACATATGGGTGCAACCTATTAGTGGATCACACCAATAGCCACGGGCTAGTCCCGATAGTATACGCGTTCGGTGAAGTCCCTCCGTACTTGGGGTCTTGTGAACCTACGGAGTTATTCAACTGTAAAGTCCCTCTGCTCCTGGTACCCTCTAATGGCCAGCAAAGTTATTCACCTGTAAAGTCCCTCTGCTCCTGGTGCCCTTGGGCCAGCAGAGTTATCCACAACGAGTACCCTCTACTCCTGGTGCCTCTAGAAAGGCCAGCAAGTTTACTCGCTCTATCCGAAGGCCTACACATTGCGATATAGTCTTGTGCCTTACCAAGAATGACATGATGTTTATTACTATGCAAGTATGTAATTATTAATGGTTATTAACTAGCCACCTAAGTGTTTTCAAGTAAACTCCCTCACAAACTCAACTCTCTTTCTTAGACCACTAGACACGGACAAGGCCTAGCAATTACACAGACATTGATGAATACTAATCCATCAAAGCACAAGCCATTTCATGCTCTTCCGACGGATCCGAACTTCAACTCCCTTTAAGAGTACATTCGGTGTTTTAACTGAACGAATCAGAAGTGCAATCGAAGCTTGTTTATGTTTAATTAATGTTATCCAAGCTCATTAACAAAACTACCATTCATGTTAAGCATCAAAATAACATTAGCCACAATGTTCATTATCTACCAAACCATATATTATATTGTTCGAAAAATAAAATAACAGTAACACAATACTTAAACAACTACAAATTTTAAATTTATTAAATAATCTTTTTTTTTTTTGACAAACTATCGCAACCTGCTAAAAGAACTTTCTGCTATTGCTATTATTATTATTATAGTATCGGCAAAATAAAACTAAAGAACATGATCTTTTCTTTCAAAGAGGCCGACGTCATACCTGGGGATTGATCCCAGGTCCAATTCAAACATGGTAATAATAATAATAGGAAAAGGTCGTTAAGGACGAATTTAGATCTTATTTAGGTAAATAGGACAAGAAATAAAAGCAATGGTTGAAAAGGACAAAAAAATGTGTCTATCCAAAAATACCCTTTATTTTTAATTTGTGCATCTCATGCGGTTTTTTTTTTTAAATATAGGCATATTTGTCCCTTCTTTCTTCTCCATCTCCAAACCCTAATTTCTTTACCACCTACAGCCGCCGCCGCCCCCTTCCCATTTCTTACAAACTTCACTCATCTCCTCCCTTATCACCAAACTTTTAATACATCTCCACACCGCCCTCGCGCTACTTAAAATCTCCTTCGCTTGATAAAGAAAAAGCGCTGCAAGGTTGATATATAAAGAAAAAGCGCTACTTAAATCGCGATCCGGTTCAAGGTCGAGCTCTTCAAGGTCGGATTCTTCAAGGTCGTTAATCATGGAGTTCGCGAGAATACGATTGAGGAATTGGAGAAGGAAGGCGTTGAGTTCTTCATAAACCGGGCGCCGGAAAAGCAAAAGGCAAAGTCCGCCGGGACCGTATGGCTACTGTTGCAAAAATATAGGATATAATGGCGATAAAGGTGAGCTTGAATATCTGTTAATGGAGGCTAATCCGACGTCAGTAATTCAACGATCTAAAACTATCTCCATTGATGATCCCGGCGCCTTCAGTACGTTTAGTGTGTAGAAAAAGGCGCCGCAGGGCGGTCTTGGTAATTGATTGTGATGAAATTGGGTTGTTCACGGCAAGCGGAAATGGTGGTGGTGGAGAGAGGCCTTTTGGGAGGTTACTTTGCATAGAGAGGAGGTTGAATTGCTTGATGGGTCTTGAGGAATTGATGGATTTAGGGATTTTTTGGTCTCCGGCGTGTGGCGAGGCTTCTTGTCCCTGGTTCAATGGCTGCGTTTTGGTCTTTTGGTGGCTTGCCATGGAAAGTTACATTGGGTGTTTTGGTCTTACTGTGTAACTGTGTAGTGCAGAAAAGTTACTACATGTCCTGTAATGTGCTAGACATGATGTTCTGAAAAGTTACTACATTGGGGATTGTTAAACATGTAATGGATTGTTAGGTTTTGCTGCATTTCGGTTTTGATCAATTGTTGTTGTATGAATCCTACTGTCTTTATTTTTGTTCTTTAAGAATTGTTGTTGAAGAATTATCAATTGTTTGTTTTTGAGGAATTATCAATGCATTTTTTGTAATGTTACTACATTTTTGTAATGTTACTACATTTTTGTATGAATATGCACGATCTTAAGGTACACAAATCCCCTATTGGGGTTCCTTCCAAGTAGGTATAGAAAGAGTAACGCTTTGGCATTTTTCTATGAATGTGCACGATCTTAAGGTACACAAATCCCCTATTGGGGTTCCCCTTCCCCAGTAGGGTATAGAAAGCAATGGAAACACCCTCAAACATAGTAACACATAATGTAGTAACTCGTAGTAACACCAACACGTAGTAACACCAGCACGACTTTAATGTGAAAAGAAAAAAAAAATTTATCATTAAGGGTATTTTTGTACATCTCTTTTTTTTTTGTCCTTCTCAACCAAATATTATTTTTTTTGTCCTATTCTTCATTTAAGATGTAAAGTTGTCCTTTAGGACCACCACCCGTAATAATAATAACATTGAATCCAAAATACCTGTTCTAACTAAAAGTAAAACAATTTATTAACAGTTTAATTCACACGGCACATTATTAATCCCAGGATAACAATTATTAGCAGTTTAATCCCAAAATATCAATTATTTGACATGGCATATCGTTAACAGTTTACTATATCAATTAACAATAACACAATAAAACACCGATTGAAGAACACCCCCTTATCAAAAGCACGATCTAACATCTCTAAACCATAATTAAATTGTAGGAAGAGTCTCTTACCTTTTAGCAAGCTAAACCAACTTCAAACTCAGAAAACTGCAGCAAAACCTTGATCTTTTCTTGCAGATAACCTTAACAAAGCTCTGATCTTTGAGTGTTGAAACGACGCTCCTTTCACGACGATTCCAACGCTTCTCGCGGATCTAAAAACGGTTGAAAACTCAATGAGATATCGCAGAAACTCTCGTTGGCTCTTCTTACGCTCTCAGCCGCGTTTTTCTTCCAACTCTCACACGCAAGAGGAGGCTTCTAAGGAGGAAATTTCTAATTTAAAAGGTTAGGGAAACTACTGGGGTTAATTTCTCCTTAAATAGAAAAAATCCTAATAATTAACCTAATCCCTTATTTTCCTTAATTGCTCTTTTTACTTAAAATCGGATTTATCTCCAAATTATTTATATATATCGGCCAAATATATATAAATACACTTAAAATACTTTAAATCCGTAAATTATAATATTCCATTTTTTGCAAAAAGACACGTCTGCCCTTTTTCGAAAAGTCGGGATATTACATTACTGGCAAATCAAGGTCGATCCCACAGATACATGTAAGAATGTCTAATTATTATGATTGAGCTTGTCACGAAAACTGTCTACGACCAACTATAATATAGATAGTAGTAAAATTGGTAACAATCAACTAGCAAGATTATGCAAGTTCAAAGAAGCAAACTAGGGTTTCTAATGTATTAGTTCAATTATGAGTAATTAGTTATTCCCCCCACACATGCAACAGTCCTCCCCATTGGTGAATATATTCATTGTTCAGCTACGGGTACAACTCCTAACCCTATCTACTCCGACAATGGCAGTAGACAATCTCTGCGCAAGCTACCCTCCTTAATTGGTCCGCAATAGCCCGTACGCATAAAGAACTAGAGCTATCGATATTGAGCACTAACACATACCGCAAACCCCCCTAGACAGCTGTCGACATTGACCAGCACGTTCCTAGGGAACATCAAGATAATGTCATAATTAACACTTCACTAATAGTCCTTCATGTTAATTTACGAAGACAAGCCAATAGTTGATCAGGCTACTAACATGTAAATTAAATCTATCGATCAACGTAGCTGGCACCATTTATCATGAATTAGTAATTTAGTAGGTATCCAAATCTAGCGAAGTAGACCGTCGCATATCTGGAGAACGCAATGACTATTTCATGATTTCTTCACCAACGAATCAGATCTATAACACATAGGGTAAAATAAACTAACTACTACATAATTAAACTAAATAAGCAATCAAAACATACTAGTTGAATAGAACTACGATAGATCTACATCTTGAAAAGACATAAAATCATACCCTCGAAGGCGAGCATAGATCTCCTTCGAGATCTCCCTCAAGCGGCGACTCCGCTGTCTCTCCGACCAGAACTCATAAAATAAATAAAATAAAGAACAAGGAACTTTTATTGCATAATGCTTGTAAATTGTATGGTACTATTGTTACATTTAGTTCTGAGGCGAAGCCTCTTATTTATAGCTATCTAAAACGACTTAGGAACATCTAGTTCGGCCCTTCGTCCAAGAAAGCGCGTTTAGAAAGCTTCTGGGACCTAGGTAAGTCGGCACCGCCTCTCGGTAAACCGAGGTTAAATTCGACTTTTTTCTTCAACCGACTTGACTTGGATGCTTCTCGAATACCCTTGGCCCAATCCTTTCGTTCAGTCCACTACAGATTCGTCCATCATTCTTAGCCCAATATTTCGTATCCTGAAAATCATCTAATAATACACGAAATAATATCGAAATAGGGAAAATAAACGCTAAGTGCAGATTTCTCGACCCACGAACCCGACATATGATATTCAACGTATATCGTTCACTTTTATAGGTTGAAACAACTATTTTTAGCTCATAATGGATAGAATATTGATGCTGTAGGATAGACTATTTTAACCGTCATCAACTACACCCCACTAGCCTTCTGCTCGTCCGCGAGCAGAGTATCAAGGCGGAATGTACCTCCAAGAGCAATCTCCATCAACTACCACATATTCAATAAAGATTTCCGGCAGAAACATACATCAAGCCACACTCCATAAGCTACCCATTAATCACTACTTACCATGCATCAATGTGTCGTGTGATGAATCAGTCGTGATAATGCGTTCGTGAGAAGAATCAAGTCGTATTAACCACACAATCTTAACTCGCTTGCGCATACACTCGCCATCATGCTTTCGGACTTGGTTACATAGCATGGCATCTGTGAATTGGGTCGGGCGGACTCGGGGATTGAGGATCGCTCTTAAGTCCTCATTTGTTTCTTTTTATGGGACGTGCCCTTTTTACACGAGTTCGCTTCCCTCACTGCCTTTATTGCATATCTCTTTTTTTTTTCTTTCTTTTCTTTTCATTTTTTTTTTCTGGCAGATGTCCTCACTTTTTTCTCTCTCTCACAAGTCCGTTTGTCCCGGTCACCTTTCGTCATCCAAGTTGCTTCCCTTGTCTTACAACAATTTGTTAAAGTATATAGACAGACAAATAATGATTCCCGGTTAAAACAATTTATCATCTAATCTTAAACACTTATCACTTAGATTATGTGCTCAAATATTGATTGAAATGATAAAATAGTAGTTAATAAGTTACTACTTCATGCAACATAACATATGCTCGTTCTTTCATACTAAATTGAATATGCTATAGCTCACTTTAAATTGAACTTGGGCTTCTTTTCTGCCGATTCCTTACTCAAAAACGCGCAATAAGCAAGCTCAAAACAGTGTTAAAATTTTCAAAATCATACCCTTTTTTCGATTATACAACTAAGATGCCTACCCCCCACTTATTATAGACATTTTCCCCAATGACTAATAATAAAGAAAGGAAAAGTTACTAATCTCTGGAAATGTTGGCTGAGTCAAATTGAATCCTGGAGCGTAATCGTTAGCTCCTAGGTCATTCCTCTTCCAAGTTCTTACCTACTGTCCAAAAATTCTTCCAAAAACTATGAGTAACATGCGAAGGGAAACAAGAAAATAAAGTGGCGGTAATTGTGCATACCGGAGGATTACGTAAAAACAGTTTTAGCCACTTTATTCTGTTATTGGCCTAAGCAAGATGCGAAAACTATTCCGAGGTATCACATGAGAAATGTGAAGGAAAAAACCACATATATCTCCAGCTAGGTGACTTAAGATATATGTGATGAAAAAAACCTTGCGATTGTCATGCTACTTTATTGACTCAAAATAAACTAAATAAACAAAAGCAATAAATAAGGGTTTTAGAAGTTGTTCTGAGTTTATAGTCGTCAGCTCGACTGTACTAATAGGGCTCCTTTATTCATATTCCGGCTCTTCTAACGTAAACACTTCCAACTCAGGGTTATATGTGTGCTCTAGGTAATGTTTCAGCCTGTGGCCGTTAACTGTGAAAGTTTGCCCAGTGTGCTCATGTCTTCCTCACATGCACCTGAATTGTAGACTTTCATGACTACATGTGGTCCATACCATCTAGACTTCAACTTCCTAGGAAAAAGATGATGACGCGTATTACATACCAGCACCTTATCTCCAACTTGAAATGTACGGTTCAGAATTTTCTTATCGTGCAAAGCGTTTCGTTCTTTCCTTGTAAATCTTGGCGTTCTCATATGCTTGAAGTCTAAACTCTTCCAACTGCTCAACTCTAGCATTCTTTTTTTCACCGGCTAAATCATCATCCATGTTTAGAAATCTCAGAGTCCACGATTGCTCGGTGCTCGAGTTCCACCGGAAAATGACATGCTTTTCCAAACACTATCATATATGGTGACATCCCAATTGTGGTCCTATAAGCTGTTCTGTATGCCCAAAGAGCGTCATCTAATTTCAAAGACCAATATTTCCTTGTGGGATTCACAGTCTTCTCCAAAATCCTCTTAATCTCTCTGTTTGTGACTTCTACTTGTCCACTCCTCTGAGGGTGATATGCTGCTGCAATCTTATGTCGAACCCCATATCTCATCATCAACTTCTCGAACAACCTATTACAGAAATTACTCCCTCCTTCACTAATTATGGCTCTGGGCACTCCAAACCTCGTCAAAATATTTTTCTTAAGAAATCTCAGGATGACCCTGGCATCATTAGTAGGTGAAGCTACTGCATCCACCCATTTGGAAGCATAATCGACTGCTATCAGGATGTAACAATTTGATCCTGACGATGTGAATGGCCCAAAAAAATCAATTCCCCAAACATCGAATAACTCCACTTCTAAGATACTCTGCAGTGGCATCTCATTCTCGCTGAGAAATGTTACGATCATTTGACAAGAATGACAGCTCTTGTAAACTCGTAAGTAGATTTATGAATTTTTGCCGTAAATATCCGCTCAGAGCACCTTTGTTGTTGTCTTGTCTCGCCCATAGTGACCTCCAGCTTCTCTAGCATGACACATATGCAAAATGCTTAGAATCTCATCATCGTGGACGCATCTCTTAAGAATGTCATCAGGGCACAGTTTGTATACGTAGGGATCATCCCAATGATAATGCTTCAGATATGTAAAAAACTTTTTCTTATGTACATTATTTAATTCTGGTGATAGGTACCATCCTGCTAAATAATTGATAATATCAGCAAACAAAGGGTATACCTTGCCCACTCTTGATGTATGCTGTTCGTTCTGAGATTCAACTTGAGCTACTACTGAGATGGAAAATAGTTATTCATCAAGAAATATTTCCCTGATCTCATTCGGTAGCTCTTCTTCTAACAAGGTTATTCTTGACAGGTGATCAGCCACCCGGTTCTCAGTTGCCTTTTTGTCTTTAACCTCAACATCAAAATCTTGTAAGAGTAGAATCCATCTCAACAATCTTGGCTTGGAGTCTTTCTTGGTTAGAAGGTATTTCCAAGCTGCATGGTCAGTGAATACCGTGACTTTAGATCCTATCAGATATGGTCGAAACTAGTCAAACGTAAATATGACAGCTATGAGCTCCTTCTCTGTAGTCGCATAATTCCTCTAGGCACTGCTAAGGGTACGTCTGGCGTAATAGATAGGCTTAAAGATTTTATCCGCGCTTTGTCCTGTGGCTGCTCCCCACCGCCGTGTCGCTTGCATCACACAAAAGCTCAAAAGGTTTATTCCAACTGGTGCTACTGCAGGTGAGGCGATTATAAGCATTTTCTTTAATGTATTGAATGCTTTCTTGAATTCTTCTCCAAACTCATTAGGTTGGACAGTCAATCCTCCTTTCTTGGGCACCACATGAATCGGGCTTACCCACTCACTGTCTGCAATTAGGAAACTGATTCCCATCTCCAACATCTTTATGATTTCCTCTTTAACAACATCCTTCAGTTGTGGCGTCAACCTCCTTTGAGGTTGTGCTACAGCTTTCTTCTCAGGGTCTACAGAGATCTTATGGATGCACACTGATGGGCTTATTCTTCTAATATCTGCAATTGTCCACCCAAACGCTCTCTTATGCTCTCTCAGTACTCTTAAAAGTTTCTCCTCCTCTAAAGGTTATAATAATGATGAAATTATAAGGGGGAGAGTATCATCTTGTATGTACACATACATCTGGTGAGATGGCAAAGGTTTCAACGTTAAGTTCCTTGGTGGCTCTTCTAACAATGATCTTAACAGCTTACCTGTCGACTGTAAGTCAAAGAACTTGTGCCAGGAAGGTCTATGAATGGTTCCTCCTAAATACACAGAAGATATAGGCTCTATTTTTCGCATTTGACCTTCACTACACCCAGGCCAGATTTCCTCATAACTTTCCTCATCCTTCAGGAGTAAGGTCTCAGCTACATCAGTGTCTAGTACCACTTACTGATATAATTCCAAAACAAGTTTGTCTATGGCATCTAGCATGTAGCATGCTTCTCCTTCATCTTAAGCATATCTCATTGAATTCATCACGTTGAACACTACTTTTTCCTCATTCACTCTCAAAATCAGCTCACCCTTATGAACATCTATCAATGTTTTGCTCATAGCTAGGAAAGGTCTTCCTAAGATTAATGGAACATCGTGTTTATCTTCCATGTCTAGCACCACAAAGTCTACAGAGAATACAAACTTATCAACTTTCACCAAAACATCCTCCACCACTCCACAAGGTTGCTTCATAGACTTATCTGCTAATTGAAGGGTTATAGATGTCTCATTCAATTCTTTCATGCCTAACTTATGAAACATGGAGAGTGGCATTAAGTTGACACTGGCTCCAAGATCACATAATGCTTTATTTAGGCATACTCCTCCAATTGTACATGGTATGAGGAAGCTCCCAGGATCTTTACACTTATGTGGCAGTTTACGTTGCAAAACTGCTGAGCCTTCCTCGTTAAGGCATATATTCTCAAGGTCTAACAATTTTCTTTTGTTAGATATTGATTCTTTCAAGAACTTTGCATACTCTGGCATTCCGGCCAGAGCTTCTACAAAAGGTATATTCATTGGCAACTTTTTAAACATCTCTGTGAACTTCTTATAACGCGCATCATCATTATTCGGCTTATATTTCCTAGGGGGATAGGGTAAATTAGCAGGATTAATATTTATAGTTAGTGAAGACTTACCTGCTGACTGCTGCTCTGCCTGCTTTTCTATTGAATTTTCGGACTCTCGGTTTACCGGAGTAGTGTCCCGGTTTACCGGCCCTTCTTTTTCTCTAGATTCTGCTGCGTTCAACTGCTGACTGCTTTCTGACTCTTCCTCAGTGTTGGTTGCTTTAATATCTTGAACTCTCTCAACCTTGTCTATGCAATCTTGCATGCCATCAATCTTCTTGTTCATTGCCATTATCTGGTATAAGATCTTTTGAGAAGTATCTTCTCTAAATACACCTTCAGCTACTTTGCCGGTTTCAACTTGGTGTATTCCCCATTGACTTATAAGCGTAATTTGCTCCAATTTCTCTTCAGATTTTTTAGGTGATAGCAATGCAAAACATCCGTTGCTTGATGCATCAACTCTCATTTGTTCACTTGGCTATAATCCATGATAAAAACTATGCGTTCGTACGGGCAAAGTGATATCATGATGAGGGCAACTCCTGTATGCTTCCTTAAATCTTTCCTATGCTTCTTCAAATGTTTCAGTGGGTCTCTGCTTGAAATCATGATCTTTTGTCTCATCTGCAGTGACTTCCCAGGTGGGCAATACTTGTTCATAAATTTCTGCAGCAGGTCGGTCAAAGTTTGGATCGAACCTGGTGCCAGAGACAATAACCATATCTTTGCTTTGTCCTTCAGAGTGAATGAAAACAATTTCAGCTTGATATTATCTTCAGGCACTCCGGCTGGCTTGACCGTGCTGACTATCTCCAAAAAGTTGCTGACGTGTACACTAGGGTCTTCGTCCATTACTCCATGAAATTTAGTGTAATTAGTCACCATTTGTATCACAATCGGTTTCGGGTGAAAAACCTCAGCTGCATCCTCAGGCTGAACATTTGCTGGCACGAATTTCTCCATCATAGGCATTGCATAACTCTGTAGAGTTCTCCTATCTGCTTGTACCAGAACTTCTGCTCCATTATGTCCGTTATGTCCATTCCGTGCCATGTCGGTTTCAATATCTTCTGCTCATCTCTCGCTATGATCTCCTTCGTGCGAAATCACATCATCTGCCAACCTAATAGAGCTTTCTCGAGTTTTCTTTTTCTTTTGTCTCACAAACTTTTCAATTTCAGGTATGAATCTCTCAAGTTTGGCTGCTGAACTTCGTGTAGCGTATTACAAGACACAAAAAAAACTAAAAAGGTTAGTAACTTGCCTCGCGGGTCGTTACAAATGCCAGCGCACACAAAAATACATAATCTAACTACTTTGAACTAACAAAAACGATTCTGGAAAAATAGGGACCCTCGGTTTACTGTAGGTAACATTCGGTAAACCAGAAGTAATTTTTCCCGATTCTTAACAAAATCGACCGTATATGACTCAAAAATAAATAGACTATAAATAATGCTCGATTAAACAGACTCAAAAATATATAGAAAACTCAATCTTAAATAAACAGTATTCTTGACACGAGTCCCGGCAACGGCGCAAAAATCTTGATCGCGCGTGCAAGGCACTTACTAGAAATAGGACTAGGTCTATCGACAGAGTCTTGGAAAATCAAGGTCGATCAGAGACTAGACTCGTAAGAATGTCTAATTATTAAGATTGATCTTGTCACAAAACGGTCTATGACCAACTATAATATAGATAGTTGTAAAATTGGTAACAATCAACTAGAAAGATTATACAAGATCAATGAAGCAAACTAGAGTGTCTAATGTATTAGTTCAATAGTGAGTAATTAGTTATTCCTCCCACATATGCAGCAGTCCTCCCCATTGGTGAATTTATTCATTTTTCAGCTACGGGTACAACTCCTAACCTTATCTACTCCAACAATGGCAGTAGACAATCTATACACAAGCTACCCTCCTTAATTGGTCTGTAATAGTCCATACGCATAAAGAACTAGAGCTTTCGATATTGAGCGCAAACTCATACCATAAACTCCGCCTAAACAAATTTGTCGACATTGACCAGCACATTCCTAGGGTCCATCAAGATAATGTCCTAATTAACACTGTTGGTCCCAAAGAAGGGTAAAACTATAGTCAGAGGGGGGTAGAATGACTATAATGGAGTTTCAAAAACTTTTCTTATATTTAAAAGCATTTGGGCAGCAGATAAGTCCCTTCTTAAAATGTGGTTTCAAAGTAGATTATGCAATCACAGATATATGATATAATATAAGCAATGAAATATATGCAGTAAGGTAAATTGCTGAAAGTAAATTAACACAAAGGTTTATAGTGGTTCAAGGTGGTGTAATCCCTTAATCCACTCTTCTCCTGTGATGATTGGAGGAATTCACTATTGTTTTCACAGATACAATAGCCCTGATTATCCTTGGCTACACAAGCTTCACAATCTACAAGACTATCACTCCACGACTTGAAACTTGGTGACACACGTCTATTTCCTTCGCTTTCATTGGGAAAATATCCTTCAGCAGCTATCACAAACACAACTCCTTCTAAGATGGCTCTGATTCAGTTGCTTGATTGATGTGAATTGGATTCACAAATCTTGTTGATCAAACTCAATGCTTGATGTTGGAATTGTAGTTCTCAGTTTTGAGATAATCACTAGATGATTCTTTTTCAGCACAGATAGAAGGCTTTGCACTTTGACAGAGATTTTGCTCAGATTCAATCGTTCTCTTGTGTCTATTTTACTTGTCCGTCAATGCCTTCTATTTGTAGCCTTGATAATCCTTGATTTGAATTTCCGTCCGTTGGCTATTTTAATGTGGATAATAATCCTTGATATAATTCTTGATTCCCCCTTAACTATATTCTCCTTGATTTTAGTGATCGGATTATTCTTCAAACGTTTATCAAAAAATCTGTCCTTGATTGATCCTCAATTTATTGTGCATTAAATGCTTGATCCTCTGAATCTTCTTCATATTTCAAAATCTGATTATGTATAGTTTACATAGCTGTTCCCTGAACGGTCAAATGATCTTTCTGACTTTGCAGCTAAGATCTTCCTTCACTGCTTTGACTTTACTTAGCCGATAGTCAGTTCACTTTTCCGTTTCACTGTTTCCTTCATTCTTTTCAGTTCAGGAGAATCTTTGTACTTCACTGATCCTTGATTTGTGTGAGATCAGTGTACACCATCTATAAACATTAAGTTTTATGACTTGGAATGTAACTTAGACTTATCCAAGGTCATCACAGACTTCCTTGGTCATAAGTCAGAACATAAAGTCTTTATGCCTCTCTGCTGGTACTTGGCTGGCCTCACTTTGCCGAATATCTGTTTCACTTTTCCGTCCTACCAACTAGTACAAAACTTGTCTGATCTACTTATACAATATATCAGACTCTAAGTAAAGACTTATACAGAGAATTCTAACTTATTTCAGGTTTGCAATTACAGCTAGTATAGCCATCATCAAAACATAATAGAATGTTCCTAACATTTTCCCCATTTTTGAGGATGCCAAAACCCTCATAAGCCTGAAGAAAAGTGATCAAAATTTTCACAACAAACAATGAAATAAACTCAAAAAATTTATTCATCCATATCCGGGCAATTAGACATTGCATCTTTTTATTTAAAAATCTACGGCATATAAAGGCACATGAATTTATTCATATAAGACTAGTCCTTCCTTTCTTCAAACCTGACGCCCTTGCATTTGATGTCCTTGCCCTTGTCTGTTGGGCTTTCCTTCTTCCCACTTGAACTTTCAGGCTTTGAGCTTCCTTCCCCTTTTTGGCAGCACCAAATGGTGCTTCAAGAATTTGGTTTGCTTCCTCAGATTCAGGGAGAGGACCATACCTTTTCTCTAGAATTTTATTTTTTGCTTCAGAGACATTGATGATTGTGGTTAGCTGTAGGCCAGAGTACTCCATAGCCTCATTCAGATGGTGAATTTGATGTGTATGATCATTCAAAGTATCCACCAATGGTTTAAGATTGCCATCAATCTTGCCAGCAAGAAACTCTAGAGGATGAGAGAGTCCCATTGTCTCTCTATCACCTCATCTTGAACTTTGATGTGACTGATGAGGGCCTCAATTTTGTGATTTAAGGAGGTTGTATCACTCCTTAAGGCAGCTTTTCAGTTTTGTCTGCTAAGATATTGCATTTCCATATCCACAATGAGCGGTTGAGTGTCCAACTTAAATATTATATCTTTCATCATCTTCTTCTGTGTCCGATGTATTATGCTCATTATCTTCATCTTCCTCATTTCTCATCAAACATCCTCTTTCCCTTCCTCTTCCTCTTTTTTTCTTCCTCGGCAATCTCAGGATCGAGAGAGATTCTTTGAGAAGTGCTTGCTTTTCCTATCTCTCGAGATGGTAGATTTTCTTCATGTGTCTTTGGAGACTTGATTTCCTCTCGCTTTGGTGTTCCCCTTGATCGGTAGTGGGGTGTTGACAAGTTCAAACAGAGTGAGTTTGATCGGTGGGGTTCACTCTCTTTGTTTGACAACTTTGCTAAGGCTCTGAGAAGGACCTCTCTGAATTGTCAGATCATCATCATGAAATCTTATCTTTTCTTGATCATCTTCAAGATGATCTCCTTCCTCTGGTTCCTCTTCTGCTGTGTCTGCTTCACTTTCAGTAGCGTCTTCTTCACCTTCAATCTCTTCCTCATCAGATGAGGTAGGATGATATTTTTCTTCACCATCTTCCAGATATGTAATTGCTTCATGTTTTTCTTCCTCAGTGGCAGTGTCGTCACTGATCACCACTGGGTTATCCGGATTGCTGGCACTAATGACAGGGATGTCATCTTGTGTCTTCTGAGATCGTGTTCTTCTCCCCACTCCTGATCTGCTAGTTTCAGGCTCTTTTCTTTTTCTTCCAATAGACGATTTGGGTTTCAGGGATGCCTTTATGTAGGTAAAAATTACCTTCGACTTGTTTGGAGGCTACAGATTGATGGGTTTCACTTTCAATGTGTCAAACAGGTGTTCAAGAGGGAACCCATATGTTTTCATGTCCCAAAAATCACCTTTCTTCTGCAAACCCTTGCTTGGTGCCGTGATTGACAGATCAATTTCCTTTTGAATCTGGTCTTTCAACCTATTGAAAACAAATGTTGCCTAGATCAAAGTGAATACCTTGATAGATAATCTCCATTAACTTGACCCGTAACTTGATCAAGTTTTCCGTCGACCCTTTTCACGACTTTAATGTTTTTGGTGATAAGCAGTGCGAACTCGGCAAAAAAAGTTTGAGGCCGATCCGGGAAGGTTGTAGGTTTTGCGATTCTTTTGGGATTCTTGGCTATTTCAGCCCGAAGTTGTTGATGTCAATCTGCACGAACTTCACATTTGCCGGACCAATTCAGGCGCAGATGTAGGAATCTGTTGAGAGCCAGGCATGATGACCACTTCCTTGCCAAATATCGAACTCTTTATGCAATCGGGATAAGTCTTCTTTGTGCTGGGCACAAACTTTGCATTTTTCCAAAATGCAATCAGATTCACATAGCATATCCCACTTATTGGGGGGTTTATAAAGGTCATTTACCCCAGTTTTGAACAACAATCAACTAAGCGTTGAGCTTGTACATCATTATCACAAAAAGATAGATAGTGTTCATGTTTGAAAAACGATCCAGTGATGATCGATTTTTCATAAAATCTTTTTGTGGGAGATATTGAAGAGGATGAGGCCATTGTAGATTGAGATTGAGATTTTTGAAGGGAAAGCTTCTATTCTCCATGATTTATCTCCATGTGTGTAATCCATCACAGTATAATCCTCCATAACTTCTTGATTTTCCACGTGTATAAAGTTGATTTGGTTCACACTTTAGTTTGATGGTGACTACAATCTACATTTAGGTGGAGTGCCTTGGCTGGTCACTTAGCCTGTGTAGTGACTTTTTCATTGAGTTGTGTTGGTCTCAGAGATGGGTAAAAATATAGTCAGGGGGGTGAATGACTATAGTGGAGTTTCAAAAACTTTTCTTATATTTAAAAGCTTTTTGGCAGCGGATAAGTCCCTTCTTTCTAAGTTGTTTCAAAATAGTTTAGGCAATCACAGATATAGTATATAGTATAAGTAATTAAATGAATGCAGTAAAGTAAATTGCTGAAAGTAAATTGACACAAGGCTTATACTGGTTCAGGGTGGTGTTATCCCTTAATCCACTCTTCTCTTATGATGATTGGAGGAATTCACTATTGTTTTCACAGATACAATAGTATGATTGTCCTTGACTTCACAAGCTTCACAATAAACAAGACTCTCACTCCTTGACTGTAACAGCTTCAGTGACTCAGTCTCTTTCACTGCTCCTTGGGATCAAATCCTTCAACAGCTATCACAAACACAAGTCCTTATCAGATGGCTCTGATTCAGTTGCTTGGTTGATGTGAATTGAATTCACAAACTTGTTGATCAATCTCAATGATTTGATGTTTGAATTGTAGCTCTCAGTTTTGAGTTGATCACTAAATATTTCTTTTTAGCACAAATGGAAGGCTTTTCACTTTGACAAAGTTTTTGCTCAGATTTTTCGTTGTTTCTTGTTTTTCTGTTAGTGCCTTCTATTTACAGACTTGATTATCCTTGATTTGAATTTCCGTCCATTGGCTATATGAATGAGAGGAATAATCCTTGATTTTATTCTTGATTCCCCCTTAATTATGTTCTCCTTGATTTCAGTGATCGGATTTTTCTTCAAATGTTTATTAGAAAATCCGTCATTGATTGATCCTTTATTGATTGTGCATTTAATGCTTGATCTTCTGTATCTTCTTCATATTTCAATAATCTGACTGAGTAAGGTTTACTCAGCCGTTCTTTGATCGGTCAAGTGGTCCATCTGACTTTGCCGCTTAGATCTTCCTTCACTGCTCTGTCTTCACTCAGCCGAAAGTCAGTTTACTTTGTCGAATCACTGTTTCCTTCATTCCATTCAGTGCAGGAGAGTCCTTGTACTTCACTGGTCCTTGATTTGTGTGAGATCAGTGTACACCATATTTAAACACTAAGTTTCATCACTTAAAACATAACTTAGACTTATCCAAGGTCATAACAGACTTCCCTGGTTATAAGTCAGACCATAATGTCTTAATTGCTTCTCTGCTGGTACATGGCTGGCATCACTCTGCCGAAAATCTATTTTTACTTTGTCGTCCTACCAACTAGTACAATACTTGTCTGACTCAACTTATACAACATGTCAAACTCTAAGTAAAGACTTATACAGAGAATTCTAACTTATTTCAGGCTTGCTATAACAGCTAGTATGGCCATCATTAAAACACAATAAAATGTTCCTAACAAGCTGTAATATATGACTGTTCCTAACATTCAGTTTAGTTAACTTCACTGAGTACCAGTTCCTTACCTGGTACATCTCATGTAATGGCAAAGGTTTAATCAAAGAGTGAAGTCAATTATTTGCTTACTCCGATTAGCGCTCCTTAGTCAATTTCTATCATCCCCAACTCAACTCGCCACTTACTAAATCATTCATGACTAAGTGGTTTTGTGAAGATGTCAGCCAATTGATTTTCAGTGGGTATGTATCTTAGAATTACATCCCCTTTTTCAACATGATCTCTTATGAAGTGTTGTCTTACATCAATATGCTTTGTTCTTGAGTAATACTAGATTTTCAGTAATAGATATTGCACTTGTGTTGTGACACATAATTGGAATTGTCTTCTCCTCCATTCCATAATCCCTTAGCTGTTGTCTGATCCAAAGTACTTGTGCACAACAACTACCTACTTCTATATATTCTGCTTCAGCTGTTGATGTGGATATGAAGTTTTGCTTTTTGCTAAACCATGATACTAGTCTGCTGTCTAGCATCTGACATGTTCCAGAGGTGCTTTTTCTCTCTATCTTGCATCCGACATAGTCTGAGTCTGAATATGATATATGTTTGAATCCTCCATATTTTGGATACCAATTTCCAACATTGATGGTTTTCTTCAGACATTTGATTATTCTTTTAGCTACTAGAAGATGTGATTCCTTTGGTTGAGCTTGAAATCTTGCACACACTCCTACTGCAAAAGCTATATCAGGTCTGCTTGCAGTTGGATAGAGTAGGGATCCAATGATTCCTCTATAATGTTTCTGATCAACATCTTTTCCACTTTCATCTTTTCCAAGAATGACTCTTGCACACATTGGTGTATCTAATGTGCCACTTGTATCCATACCATACTTGTGAATTAGGTCTTTTGGGTATTTGGCTTGATTGATGAAAATACCAGCTTTCATTTGTTGTACTTGTAGACCAAGAAAGTAATTCAATTCTCCCATCACGCTCATCTGAAATTTGCTTTTCATTAGGTTTGCGAATTTCTCACACAACTTTTCATCCTCTAATCAAAAGATAATGTCATCAACATAGATTTGTACTAGCAATGTACTTCTTCCTTCCTATAGTTTGAAAGGAGTCTTATCAATAGTTCATTTGTTGAATCCATTATTGATCAAGTATTGTGATAAAGTTTCATACCAAGCTCTAGGTGCCTGTTTGAGTCCTTAAAGGGCCTTCTTGAGCTTATATACTTTATCTTCTTTTCCTTTGAGTTAAAAACCAGGAGGTTGTTCCACATATACTTCTTCTTCCGGAAGTCTATTTAGAAATGCACTCTTGACATCCATTTGGTAAACTGTGAAGTCTTTGTCGGCTGCTAAAACTAGAAAGAGTCTGATTGCTTCCAATCTTGCTACTGAGGCAAAGGGTTCATCATAATCTATTCCTTCTGCTTGAGAGTAACCTTTAGAAACTAGCCTTGATTTGTTTTCGATAAACATTCCTTTGTTCATCCATCTTGTTTCTGAATACCAATTTTGTTCTAATGATATTGGCTATGTCTGGTATGTCAACAAGTTCCCAGACCTCATTTCTTTCAAATTCATTTAATTCTTCTTGCATAGCTGTAATCCAATCAGCATCATGGATTGCATCATCTATTGTTTTGGTCTCTACTTGAGATAGGAAACATGTTAGCATATTCTGCAGTTGTCTTCTTGTTCTAACTCCTGTGTGAATGTTTCCAATAACTTGATCATCAGGATGATCTCTTAGCCAGCTGAGATCAGGTTGAAGTTGTTCTTGACTTGGTGTTTCCACAACTTCAACTTGTGTATCAGCTTCATGCTCTTGTGCTGGTGCCTCTTCTATTGTATTGATTTGTACCTCATCTTGATTTCCAAAGTTGTGATCCAGAATTGTAGCTGGTACTGTTGTATTCTTGTAGACTTGTTTTTGTCCTGCTTCTTCTCCTAGTTCTTGAAGACTTCCACCATTTATGTTTGATTCATCAAAAACTACATGAATTGATTCTTCAATCACCAAGGTTCTTTTGTTGAGTACTCTGAAAGCTTTACTTGTGTCTGAGTATCCTATAAAAATTGCTTCATCAGCTTTTTCATCAAAAGTATGTAACTGATTCCTGTTCAAAACAAAACATTTAGATCCCAACATATGTAGATGTGAGATGTCAGGTTTTCTTCCATTCCATATTTCATATGGGGTTTTCCATGATGTTTGTTGATGACTGATCTGTTTTGTGTATAGCATGTTGTATTTGCTGCTTCAGCCCAAATCCTCTTTGGTAAGCATGCTTCTGCAATCATTGTTCTGACTGCTTTCTTGAGAGTTCTATTTCTTCTTTCTGCTACACCATTTTGCAGTGGAGTCCCTGCTGCTGATAGTTGGTACAATACTCCATTTTCTTCATAGTAGGTTCTGATAATTTCATTTAGAAATTTTGTGCCTCTGTCTGGTCTGATCATGGTGATCTTCAATTCCTTTTCATTTTGAATTCTTCTTAGCAAATCTGGTAGCTTTTTAAGTCTCTTTTCTTGTTCAAAAATATGGTCCAGGTGAATTTGGAAAAGTCATCAACCACTACAAGAGTGTATTTCTTACAACTTACACTTACTGGTGTGACTGGTCCAAACAGATCCATATGTAACAAATGTAGAATTCTTGTTGTTGATTGATAGGGCCTTGACTTGAAGGAGCTTTTGATTTGTTTTCCTTTTGGGCATGCATCACGAAGACTTTCTTTCTTGAATGTGATCTCTGGTAGGACTTCAACTAAATTGTTCTTGGATAATGTGTTGATAGTCTTGGAATTTAGGTGATTCAATCTTTTATGCCAAATCCAGCTGGTTGATTGCATTTACTTGACAACCAGACATGTTTCTGCTCTTGCTGTCTTCCAGTCCACCACATACATGTTGTCTTCTCTTCTTCCTGCAAGAACAACTTTTTTGGTTTGGCTGTGAATAACTTTGCATCATTCCTGGTTGAAAAGCACATTGTAGCCTTTGTCACAGAATTGACTGATGCTTTGCAGATTGAAAATTCAGTCCTTTAACATATGCCACATTTTGAATCTTCAAATTTTTTTTGAGCATTATGCCTTCCCCCTTAATTTTACCAGGTTTTCTTTGCCTCCAAAGGTAACTTTGGGTCCATCAAAAGCTTTAAAGTCAGTGAGCCATACCTTTTTCCTGTCATGTGTCTGGAACTTCCACTGTCTATGTACTAGAAATCCTACAAAACAAATTAATTATGTTTAGGTACCCAACACTGTTTGGGTCCATGCTTGTTACCAGTCATGCCTCCTACTCTCAGTGTGTATCCAAAGGATCTTCTTCTTGGATAATTAAAGTCATCCACTTCATATGTATAAGGCATGGCAGAATAACTTCTAATGTTTCTACTAGAAGTATTTTGATACATTTCTCTAATATTTGGTGCATTTGCAACCTTTTTCACTCTCCAATAGCAGTGGGAAACCTGTGTTCATGTTGCTTCATATGTCTAGGGGCAAATCTTGATTGATTTTTCCTAACCATATGATGCATGGCATGAAATGGTTTCTTCTTGTATATTGGAGGTGCAACATTCCAATCATCCTCTGAGGGGTAAAGCCTTCCGTTACCCTTCAGAAAAACTTTGCCTTTAGTTGGCTAGGTTGATGATTTAGTCTGCTATTTCACTGTCGCTGGGTTTTGACTTCACCGGTGCAGGATAAGTAGTTGAAACTATGGTCTGTCCTTTTCTGAATTTTCGTCCATCCTTGGCCCTAGATTTAGAATTGTTTTGTCCATTGTTTCTATTCTCATCTTGACTATTGTAGCCAAGACAAGATCTGGATCAAAACCTTTTTGAGGGTTTGCTAAGCTGGTGCATTCAGTGGTGCAGTGATGATCTTAACTGGTAGGGAGATTTTCTCAGTTGATCTTTCAACATTGGATTAGTGATCATCTGCTGTTTGTTGATCAGTTGAGTGAATTTCCTTACTAGTTTGTTCAGCTTTTACTTTATCCCATTCTTTCTTTAATCTTTCATTCTCCTTTCTTAGATTCTCACACTCCTGCTCCAGAATTTCATAATTTATCTCAATTTCTTCAAATTTACTCCTGAGATTTTGATTAGGTTTGCAGAGTCTAGTGGAAGAGTAGAAGATTGTGCAGTGTCAGATGTGGATGCACTAGATGATGAGTATGGGCTAGAAGTTACCACAGTTTCATTAGATTTTTTAGCCATAAGACATAGGTAAGCCTTTTCATTTTCTGAGTTGTCAGCTTCATCATCATCATCAGAATCATTTTCAGATGATTCTTCAATCTTTTCACTGCTGGTTTCAGCTTTGAGTGTCTTCTTGATTTTTCTCTTCTCAGTTGTCTTGTATTTCTTTTTATCCTCTTCCTTGTCTTTTTCTTCAAGACAATCAGCCTTGAAATGACTTTTCTTCTTGCAGTTGAAACATCTGTATTCATCATCATTTTTCTTCATGTCTTTGTTTGTGCTAGACTTCTTGCATGATGATGAACCTCCTTTGACTTGCTTCTCTTTGCTAAACCTGTCAAAACATTTCACTAGTAAAGCTACCTGTTCCTTCAGCTCATGTGTCTCTTTGTTGTTTGCATCAGCTGAGTTACTTTGCTGGGGTGCAATCAGTGCACTGGCCTTATGTAACTCTGCTGGTGCACTGTCTTCGCCGTTCAACTCAAATTCATGAGCTTTTAGTTGAGACATCAGAGTTAAGGTATCAGCGTTTGCAAGAATTGTTGTCCCTCTAATTACTGATGTGATAATCTTCCATCTTTCAGGTAAGCCTCTTAAGATTTTTAGGCACACTTCTTTCTGAGGATATGTGTGTCCAAGTTGTTGTAGTTCACTGATGATGCTTGAGAATCTGTTGTCCATTTGATCAATGGATTCTTCAGTCTTCTTTTTAATGTTCTCAAATTTATGTTTTGCAACAGATAATTTATTTTCTTTGACTGCTTCAGATCCTTCATTGATCAGAGCCAACTTGTCCCACATCTCCTTTTCTGTTTTGTAATCTTTGATTCTCATGAACATGTGGCTGTCCAGAGTCTTCAATATCATATATTTTGCTACAAAATCTAGATTTGATCTTCTTCTGTCATCCTTGGTCCAACTTTCTTGGGTTTGTCTATTACTTTTCCTTGATCTGCTCCAGTGGACACCACGGTTGTGATCTCGATTGGGCCATCGTTGATTACATCATGCATCTCCTCATGAGTTGCAACAAGGTGAGACAACATTCTAATTTTATATTAATGAAAATTCTTAACATTGAATACATGTATCTTTTGACATAAAATTTGAGGAATCCATTAATACAAATAAGATATATATATATATATATATATATATATATATATATATATATATATATATATATATATATATATATATATATATATATATATATATATATAGTACCAATTTGAAAACTACTTTGAAAATATGTGATCTCCTTGTTACTGTAAATTAGATCTCAACAAAGTTCTCGATACAAGGAACACTGCTCCGATACCAATTGTTAGTGCCAAAGAAGAGTAAAACTATAGTCAGAGGAGGGTGAATGACTATAGTGGAGTTTTAAAAACTATTCATATATTTAAAAGCTTTTGGGCAGTGGATAAGTCCCTTCTTAAAATGTGGTTTCAAAGTAGATTATGCAATCATAGATATATGATATAGTATAAGAAATGAAATAAATGCAATAAGGTAAATTGCAGAAAGTAAATTAACACAAAGGTTTATAGTGGTTCGGGGTGGTGTAATCCCTTAATCCACTCTTCTCCTGTGATATTTGAAGGAATTAACTATTGTTTTCACAGATACAATAGCCTGATTGTCCTTGGCTACACAAGATTCACAATCTGTAAGACTAACACTTCCTGACTTCAGAAGCTTCAGTGACTCGGTCTATTTCACTGCTCATTGGGAAAAAATCCTTCAGCAGCTATCACAAACACAACTCCTTCTCAGATGGCTCTGATTCAGTTGCTTGATTGATGTGAATTGGATTCACAAATCTTGTTGATCAAACTCAATGCTTGATGTTGGAATTGTAGTTCTCGTTTTTGAGTTGATCACTAGATGATTCTTTTCAAAGACAGATAGAAGGCTTTGCACTTTGTGAGCTTTTGCTCGATTCAATCGTTCTCTTGTGTCTATTTTACTTGTCCGTCAATGCCTTCTATTTATAGCCTTGATAATCCTTGATTTGAATTTCTGTCCGTTGGCTATTTTAATGTGGAGAATAATCCTTGATTTAATTCTTGATTCCCCCTTAATTATATTCTCCTTGATTTTAGTGATCAGATTTTTCTTCAAACGTTTATCAGAAAATCCGTCCTTGATTGATCCTCAATTTATTGTGCATTAAATGCTTGATCCTCTGAATCGTCTTCATATTTGAAAACCTGATTACGCATTGTTTACTTAGCCGTCCCTGAACGGTCAAGTGATCTTTCTGACTTTGCCGCTTAGATCTTCCTTCACTGCTTTGACTTTACTCAGATGATAGTCAGTTCACTTTGCCATTTCACTATTTCCTTCATTCTTTTCAGTTCAGGAGAATCTTTGTACTTCACTGATCCTTGATTTGTGTGAGATCAGTGTACACCGTATTTAAACATTAAGTTTTATGACTTGGAATGTAACTTAGACTTATCCAAGGTCATCACAGACTTCTTTGGTTATAAGTCAGACCATAAAGTCTTCATGCTTCTCTGCTGGTACTTGGTTGGCCTCAGTATGCGAATATCTGTTTCACTTTGCCGTCCTACCAACTAGTACAAAACTTGTCTGACTTAACTTATGCAATATGTCAGACTCTAAGTAAAGACTTATACAAAGAATTCTAACTTATTTCAGGCTAGCTATTACAGCTAGTATGGCCATCATCAAAACATAATAAAATGTTCCTAACAAACACTTCACTAAAAGTCATTCATGTTAATTTATGAAGACATGAAAATAGTTGATCAGGCTACTAACATGTAAATTAAATCTATCGATCAACGTAGCTTGCGCCGATTATCATGAAATAATAATTTACTAGGTATCCAGATCTTGCGATATAGACCGTCGCAGATCTGGAGAACGCAACCACTATTTCATGATTTCTTCACCAACGAATCAGATCTATAACACATGGGGTAAAATAAACTAACTACTACATAATTAAACTAAATAAGCAATCAGAACATACTAGTCGAATAGAACAACGATATATCTACATCTAGGAAAAGACAGAAAATCATACCCTCGAAGACGTGCGTAGATCTCCTTCAGATATCTCCCTAGGCGGCGACTCCGTCGTCTCTCCGACCAGAATTCATAAAATAAATAAAATAAAGAACAAGGAACTTTTATTGCATAATGCTTATAAATTGTATGATACTATTGTTACATTTAGTTACGAGGCAAAGCCTCTTATTTATAGCTATTTAAACCGACTTAGGAACATCTAGTTCGACCCCTCGTCCAGAAAACGCGTTTCGGAAGCTTCTGGAACCTCGGTAATTCGGCACCGCCTCTCGGTAATCTGAGGGTAAATTCATCTTTTTTCTTCAACCGACTTGACTTGGATGCTTCTAGAATACCCTAGGCCCAATCCTTTCATTCAATCCACGCCAGATTCGTCCATCATGCTTTTCCCAATATTTCGTATCATGAAAATCATCAAATAATACATGAAATAATATCGAAATAAAAACGCAAAGTGCAGATTTCTCGACCCACAAACCCGACATATGATATTCAACGTAAATGGTTCACTTTTATAGGTCGGAACAACTATTTTTAGCTCATAATGGATAGAATATTGATGTCGTAGTATAGACTATTTTAACCATCATCAAGGGGTTGGAGCTTTAACTCACCAAACTTTTGCTCCAGAGGTGTGTACTTTTATAGAACCTTTTTGAACTCTCTTCCTAGCACGCCTCTCTCTCTTAGCTTGCATATTAGGTCTGCCTCTGCATCGAGATTTAGACTTTAGACCAAGGACTTCATATTTTCCACTTTAAGCTCAACTCGCTCACTACGGAACACGGAAGGACTTGCTTCCGTGAGCATATGGTTGTGGTCCTTATTTTCTCTCTATCTCTCTCTCAGCATTAATCTCATGAATTCTTGCTCAACGGTTTCTACTACAACCTCTCTACGCTTATGCCCTTCTATCTCCATGATTTCCACCTTTCCTGGAGCGTACGTCATCTTGCAACTTTCCGGCCTATTTTATAGGGGCTCTAAGATCTTAAAAGATTCTGCATCATTATTCAACCTCAAAGTTACCTCCCCATTATCAAAATCCATGACTGCCCTGCTTGTCACTAAGAAATGTCTACCTAACAAAACTGGGGCACTTGGGTCCTCTGGTATGTCTATTACTATGAACTCAATTGGATAACTGAACCCTCCTGCCTTAATCGTGCACTTCCTAAGCAGACCGGCATGCATATCTCTAGTTCTATCAACGAAGGTCATGGTCCTGGTTTGATTCATAATGACTGGAAGCTTGATCTTTTGGCAGACAGAAAAAGGTAGAATGTTGCAACTCGAGCCAGAGTCGTAGAGACCTAATCCTACTGATATACCATTAACTTAAATTGGGAGTCGGAACGTGCCAGGGTCTCCTAACTTCACCACGGTGTCTGAGTCTGGATAATCCTTAGGCTCAGAAAACATCGTGTCGGGATCCTGTTTAGGATCATCAGAATCATAATCCGAAGATGATATTTCAATTAACTCGAATGGGAACTCACTTGGACGATACGTGCTATACTCCTTAAGGTTCTCATTAGGCTCTTGCTTGATTTCTTCTTTCTCTTCTTCCACCCACTTCTTAATAGCTTCATAATGCTCTCTTGCTTCAGATCCAGGGTACATGGAAATCGGCTTGATGTTCAATATCGTTATAGGCATATTGCTTGACTTTTTTGCTCTCTTTTTCAACTCTGGTTTGATCAAATTTCTGAATTGTTCTGATCTTCCTACAAAAAGACCAAATAAAACAAAGAAAAGGTTAGCAACTTCCGCTTCAGCTAAGTAGGATCCCAACTGTTGCGGACCTACTAACTAAAATCAACAGGGAATAACACAGAATAACCAGGGCTGTTCAGAATTTGATTTTCCAGGCCACAGTAAATCGGGGGTATCCCTCGGTATACCAGCCCTGAAATTTCTCTTTCTGGCAGTTTAACATGTGCATATTTGATCTAGCATGACTCAAGACTAAAAAAAAATGACTACTTAAGCAGAATTAAAACGTTTATATTTAAAATTGGCCATTGTCCCCGGCAGTGGCGCCTAAAATCTTGATTGCGTGTAAGTCACTAACATCGATATTACTAGCAAGAATACTAGGTACATCATAGTATAGTGAATGCAAGTCAAGGTCGATCCCAAATAGACGATGCAACTTTAATTATAAACGATTCTATCCTAATTAAGAAGCAACATAGAGGCGGTCATAGACAAACAATAAACATGAAAACAAATTTGGTATTCCTCCCCCTCTTCTCACCAATCTACTAACTTGGATTAGTTAATCGTTACGTTTACTTCCCCATATAATTTCCTTAAATTAATTGTGAGCTTTAGTTTTAATTATCATTATTAGCTACGGGTGCAACTCTTATTCCTATCTACTCCGACAATGGTAGTAGACAATCTATATGCAAGCTACCCTCCTTAATTGGTCCGTAATAGCCCATATGCATAAAGATCTAGAATTGCCGACATTGAGCGCTAACTCATACCACTAACCCGCCTAGACAGCTGTCGACATTGATCAGCACGTTCCTAGGGCCTATTGAAGACTATGTCCAAACTTAGCACTTCACTATTCATATTTCATGCCAGTTTACGATTACAAATAGCAGATTGGCCAAATCTAACCTACTGTTAATTTAACCTGTCGATCAACGTAGCTGTAGTGAATCCCAGTTTTAGGTTTTCTAAATATAGCCTCGGTAAACCGGTATAGACGGCTGGGTTACCGAGGTTAGCTTCTCCTGTCACTGGATTTACCTTGCTCAATTATGATTATTCTAAGTAAATTATGAGGTCTTTAAACATGCAGATTAACTAAAACACATAAATACGAACAGATCTACCATATTTAAGACAAAAAGGAACGTTCAAAGCTTCATACCTTCAACGATGGAGATCTAGCTCAATCTACTCAAGCTAGAGATGGTGGAGAAAAGGAGGAAACCAGAAACAACTCTTTCAAAGCTTGAATAACTTTATTTCATCAAAATTGTATAATGTATATGAATATAATTGAGTTCTTATACAATAATCAGCTAATGCGGCCTTATATAGACACAATGACCGACTTATGACTTTCTAAAACCCTAACCGACCTAGATAATATGGTAGAATTAGTTTCGTGTCCAACAAGTCCTCGGTTTACTGGGCCTAACCCTCGGTAAACTGGGCCAACTTTTCTCTTTTTTCTTCAGCAGGCTTCTTCTTGGACTTCAATCACTTGGCCCAGCATACTTCTTTTAGTCCATATCCATTCTCCAATGCTCCAGATTCGAAACATCCTATAAAACACGCAAAACGAGACGAAACAGTACCAAATCTTCAGGAAAATAACATAGATGCAGAATTACGATCCCAGAAACACTCATATAACATTTAACATATATTCCACATAATCACGAGCCTATTTATACCCTCTTGAGTAGAATTCGGGGTGAATATAGGTATAATTATTGGTAGCATTTAGAGCATTATCAGTGCCAGATGTGCAGTACCAAATTACTTCACAGAATCCTCTCAGCAGACATGCCCTCAGCAGAGTTTCCAGATTTCTAGATTATAAGCTTTGAATATTCAGCAAGTCCAGACACAACTGAAACTTGCCCTGCTGGACTGGTTTAGTGAACATATCATCAGGATTATCCTTTGTGTCAATCTTCTTCACTACAACCCTCTTCTTATTTCTCATAAAATTATATCTCACATCAATATGCTTGGTTCTTTAATGATTAACCTGATCTTTAGCTAGACAAAGTGCACTTAAACTGTCACAATAAATCTCTGATTGATCCTGATGTAGCCCTAAATCACTGACTTGTCCCTTCAACCAGATCCTCCTTGGTCGCTTTTCAATAAATGCCATATATTTACGCCTCGAGTTGATAAAGCGATCGAGGCCTCAAGAGCCTCGCTTCGGTGACAACTGAATTCCCAATATGAAAACATAACTGTCATTTATTTCCTCCTCCGCCCACATCACCGCATAATCGGCATCACATTACACCGTGACCAAACCTTGAGTATCACATCCATAAATGAGACCAAAATCAATTGTACTCCTAAGGTACACGAACATTCTTTTCCCGACTTTTCGGTGTTCCTTTCTAGGTTGAGCCACGAACTCTCGCGACAACATCGATATCTCGAGCAGATCGGGCCTAATGCAAACAATGGCATACATAGGACTGACAACTGCACTAGCATAGGGAACCTTTGACATATACTCCATCTCCTCTGTTGATTGTGGAGCATAGATAGACAAATGAACATTAGATGTCATAAGTGTATCTATTGGTTTTGCAGCTGACATGCTTAATCTGTCCAATATCTTCTGTATATAACACTGATGAGATAAAAAATAGTTTCTTCCGAGTTCTATCTCTCCAAATCTCCATCCCCAAAATCTTCTTGGCTGCACCCAAATCCTTCATTTCAAACTCAACACTGAGAAGGTTCTTCAGATTTTGAACACCAGACTTCTTTTCAGCTGCAATCAACATATCATACACATACAAGACAAAATAGATATGTGATCCCTTTCGGTGATGTGGTACACACAATACCATATGGACTTGTTATAACCAAATTGGATCTCAGAATCACAAACCTTTTATACCACTGTTTAGGAGCCTGTTTCACTCCATACAAGGACCTCTTCAACTTACACACAAAATCTTCCTTGCCAGGAACATGAAATCCCTCTGGCTAAGTCATTAATATTTCCGTATCTACCTCACCATGTATAAAGGCTGTCTTCACATCTATCTTCTCAAGTTCATGGTCCTGTTGTGCCACCATTGCTAGTAACACCCAAATTGAAGTGTGTCTGACCACTGGTGAGAATATCTCATCAAAGTCTATCCCTTCCTTTTGACTGAACCCTCTTGCAACTAAACATGCCTTCTATTTGACCCATTTTGCCTTAGTTATTCCTTCATTCTTTTTGAAGATTCACTTGCAAATAACAACTCTCTCATCAGCTGGATGTTTAACTAGATCCCAAGTCCAATTCTTCAATAATGACTCCATTTCATCTCTCATGGCCGCAAGCCATTAAGATTCTTTAGAACATGTCACTGCTTCCCTGTAAGTAGAAGGTTCAAAACCATCCACTTCTTCTGCAACTGGATTGCATATCCAACCATATCATCAAAAGCATACCTCCTAGGTGGTACCCCAACATTGGTTCTTCTAGCTCTGCTGACCGCAATAATCTCCTGACCAATATTCCCTGTTTGATGCTCAACTGACTCTTATTCAGCTGACTGTCTTGGATCAAACTATGGTTCAGCCACAAGATTAGATGAGTGATGACTTGGATCAGGTGAGTGTTGCATCTCCGCTTGAAGCTAGACATGTTTCTCAGTATTCAAGGATTCAGCACGGGTTTTAGATTTAGCAGACCTCTCCACTGATGAGCAAATCATAGAATTTTCCTCAAAGACCACATCTCTGCTGAGTATGACCTTTTTCTCTGCTGATGACAAAATTTTACAACCTTTCACCCCATCTCCATATCCTACAAATTAACACTCCCTTCTTGGCCCTTGGTTCCAACTTCCCTTCACTCACAAGATAGTAAACTGTGCTTCCAAAAACCCTTAGAACTGAGTAGTTAGCACGCTTACCTGACCACATCTCAACTGCCTTATGTGAGGACTCCTGTTTATTAAGTAGCATGTTGTAATTACAGCATCTGCACAAAATCCCCTTGATAAACCAGCATTAGAGAGCATAAATCTTGCCCTCCCCAGAAGAGTTTGATTCATTCTCTCAGCTGCACCATTCTGCTGAGGTGTATTCCAGACTGTATGATGTCTCACAATATCCTCAGCCTTACACAATGTATCAAAGTCATACCAGTAGAATTCTAGACCATTATCTGTTCTGAGCCTCTTGATTTTCTTGCATGTCTGATTCTCCACTAGAGCCTCTGCTTAAAACTGTTGAATGTCTCACTCTTTTGTTTCATCATCACCACTCAAGTCATTCTTGAATAGTCATCTATGAATGACACAAAATGTCTGTGACCACCCAATGATTTCACCTTTGATTGCTCCCAACAATCAGAAGTGATGCCTTTGTACTTTTTTCGGGATTCACTCGGGTGATTCACTGAGTGAATTTCGACAGTGAATGTCATTAAAAACGAAGTAATTATATCGAACCAAGTCTCAAATCGAAGAGCATGAAAAAATAAAAAATTCAGTGATAGTTTAATTGCATTTGGAGATATATATCAAAATATATAAGTGTTTGAAAATGGAGGAGGAAAGAGAATAGAAAATTCAAACCTAGGTACATCCGTTTTTTTTCTTTTTCTTTTTTTACTTTGTCCTTTAGCCTATAAAAGTTATAAAAGTTACCCTTCTCCCTATAGAAAATATGCGACTGTTATGTTACTTGAAAATATTTCAAACTATGTCTTTATCCTAATTTTCTAAAAAAAAGTAAGAAAATTTTCCAGTAGTATATTAGAGGGGATATGATCATCTACCCAATATATTCCTGGCCAAGCTAAAACATCATCGCATCGCTAGAATTAATTCCGATGCCCTATGACAGTGCAGGTTCATATCAATGCAACGCCGAAACAATGCTTTGTAAGTTGTAACTGCGTTACAATGCTTCTGCAATTCCTCGCTATTCTCTATGTTTATTTTGGTTTCAAAGAAAACGTCGTCGTTTCAGTATGTACAAGACTATAGACACATTAAACACATCAAAAAAAAGAGAGATAATCCCATCCAATAACAATGTTTAAACAAAGTACATGATTCAAACAAAACATCAAGATAGAAACACATAATACAGGAAAAATATTTTAGATATTACAGATATACTACTTTTGATTCATTGTTCAGAATAAATAAATAAAGAACAACTACTTTAGTTTCATTCTATTGTAAGACAATAAGAAATATCTTGCACAATACTTTATACCACCTTCTTCTTTCTTCTTGGGACTTCCTCCAGCTTGTACTCTTCACCGCCTCAATGAGCGGCGGATGAGGTTGGACAAGGCTGCCGACAAATTTGAGCATTCCCTTATGTACCAACCACCATATACCGTAAACATGAGAACTTGATGACTCACTATATGGCAAAATTAGGATTTTAGTCCTCTAACTTGGCCTATTTTGGATTCTGGTCCTGCTACTGCTTCGGTGAGGAAAATGGTCCTCTAACTTGTTTAATTTTTTGAAAAATAGTCCGATCTTCCGGAAATAACTGATTGGGCACCGGAATTTTTAAAAGACGCTTACGTGGTAGCCACTAGGCTGCCACATTCAATCCTACGTGGCTATGGACCCCATTTTACTTTAAAAATAGGATTTCTCCTTCCATTTTCCCCCAATTTCATCCATCCAAATCTAGTTCCTAATTTACTACTTTGCATCTCCCATCTAATCCTCTTCCATCTTCTTCCTACCTCCCATCGGGTCATTACGTTTCCGATGGGATCGAATAAAATCCAATCATCAAAGGCAAGACCACCAAAACTCATAGCATCAACATTAGAAGCAAGTTCAAGCAAATGGATTGTGCTCACTTATGCACAACTACCTTAATCTCTTCTATTTCCGGCAATGATGTTTTCAATTGAGGAGGAGAAGCCTAAAAACAAATCACAGAGAATTTAATATATAAATAAAAAAATAAAGAAATGAAGATGAAAAATTAGCGGGAGATGCAAAGTAGTAAATTAGGAATTAGATTTGGATGGATGAAATTGGGGAAATTAGAAGGAGAAATCTTTAAAGTAAAGCGGGATTCACAAACCACATAGATTCAATGTGGCGGCAAGTACGCTTACACGTAGCGTTTTTTTAAAGATTCCGCACCTAGTCATCTGTTTCCGGTGGATAGGACTATTTTTCCAAACAAAAAAAAAACAAGTTAGAGGACCATTATCCTCAACGGAGTTATGAGCATGACTAAAATCCAAAATAAAAGCAAGCTTATGACTAAAATCATAATTTTGCCCTCACTATATCGTACAAGAGAATCATTGACCCACGGAATATACGAGTTTTCGTTCTCTCCTGGTACTATTATTCATTCATGGTCTTTCAATATGGTCATTTCATCGGTGAAACACATCAGAGAATTCAGTGAACTCATTAGTGAACACATTAGAGAGGAAATAATCTGAATACATTAGTGAACACATTCTTGGGTAATTACCTGAGAACAATTAGGCTTAAAATACTAATTAGTAAATGTTCCAGAGAATTAATCAACGTTCCCTAGTGAATGCAACCGAGATTTAAAATGATCAGTATTATTAGTGAATGTACCAGTGAACCGAAGACCCTATCCAATTAGGCTTTAAAAAATGATTTTTCCCATAATATATAAATAGCTATAGAATCAAACAGTGACTGGTTCATCGAAAATATCCATGAAATACACAAAACATATACCATACACAACTACTACACAGCCAAGTACTCCAAAGTCCAAATTGGATATCAACTAATACAAAAGTCAATAATTTCTGTAATCGTTTTTCTTTTCTTCCGTAATGGCATGAAAAGCAAACCTTATTTTTGCATAAAAAAACTCACGTGCCACTTGTTGCAGCCCCGTTCTTCGTCTTTTTTGCACCGCTTAAAATTCGTTAGTTGTCTTCAATCTGTATATTGATAATCACACCTTATTCTTTAATCATCACTGAATCAATCTCAATAATATGCTAAATCCATAGTACAATGTCGAAAAATTGAAATTTAAAGGTTCGCAAGCACGATTGATGTTCATCCAAAATTCTCAAAACTCCACTGCTCTAGAACGAAATCAGCAAAGCGACCTGCAATTTTTTTCGCAATCAAAAAGAAGTTCAGTATACGTTAGGAGATTTTGCTAGATTGAGGAGAGATTTACGGATAATTATTGGAGATCAGTCAGTGAATTTTGAGATTGTGGCGTGATTCTCTTCTCCATTGATTTGAGTCAATTACGTTTCTAAACCGATTCAAGCGCAGCTTACTACTCAAGATGTCATTTACTACGGTATTAATTTTATTTTATTTTTTTACAAATTTAATTGGTTTAGTGAAAGTGAATATAAGGGTATAAATTTTCCTTTTATATAATTGTTTTTACGCCTTTTTTTTTTTTTTTTGAGAAATTGTTTACTCATTTAATTGGTTTAGTGAAAGTGAATATAAGGGTACTAGTAGGAAACCCAGAAAACATAAAATTTAAAAATATGTAGTAAGAACCAAAAGTCAACTTAATTACATAGGAAACATAAAGTAATAGGAGTACAGGAAAAAAATTGGTTATATATTACCAGATAAAATATATAACCGAAATGAAGACCCGTAATTTGATCAAACGTGCAGCAATATTGATCATCAATTTGATTCAAGATCTAGATGAATTTAAAACAATAGCCCAAAATCTATCCTAAGCACAACTCGACTATGTAAGCACGATATTGAATTAAAAACACAGCTGCATGTATGAATAAAAACCAATGAATGTAGCTAAATCCAAAAACATAGTGTAAGTGCAATGGTTGCATGAGAAGCCTATAGAAAAACGTGCAAATCAGGAATCAGACATAGTTTATGTACACTCTTCAAGCATAGCAAATAATAAGAGTTTATTGTGAATTTGATGAACCATTAGTGACCTGAAAATGCAATTTCACACCTATCACTTACCTTATCAATCACCCAGTTGCACATTACCTTTTTACTCACCTTACCGTACCCTACTATCCCAACCTACCCTATCATTCATTTACCCAACCTATGTCACCCTACCTAACTATACCTTGCTCTACCATCATACCCCACCCTACTTAAACACTCACATTACCCCACCCCACCATACCATCCCACATGGCACCTCGTCCTACACTACCTGTCCTCACACCATACCCTACCACAATCACACCATTGCTGCTCTAAATTGGAAGAATCAGATTACCAAAATGAAATGAGAAATATCTTGAAATTAACTGTACTATTATGATAACATATATGAAAAGAATCAAATTACGAAATGAGAAATGCTATTATCACAACGGTTTTGTCATAACAGGAAGGGCAGTTGCACCTTTTAGCATTATGGGGCAGGCCGACCTATTGTAGCGAAAACACACCAAATCGAACCTAGAGCCCGAACCTAGGAAACAAAATATGGGCTCAAGTCCTTGATCTTCTTTTCACTCAGAATTTTGAAGAGAATTTGTCCTACTGATAAAAAAGAAAAAAAAATCACTTTTAAAGATTAAAAGACAGTAATAATAGTTCATTTTCAAGAAAAAGACAATAAAATAGAAAGCCCTTTGAAGATATCTTTTCGATTCCTCGATTGAAAAGATTACCGCCTCGCAGCAATTCTGAGTAGAGGTGAAATAATTCCCTGTTTTTCTTGCAAGGATTGCTGTATTCGTGTCTCTTCCTCGACGTCTCTCTTGAGATTTCTAACATAGCCTAGTAATTCGTCTGAAGATCTGATATCTTCTCCTCGAATGTCAATTGATGACGGTCAAATTATACCCGTAAAAGTCATCAACATTGTCCTTAAATCGGGATTAATAATATATATTTTATGATAAATAACCTGTTTATATGGATTATTTAATATTATGTGATTAATAAGATATAATTTGGTATTTATCCATTTATATTATATAATTCGGTATTTATCCGTTATTTAAATATGATTTATTTTGGGATAAATATTGATTTTGCAGATAAAGATAATTTTTGGGAGGATAAATATAAATGGAAAAATTAAATCTCAAGATAAATCCAAGATGCATTGAAAATAAATATCGGATAAGCACGAGAAGATGAGTAAAGCATGACAAAAGCCGGAAAACCAATCCAAGATGGCGCCAACTTTGTGGCACACGCATTCTAGGGGGCGCATGACATTTTTTGAGATCGGCTTGGAGTTATCTCTTATTTGTTTGATATTTTGAAGTATATCTCTTAATTAGCTTGAACCCCGATAAATAAAGGCATGTTATACACGCCATATACCGCACTCTACAACCATATACACTTCTCAGTTTTTCTTAGAGCAGTTTTTATGCAAGTTCTGCAATAATGTAAGTTCTTGTATTTATTTGTTCTTAGTTCTTTGTAATTAAGTCCCCAATTATTGTTTATCGTTTGAGGTTGTTCGTTCTTCACCGAACGATGTAGATCTAAGGATACGATATGAGGCAGTGGGTATTCCTTGTCTATAAGGATCCACACGCCCAGATCTGTTATTGTTTAGGGTAAATTTTACTATATTTTTGGGCTTAATCCCTAAGCAATTTACCTTATTTTTAAGGGAAATAAATGAGAAAAGCGTGTTTTAACCGTTAAATTCCTATAATGGTTATTGAGGGGTTATAATTTAATTATGAGGAAATATTGAGTTTAAATGTTATTTTTGTTACACATTTTATTATTATTATTATTCGATGACTTGGTGTAACAACAATCTTGCAGAAAATTAAAAGATATGCATGGGGATATCATTAATGGAGAAGATTAATCTCATTCAATCAAGTGATTTCAAAATAAAGAAGAAAATCGGAGCATTGAAGAGAGGATAAATCAGATCAGATCGAAAGAGTGAAGTAGGGAACACGGTATACGAAGCAGCAGTGTGAAAACGCGTAATTAGGTAGGCTCGGTCGACCGAGCCATGCTATTCGGTCGACCGAGTGTCTTAAGTCGGTTGACCGAGCCCCGAAGCTGCAAAATCGACGCGTTTTTCTAGATCCTTCCTTATGTCGGCAAAACTCCTATATAAGCAGCACCATTCGAGCAGAGAAGAACACACATAATTTTACACACAGAAAAAGCACCACATCACACAAAAACATGAGTTTCTTTCCTTCAATTCTTTCTTGGAGATCAAGGATGATTGAGGCTAAACGATCCAGTGATAGGACAACAGGATGAAGCCAACACAACACCATCACAACCAAGGATTTTCGAGTAGCAATTGTTTAGTGAGTTTGAATTTTAATTTCTTTATCAATTGAATAGATTTGAATGTTTGTTTTATTAGATTGAGAAATCAATGAAACGTTTACCTGTTTTGAATTTTAATGATAATTGGATTCATACATAGAACCGTTCTTTTGATACGATTAGTAATAATTCACGAGGTTGTTTATTATTGATTGGGTAGGAGATTCGGAGACGAACTTGTGATCATGTTCTTAAATTGTTAATTTTGTTTTACTTGAGAAAGAAAACGAAAGCTAAGTAAATTTGATTAAGGAAACTAGATCGAATTTAGGTTAGATCATACCAAGAAATATAATTCAATTCATGACTTGGTTGGGTGGTGGTTGTTTGGTGGATTCGTGTCGTTCTACTGTTCTTTTAATTATTTGTTAAATCAATTCGTTCGTGTTAATTATACGATTAGTTATTTTCAGAGCTTTAGTTATTGTTTTCTGCATATTTATGCATATTTCCGATCCCAGCACGATATTAGACGGCCGTCCGCTTGCAGTGAACGCCCGTCCAGTATCGAATTTCTGTTTCATGTTTTAGTTTAGTCATTATTCATCGTTTTTATTTTATAGTTAATATATACCTTAGTTTTAGATAATATTTAGTGACATAATCCGATAAACATTCCACTCCCTTAGTACGACCCGTTAACACCCTATACTACGAACCTTATACTTGGGGTGTTTCGGTTTATAAATTGTAAAACTAGTTTTTACCGAACAAGTTTTTGGCGCCGTTGCCGGGGAGTCGGTTACGGTTGTCGGATTCTTGTAGTGCAGTTTTTTGTGTCGGCAGTATTTTGGCCATAACTTTCGGCTCGAGTGTCCGTTTGGCGCGCAGGACCCCAATTCGGAAAGCTCGTTCCGACGCCGACGACGTGGTGAACTGCCGCAGGCCGTTCAACACCGTTTTCAAGGTCAAAATCTGCTGTTTTCCCTTCCATTTTAGCCCTAGAAGATTTCAACACATTTTTTTTCACCGTCTTAGTGTTTTTCCTGTTTTAGCTTTTTCGTAGGTAGGTTTCTTTTCCTGTTTCCGTTTCTTTTTCTTTTCTAAATAAATAAAATACAGAAAAACAAAAAATAATAAAAACTTTCTGAACGAGCGTTCACCCATACTGAACGCCCGTCTTCCCCCATCCGTCTTACGAACGCCCGATTCGATTACTCAAACAGCGTTCACTTCTTGAATCCTCTCTGAACTAGCGTCCACTTACACTGAACGCCAGTTCAGTCTCTGAAAATTTCACTTTTCAGTCTCTTCTCTCTCTTCTCTCTTTCTTAACCTCTAAGCCTCTACTCATCTCTACATTCCCCTCTAATCAACCCTAAGGTTGATTTCTTCCTGTTCTGCTTCTCTGGTTTATGCAAACCAGGAGTAAGAAGGGAAATCTTATCTTTAACCCCAAACCTGAGCGAGACATTGTCAGAAGAAGATTATTTCAAAGTTCTGACAAGATGAGAGAACACGGTACTAGTGATGACGAACCGGAGAACCAAGGGAACAATAACCAAGATCCCGCTCAATTAAACCAAATTCTGATGCAAATGTTGCAGAACCAACAACAGCAGCAAGCCTGGATGAACCGGCCAGATGCAACAACAACCTCGAGAATGTTCAACAAAGAATAGCCCCAGCGGCCGCAAATTACAGTGCGCAAGACCCCTTATGCGCCATATCTTGATCAAGACTTCTTGGAAGGGCATAGACCAATTCGGCCTCCAGAGATGGGAGGACTGCATTTTGATCTTAAGAATGGAGTTGTAGGGATGGTCCAAAATAGCTCATTCCATGGCACTGCTGCAGAAGACCCACATGACTACTTGTCTACTTTTGTGCAAATATGTGAAGCAGGTCACTACCCTGGCGTTCCTACAGAAGTTGTTAAATTGAAACTTTTCCTATTTGCTTTGAGGGGTGAAGCAAATCGATGGTTTAAGTCCTTACCCCATCACTCTCTTCATAACTGGGCTGATGTTAAAAGAGCCTTTGCTCTGAAATTCGTTTCACCTGGAACGATAATGGACCGTAAACGAGATATAGCCACTTTCGAGCAATTAGAAGGAGAGAGTGTGGGAAAGGCCTGGGAGAGGTTGAATTTGTTAATGAGGAAGTGCCCTAACCATGGATACACTCGACATGAACTTCTAGAATTATTCTATCAGGGTGTTACTCAACCCAATAGAGATTACTTAGATTCCACAGCTCATGGATCATTTTTAGGAGGAGGAGATGATGCTGCCTACAGGGTAGCAGAAATAATAGCTAAGAATAACATGTGGGCTACTCAAAAGAAGACCCATGTTAGTGGAAGCAAAAAGGAGGCTGCTGAAAGTAACTCGGAGACAAAACTGCTAGTTGCTCAAATGGAAATAATGAACAAACAACTAGCCAACATGCAAATGAAGCGACAAGAAGGGCGGCACAGATGTGAATCACTCGGGCATGCAGGCCGGGAAAATGATGAATGAGGAAGTGCAGGCCATGGAGAACCAGAATCAACCTTTCAGAAGCTTCAGTCAAAATTCTGGTCAATCGAGTCAAACTCAAAACCGCAACTTTTCGGGAAACCCGCAAAATAGTTATTATACACCACCTGGTGCATCCAATAACCAAAGACCCCAAGGTAACTGGGCTCAAACACAAAATCAACAGCCCACCTATGTCTCTCGTAAGAAATTTGATGAGTTAGTAGACATGGTGAAAACACTAGCCACCGGTCAAAAAGCGATGGAGAGACAGATAGGTCGGATGATGATCAAAGCAGCGAGACCTCCGGGAAGGCGCCTAGTTATACAGATAAAAACCCTAAGAGAGATATCAATGCTTGCACTTCCATCACACCTCAGTGGGAGTATGGAGAGGAGGAGTTGAATGCAGTCACCCTCAAAAGCGGTAAGACAGCTGGACCCGAAAAGATGCCGGGAAACGAGTAGCCCCTCCTGACGCCATGAGTTCAGGAGGGGGCAATCAGAAGTTAAAAGCCAAAGTAAGCAACAGTGAGGAAGAGTGAATGATGATGATTCTTCGAGGGGATAGTGATGAGGATCTTGAGAAGAGAAGTCGAGTAGTGAACACTTGACTAAAAAGAAAAGCGAGAAGTTTGTCGGGTGGAAGGACAAGGAGGACGAAGCCATTAAAAGTCAAACTATAATCAATCATTCGAAACCCTTCCTTATCCACCAAAGAAAAGAGAGAATATCTTGAACTCGACAAAAGCAGATGACGGAGTGAGAAAGATGCTTAGAGATACTATGGTGACTATGCCACTTGCTGAGGTATTAACTGAGATGCCTAAATGCTCTAAGTATCTTAAGGATGCCTATGGAAGTAAGAAGAAGCTAAAGGGGATCAGAGAAGAGGTGCTAAGAGAAGAATGTTCAACGGTTTCACAAAGCGTTGCAATCAAGCGAGTGACCCGGACGACCTTCAATCTCTTGCATGATTGAAGGCCACACGTTCCACAATGTCTTATGCGACTCGGGGCCTCTGTCAATGTGATGCCATTGAACGCCTGCAAGAGTCTCGGGTTGGACAAAAGGCTAAAGGCGTCCGTCTCTCTTGGTTGGTGGACCGATCTAGCCGCTTAGCGGTGGTTGTGTTAACAACGTCCTTATCCATGTTAAACATTTAGTTTTTCCAATCGATGGGTCATCTTGGATTACCGATCGACAAGGAGATGCCCCTGATTCTAGGACAGCCTTTCTTAAACACTTCTGCCTCCACCATTGACTTCCAAACTGGCCAAATCACTCTGAGAGTAGAGGACACCTCCGTTACACTCGAGCGAGAAAAAAATTCTGCGGAAGCCTCGAGCCAGGAGATTTCATTCATTGAAGCAATCTATGGAGATGAATCCGACCCTGAGGAAGAGCTCACAGAGATAGGAGCCCTGGATGTTATAACTCAACAACTTGCGCACACTGAGCCTAAGAGTGAACGGAAAATCTGGGACATTCCAGGGATGAGCAGTAATGATTTGAAGGAGCTCAACCAGGCATACTTTAACCCTGCAGAGGAGGAAGTTTTAATAGGTAGTTGGGACGAAATAGATTTCTGGAGAGAAACTACCAATTGGGAGTTGGATGATTGGGAGCAGCTTGCAGAAGAGCTTGAAGAAGAAGAACTTAAGAAGATGGTTAAGCATAAGAAAGAAAAACGGAAGGTAGCGGGGAAGATTCCTCTCAGATGATGTCATTCAATACCTTTACGGGGTTACACCTCGGGGAAGATGAGGTGTTTTTCAGTCAACCGGTCCAAGCTCATAAGGAGAAAGGTGGTCCCTTAAAATCTAGTATCGAGCAACCACCTGCTGACTTAGAGTTGAAACCACTTCGCAAGCATCTAAAATACATCTTCCTTAAAGACGGTGATAAATTGCCCTTGATCATCTCATCTAAACTCGAGCCAGAGCAAGAAGCGAGAATTAATCAAATTGCTTGAGAAACATATCCTCGCGTTCGGATGGCGGTGGGCGATATCGGAGGAATCGGCCTGGCGTGTGCATGCATAAAATCGAACGGAGGAAGGAGCGAAAAAGGTCGAGACAACCTCAAAGGAGGCTGAATCCGCACATGCGAGGAGGTTGTCAAAAGGAGATAATCAAGTGGCTCGATATGGGTATTATCTATGCCATAACTGATAGTGAGTGGGTCAGCCTACTCAAGTTGTGCCAAAGAAGGAGGCATTCTTGTGGAAAAGAACGAAAAGGGAAGAAGTAGCCTTACGCCTTGTGACGGGCTATAGAGTTTGCATTGATTATCGCAGTTAAATGAAGTCACCGCTAAGGATCATTTCCCCCGCCTTCATTGACCAACTTCTAGAAAGACCGAGTGGTCATAAGTATTATTGTTTCCTCGATGGATATTACGGTTACTTCGGATAGCCATCGACCCTAATGACCAGGAAAAGACTACGTTTACGTGTCCATCGTGCACTTCGCGTTCCGCGAATGCCTTCGGTTTGTGTAATGCACCGCCACGTTTCAACGATGCATGTTGGCCATTTTGATGGACTTGTGGCAAGGCGGTGCATGGAGGTCTTCATGGATGATTTCTCGATCTATGGCGACGATTTTGATGAAATTTTAAAGAATCTAGATATGGTACTCCAACGTTGTGTTGAGAAAAATTCGGTGCTTAATCGGGAGAAATGCCATTTTCTAGTCGAAGAAGGATTGTTTTGGGACACAAGGTGTCCATTGATGGTATTCAGTGCATAAGGCTAAAGTAGAAGCCATTGAGAGAATGTCGTACCCGAAGACAGTGAAGGAGGTACGAGGATTTCTGGGACATGTGGGCTTCTATCGGCGTTTCATTAAAGACTTTTCGACGATAGCAAAGCCGTTATCCAACCTGCTGAAGGAGGAAGTGGAGTTCTTGTTTGATGATGGGTGTAAGAAAGCTTTTAGTAGCTTAAAGGATAAGCTAACCAGTGCCCCCATTTTAATCGCGCCGGACTGGACTAAACCTTTTGAACTAATGTGCGATGCCTCTAACTACGTAGTGGGCACAGTTCTAGGGCAGAGAATTGATAAAAAGTTCAGGCCGATTTACTATGCTAGCCGCACTTTGAACCCAGCTCAATGCAATTACGCCACTACCGAGAAGGAATTCTTGGTAGTCGTTTTTGCTATTGACAAATTCAGAAGTTATCTTTTAGGGTCCAAAGTGGTGGTGTGGACAGATCACGCAGCACTACGCTACCTTATGGGAAAAGCGCTAAACCAAGGTTACTCAGATGGATTTTGATACTACAGGAATTTGACCTTGAAATTAAGGACAAGAAGGGTAGTGATAATGTTGTAGCTGACCACTTATCTCGCCTCGTGAATGAGGGTGGCGAAGTCCCTAAGGAGATAGGCATTGACTTTCCGGATCGAGCAATTAATGAAGCTAGAGGCGGGAGGCCGTGGTGGTATGCGATTACGCCAACTACTTAGCTAGTGGGCATTTAGAAGAGATGACGTATCAGGAAAAGAAGAAATTTTTCAGTGACTTAAGGTATCTCGTATGGGAGGATCCATATCTGTTTAAAGTCTGTAAGGACGGGTTGCTTAGAAGGTGCGTTCGGAGCATGAACAATTGGATATCTTGGAGCAATGTCATAGTGGTCCCATTTGGTGGACACTACGGAGCACCTAAGGCAGTCACAAAAATCCTTCAAGTTGGGTTTTCTTGGCCTACCTTGTTTAAAGATTTGAAGCCTTTTGCAAAGGCCGTGATAGATGCCAAAGGGTAGGGAGACTCAGTAGTAGGATGGAGATGCCTTTGAGGCCTATCTTGGAATGTGAAGTTTTCGACGTCAGGGCATTGATTTTATGGGACCGTTCCCATCATCATGCTCTAACAAATAAATTCAGTGCTGTGTAGACTACGTTTCCAAGTGGGTAGAGGCCATAGCCACCCAAACCAATGATCACAAAGTTGTAAAGAAATTCTTGCAAAAGAATATCTTTACTAGATTTGGTCGTCCTAGAGCCCTTATCGGTGATGAAGGTTCGCATTTACGTAATGCACCATCGGATAAAATTCTTGAGAAGTATGGTGTCAAGCATAGAATTGGTACACCATACCACCCCCAAACCAGTGGCCAAGTCGAGGTGAGCAACAGAAGTCTAAAACGGATTTTTAGAGAAAACGGTAAATTCAAATAGATCCAACTGGAGTCTGAAGTTGGACGACGCACTTTGGGCTTATCGCACTGCTTTTAAGACCCCTATGGGTACGTCACCATTCCAAATGGTCTATGGCAAGGCTTGCCATCTACCAGTTGAGCTGGAGCACAGAGCTTACTGGGCTATTAAATTCATAAACTTCGATAGCCAACTCTGTGGGGAGAAAAGATTACTGCAACTACGTGAGCTCGATGAATTCAGACTCAGGGCCTACGAGAACGCGAAGCTGAGTAAGGAAAGAATGAAGGCACTCCACGATGTGAAGGTTAAAGATCGAGAATTCAAAGTGAGAGACATGGCTTTGCTGTACAACACCAGACTCCATCTTTTTGCTGGTAAGCTTAAATCTAGATGGTCTGGCCCCTTTGAGATTCTTGATGTTCATCGTGGTGGAGCCATTACGTTGAAAGGGTACGGCGATCAACCGTTTAAGGTCAATGGTCACAGACTCAAGAAGTATTTTGGGCAGCCAAAAGAAAAGCCTGAAGTACTGTACTTTCAAAAGAGAAATGAAACGGTTGAGTCGTTTATTTGTGAAGAGATTCCATCCGACTTCTTTGGAGTGGATGATGACATTATCACCCCTATCCTTGTAGATCCTTCTGTCAATGCTCCTGAGCCTGTTAGCATACCTCAGCCGCATCTGAGAAACAAGAACAAGAAGAAAAGAGTCAGTGTTGTCTGGAGAGAAAAATTTCATGATCTTCTCGCGCACTTGACTTGTTGTTGTGGCGAAAACCATTTCCGTTCTAGTCATTCTGAGTCTGACAGAGAAGTGGTTTGCCTTAAACCCAAGTGGCCTGATCCAGGTTGACTTGGTTTACTCTGTCAAGCTAATGACATAAAAGAAGCGCTCCTAGGAGGCAACCTAGTCTTTTAAGTATTTCTTTTTAGTTAAGTTTTTAGGTTATTAGGAATGAAACTTTGGTGAGTTGTGTGTTGGTTATCCTTGTCCTATTTGTGGTTGTTTTATGTGTATACATGTTTACTCATATACCCCTTATACCCCGAGATTATCTGTTTTGTCGAGTGTTGCAGATACGTTTGAACAGGTTTGCAAGTTATTACTTTCAATGTTGTCTGTTCCTGATTCGAGTGCAGCGGTTTATTCATGTTATGGCCTGACCACTGTCAACCTACAGCCCGACAACCACTTTGAAACCAGCTAAGTATTCTTTTTCTTTTATTTGCACATTCTGAGGACATAATGTGATTTAAGTGTGGGGGGGTGTCTAAATTGGGTATGTTATCATGCTATATCTTCTGAAATTGAGTAAATGTGATTTTCTCGACAATTTTAAAAAATTTCAAAGTAAACTTGGATAATTGTAAATCTTGAGCATGTAATTGAAACAAAGGGCTTGTCACACACACCGAATCTATCTCTATGTTGGTATAACTTGCTATATTTGTTGCATCTTTTGTTACGTGAGTCAGGAATCTATGTGGATTACATGTACAGTGAGCTAGTTTTGATTATTTTGTTCGGGACGAACAAAAAGCTAAGTGTGGGGGAGTTGTTTAGGGTAAATTTTACTATATTTATGGGCTTAATCCCTAAGCAATTTACCTTATTTTTAAGGGAAATAAATGAGAAAAGCGTGTTTTAACCGTTAAATTCCTATAATGGTTATTGAGGAGTTATAATTTAATTATGAGGAAATATTAAGTTTAAATGTTATTTTTGTTACACATTTTATTATTATTATTATTCGATGACTTGGTGTAACAACAATCTTGTAGAAAATTAAAAGATATGCATGGGGATATCATTAATGGAGAAGATTAATCTCATTCAATCAAGTGATTTCAAAATAAAGAAGAAAATCGGAGCATTGAAGAGAGGATAAATCAGATCAGATCGAAAGAGTGAAGTAGGGAACACGGTATACGAAGCAGCAGTGTGAAAACGCGTAATTTGGTAGGCTCGGTCGACCGAGCCATGCTATTTGGTCGACCGAGTGTCTTAAGTCGGTTGACCGAGCCCCGAAGCTGCAAAATCGACGCGTTTTTCTAGATCCTTCCTTATGTCGGCAAAACTCCTATATAAGCAGCACCATTCGAGCAAAGAAGAACACACAGAATTTTACACACAGAAAAAGCACCACATCACACAAAAACATGAGTTTCTTTCCTTCAATTCTTTCTTGGAGATCAAGGATGATTGAGGGCTAAACAGTTCGCAGTAGGACAACAGGATGAAGCCAACACAACACCATCACAACCAAGGGATTTTCGAGTAGCAATTGTTTAGTGAGTTTGAATTTTAATTTCTTTATCAATTGAATAGATTTGAATGTTTGTTTTATTAGATTGAGAAATCAATGAAACGTTTACCTGTTTTGAATTTTAATGATAATTGGATTCATACATAGAACCGTTCTTTTGATACGATTAGTAATAATTCACGAGGTTGTTTATTATTGATTGGGTAGGAGATTCGGAGACGAACTTGTGATCATGTTCTTAAATTGTTAATTTTGTTTTACTTGAGAAAGAAAACGAAAGCTAAGTAAATTTGATTAAGGAAACTAGATCGAATTTAGGTTAGATCATACCAAGAAATATAATTCAATTCATGACTTGGTTGGGTGGTGGTTGTTTGGTGGATTCGTGTCGTTCTACTGTTCTTTTAATTATTTGTTAAATCAATTCGTTCGTGTTAATTATACGATTAGTTATTTTCAGAGCTTTAGTTATTGTTTTCTGCATATTTACGCATATTTCCGATCCCAAAGACGATATTAGGCGGCCGTCCGCTTGCGATGAGCGCCCGTCGATGTCGAATTACATTTCTGTTTTAGTTTAGTCATTATTCATCGTTTTTATTTTATAGTTAATATATACCTTAGTTTTAGATAATATTTAGTGACATAATCCGATAAACATTCCACTCCCTTAGGACGACCCGTTAACACCCTATACTACGAACCTTATACTTGGGGTGTTTCGGTTTATAAATTGTAAAACTAGTTTTTACCGAACAGTTATCCGGTGACATATAGATGACTTTAGTATGATCGACAACCGTGTTTTTAGTAGATCTATATAATTGCTTAATGAACTTTTATTTTATCCGTTACGTATGTAGAAACGCTAAGATTTAGTTGTTCGCCGCGTAAATCTAGCCACGTCTTTATGGTGTGATTGTCCACCTAGAATTTCTTATCTTAGTAAGTATGTCTACGGCTACGTTGCTCGTCTGTTTTAATTAGCGTATGATTAGGAAATACCAATATAGTACTCCTAGGTCGGCTCATGAATTGATCTTCCGGGACTTTCAGCGAGATCTAAATCTGTGTTATATTTGGGAATTGCTAGCACCTAGTTATACGTACATCGTAGATTAACATGATACCTAAAAAGTTAGTGTTAATGGGACAGAGACTGATGCGATCGCTTAGGAAGTACGCCTGAACAAAGGAATGTTGCCTAGGTGAGGAATACGGTTAATATCGGCATCCCTAGTTTTGTAAGCGTGCGAGTCATATGAGATGGAGGCCGAAAAAGCGAAGTCATGTGATGTAGCATAGTGATCTGGATGGCCTACCCGGAGCTAGATCTAGTTTAGGGGATGACTCCCGTAGCCATTATAAAAGAAATACGAATCGGGTTAATAGTTGTCGAGTATCGCTTAATTATATAGAATCTCTATATCCAAACGATAACATGATAATTGGGGAGGTTAATTACGTTGTTTATGTGTTGTGTCGGGTCGTGTCCTTTACTTTTTCTTGTCTTTTGTTGGTCGTAGACCGCCTTTATGTGCTCGGCATGAATGATTAATTGTTTGTATATAAATGATCCACAATTGGTTCCCTGTGGCATCGACATTGATTCGCTATAGCTATACTATGATGGACCTAGTCCTCTTGCTAGTATTGGTCTTGGTGGTCAAGTATTTTATTATCACTTGATCAACGTCATCAAGTTTTTGGTGCCGTTGCCGGGAACCAACGGTCAATTTTATATATAAATAATTTTTATTCATGTCGAGTTTTCTATTTAGAGTCTGTTTTTATGTTTTGAGTCCCCTCGGTTGTTCGCTCTCTGTGTAAAAATTCGAATCTGGAGCAATTGGTTTTCGCTCTCAATGAGGCGCCTCTCATTGCCAAAGTGAGCCTGGTTACGTTTTATGGAATTTTGCGTACATTTATCTCCGTGTGTTTAATCCGTGAGGTCACGATAGCGACATGGGAAACCATGTTAAAATCAGTCTTCGGTCCGTTTTGTTTTTCTTCTGTTTGTAGAAACCAGAGAAGAAATAATCTGAGTCAGTAATTTTTTGTGGGCACTGAGAAATAACCCAACAACATGTGGAGCTACGAATCTGTGAGGGGAAAAGCGATGGAAGCAATACCGTTAAAGCACTAAGATGGCTCCGGAAAAAAATTTTAAGGTTCGAATTATTTGTGGTACAATGTTGAAGGCAAGGTACACCCTTTTTGCTTATGATTTACTATCTTTTGGTCTTATGAGCATAAGTTAGCATATACATGAACCTGAGTATGAATCTTAGCCCGGAGTTGGTTTGTGAGATTTATTTTATTAGTGTGGAAGGTTCTGCCCCAAATCTGTCTCATCTAGAGGGTGTGAGGAAACATGTAATAGTTGAAGAAAGCAGTGAATATGGAGTTCCTCGTAGTTCTGTCAAGATCTCATTGTCCTATGCATGAGATTGCTTGTACTGGCCAGGGGAGCAACAATTTGTGTAGTTTAAGCTTTCGCAATCTAAAGAAGACGTTGAGTTTTGAGAGACCATAATGAAGCAGCATTATAGAGGATATGATTAAAATGGGTCCCTAGGACTAAATCTCCTTAGAATTCACTCATTCCTAAAACGAGAGCCGAGGTAAGAGCTTTGTATAAATGGTATGGATAGATGTCGTTTCCTAGGTCTCACAACCAAGGGAAGGGTATTAATCCGCAAAAGTGACGAGCCCACCTCTTATAGTGCTCAAAGGGTCAAAGTCTGGCGAACTATGAAGGATGACTAACAAGGATGCTTTTGGAAAGTCGAGCTGAGGACTTTAAACTCAGAACTACTTCTTAAAAACCCTTAGGATTTCTTTTTAGGATTTTAGGTTTTGTTTTCGTTGAGTCAAATAAGAGTAACGTGACATATGTTGAGGATTTTTATTTTGCCGTGTTCCGATGGCCATTAGGCTAAGGATGTGCAAAACTTTTTTACTCAATATAGGCCACGTGAATTAGAGTTTCTTTGGAGAGTCGAGAAATTGCTAAAGAAAAGGAAATTTTGCAATCAACCTTAAGATGGAAGCATTAAGAGAGCTTGAGAATTACTGAAAATGTAACAGAGAATGATTGGTGCGAACAAGAACAATTTTGGTCAACTTCTGAAACTTTTTAGAATGGCGATCCAGTGAAAATCCAAAGTTGTGTGCAATTAGCTCGCAACTACCTTTATCCTTTCCTTTGTACCTTTTCACCCTTCAACCTTTTCTATTCTCTCACCAATCTGCCTCACAATTCACATTTCTAACCATTCTTTCATCCCCTCTCTTTCTTTCCATCTATTTCACTCTCCCACCCTAACCCAATCCCTTAACCAATTTCAACCCACCCATAATCACAATGTCTTACCCACCCTTTATCTTTTCTTACCATCCTTATATATATCTTTTTCTAAACCTATCACACTCTCAACCTCCATTTTGTTTACAAAATACCTTTGTGTTGCGGAATTTGAAATATTGCTAAGTTTTAATGATTATCTTTTATCATTTTGGGTTTCATGATCCTAGCTGGGGTACGTGTAGCTCTGAACCTAGCTAGATTTTAAAAGTTTTTGGTTCGATCAAAATACAACTTCTCTTTTTACCGGAAGATTTCAGTTTCACAATTCTTCCGTCCCTTCTGGCATATATAGATGAGTTTTGTTCTAAGCTATCACACCGATCCGGCATTGTTGATGACGGTTATGACTTTTACGTGATAAATTGGGTGATTAGTCATTTCGAGGAGAAGCTACATCCCCCTAAGTTGTTGATATCCAATCCAAGCGAGAAGCGTCTGCGCTAAATTTTTGATTTTATCTTTCGCCAATAGGTCACATTCAATCTGTTATACCTTACCAAGTGTCTCTTTTACACTGGATTGAATACATGGTTGATCCAGTCAACCTCGTGTTTTCCCACGTGGGGGTAATGATCTTTGTCTTCTCCACCCGGTTTTAAGAGTATTTAAGCGGTGGAGATTATAGATGAAGACTACCTTCTTTAATTGATTGTTTATTTTTCTTTCTATTTAGTATTTTTCTTTTTGAGTCTATATATGTATCCTTTTTTAGACTTCGTGTCTGAACGAGTAGTTTTAACTCCTTGGTTTTCCTTGTCATTGGTTGTATGGAATAAAGTGGCTTAATTTGTTTTTGGATATTTTATATCTAATTACTGCAACCTTATTTTATAACTTCCATTGACATGTTATTAACGGTTTCGTGGAGTTTCTGTTTGGTTTGCTTGAACAGGTTTCACTTGCTTCTCCACGACGTGCTTAGATTACTCCGATGTTGTGCATCTACTTGAGAGCCGTTTCCAGAGCTAAGCCTTTTTTCTTAAATTCTCATTTTTATTTGTCATTGGGGACAATGACATGTTTAAGTGGGGGTAGGAGACTTAGCTATGATGTACTATAATTGAAAATTGAATGAAACGGTGAAAAATTGAAAAAATTGAATAAATACCATATTATTTATCTCATACCCTTAGAATTGTGAGTCCTTAGCTACGAATTGATAGGAAAGGAACCAAGTTGCATGAGTACGTGATCATTTTATACTTATGTGAATATAAATTTAAGGATATTCATGCCAACTAGTGCAAGTAGTTATTTATTATTTGCTTACTCAATTTGAATCGATGAATACCGCACAAATTATAATAACTGAAGAATTATGTGTACATTGCGTAGATGATTGGTTATGTGGACTTAGTGTCGATGTTTATCTGCTGATGTATTCCTATCTTCTGGCCATCAAAGCGGAGTAATAAGCTTGAGAATAATCTGTGTATTGACAAAGCGTTAAACACTGGGCTTGTAGTAACATTACCAAAGTAGCCTCGCGCTTGTGGTAATATTCATGTTATTGACCAATCCGTGAAAGGGGATTCTTGCAATGCATAATTTAATTTTAAAGCAAGTTTCTTTCTTGAGATGTGTTAATGCTTGAAAATATGAAAATGTGAAAAAAATTCAACTTTTAAGAGGCTTGAGTATTTTTCTCGGTCTCCAAGTCCAAAACCTTACGGATGACGCTCTTGCTTATTGCACCATGTCTTTACCCATTGCGAGGCTTAAGAAGTGGGAATGCTGATGTTGGTAGGTTGAGACTGCGAAGTTAGCATAAACTTTAATCTTGCCACGAATAGATAAAATCTAAATGCACATGCACACATCACTTCGATTCATAGCGAGTAGCGAATAATGGATACCTTATGAGCATGAATGGTATGAGTTGACTCGAGTTTTTGTATAAGTATGATTTGACCATGAGAAATGTTGTCTTGGGGAATGACTTATTGATGCTTTGTTCGGGACGATCAAAGTCTAAGTGGGGGGTAGTTGATGACGGTCAAATTATACCCGTAAAAGTCATCAACATTGTCCTTAAATCAGGATTAATAATATATATTTTATGATAAATCACCTGTTTATATGGATTATTTAATATTATGTGATTAATAAGCTATAATTTGGTATTTATCCATTTATATTATATAATTCGGTATTTATCCGTTATTTAAATATGATTTCTTTTGGGATAAATATTGATTTTGCAGATAAAGATAATTTTTTGGAGGATAAATATAAGTGGAAGAATTAAATCTCAAGATAAATCCAAGATGCATTGAAGATAAATATCGGATAAGCACGAGAAGAGGAGTAAAGCATGACAAAAGCCGGAAAACCAATCCAAGATGGCGCCAACTTTGTGGCACACGCATTCTAGGGGGCGCATGACATTTTTGAGATAGGCTTGGAGTTATCTCTTATTTGTTTGATATTTTGAAGTATATCTCTTAATTAGCTTGAACCCCTATAAATAAAGGCATGTTATACACGCCATATACCACACTCTACACGACCATATACACTTCTCAATTTATAATAAAATTCTCAGTTTTTCTTAGAGCAGTTTTTATGCAAGTTCTGCAATAATGTAAGTTCTTGTATTTATTTGTTCTTAGTTCTTTGTAATTAAGTCCCTAATTATTGTTTATCGTTTGAGGTTGTTCGTTCTTCACCGAACGGTATAGATCTAAGGATACGATATGAGGCGGTGGGGATTCCTTGTCTATATGGATCCACACGTCCAGATCTGTTATCCGGTGACCTATAGATGACTTTGGTATGATCGACAACCGTGTTTTTAGTAGATCTATATAATTGCTTTATGAACTTCTATTTTATCCGTTACGTATGTAGAAACGCTAAGATTTAGTTGTTCGCCGCGTCAATCTAGCCACGTCTTTATGTTGTGATTGTCCACCTAGAATTTCTTATCTTTGTAGGTATGGCTACGGCTATGTTGCTCGTCTGTTTTAATTAGCGTATGATTAGAAAATACCAATATAGTACTCCTAGGTCGGCTCATGAATTGATCTTCCGGGACTTTCTGCGAGATCTAGATCTGTGTTATATTTGGGAATTGCTAGCACCTAGTTATACGTACATCGTAGATTAACATGATACCTAAAAAGTTAGTGTTAATGGGACAGAGACTGATGCGATCGCTTAGGAAGTACGCCTGAACAAAGGAATGTTGCCTAGGTGAGGAATACGGTTAATATCGGCATCCCTAGTTTTGTAAGCGTGTGAGTCATATGAGATGGAGGCCGAAAAAGCGAAGTCACGAGATGTAGCATAGTGATCTGGATGGCCTACCCGGAGCTAGATCTAGTTTAGGGGATGACTCCCATAGCCAATATAAAAGAAATATGAATCGGGTTAATAGTTGTCGAGTATCGCTTAATTATATAGAATCTCTAGATCCAAACGATAACATGATAATTGGCGAGGTTAATTACGTTGTTTATGTGTTGTGTCGGGTCGTGTCCTTTACTTTTTCTTGTCTTTTGTTGGTCGTAGACCGCCTTTATGTGCTCGGCATGAATGATTAATTGTTTGTATATAAATGATCCACAATTGGTTCCCTGTGGGATCGACCTTGATTCGCTATAGCTATACTACGATGGACCTAGTCCTCTTGCTAGTATTGGTCTTGGTGGTCAAGTATTTTATTATCACTTGATCAACGTCATCATCAATCACCTTCTTTGTGAACCTCATCATAAACGGTACATACCGTGGCACGGTTGAATACCTCTGCAAGAAAGTCAACATTAGTCCAAGTGCATCACGGTCCAGATTCGTTATGCAAGTTATCAACTTCTTCCTAGCTACTAATTCTTCCATTACAGCCATCACGTGTTCGGGATTCTTCCCGTTTAGAGCAGCAATTAGTGCTAATTTATGCCTAAACTTGTATAAACACATAAACGTAATGACCTACACATTACATGTATAGAAACTTGATTTGCTTACAATAGCCAGCAAAATACCTGAGATGAAAGCTTCCCATCTCTTTTATAGCAGTCAAATATGAGGGTTTTCACATGAAGAACCTGACCGAAGAGCAGTTCCTCTATGTTGTGTTCTTAAGACTGTGAATAAAACGATGCTTTCTGCTCTTGGAATGCCTTTTATAAGCTCTTGATTTAGTGTAAGAAACAAATTGTAACTGTATACTATTTAATATGCTTTCTGATGAAGTAGAAATACACGACAATCGGAGGGAGATGCTACACATAATAAGTAACAAACTAAAGCTCTTTTTAGTAGTGTTACTCTTCTATCATTGTTTTGTTCAGTGTTTGCAGATAATAATGTGTCAAAAGGATTAAAGGTTCAGAATCATCCGCAATGCAAGAAACTTTCAGAAAAAGACGTGACAAAGAGTTGATTTTTGCAAGAAAGAAAATAGGGCAGCACTACAGTAAACCATACACTATCATATTACAGAAGCTATGCCAGTTTTAATGTATCTTCAAACAAAGATTAACACAAAAAAACCACAAGAATCAAAGCTCTGATTTAATTTACCTGAGAGTTGTTTATAACGCCATAATTCTCAAGTGGAGCTCTAATGTCAAGTAGCTTGTCTGTATGATGCAGAAGACAAAAGTTATCCCATACATGTCATATACAACATGACTATGTGTATAACTAATCTGCCATCCAGCCCACATATAAATTTCACACCAAGTACATTATTCTGCACATTGTTTAACACATCAATGACCAATTTTTCATTCAGTATCCTCCTAAGAGGCCTAAGAAATTGCTGGGTTTTGTCCGTGGAAGGATCGTTATTGTTCTGAATGATAGAATAATAGAAAAAGATATTGTATTGCATTGCTATGATTGAATACAATGGTAGACTATTTATACTAATAGTCATAATGTGAACATAATAACCATAATGAGATTGATTACATAACCATAAATGCATAATATAAAATATAATATAAATCTAAATATATCTCTAATAGGCCCCCTCAAGCTCATGGGAGCGCAGCAGACATGAAGCTTGAAACTTGTAGGCGTGGATGGCGGTCGGAGGCATCTTCAAGCAGTAACGGGAGGAAGGAGTGGGTGGTGGAGGAAGAAAAAATCTGGGACGCAATTGTGGGATAGACCCTAAAGAGAACCGATGATCAACTTTGTGTAAGCAGGAGGGAGGGATATACCCTTGCGAGAAAATAAAATATTTTGGGATATACCCATGCAGAAAATAAAATTTGTAGGATTTACCTTTGCGAGAAAATAAAATCAACTTTGTGTTAACGAGGAGGGAGGATATACCCTAGTGAGAAAAGTAAAAGCGTAGGATATACCCTGATGTAAAATTGAAAAGTGGAGGGATATACCCTAGAATACGTTCCCAAAATTTCCTCGTAACCCAAACCTTTACCTCCCATTATTTGTGGTGCTGCCGAGATTTTGTTGGGCCAAGGGTGTCACAAAGTGGGCTGCTGCGAATCGGAGAAGAAGAGCTGGTGGCCGGAGGCTGTAGCGGAGTGGGCAGCCGCTGCTGCTGTTGCCATGGGCCGAAGGTGACCGGACAGCAGGGGTGCCGAGTTGGAGCAGCTTCTGAACGGGAGCAAGGTGCGGTTGTGATGGGCAGCGGTAGCCATGGATGCCGGCGATGGTGCCGATGCCGGCTAGGGTTTTATTCAAAAAATAAAATTAAATAAAAATAAAAATGTGGATATTAACTATAAAAAAATTGCAACATGAAAAATAAAATAAAATTGGGAGGGGGTGAGGGTTTGATCATATTGATGTCACAAACCCCCACCCAGGCATTCTTTTTTTTTGTGTAGATCTTGCTCAGGATCGAAAGACGTTAGTCTAGTGCTCCGATACCATGACAGAGTAATAGAAAAAGATATCGTATTGCATTGCTATGATTGAATACAATGGTAGACTATTTATACTAATAGTCATAATGTGAACATAATAATAACCATAATGAGATTGATTACATAACCATAAATGCATAATATAAAATATAATATAAATCTAAATATAACTCTAATACTGAAGAGCATCAATTACAGCAAGAGCATCAGTAGAGCATAAGCAAGAGCATTTAGGTATATGCACTACATACACGTATGCCACATTTTTTTTCAAAATCTCAGACCCCTATATACGATATTCACATATTCTTACTCATGTATAAATGCTCGAACAACCTAGGTATCAAGTTTAATTTTGCCAAAATAAACTAAACCCATCCACCAAAACCCTAGACATCAAACCCTATCCGTTTGGCCATTCCCTGAATCGACGATCAAATCATAAATCGAGAATCAAAGCAATTAACATAATTACACTACAAGAAAACTGTGATTCAATGACGAAAACTTAATGACTGGACGTAAAACTGTCATTAAATGATCTTTATAATGACAGGACACAAATTAATTTGTTGATGGATGACGGAATTCCAATTCCTGTCATTAGTGATCTTATTTCTCGTCATTACAAATAATTAAAAAAGAACCTGTCATTATTTGTATTTTTTTTTTTATATTTCATTTTTTTTTCATTTACATTTTTACCAAAAATATCATCAAACACATTAAAAAAACACCAAAACCAACCCACCCTCTTCTCGTTCAGTCATTCCCAGTTCATCATATAACCTTAAAGTCCACCACCGCCCTCCACCACCGCCTTCCACCACCCCCTGTAAATTTACCATCATCGCCACTCTCCCCCTCCATTCTTCCAAATTCCTGCTGCTTAGGATGTTGACTGAATCACCCAGAAATTCTATGAAATTTAAACGCCGAGCTACCGACTTGTCAAAAGCTCTAATGGCTTCATGTGTCGAGGCTTCTACTTCTACTGTTGTTTTGCCTCTCCCTCGGTTGTTATCCTATGCTCAGGTTGCTGAAGTTGCTAACCCTTGCAAAGAATTTTATATCGGTGCAGAGGTTGACCCGAGAGAAGACTTATATTGCGCTCAATTTTAAAGCAAATGATTCGGAGGTAGGCCCATCTTCTTTTGGACCATCAAGCACGTTAAGCATAGAGGATGCTAAAGAAATTTGACCTCCTTGGAAGAAAGTGTTTTTGTTTATGGTTCTGGGATGATTGGTAAGTTATAAGGTCTTGTTATTGCGATTGGAGGACATTTAGGGTCCATCTTTTGGTTGTGAGCTCACTGATATGGAAGACGAGTACTTTCTGGTTTGGATCCATTACAAGGAAGATTATCAGCACATCTTCATACGAGGGCCCTGATGTGTAACGGGGAATTACTTGATGGTTTCAAAGTGGTGACCATTGTTTCGAGCTTTCGACGAATGTGAAACATCTACCATGGTATGGTTTTGCATACCTCAAATACTTCTATATTGAAAAAGTGTTGCTTAGTCTTTGTATCTTGTTAGAAATAGCCATCAAAAGAGGGTGAAGGAACTAAAATTCATTCTAGGGTGAAGTTTTCATGGGTATGTGCGGAGATAGGCCTAAAAAATCCACTCATAGCATGTATCGGAATGTATAGGATTCGATAAAAAGTTGAGTATGAAGGCTTGCAATTGATTAGTTTCATGTGCATGTGTTACGAGCATCGAGTTAAAGCATGTACTCCCGCCCTTTTTATCCCTTCTGGGGATTGAATTTCCTAGGGATGCAGAACAAATAATCTTGTACTGATCGAGCCAAGTGGAGATACCAATAGACCGATTCGCCTATGGATGATTCCTCACCTTAGAAGGCGTTCGTTTGCAAATTGCAAGTCGGGGACATGTCCTTCTACTGGGTCATTCACAAAGATGTTTTTGATCTTTTTCAGTAATATGTTTTCCCTTTTTGATTTACATTCCTCTTTTATGCTTTGATGATTTTGGTAACTTGAATTTAATATACTTGCTAACTGAATTAATGTGAGCAACTTTTTTATTTTTTTTGTTTTTTGGTTTCTGATCTTTTTCACCATTTTTTGTTTGTTTTGTATCCTTCATCATTAATCTGTTATGTTGAAGATTTTAGGAACTTAAATTATTTGTATTTGGTACTTGAATTCACATGATCTGCATTTTATTGTTTCCTTTTTGGTGGAAATTTTTTTTAGCTCTACATATTTTGATTTTATCTGCTGGAGCTAAATTTCAAAATGGACACATACAGGTATCATGGACATTCTATGTCTGACCCAAGGAGCACATACCGTACACGTGATGAGATCTCTGCCATGAGACAGGTTGACATGTTTTTTCCTTTACTGGAGGTTGAAGTTATCATCTTTGCGTTTTATGTTGATTTCAATTTAATTCACATTTGAGGCAGGAGCGTGATCCAATCAAAAGGGTTAAGAAACTTATATTTTCACATGATATAGCTATTGAAAAAGAAGGTAGGAAAGAAGTAGATGAAGCAATTGCAAAAGAAATGGTGAGAAACCACTATGGTGCAGTCAAAATTTGAATATCTAAGGAGATTAATTTTTGACTTATGCATCTGGCTCACATGTGCTAAGGTATGCTCATTTTTGTGCTGGTCAGCTATGCGTCGCTTGATTTCTTATTGTGTTTTTGTGACACTTTCAATAGCTAAATCTATGTTATACTTGTTACATAAGATACATAAATCCATACGTTTGGAAAATTTTTATGGCAGAGTGATTATGCGTGTACACATTCCTTTTACACAGAAAAAATCTTTCTTTATATGCAAAGTGATTAGCTTCCAGGTATACTAGAGAACTGCCTTTTTTTGGGTGTGGTGTATATATTATCTTTGTACATGGTCCAGGGGAAAGGTTAGGTCAGTCAAGCGTAGCTGTCTTACCTTATGTATGAATGAATTGAGCTCACATAGCGAGGCACACCACCATGTGGATTTGCAATTGATTTTTATGCTATGATAGCTACAACAGCATTATAGTAGTACTAGTACTAGTACTACTACTACTCTAAAATCTTTTATTCACTTTGTTGTTCTTTACTCATTTGGAAGTAGAATCGTGATATTATCACTAATATAGTGATGAAAAAGAAAAGTTAATAATAGAAGGTGGTGGAAGATTCTTAAGAGGTTCGTGTCTTATTCCTATTTTGTGTTTAAACGGAGCATGTCATGAATCCTGATCAATCTCCCACTAATTTCCATGTTGGAGGCTCATATATCTTCCTTCCATTCTTAGTTTTTCACATTCGTTAAGCTCATAAAGTCCTAAGGAGTCACACCTTATTGTCCCACGTACTTAGTTTGCTGTCTGGTACCAGTGATAGTTTCCATACTGTTTTAATAGATAGGAATTTCAATATATTAGTTAAGTGAATATAAAGTGAGCCTTAATATGGGCCTTGAATTTTTTCATTAATATTGCTTAGTTTGCTCGGTTTCACTCTGATAAGTTCATGTTCAAGTGCTTTTCTTCAAGTCTGTTTTGAAGTTTTGGTTATAACCTGTTTGCAAGTTGTTTTGCATCAGTCACGTGGTCTTGGTCTGTGTGAATTTTTGTTAGTTCGTAATATGTCATATCCTTGTTTTCTCTGCCTTAGTATGGTCAGTTAACATCAATTTAAGTCTGCATAGAGTTGCATCTGTCCTGCTATTGTTTGTATGTCCACCCGAGCATCTTTGTCTTAGTCTTACTTCATACTTGATTGTCTTCAATATGCCTTTGTGTGCTGTCTGCATTGGTCAAAATCCGAGTCTTTGCATCAAGTATGAATACATTTTGATCTGTTCAGTTTAGTTGTCTGCAAGCTCTGGTCTGTTATTTTCTTAGTCTGTTAATCTGGTTTGAGTCTTGCTATGTCAAGCTGAGTCATTTTCCTTGTATCTCGTGTATAGTTCATGCTCATGTCTTGCATCAGTCATGCCTTGTGTCCAGGTCTTAGTTTAGATCTGTCTTTAGGTCATGCTTGATGTCCAGCCCTGCTACATTTGTTTGATCTGGATGAGGGTCAGTCCAGGTATGTCCAGACATGTTTAGACTTTTCCAGGTATGTCCATGACCTATATGACAGTTCTGGTGCATTATAATGTTGTTTGGTTAAGTCTCTCTCTCTTCAGCCTTGTTTAAGAACCGTGTTTTAAGTCATTTTAGGGATTTAATAAAAGCTCTAATTTGAACTGTGGAAGCTATTATACGAGACCTTATTACTAATTCAGCTTTTTTCAAGAGAAATTCAACAGTTTTGACGTCGAGGGTACCAGGTAGAGATCAATGGCCGTGAAGGAGAATTGTCCGAGTTGGTATAAGAAATCTTTGTCTACTACTAATATCACTTTAATGCTTCTCCTTCGGACCTTTTAATATCTGTTATGAAGCTTGGACATGTAGTAATAATATGAAATGCTATTGATTATGTGAATATCTTTTTTCGGAGTGTTCGTATGACTCTTTTTACCGTGCAGGTCGAGTCTGAAAGCTAAGGCCCTAAGGAGACATTAAATTTTAGCAATTACCATAACCACTCTAAGTGAACACTTTGACTGTTTCTTTGGTTTTGTAAGAGTGCTGCATAAGTTGGTTTGATTCAAAATGCATTGAGTGTCTTTGGAAATGTTTTGAATCAATCACATGGTGTATGCATACATCATTTCTAGTATTACTTATTGTATGATTTTTGACAAATTTTAGAATGGTTTTTTACACCATTTTAAACTTTGTTCGATGCTACATTCCGGGTTTTGCACTTTTTTGAGGCCATTGAATCAAAACTGAGCATGGCGATTTTATCATCTTCACTGCAATATCTATTTTGCAAGATGATGTCGAATCCCTGAAAGCACTTAAGAGTGCTGGTCAAGAGGTAATGATTCTTAAAGTCTTCTTTTATTTAGTTTAACTTCTATGAAATCTTTGTCCACAAATTGTGCATTCGGCCCTAATTTCAAACAAAGTCAATCGGATGATGCACTCGTGGTTGTTTTATTTTCATGTTCTTTTCCAATATTAACATAATACACATTTTCATTGTGAGTTAGAATTCTGTTTTGTATTAGATACTCTTACAAAGGCAATGGAGGTTCAAGCTATGAATATGAGAAGTGAGGTTTCAATGATGAAGAAGGAGGTTATGTGTGGTGAAACAACGAGAAAGCAAATAAAAAGAGTTTGGGTACTCAAAAGGTCTGGTTACTATCTCTCAATCGCTTCCCTGAACACACAACTCTTTTATATAGACAAATTATTTCCTTGTTCTGTTCTTTTGGATTGGTGACAGTGCCATTCATGCACCAAGTAAAGATGTAGTTAGTATTTGATAATGAACATTTGAAACTGGAAATGAAGGTTTCATGTAATTTTTGCTTGTGATTCTTTTTTGCAAAGTGTTCTATTCTATTTTTTGGTTCATTTTAGTCTAAAATTAGGGGACGTGTCCTCATAAACCATTGTATAATGAGTGAAAATGATCTTATAATGAAGGTATATGTCATCATTAAATCATAAATTAATGATGGGAAAATAACATATTAATGAAGGTATGTGTCATCATTAAATCACAATTTAATGACGGGAAAATGACCTTTTAATGAGGTCATGTGTTTGGATTAAATCGTTGTTTATGAGGGGAAAGGAGCCTATAATGAGTGGGATGAATCGTTATTAAAAACAATGTTTAATGATAGGAATATACCGTCATTGAATGTATTATACAATTAATGACGGGAAGCGATTCCCGTCATTATTACCTTTAATGACGGAGGTGGCAATGAAGGGATATTTCCTGTCATTAAAAGCCATTAATGATGGGAATTGGGCATTTAATGATGGGAATTCCTCTCATTAAAAGTCGATTTTCTTGTAGTGTAGTTTGTTGATTGCTGTGACTTTCCAAAGTCTGTCTTTTTCTTTATTTCCAAAAGTAAGAGATGAAGATCCTCCAAATATATCCAAACCAAAGACTATGGAAAGAAGATGTTACTTAACAGTAATGCTTTTCTCTTGACCTGCTGACCTGAAACTCTTTCCATCATCGGCGATTATGGCGTTTCTGTAGAAATATTTGATATCTTCTGGGCACAGAATATTGACCTTCGTATGAATCAGATTTTTAAGTCCTCGAATCTTTTTGATTTTAGCTGCAATCTGAATGAATAGGATGGAGTTTGAAATTTTTTGACTGAAGTCGTCCAGACTCATGGTGATTCATTCATCAATGTTATATTTCTCCATGGATTTTCAATTTGAGATTTCTTGGGGGAACCTTGAATATCTTGAAGTTGATTGTGCAAGACTTGGTCAAGATTGAAAGAACATTATGCGTTTTTGAGTCTTTCAATATACTCAACCGCTTAAGTGAGAGTCGTGTCACAATCAATGAGATTTGTAGGGATGCACATCTAATTCTTCTCTTCGATTGACACGTGGCTTCTAGTGATTTGTTTGTCAACCCAAGCGTCAGATAGTAGCTGGAAAGTTTTCAATTTTTCACCATTTTACCCTTCATCAACTTTTGCCTTTCAGCTTTGTGTGGAAGTCAGTTTTTCTATGGATTTTGTAATAAAACTGACCTTACCTGAAAAATAGTTTTAAGTTTTCTTTGTTACCCATATCTTCTTGGGTCCGGCTGGATTAGTTACTGAAGTATAACTTTCAGCTTCGTTGATGAGATAACTAAACTTTCTCATCTCTTTTCTAGATAGACCATTACGCTCAACCTAAGTTGATTTCACAATGATTCTTTTAGATTTATCATCTTTATTTTCTCTGTGTAATCCACCAGGTCTTCCAGTATCTTGATGTCTAGAGTTTATGCTCCTTGAAATCTCAAGTCTTTTCTTGATTGTTTGTTACAGCTTCGAGGTTTGAATGTACTTTCTTTTGTTGCTTTAACGAATCTTCTATATTGTCAGTTACTTGCAACAACTCCTTTTCTTCTTCTTCTTCTGAGAGATCACTTAGTGATGGAATTCTTCTGGATCTGTCATCGTATATGATGTAAAGCTATTGAATTGAAAATAAAAAAAACAAGCTGAAGAACTCAGCAAAGTCGATTACAATAGAGAAATATCCAAAGCTGCCTAGCTATGGAAGGGTTTTGGGTTTAAATACCCCTAATGTTTAGCACATCAAATGACAAAACTACCCTCTACTACATAAATAATATTAATTGACAAAAATAACCCTCAGATTAAAATCTTCTTTCATCCTCACTACATCATCTCCATCCGCCCCCAAAATAACAAACTCGTCCTCGAGTTGGCTTTCCTATGTTTGGGCATCGTCACGTGAGTGATATGGAGTCGAGTCAGCAACATTGAAAGTCTTGAAAATCAATACATAAGCCTCACAAGCACCATCAAGAGTCATCGGTGGGTCAAGTCCGTTCAACATGCTGTGAAACAATTTTAGTGTCTCTCTTCATACAAATCATCATTCCGACCTGCTCCAAGGAAAACTCATCCACGAGTGATATGATGGGTGTAGCCCGGATATCCGATGAATGTGAAAATAAAGCTCTTTGCATGAGGCAAGGAGATTAGCACAGCTTCAATGTGAGTCTGAGGCAAACACCTCATAAATGAAGACTGAATAGCTACATTGATGCAATATAGGCATGGTTGTATCCACACTTCCTTTTGACCAATTAGCTTATATGCATAAAATTTCCACACAGGAGCCAATCCAAGAAAAGGAGTCATGTGTACCATGTAACTAAGGTATGTCACCTCTTTCATCTCCGTTAAGACGTATTTCTGTGTCGATCTTCCACAAGACACCCCTTTCGAATCGGAGCCTCCCATTTCCCTTTTTATCTCATCATCTACACCGAAATCCTTTTGATCACAAACAATGAACCTCCTTACCATGACCAAACCATCAACAACAAATGCCTTATCTTCAACAAACCATCCAATCCAAGCTTTGCTCCTTATCTTTTGTTTATAAGCCTTGCTCTCACAAAAGTGGGAACCATTGCAAACATTAATAATTGGATCAGGGGCATCACTTTTCTCGTAAATGGCATCAGTCACAAAATTACAGATCCCCAAAGTCGTCTATACGGCGAGACTTGAATAACCAACAAAAAGCATAAATTGAATGTGACTATATATGCATGTCTCATTCCATAATTCCTTATTCACCACCTGATTCACATGCAATCCAACAAAAACCCGTAGAGCAACCGATCCAGACCACATTGATTTGTACTGCAACCATTTTCTTCTAATTGCCGTTCTGTGTTTTAAAATATGGGCAGTGGATAAAACGCCGATGAAAAAATCAAGTCCTCTGTTTTTAGGTAGCGATTCAGTCGTTAGTACTCCAAATACCTCATCACGATCCACATACAAAGCATTGGTTAGTAATATGTATGCTTCACCAACAATCTCCAGTTTCTTCATCATCATAACATATAAGAAGAATTTTGCATTACCCATCTTACCAGCCTTGATCAATCCGTACACCAGCCTACTCAAACGATGGTGCAATTTTGACTCCATCAATGCGAGATGATGAACAATAGCATCATGTGACTTATTTTCTTCGAAAGGAATTCCACTCCATTCTATTTTCATACCACCATATGAACTAATGAAATTCCTTGGAATGACGGAATTTGGCACCAATGGCATGCTTTTGAAAATAGGATAATCTTTCCTTATTTGTCCACACTTTGCATACTTCTCAATAAGAGCAACTCCTAGTTCAAGATGCAACACAACACCATAAGTCACAAAGTAGAAGTGAATGGACTCTCTGAAATAGTCATAATTAGCATGAAAAACCATTAGTGAAATCCTTGAAGCCACATCGCTAACAGCCGGGTCATGTAACATCCTCATTTGACTACTGTTAAGTAATGCAAACCCATTCACTATATCATTCTTAAGCAACATGTCATAACTGACGGGGAGATGGGCTTCAAATCTACGAGAATTAACCCTCCCACCTGGGTCGAACAAGAGTGATTCGAATTCAACAGATTTTGTAAGGTGATTTTCATTTTTGTCACGAAGTGACTGAGTTTGAATTGAATGCTGATCACTGGCCTTCAACTTACCAGGTAGGTCGCCACGATTGGAACACAAAATGAACATAATTCTATCATCCTTACCTCTTAACATTATGTCAGAACTCCAATTATAAGCTCGTTTAACGACGTGAGAGAATCTAGATAAAATAAGCCCAACTGAACGTCCAATATTCATGCGAATGCCCTCTGACCTGCCGGGACAGATAGTTCCACTAGGATCATAAAATAGCAATACAAACTTGTTATAATCAGAACCCTTACACTCACTTAACATCAAATATGTCAATTATATATAGCCAACTGCAAAGGGGTCTGTGATGCTGCTAAATGCATTCACAAACTTTGGCCTTTCGACTTGATGTTGTCGGTCTCTGTAATTGAGTAGCACAGGACCTTGTAGTGATATACCCCCCTCAAACCATCCTGCCTTCGGTTTTTGTACTATGGATTCAGCACCACCTTTCTTTAAATCCCATGTTTGCCTTTGCACCTCAATCTCATAAATGTTGCATCTGCTCCATCTTTGAGACAAATATGGTGGCACAGTAGCACTAATAGAGAGTTGTTTATTGCCTTCCTGAATTGCTTTACACTCCCATTTCATCTTCACAACTTCAAATTAGGGGTCTCTTGTTCATCACAAGAGTCCTTTTTGTCTTCCAATACTTCACTAAGTTGGACCTTTTGAGTATCTTCTCCAAGTGCTTCAATCAGCCCTTCTTGTTGGAATGGTTCTATTGTTTCATCAATGGAAAGCTTTTGTGATGTTGTTTTCTCTAAGATACCCACACCACTATTTTTCTGCACATTCATAGACGCACCAAGAGTCCTTAAATCATTTGCGGTTTCTTGTTTTCTGATGCATGACTCGTTGGGGGTTTCTACCGAACACTTGGCAGGAAAGACACTACCAACACTCTTTTGTTCCTCATAATTTCTGATTGCTGGGGCAGTGATTTCCATTGTGAAGGATAAATCATTTGGATGGTCATACGGACACTTTTCACCCAGCCTATCGTTGCAAACTTGGAGGGACATTTTCTCGAACATGTAGCGGACCAGAAATCATTGATCAATAGGAACTTCATCCTTGGCCATAATGTAATCATGGATTCACCTCCCATGACTCCACGGTGCTGCAGTTGCTGCCACCACTGTTTAGCTTCACCTTCCAAAGCATAAGACGCCAGTTTGCACTTCAAATTTTCTGGTGGCTGTGTTTTTTTCGAAAAAACAGTCAACTATGTCGATCCGTTTAAGTAAGTTGTCCTTGCTTGCAAAGACAGTGAGCATAGGAATTTTGGACCTCACCCACTGCATGTTTTCTTCTCTGATGTTGTACTTCCGTTCATCATGACCTTTACAAACCCAAACCGGAGGTCGACGAGGCATATCTCGCTCAACTCGGTGGGTGTTTTGCTTCAAGTGGTATCTCACTCCATCTGTGCCTTGATTCACTTCTGATGTAAATGAATCGCAGTTCCGATGAAGCTTTGACGGTATATCCCAAAGGATCTTCGAATCCCGAACAACGTCGCGAATCCGGCTACCTTTAGCATTCATGCCAGTCATCTTGCTTGTGAAGGAAAACTTCAACCTTTCTCTGATAACCAGATGATGTAAAGCTATTGATATGAAAATCAAAGAACAATCTGAAGAACTCAGCAAAGTCGATTACAATAGAGAAATATCCAAAGCTGCCTAGCTATGGAAGTGTTTTGGGTTTAAATACCCCTGATGTTTAGCACATCAAATGACAAAACTACCATTTACTACATAAATAATATTAATTGACAAAAATAACCCTCAGATTAAAATCTTCTTTCATCCTCACTACATCAGTATATATTGAGATTGATATCCACATCATCACTGAGTTGAGGTTCTGGATTTGTATGTGAATTTGTAGCACTGAACCTCTCAAATACTTGATCCTGAAAATCAGATACATTTTGCAAACAGTTAGTCTGTGGGTGAATAAGCAAACTTCTAATTCTATATGTATCCATTAAGTTTCAATAAAAAGCTTTTACAACTGATACAGTATGGGGTTTTCAACAACTGGTTTGTAAGATATCATTGGATCACTTCCCAAAGGAAGAACCGCTCCGATACCAATTGTTGGTCCCATGGAAAGGCTAACACAAGTTTAGAGGGGGGGGGGGGTGAATAAACTTGTTACCAAAAACTAAAAGTACCCCAGGAATTGAGTTTCTTCTAACCTTAAACTGAACTATCAAACTGATGTACAATGTAACTCAGCTCGGTTTTGTTCCTATCCTTTAACCTTGTATTGGAGTTCGTTAATTCAGCTTAGCTAGAGCTATAACAGAACTAACTTGCAGCGGATAAGATCAAGCCTTTTGTGCAATAGATGTGTCAACAAAGATCTAAGTCTCCTATGTATCAGTTTTGTGCTGACTCAGTGTTTGATGTTTGCTGAGTGAAGTAATGAAAAGATAATGCAATAATTAAAGCAATCACAACACAAATATAAATGTGTAAAGTAAATCAACACCGAGTTTGTTTATGGAAGTTCTGGGTGGTGTAACCCTGTACGTCTCCCCTTCTCCTGTGGTGTAGGAGGTATCACTAGAATCTTGAGATAACTGTTACAAAATCCTAGCCCAATGACAGTCATTCACGACACCCTAGTTTCACTGTCCACACGTAATGAAGAAAGGTGAGATTGCTCCCTTCACTCTACACACTGATCCTTCGGAGGTGGAGTTACTCCTTCACCAGCTCACCACTAACACAAACACAGTGCACATACTTCACCAACAGCTGTATGGAGTTGCTCTCCTCAAACTATGCACAGCTGTTGGTCCTAGAGAAGGGTGAAACTATAGTCAGAGGGGGGGGGGGGGTGAATGACTATAGTGGAGTTTCAAAAACTTTTCTTATATTTAAAAGCTTTTAGGAAGCGGATAAGTCCCTTCTTACTATGTTGTTTTCAAATCAGTGTAGACAGTCATAGATATAAGTTATGATGTAGGCTAAATAAATAAATGTTGTAAAGTAAATTGCAGAAATTAAATTGACACAAGGCTTATAGTGGTTCAGGGTGGTGTAATCCCTTAATCCACTCTTCTCCTGTGATGATTGGAGGAATTCACTATTGTTTTCACAGATACAATAGTATGATTGTCCTTGGCTTCCCAAGCTTCACAATCTACAAGACTATCACTCCTTGACTGCAGCGGCTTGATGATTCGATCTTCCTTTTTCTTTGTTACTTAAGATTAATATCCTTCAACAGCTATCACAGATTCAACTCCTTCTCAGATTGCCTCTGATTCAGTTGCTTCAGTTTGATGTGAATGTGATTCACACACTTGCTTGATCAAACTCAATTCTGAGTATGACTTTGTAGTTCTGATACTTGAGTTGATCACTAGATATGTCTTTGTAAGTTCAGAGAGAAGGCTTTTCAAATGGACAGAGTTTCTGCTTGATTTTTCTTTCCAGATCGTACTTTTCTTTTCCTGTCAATGCCTTCTATTTATAGCCTTGAATAACCTTGGTTTTTGAAATTCCGTCCGTTGGCTATATTAATGAGGGAATAACCCTTGATTTTATTCTTGATTCCCCCTTAATTGTATTCTCCTTGATTTCAGTGATCGGATTCTTTCTTCAAACGTATAGCAGAAAATCCGTCCTTGATTTATCCTTTAATGATTTGTGCATTTAATGCATGATCTTTTGAATCTTCATCGTATATCAAATCTGATCTTGTAAATGTCTCTTCGCCGTTTTTAGAACGGTCGAGTGAGCCTTCTGACTTAGCTGTTAGTTCTTTCTTTGCTGTTTTGTTTTCTATTTGCCGAAAGTCAGTTTACTCAGCCGATTCACTGTTTCCTTCTTGTTCTAGTTTTTGGAGAGTCTTTGTACTTCACTGATCCTTGATTTGGGTGAGACCAGTGTACACCATATTTGAACATTGAGTTTCATCACTTAAAACAAAACTTAGACTTATCCAAGGTCATCACTGAGACTTCCTTGGTTATAGGTCGAGACCATAATGTCTTCATACTTCTCTCTTTGGTGCTTGGTGGCTTCACTATCTTTGAATATACGTCCTTGCTTTGCCGTCCTACCAACTAGTACAATACTTGTCCGACTTAACTTATACAACTTGTCAGACTCTAAGTAAAGACTTATACAGAGAATTCTAACTTATTTCAGGCTTTCTATAACAGCTAGTATGGCCATCATCAAAACATAATAGAATGTTCCTAACAATTTCCCCCTTTTTGATGATTCCAAAACCCTCATAAGCCTGAACATAAGTAATCATAATTTTCATAATACACAACAGATTAAAAGTTCAACAATTTTATTCTTCCATCATAGGGCAATAAGATATTGCATCTTTTTATTTAAGTGAACAAAGGCAAATGATAAGATGAATTGTATTGAATTAAGCAACATGTAACTGGTTTACTTCTTCATTTCTTCAAACCTGATGCCCTTGCCATTGTTGTCCTCACCTTTGCTGCCCTTTCTCTTTCCACTAGAGCTTCCACCTTTCCCTTCCCACTGGGATTCTCAGGCTTTGAGTTACCTTCCCCCTTTGTGGCAGCATCAAAACGTGCCTCAAGGTCTGCAATTGCCGCGGAAGATTCAGGGAGAGGCCCATACATTCTCTCCAGTATTTTGTTGTTGGCTTCACCAACTTTGATGAGAAAGTCCAGTTGCTTGCCAGAATGCTCCATGATCTCATCCAGATGCTGAATTTTGGATGTGTGAGCATTGAGGGTGTCCACAAATGGCTTGAGATTGTTGTCAACCGTCTCTGCATGGAATTCAAGATTGGTTTGGACATAGTGAGGGATGAGGTGTTGTAAGTTGCAAATTAAGTTTCCTTGTCTCTCCATGACCTCATCTTGGATTTTGATATGGCTGATGAGGGCCTCAATCTTGTGATTGAAGGAGGTTGCTTCACTCCTTAAGGCGATCTTGATTTTGCTCTTTGTAGTATTGCCTTTCTATGTCCACAATGAGGGGTTGAATGTCAGATTGAAAACTCTTTCGGATCAATTTCTTCACGGTGCCACATGGGCATTCTCTTCACCCTCATCACTTTCATCCTCATCATCTTCACCTTCCGTCTCCTCACTTTCTACTTCAACTTCTTGCTCTTCCTTTTCCTCTTCTTCCTTTGCATCTTGTGTTTCTTCTTTTTCTTCCATCTGCTCTTGTTCTGCCTCATTAGACACAGGGTCATTTAGAGGTTGTTGTTGAGTGTGGACTGCTTCATCTACCACTAGTCCCCCTTGTGCAATTGTGGGGAGTTGACAAGTTAATTTGAGTGAGCTTTATCACGGTGGCTCACTTGGCTGGTTGTCAACTTTGCCTATGCTTTTGAAAAGCACTTCCTGGAGAGTCAGTTCATCATCAGAATTCCCCAAATCTTCTTGATTTGTTTCAGGATTTTCTCCTTCTGAGTGGTCATCTTCTGACTCATCCCCTTCATCTTGTATCTCCTCCTCATCAGATGAGGTGAGTCTGTATCCTTTTTCACCTTCTTCCAGGTAGGTGACTCCCTCTGGCTGCGTTTCTTCTTCTGCTGCTGTGTCATCACTGATTGTCACAGGCTCATCCAAATTGCTGGTGTCAGGCATATTGGTCTCCTATTGTGCCTTTTGAGATCTGGTTCTTCGTCCCACTCCTGATCTACTGCCTTCAGGTTGCTTTCTTTTGCTCCCAGCTATGGGTTTGGGTTTTAATGTTCACACTTTTAATTTGTCCAAGTCTTTATTTCAGTGAAGTGCCTTCGCTGGTCACTTAGCCGTCCCAATAGGATCTTCACTTAGCTGCGCCATTTGACTGTTCCTAACAATCAGTTAAGTTACCTTCGCTGGATACCAGTGCCTTACTTGCAGCATCTCCTGTAATGGCAAAGGTCGTACCAGTTAATGAAGTCACTTAGCCGATTACTCAGCTTAGCATTTGTTAGATACTTATTCAATTTCAATCATTCCTAACTCGGTTCTTAGCTTATCGAATCTTTCATAAGCCGAGTGGTTTAGTGAAGATGTCGGCCAATTGATCTTTCGTGGGTATGTGTTTTAGGATGACATCCCCTTTTCAACATGGTCTCGATAAAATGATGTCTTACATAAATATGCTTTGTTCTTGAGTGCAACATGGATTTTTCGTAATAGATATTGCACTTGTGTTATCACACATGATTGGAATTTGTTTCTCTTCTACTCCATAGTCCCTTAGTTGTTGTCTTATCCACAAGATTTGTGCACAACAACTACTGCTGCTATATATTCCGCTTCAATTTGTTGATGTAGATATGGAGTTTTGCTTTTTACTGAACCAAGAGACTAGTCTGGCTCCTAGCATTTGGCAAGTTCCAGAGGTGCTTTTTCTATCTATTTTGCATCCAGCATAGTCAGAGTCTGAATATGATATCAATGTAAATCCTCCATCGTTTGGATACCAAATACCAACATTTATAGTGTTTTTCAATTATTTGATTATCCTTTTAGCTGCTAGAAGATGTGATTCTTTTGGTTGAGCTTGAAATATTGCACACACTCCTACTACAAATGCTATGTCAGGTCTGCTTGCAGTTAAGTATAATAATGATCCAATAATTCCTCTATACATTTTCTGATCAACATCTTTTCCTCCATCATCTTTTCCAAGTATGACTCTGGCACACATTGGTGTGTCTGCTGTGCCACTTGTATCCATCCCATACTTGTGTATCAAATCTCTTGTATACTTTGCTTACCTAATGAAAATGTCATCCTTCATTTGCTTTACTTGAAGGCCAAGGAAGTAGTTTAATTCTCCCATCATGCTCATCTGAAATTTGCTCTTCATCAGGTTTGCAAATTTCTCACACAGTTTTTCATCCTCTAATCCAAAGATTATATCATCAACATAGATTTGTACTAGCAATGTGCTTGCTCCTTCCTCCAGTTTAAATAAAGTCTTGTCAATAGTTCCTTTGTTGAATCCATTCTTGATCAGAAACTATGACAAGTGTTTCTACCAGTGCTCTAGGTGCTGTTTGAGGCCATAGAGGGCCTTCTTGAGTTTGTATACTTTGTCTTCTTTTCCTTTAATTTGAAATCCAGGAGGTTGTTCTACATAAACTTCTTCTTCCAAAAGTCCATTTAGGAATGCACTCTTTACATCCATTTGATAGACTTTGAAGTCTTTGTGTGCAGAAAATGCTAGAAAAAGTCTGATTGCTTCCAATCTTGCTACAGGAGCAAATGTTTCATCATAATCTATTCCTTCTACTTGGGAATAGCCTTTGCAACTAGCCTTGCTTTGTTTCTCGACAACAGTTCCTTGCTCATCCATCTTGTTCCGAATACCCATTTTGCACCAATGATGTTGGCCATTTCAGAGTCTGTCAACTAGTTCCAGCACTTCATTTCTTTCAAATTCATTTAGTTCTTCTTGCATGGTTGTGATCCAATCTGCATCTTGGATTGCATCATCTATGGTCTTGGGTTCCACTTGTGATAGAAAGCAAGTTAGCATGTGCTCAGGTTGTCTTACAGTTTCGACTCTGTGTGAATATCTCCAATGACTTGTTCTTGAGGATGGTCTCTTAGCCAATTTAGGAGTGCGGTTGAAGTTGATCTTCACTTGGTGCTTCCATACCTTCATGCTGAGCAAGAACTTCAACTTCAGGTGCTTCATCTGGTGTATTGGTATGTGGATCCTCTTGATCTTCAAAATGATGATTCAGGATAGTAGTTGGTATGGTTGCATTTGTATAGATTTCTCTCTGTGGTGCTTTCTCTTCTTGATCTTGAAGATCTTCATCATTTGTATTTGGTTCATCAAAAACCACATGTATTGATTGTTCAATCACCAATGTTCTTTTATTTAGTACTCTGAATGCTTTGCTGGTGTCTGAGTATCCCATGAAGATTGCTTCATCAGCCTTCTCATCAAAGGTATGCAGTTGATTCCTGTTTAAGACAAAACATTTTGATCCAAACATATGAAAATATGAGATATTGGGTTTTCTACCATTCCATATTTCATATGGAGTTTTTCCATGATGTTTGTTGATGATTGATCTGTTTTGTGTATGGCATGTCGTGTTGTGTCGCTTTGCTTGACCCAAAATCTCTTTGGTAAACATGCTTCGCTTATCATTGTCCCGATCGCTTCCTTGATGGTTCTGTTTCTCCTTTCTGCAACACCATTTTGTTGTGGAGTTCCTGCTGCAGATAGTTGATTTAATACTCCATTTTCTTCACAATAGGTTCTGATAATTTAATTTAGAAATTCAGTGCCTCTATCGATCTGATCTTGATAATCTTTAGCTCTTTCTCATTCTAGAGTCTTCTCAACAAATCGCGACTTCTTGAGTGTTTCTTTCTTCTTGTTCATGAAAATGGTCCATGTGTACTTTGAGAAGTCATCCACCACTACAAGAGTGTATTTCTTACCACTCACACTTCTTGGTGTGGACTGGTCCAAACAAGTCCATGTGCAAGCAGATTTAGAACTCTTGTTGTAGATTGATGAGGCTTTGACTTGAATGAACTTTTTATTTGTTTTTTGACAAGCATCACATAGACTCTCTTTCTTGAATGTGATCTCTGGCAGGCCTTCAACTAGCTTGCTCCTTGATAGTTTGTTGATGGTCTTGAAATTCGGGTGATTTAATCTTCTGTGCCAAATCCAGCTTGTTGATTGTTTATTCTTGACAAGTAGGCATGTTTTACGCCTTGGTTTGTTTTCGATCCACCACATACATGTTGTCTTGTCTTCTACCGGCAAGAACTACTGTGTTGGTTTGACTGTGAATCACTTTGCATCCTTCTTTGTTGAAGTGCACATTGTAGCCTTTGTCACAGAATTGACTGATGCTCATTAGATTGAAGTTAAGTCCCTTGACATATGCCACATTTTGAATCTTTAGATTGTTCTTGAATATTATGCCTTCCCCCTTAATCTTGCCAGGGTTTTCTTTACCTCCAAATGTGACTTTGGGTCCATCAAAAGCTTTGAAGTCAGTGAGCCATTTCTTGTTTCTGTCATGTGTGCGAACATCCTTTGTCTATGTACCGGACATCCTACAAAGCAGATTAATTAAGTTTAGGTACCCAACACTTTGTTTGGGTCCATGCTTGTTAGCAATCATGCCTCCCATACCAAGGGTGTATCCAAAAGGTCTTCTTTTGGATAATTGAAGTCATCAACTTCATATGTATAAGGCATGGCGAGAATAGCTTCTAGTATTTTTTCTTGAAGGTATTCTCGATACTTTTCTCCACCTTTTGGTGCATTTGCATCATTCTTTACTTTCCAATATGCAGTAGGAAACCTTTCTTGCTTCATGTGTCTAGGAACAGTTTGGTTTTTCTTAAACACATGATGCATTTTGTGGAATGGTTTCCTCTTGTATTTTGGAGGTGCAACATTCCAATCATCCTCTGAAAGGTAAAGTCCGCTTTTCCTTTCGGATGGCTGTGGTTCTTGATTGATTGGAAGGAGGATTTAGTTTCTTTGTTTCACTACACCGGGTCTTGACTTCACCGGAACAGGATGATCTGTTGGAACCATGGTCCGTCCTTTTAAATTTTGGTCCACTAGTGGTCTGAATTTAGAATGGTGTTGACCATTATTCCTACTTTCATCCATTTGTTGTAGCCAAGACCAGATCTGGATCCAAACCTTTTGAGGGTTTGTGTAAGTGGTGCTTTTAGTGGTGCAGTGGATACCTTCACTTGGTGAGGAGATTTTCTTAAGCGATCTTTTAGTAATAGATGTATGATCATCGCTTTTTGTTGATCATTTAAGTAGGTCTCTTACTAGTTAATTCGACTTTTTGCTTCATCCAGTTCTTTCTTTAACCTCTTATTCTCTTTTCTTAGATCCTTGCATTCCTTTTCGAGAATTTCATGATTCTTTTCAATTTCATCAAATTTAGTCATGAGATTTTGGACTAGGTCTCTCTTGTATCTAATGGGAGACTAGAGGATTGTGCGGTGTTAGATGTGAATGCATTAGATGAAGAACAGAACTAGATGTTACCTCGAGTTTCATCGATTCTTTAGCCATTAAAAATAGGCTTGTTTCCTTAGTGTCCGAGCCATCACTTTTATCTTCATCCAATTCTTTGGTCATAAGGCATAGGCATGCTTTTTCATTTTCTCGATTTGTCTTCTTCATCACTATCATCCGAATCATTGTCGATGATTCTTCATGCTTTTCTTCTTTGGATTACGCCTTAAGTGCCTTCTTGCTCTTTCTCTTTTCGGATGCTCTGTATTTCTTCTTTTCATCATCTTTGTCATTTTCTTCGGACAATCGACCTTGAAGTGACCTTTCTTGTTGCGATTGAAGCATCTGTATTCATCATCTTTCTTCTTCATGTCTCTGTTTGAGCTTGACTTTTTGTTTGATGACGAATTTCCTTTGAATGGCTTCTTTTAAACTGTCAAAACGTTTAACTAATAAAGCTACTGTTCTTTTAGTTCTTGTGTCTCTTTCTTTGATGCATTCGGCAAAGTTACTTTCTTTGGGTGCAGCTAATGCGGTGATTTTTGTGTGTCTGCCGGAGCACCATCTTCGCCGTTCAATTCGAATTCATGAGCTTTTAATCGGGACATCGTTGTCGAGTATCGGTGCTTGCAAGATTTGTTGTTCCTCGACATCGATGTTATGATCTTCCATCTTTCGTAGTCCTCTCAAAATTTTCAAGCATACTTCTTTTTGGGGATATATGTGTCCAAGTCGTTGTAATTCATCGATGATGCTTGAGAATCATTTGTCCATTTGATCAATGGATTCACCAGCCTTCATTTTAAAGTTCTCAAACTTCTGTTTTGCAACAGATAATTTGTTTTCTTTAACTGCTTCAGATCCTTCATTTATCAATGATAGCTTGTCCCACATCTCCTTTGCTGTTTTGCAGTCTTTAATTCTCATGAACATGTTGCTGTCTAGGGTCTTCAAGATCATGTCTTTTGCAACAAAGTCCAGATTTGCTCTTCTCCTGTCATCCTTGGTCCAATCCTTTTTAGGTTTGTCAATTTCCTTTTCTTGATCTGCTCCTGTGCCTACCATCAGTAGTGATTGTGATCGGTCCATCATTGATTACATCCAACATCTCTTCACGAGTTCTTTTGCAAGATGAGACAACATTCTTATTTTATATTCATCAAAATTGTTAACATTAAAAAGCAGTACTTTTGACAAGAAGTTTGAGGAATCCATCAAGTATAATTGAATATATAAATGACAGTGAATGGAAAACTCAGATTTGAAAACTTCTTTGAAAATATGTGATCTCCTGAACAGGTTCTGATACTAGGAACACTGCTCTGATACAAATTGTTGGTCCCAGAGAAGGGTGAAACTATAGTCAGAGGGGGGTGAATGACTATAGTGGAGTTTCAAAAACTTTTCTTATATTTAAAAGCTTTTAGGCAGCGGATAAGTCCCTTCTTACTATGTTGTTTTCAAATCAATGTAGACAGTCACATATATAAGTTATGATGTAGGCTAAATAAATAAATGCTGTAAAGTAAATTGCAGAAATTAAATTGACACAAGGCTTATAGTGGTTCAGGGTGGTGTAATCCCTTAATCCACTCTTCTCCTGTGATGATTGGAGGAATTCACTATTGTTTTCACAGATACAATAGTATGATTGTCCTTGGCTTCCCAAGCTTCACAATCTACAAGACTATCACTCCTTGACCGCTGCATGACTTGGTGATTGATCTTCCTTTGTTGTTCCTTAAGATTAAGATCCTTCAACAGCTATCACAGATTCAACTCCTTCTCAGATTGCCTCTGATTCAGTTGCTTCAGTTTGATGTGAATGTGATTCACACACTTGCTTGATCAATCTCAATTGCAGTATGACTTTGTAGTTACGATACTTGAGTTGATCACTAGATATGTCTTTGTATGTTCAGAGAGAAGGATTTTCAAATTGACTGAGTTTCTGCTTGATTTTTATTTCCAGATCGTACTTTTCTTTTCCTGTCAATGCATTCTATTTATAGCCTTGAATAACCTTGGTTTTTGAAATTCCGTCCGTTGGCTATATTAATGAGGGAATAAACCTTGATTTTATTCTTGATTCCCCCTTAATTGTATTCTCCTTGATTTTAGTGATCGGATTCTTTCTTCAAACGTATAGCAGAAAATCCGTCCTTGATTGATCCTTTAATGATTTGTGCATTTAATGCATGATCTTACGAATCTTCATCGTATATCAAATCGATCTTGTAAATGTCTCTTCGCCGTTTTAGAGACGCGGTCGAGTGAGCCTTCCGACTTAGCCGTTAGTTCTTTCTTTCTTTGTTTTGTTTTCTCTTTGCCGAAAGTCAGTTTACTCGGCCCGATTCATTTGTTTCCTTCTTTGTTCTAGTTTTTGGAGAGTCTTTGTACTTCACTTGATCCTTGATTTGGGTGAGACCAGTGTACACCATATTTGAACATTGAGTTTCATCACTTAAAACATAACTTAGACTTATCCAAGGTCATCACTGGACTTCCTTGGTTATAGGTCGACCATAATGTCTTCATACTTCTCTGCTTGGTGCTTGGTGGCTTCACTATGTTGAATATCCGTCCTTGCTTTGCCGCCCTACCAACTAATACAATACTTGTCTCGACTTAACTTATACAACTTGTCAGGACTCTAAGTAAAGACTTATACAGAGAATTCTAACTTATTTGGGCTTGCTATAACAAACTAGTATGGTCATCATCAAAACATAATAGAATGTTCTAACAACAGCCAACCCTTTTTCACAAAGGTTAGGTTTAGAATTAATCAAAAGATTAATTCAGTGAGCTGTCTGATTCTTCTGGATATGGGGTTGTAGCTCCAAGATGCTTTCTTCCCCCTTAATGGGTTACGGGATATTTCTCTGTAATCTTCAAGACAATTCTATTGGCTTCCCCTTTTTCTAGATATGAATTCTGATTTTCTGGATCTGGATCTTTAGATATATGCTTTTTAAAACTTGTCCAAGATCTCTATTTTTCCAGCACTTCCTTCTGTGTATTTATAGCGATGATGTAACGGTCAAATAAATCTTATAGCCGTTACATTTGTCGTTTAGCCAACGTTCATATGTACGACCTTTTGTCATATTGTTATTTCAAATTCAACAAGGCCTTACTTCAGTTTTCTACTCTTCTACAAAACTGAGTACCTCGTTTACTTGACATCTGACTAAGTCAGGGTACACCATTTAGCTTCTTCTTTTCCTGGTAACTGAGAATCTTTGTCCATAAGATTATTCAGCTTTACATGATCTATAGTTCAGTTGCAGGTCACCACAGACTTGCATGAATCTCGACTTATAGTCAAACATAATCGACTTCTAAGCGAGTTTTCCACCTCGCCTTCTTGATCTTCAATAACTCGATCTATGTCCTCGGTTCTTGATCTTCTAGATAAGCCAATTGAGTCTGTGTCCTCGGCGAACTTATCTTCTTGATTCTTTCATAAGCGAGTCTCGATCCTCGATTTCTTCATATATATACTCAGTTTGCTTGCTGTGACTCAGCTGTTCGCTTAGTTCCTATCTATTACAATGCTTGTCTGAAACAACCAATACAAAGTTCAGACTCTAGATAGAACTTATACATTTTTCTCTAGACTATTTCTTGCTTCTTCTTTCATTATGCAATATAACAGTTAGTTATGACTTCATCATCATGGGTTTTACGTGATCTTACTAAATACGTGACGAATCATCATCAAAACACAGATATTATTTTGAACAGTTTTTTTTGAATCTGATAAATGTTACATTTCCATCTTCAGTTTGAGTTTCTATTATTGGTTGTTTGAGAAAAATTCACCTGAGTCTCTTGCTTCCATTTTGCTTAACTTGATACGACATAGTAGAGGCCTACATATAAAGTGGAATTTTATTTTATTTTATAAGTGCCGGACGTTCCTTTTCCGGATAAGGAATCGGTGTCCGGGAAAGGGGCGTTACAATTGGTATTAGAGAGAAGCGTCCTTTAGGCTTCCTTCCTTAAGATAAGATCTCTTTAGACCACTTAGAACCGTTCTGATTCTTCCTGATCCTTCAGAATGGTAGGTAACCTCAGAGATACTCGTGTTGATAAGTTTTGAATTGGAAGTCCTAGGGCTCAACAAGAAGCGAGTGGTTTGGTTCAAGATGGGGGTCTAGTAGTTGTGGTTCATGTAGAAGATGTTGATGATCGTGTTGGAGTTTACCACTGAGAAAGAAGAAGAAAAGGACCATATAGTTTTAAATTCTACGAATCATGGTGTAGTTTTTGGTATAGGTTGGCTATCCAAGAATTTTGTTTACATGGATTGTAAACATATAGGAGTACCTTCCGGTGAGGAATGCACCGAGTAGAAGATGAATAGTGCAGTTTTAGTTGTTCAAGAATGGTTTGTCCCGTGAGATCCAAGAGGGAAGGTTGGGAGGTACACCAATGAACATGGCTGAATGTTGAACAAGGTCTTGGAAGCTAAAACCTTCAAGGACTAGCCTTCAATCATTAATGGTTGTAGAAATATTACGTTACATTTATTACATTAGTGTAACATATTAATTGTGAGACATATTAATTGTAAGACATATTAATTGTATAGTATAAACAATTAATATGTCATAAAGTCATAAAGTCACTGTATTTTGTCTTATTAGGTAATAGACAACTCTAGCAATTAATACTAGCCGACTCTAGTAATTAATTGCTCTCTCCTTGCTTATACTCTACTAGGACATTTCTCACTTACTTGTACCTATTTATACTCACTCTTTTATGATGAATAAACTAAGTTGAAGTTTACTCAAGTATTATTACTTTCTCAAACTTTCTTCATGGTATCAGAGACTTAAACTCCTGAATCCGCTGCAAATTCTCAAGACCTATTTGAATCAAGAATGTCTTCATTATCCAAGCTTCCTCACCTCCTCGAGTTGAGCCCAGGCTACCTCGCAGATGGGGTCACTCAAACCATTCTTTACAAATCACAGACTTGATGGCAACAACTACCTGCTGTGGTCAAGATCTATGAAAATGTATATCTCAGGCCAGAGCAAGATGGGATACTTATCTGGCTCCAAACCTGCCCCTGCTGAAACTGAACCCAAGTTTGAAGCATGGGATACAGAAAATAACCAAGTCATGACCATCCTCACGAGGTCAATGACAAAAGAGATCAGTGAGAACATCATGATGTATAATACTGCAAAGGAAATCTGGGACAATGCTAGAGACCTTTACTTAAAAAAGGACAATACATCTGAGGTCTATGATCTTGAAGCTCAAATCCAAAATTGCAGGCAAGGGGATCTGTCTGTAACTCAATACTTCAACCAACTATCTAAGGCATGGCAACACCTAGATATGTTGTAAATTCACCCATGGAAGGATGTAGAGGATGCTGCCTTATACAAGAATATCATTGAGAAGAAGAGGGTATTCAAGTTCCTCACAGGGCTGAACTCATCCCTTGATGATGTTAGAGGTAGAGTTCTTGCTACTAAACCTCTCCCTAGCCTCAAATCTGTGCTTGCTGAAGTCAAACATGAGGAAAGCAGGAGGAAAGTAGTGCTGCAAAGCAACCCTGCTGATCACCCTACTGATAGCTCAGCAATGTTGGTGATCAGGAAGCCTGCTGAGGTTACTGATACTTACAGGAACCCTACTGAGAAGACATGAAAGTTGTTCGTGACCACTTTGCAAACGCATAAATCACACCAAGGACAATTCTTTGGAAACTACATGGTAAGCCTAATTCCTTTAAACCTCCAAACCAACCAGGAGAGTCGAGGCGAGGCATGTCGGTGAAGAAGGGAACAAAGATACCATGTTGGATGCCCGGTTTTGTCGCTTTCAAAGCCTTCATTGCTCAACAAAAAAGGTAGTTCTATCACCGACATAGCTACTCATGCTAAAGCAGGTATATTCCACTCACCTCTCAAGAATGATACTTGGATTGTTGATTTCGGGGCTTCATCCCATATGATTTGGTAACAAGAGTCTCATATCTCGGTTTAGGCCCCGTCATCAAACCCACAATATTAAGATTCTTTGATGGATCTATCTCATGTGCACAAGGGTTTGGAAATGTTAAACTTCTTCGATAAGATATACCTTCAGGATGTCCTATTTGTTCCTAAATTAGACTAAAACCTGATATCTGTCAGTAGACTCACTAAAGACCTAAATTGGACGAGTCTTGTTTAATGACAATCAATGTATTTTCAGGATCTTTCTTCACAGGAAGTGATTGGGAGAGCTAAAGCTGCTTCCAGGGTGTTTATGGTCAACCCCTGAAAGCAGGAAGATTGAAGATCGAAGGCGCCTCAGTGACTGCGACCAAACCTTAGACAATATCATGTTATGGCATTATAGGCTAGGTCATCCAAGTTTTGGTTATTTAAAGTCTTTAATTCCTGAATTGTTTAAAGGATGTAACTGTAGGATGTAATATCTCCGGATGGATCAAAGATCCACCCGATTCACGCTAATGAAACTACAAGATCTAGATCTAGTCAACCAAAATACATAAATAAATAGATCTAACCTACGAGGGGTTAGATCACCAACCTTTTTATGGTGAAAAACGTCAAGAACAAGTTGAGAGCCTAGTTGAGAAGCCAAAGTCTTCCAACGTGTGTCTCCAAGCACCACCAGGTGGATGGTGTTTCAAGCCGCCGGACCTCCTCGATATGCTACCGGAAAAATCCCGAAGATTTTTCCAACTCGAACCCTAAGAATATAGGGCGAAATTTTCAGCCAATTTCTCTTGTGAATAGTGACGTGAATAGTGATTTTTGGTACAATGGAGAACTCTTCTATATATAGAGAGAGATCCTTGTTCCACAAGGATTTAATTTAATTAATGGATAATCAATCAAATAAATCCTTTTCCATAAAAGATAAATCTAATATTTTCCCAAACAAATTAGGATAAATAAAAGATCATTATCTAATATATTAATTATTTAACCAATAAATAATTAAGCACATGTCATATAATAACACAAGAAAACAAATTCCTTGTTAATAATATATACATATTGGTGCCAATACCTAATTAAATAGGTCATGGGCCGAAATTCCCCAAACCGGGTCGAGTCCATGAAAAAATGACTTTTCCATGTTTTTAATCATTTAGTCCAACTAAACAATTAATCCACATATCAATTAAACAGTGCAATGCTACTATTTAATTATAATCGAGGTGTGACGACGGGAAAACATATATGCTATATTAGGAGCCGCGTCGGGGACCATGGACCTATAACCAGTAGCTCCAACAAATTAAATAAAATTATTCATCGGACAGAATAATTATATCCAATCTATTAATTCCGGGATTACACCACCATAAACCCGAGACTGAACTCTGCCGAATATAGATAACCTACACTCAACCATGAGTTGATAAGGTGTCCTTGATATAATCATTACATACGGATAAATCCTCAGCCATTTGTTCATTTTTAGTCGGGATATTTCGTAAACCCTTCTCAAAACATATTATCCTTATTTACCATTAACCCCTAGTGATCAATTAGTTCACATACCGGACTAGTAGCTAATTAGTCTAACATGAACTCATGGATCGATCGGTTTCTAGGATTAACAAATAAGAGAATCGTCTGTCTACTTCCCGAGGAAGGAATGGATTCCATATCACGTGATATCACGCAGACTACTCACTCATTGCGAGAATAGAGCCAACGAGAAGTGTTGGACCACATACTTCAAGTGATCCTTACTAACACATCAAACTCTACCCTAGTCTAAGCAGGTTATGCGTGATCACCTCGAGATTGAGATTAACCCATATATGATCATCTTGTGATTCGATATGACTTCTCAATCACGGAATTATATCGAGAACTCAAATCAAATCGGTCCAAATTTCTATATGATTATCATCATATATAAATGCCCCACTAGGTACTCCTATTACCGGCAGTCCGGATAAGATTGTCACACACCTAAAGTGTTCAGGCGCATTATTATCATATTAATCATGAGACCCGTACTCGAGAATAATCAACGCTACGGACTAAGTTAATTTTAAGTACATCTCACTAACTCAATCCTCTTGTGTATAGCCATACACTTTGAGTTATATGATTACATAAACGAGGTACTTAGGGTTTTGATGAGTGTCTTAATTATTAGCATACATGCATATAATAAGATGAATTATTAATTTGTCTAAAAAATTACATAATTGTCTTTCGGCACTACACCTAACAATCTCCCACTTGCACGAAAGGCAAGTGGATTAATTGTTTTAGAGCACACCCTTATTTATCTATATCTACAACATTCTCCCACTTGCTCAAAACAAGTGAGACGTATCTCTCAAATATGTACCCTCCAAGCACATCTTAGTACTTCATCCTTCCAAGCACGACCGGAGTGTGCCGCCGTAGGGTAGGTCAGTGACCCGGCGCGTACTTAGAATCCGAAAACCGTGTGACTCGGTACACCGATCAGGTAGGTTGGTGTTAGGAAATCTACGCGGGAACGCAGCGGAATTCAAAAATTTATTTCCTATCGACCCAAGATCGACTTCGTTTAAGCAATAAACAAATAAGCTAAAGACGGTTGTTACCTTGGTTGATCTAAAAGATCGACGCTTTGACCGTCTAAGGAGAGTAGTTACGCATAGAGTCGCCCAAGTGTTCGGCCTCTACCGCCTTGATCCACCACACGAACAGCCCGCCGGAATCCCATCATGGATTGCTACTGGAAAACTCCGGTTGCTAGACCGGTCTTTTTCCCCTCTCTCCAACTCTCTATAGGATGCTCTCTATTTTACACAAGAACTATTAGTTCTTGAAATTGTGTTGTACAAAAGAGCTTGACACCCACTTCCTATTTATAATGGAAGTGGCGCCTCTTAGCAGAGTGGAGGAGAAGAAAACCTTTCTCCAATAAAATAAGGAAAATATATTTGATTGATTTATCTCATTTATTATAATATCTTATAATAAGTAAATCTAGGATATTGTCAATATCTTATATTGAATATTTTCAAGATATTGTCAATATCTAATATTGACTATCTTTATTTTATTACCATAAATCAATTTACACATGTGTATATATCACAAATATATATTACACATATAAATCTATACATAAATACTTTGGACACAATCATGCACATGCATATTATATGCATCACACGCTGGGACCAAAAATATATAAATATTAATATCTAATATTAATATATGGTAATACTATTAATTAAATTGCACAATCCAAATGTATCACTTATACACATATGTGGCGCCACTTATCAATATAAGTGTATTTAATTAATCAACTTAATTAATATCTTGTATTTAATTTATTCATAATAAATAAATACCACCATATTAATTTACCACTATAACCTTTATAGTACGAGATAAATTCTTTCCTTATTTTGTTATCATCTATAACCACATTTTAATCCGGCTAGATGTTCATATGTGTGTGACCCGATAGGCTTCCGAATATGTTGGCCGTAGACACAAAGTGCGAATTACGAAAAATGCCCTTCATGCCTAACGATCACGGGATAGTGTCTAGCAACACACCGTGACCCCCAATCATCGGAAGAGTCAAATGCAATGACTACTACCTTTCATGTGAAACAGTTACCGTGTAACTTACAATCCTATCGCTGTAATAATATCCATACAGTCGTTAGTCGAGTGTCAAAACATCAACGACTGTATCTTATAATCTGGATATCATGCTCTCTCGAAGTAACTCGTTTACTCCCACTTTTCAAAAATTCACGAGAGTAAGACATTCCTTATAAGAAGGCCATTTCGGATATTCGATCCCAATCATAGGATACGCGATTCCCGGACGACCAATCATGTATACTCCGCATGCTTCAATATCATACCCAATCACTACCGCATGATCGCCCCGTGGCTAGGGGAAACCTCAATAGTGTCAAAGCATGACAATCCACACCGTGATGCCATGAAGACTCCGGTCTTAAGGATAATTACACAACCGCCACATAGTGTGACACTTATCCGTGTAAGTGGGTCAGTCTAACGTACGCATTCTCTAATACACGTCCACGTACAGTCCAAGTGTCTCTACACTTCGATAGACGAGATCTATCCCTGCCCTTAAAGACTGAAGACATCTAATACGTGCTAGTCTGTTTATACTATCAATGCCCTGTTTAATAGTACATCAGCCTAGAGACATTTAAGTATCAAACTTATTAACATGATTAGAGATCTCATCAACCATAATCGCCTATCATGGTTTCTCTATCACAGTTTAATACTAAGGATGTTATCATATAACAATTCATAATTGGTTCTTTAAAAGAACATATATATGGCAACAGAAAAGCCATTTAATATATGTGTAAACATAAAGAAATAGTAGAAATGATCCGACCCGGTCGGATCCGGTCCAACCCGATTGGGTTTAGGACACTATTTCAACAATCTCCCACTTGGCCTAAAACCAATCACTAGCACACACAAGACCAAGTTGAAACACAAGAATCTCATGCAATACTCGCAACCAGCCCTAGCCATAAACGGATCTCTATCCGTGGGGACTCCGACTATCTTCATATCATGTTCCAAATGACCAAGTCAAAGGAACCGCCTCATCACACACATGAATCTCTGACGAGACTCTGGTTCTTGCTTCAAGCAATGAATCCACTTACTATATCAGCTATATAGAAAAGGTGGAAGAACCGTACAAGGTTCAGGAATGAACCTTCTAGACTCATGTACTGCTCCCGCTGCGCCTTTAAGGCACCACTGTGTTTTGGCTCAGTTGTAGAATTTAAAGTGACCTATAGGCTAGAACATTTCCAGCTCACTGTATCACTTAATCAAAGTGACTGCAAACCCAGACTGTAGCTCCCACTTGCCTTCATAAGACTCAGGATATACGTCTGTATATCTACGTTTATTTATTTCCAAGTTTCAATAAACTAGGAACCTTTCCTTAACTTGTTTAAGGATATTCTTGACATTCACCAGATTTACTTTCATACCTTCTCATGACTCCTCATGGACTATGAACATCCGGCATCACCTATAAGATGGTTCCTATCGCAGTAGCGAAGGAAACCTTCCATAAGCATCATCTTTCACCTTATCTTTAGGACGAACGTCCTAACATAGATAGATCTTGAGAACACCGGCTAGCAGTATCCCTTGTCGCGATCTATGCTAAACTCTTTTAGCATCACATCTATATAGGTAAACTATAATTTAACAGCAGTTAAATCTATCACTATAGATTCTTATTTCTAAAATAAGAACTGCTAATCCAAGTGCTTTCACAAAGACCTTGAACTAACAAACATTAATTGACAGTGACATGGGGTGATAATTCTCGAGATAGATATCTAATACCTTGCTCAAAAATCATAACACACTCCCACTATCCATCTTGCACATTGGGCATATCCTTCTTTTGACTAAATCAAACTCCTTTGATTATCAAACAAAGAAATCGTCTAGAGAAACTTGTTTGAGTCCATAAATGGATCTTGTGGGCTTACATATCATGTTATCGTCTATGAACATTGAGCTTTCTGCCCAACGTCTTCAACACTATCATATAGCCATGATAACGAAGTTATAACAAGCATCATCCGAATAGGCGGGCTCATTTGGCAAGTATAAAGGTAATTACAAGGTTTACACCTCATACCCTTCGGCCGTCACTATAGCCTTATGGTAATCATATTACTATCCATGTCAGCATTTCAGGGACACTCTTGGGTAAGGCAGACTAGGTTCACAACCTGGTTGTCACTGATGGAATCTAATTCAGATATTATGGCTCCTGGCCATATCTCACAAACTTGCCTTTCAAACATTCCTTCATAAGTCGTGAGATATTCATTTTTCAAGATGAACATACCAGCAGCCCTTTCAGGCTTGAGGTTATCCACAAACTTACAGAACTTTTGTGTGCACTGAGCCGTGATCTACACCTCATCGCTATGTGGCGTCTGCTCACGTTCCTATGGATGAATAACTCCGTGTGGTTCTCAAACTACCTTTGAGATCTAAATCTACTCCCACTGTTTCTTTTGGAAGAAACACTTCTTCTAGACGACAGCATGTTTGGAGACAAACATTTTGCTCCGCGGACAAGTAATTTATATCTAGCGTACTTGCTAAGATATTCCACAAAGTTGCATTTGTCATACTAGGCTCCAAGCCTTTCTGACTTTGCCTATGATAACTTCAAATCATCGGTTAAGATAGATTCGACATTATCCTCTTCCATATCTAATATGGAATTTATTCAACCTTTATTCATTGGAACTCGGATAAATATAAGGGCACTATCCTGAAATGGGTAAGGGATACATCGCATGGCGTGCGTCACACCTTTATCATATAAAGTGTATTTCCATTTTGGGAACACAATCTAATTGCGTAACCAAAAGATGGTATCCTTCAAAGGAGAATCTTATTCCTTTTCAGACGACTTCTGAAACACCCTTCAAGTATTAATTACTTCAATCCAATTGAAGATTAATTCTTAAGTAGCTCATCAATCTCATATTCGTACTAGCTCGAACTTTCAAGGCTTTCCAAATTGTTGTACTTCAATAAGTACATTCAACTATTTCTAAAAATAGTCCAAGAGAGAGACAAACAATCGTTTATGGTATAAATTGTCACAAGCCAACAAACATCAATATGTTTAGGCTTTAGTCAATCTTCTAGGTTTCATAACCTTTTCTTAAAAGGGTATTTTAGTCCTCTTTGGATAAGATACGTATAACCCACATGATTCATAATAATATGGTTCAACTTCATCAGGATGACGTTTAACTACACGATTCCCTTCTATAGAGACTGTGCCTAGAGTAACCACAAATCAAGGATAACAGCCATACAAATATTTAGTTGAGATCTCATCACATATATCAACCATATAGTAACATCAATCTAGTATGTTAGATTCAGTGACCTTCCAACTTTATCGGAATAACATTTATTCTTTACAATTGAATATGTCTACTAAATCCTAACAAATAACTGAAAGCATGTTTTTCATAAGAACCGGAACATAATAACATTTATTTAGTTCCCGTATCAGTTTACTAGATCCAGAATATGGTAAGGGTTACAACATTTGTTTAACCTTCCATATCTGTATTTAATCTTTCTAACTTAATCACACTCGTAAGATATCATATATCTAAGAGTTGACTTGAACTTAGATAGATTTATCTCAACTCACTTGCCTAGAAAAGAAACTTCAATAAGTTCTCTATTTAAACATATGCCCTAACTTTCATTTTAATCCTTCAAGCACTTGTAAATATTTCTTGGTGTAGTCTTCATAAGACTTAAGAAAGATCACAAGAGCTATGTCTTTGATTTCCTTTCATAAAGAAAATCTAAAGTTTATTAAATAGTTTATTTAACCTTTTAAATCGTATTTAAAACATTAACTATTTAATTAACCTTTAAGCAATGATAGAATTAAGTCGATACTTAAATCTTACAATTTTGAAAACATCATTTCCAAAATTCGGTCTAGTCATTCTTATCCAACGTTTGAATAACTCGTCATCGTATGACCGAATGATTATATTGGATCGTATCCACTATCACGAGCTTCTTTTTCTTTAATAATTAAAGTCTTGGATTCTTGCATCGGATATGTAGTCTCCTTGTCTCTAACTACTATAACGGGATTGCTCATGTCATTGCTTATTTTAAAAGGATTAATATTACTTAACCATATTTGAGAACGTTTCTCAAAAGGTAACAGTCATAATTTGGTTTTACTAATCGAGAATAAAACATAAATATAAAGTTTGCTAAAACTACAACATAAAAATGAAAATAAAAGAGTGTTGTTGTTTATACACGCAAAATCAAAAATGGTCTTTTGGTTTATGATTTTGCTCCCACTAGTCAACTACTTCCAATTGACTTTCAAGAATTTTTCAAAATTCTTTAGTGGCTGAGATCCCATCTAGTTACCTTGATTCCCGGTGGTGGTCGATCAACCAAGATAATTTCGAAAGGTAGGTAACTCTTTACCATTCACATCTCTATGTGATTCTCAGTGGTTGACTAGTCAACTCTTTGGCGATACACATCACTATGTGTTAGTCAACCCTTGTCTCTAAAGTCGACGGCCCGGACGGTGGCCAATCACCGAAAGACTCTAGTCAAGTCACAACCCAATATTCACGAGATCTCAAATACGATCATATCTCAATAACGACGATATATACCCGAGGTAGGTCAACTCCCGGCGGTGGTCGATCGTTGGATCCGAACACAGCTCTTCACCGTCGTTATAATATTGGGAGACAATATTCCGACTTGATTTTTGTTGTGGAAGTATTTTCGTAAATTAATTCACTTAATTAATTTTGATCATGGTCTCATCAAATATATCTATCTCTATAGATACAAATCCTACACATTTATCTAGATCGTGCCTAGTCATGCATCTATCGTATCATATAAAATAAATACAAGCACAAAATAAAGAAATGCGTAAAGTAACCGGTATGATCATGGACTTTTCCTAGGTGCGGTTTCGAATACAAACTGACGAAACCACAGGTCACAATCTAAGGGTAGCTGCAACCGCCAATAGGATCTTTAATGCGCCATCTCGAATGGGATCTTTATTCTTTTGGTCTCCATCTTCTGCTCCATTCTTGTTACATTTAATTCTATCTAATAAAATAAATATACCCGCCGCACACGGGGGGAGCCAATGGGAATGGGATAAATGCTGAAAATAAACTAGGTCACGTTCTTCATAACGGCCTAGGACAATTTTTAAACCAACAGAAAAATTAAATCATTCACATCTATCCTATCGGTCGAGTCCATGATCAATCGGGGTCCATATAATCATATTATATCTACTATATCTAATCCATACAATAAATCTTATGAAAGAGATAAAATTAAAATTTAACTACTTGCGTCTTAATTAATCAATTAACATTTAATCTATTAAATAATTTTATCCAATCAATTAACTAATTAACATTTAATTAATTAAATGATTTTAATCGAAATAAAATTAACGATTAATTTTAAACGATTTTAATTTTAATTTTAATTAATTAGAACTATTCCAAAAATAAATCAAAATTAAAATTAGATCTCTTTTATTTCTTTCCTTTTGATTCCTAATCAAAATGGATGCATTTGGTTTCCTAAATCAAAAGGCATCTTCCTAAACCAAATTTGGCTTAGGCCTGGCCACTTTTCAAAATCAAAATTTTGGAAGTGGCCTAGGCCTAGGCCTATTACAAATCAAATATTTGAAAAGGGCCTAGGCCTATTCCAAATCAAATATTTGGAAAGGCCAAATAATTTTGGTTTAGGCCTGGCCACTTTCCAAAATCAAAATTTTGGAAGTGGCCTAAGCCTATTCCAAATCAAATATTTGGAAAGAGCCTAGGCCTATTCCAAACAAAGTTTGGAAAGACTATTATTATTTTAATGCCATGTGGCATCCCAATGGCCCAAACTATTTGAACCATGGTTAGCCACATGACACAACTAAACAAAGGAGGAATTACAAATCACAACTATGAACCATATTGATTCACAAAATACACAAAACAAAAATTTGGAGATCCGCCAAAGCATTGACCGGTCAACCGACTGCCGGCAAAGAGTTGCCTGTTTGCCGCCGCCGCCCAGCCGCCGCCGGTGGTGGTGCCGCCGCCAGTCGGCCGAGCACCACCCGATCTCGTTTTTGTTTTTCTTTTTATGTATCAATTTTGCAAATCAAAAATCTTTCATCTTTTAATTACTTGATTTAAACGATAAAATTAACTACGCAAAATAACATGCTTATTGCTTAAGCTCGATGCTCGCTCCGATACCACTGTTAGGAAATCTACGCGGGAACACAGCGGAATTCAAAAATTTATTTCCTATCGACCCAAGATCGACTTCGTTTAAGCAATAAACAAATAAGCTAAAGACGGTGGTTACCTTGGTTGATCTAAAAGATCGACGCTTTGACCGTCTAAGGAGAGTAGTTCGCATAGAGCCGCCCAAGTGTTCGGCCTCTACCTTGATCCACATGAACACTACCGGAATCCCATCATGAATTGCTCTTTGGAAAACTCCGGTTTGCTAGACCGGTCTTTTTCCCCTCTCTCCAACTCTCTATAGGATGCTCTCTATTTTACACAAGAACTATTAGTTCTTGGAATTGTGTTGTACAAAAGAGCTTGACACCCACTTCCTATTTATAATGGAAGTGGCGCATCTTAGCAGAGTGGAGGAGAAGAAAACCTTTCTCCAATAAAATAAGGAAAATATATTTGATTGATTTATCTCATTTATTATAATATCTTATAATAAATAAATCTAGGATATTGTCAATATCTTATATTGAATATTTCCAAGATATTGTCAATATCTAATATTGACTATCTTTATTTTATTACCATAAATCAATTTACACATATGTATATATCACAAATATATATTACACATATAAATCTATACATAAATACTTTGGACACAATCATGCACATGCATATTATATGCATCACACGCTGGGACCAAAAATATATAAATATTAATATCTAATATTAATATATGGTAATACTATTAATTAAATTGCATAATCCAAATGTATCACTTATACACATATGTGGCGCCACTTATCAATATAAGTGTATTTAATTAATCAACTTAATTAATATCTTGTATTTAATTTATTCATAATAAATAAATACCACCATATTAATTTACCACTATAACCTTTTTGAAGACGAGATAAATTCTTTCCTTATTTGGTTATCATCTATAACCATATTTTAATCGGCTAGATGTTCATATGTGTGTGACCCGATAGGCTTCGAATATGTTGGCCGTAGACACAAAGTGCAAATTACGAAAAATGCCCTTCATGCCTAACGATCACGGGATAGCGCCTAAAGCAACACACCGTGACCCCAATCATCGGAAGAGTCAAATGCAATGACTACTACCTTTCATGTGAAGCAGATTACCGTGTAACTTACAATCCTATCGCTGTAATAATATCCATACGATCGTTAGTCGAGTGTCAAAACATCAACGATCGTATCTTATAATCTGGATATCATGCTCTCTCGAAGTAACTCGTTTACTCCCACTTTGCAAAGATTCACGAGAGTAAGACATTCCTTATAAGAAGGCCATTTCGGATATTCGATCCCAATCATAGGATACGCGATTCCCGGACGACCAATCATGTATACTCCGTGATGCTTCAATATCATACCCAATCACTACCGCATGATGGCCCCGTGGCTAGGGGAAACCTCAATAGTGTCAAAGCATGACAATCCACACCGTGATGCCATGAAGACTCCAGTCTTAAGGATAATTACACAACCGCCACATAGTGTGACACTTATCCGTGTAAGTGGGTCGATCCTAACGTCGCATTCTCTAATACACGCCCACGCATACCCAAGTGTCTCTACACTTCGATAGAGCGAGATCTATCCACGCCTTAAAGACAGAAGACATCTAATACGTGCTAGTCTGTTTATACTATCAATGCCATGTTTAATAGTACATCAGCCTAGAGACATTTAAGTATCAAACTTATTAACATGATTAGAGATCTCATCAACCATAATCGCCTATCATGCATGGTTTCTCTATCACAGTTTAATACTAAGGACGTTATCATATAACAATTCATAATTGGTTCTTTAAAAGAACATATATATGACAACAGAAAAGCCTTTTAATATATGTATAAACATAAAGAAATAGTAGAATTGATCCGACCCGGTCGGATCCGGTCCAACCCGATTGGGTTTAGGACACTATTTCAACAGTTGGCGGATTGGGTCAATCTTTGGGATTGAAATGCCGCCTTTCCATCTAATCCGATGGTACGATTGCAATATGCCTTTGATTCAACACTGAGGACAAAATCGACTTAACGATCATCCTTAATCTGACCTAAAGTCAGAATCAGTGTCATCACTTATATTCTAGTTTGCACCCGAATATACTAGCATATTATTCCTCATTCTCTCGAAAAGACTTGAGGGTTGACTAAACATCCTATTTAGTATTCAACCGCAGGTTTAGAAAACCATTCCTGAGAGGTAGGGAAGACTACATCGTTGAATGTTGCATAAATGCAAGAATATCTTATCCAGGTGAATGGATGGGATTGCCAATGATCGATTCTCGTGAATTTGAGCGAATCAAATCCTTAAGAATGAATCCCGATGGCATGTCAGACTCTGACTTCATATAACACACCCATGTTGTTTCCAACTGTTTCAGTGTTACCATTCACAAACACTAATCTACATACTACTTTACTAATATTGATGCCCAGTCTACGAAAGACTTATCAATATTCTGGTCAAGTCCACATATTAAAATATATGACTTTGAAATGACCGAGAGGTTTGCTTTAATCCCTAAAGGATATAAGTTATGGCAGGCATCCTGCCAAAGGTTCTTTCTGAATAAATTAAGATACCATTAGTCTTGCAAAAAAGGTCTTAGGGAATCACCCCTATTTTCTACTTTGTAACGAATCCGTCATTTGTTCTTAGCTAAAACCCTTCTATTCTGAATGAATTCAGATTCCGTTGTTCGGCAAGGAAGTCTTAGGGAATCACCCCTATTTCCCGCTTTTTGACGAAATCAAGCAAGACTGAGTGGCAAGAGAGATCAAGGTCTGGTTAACTCTCTATGTTTTAGGGAATCACCCCTTAAATTTACTCAGCTTTGAGTTGAAAGCTAAACTTTCCAATTCATTCGACTCTTCTCCATGTAGTTCCAATTACTCCCACTGGGCCTGAGATACTCAGGTGGTTCTACAAGAGTTTCAACTGAATTGGAGTATCAAACTCCATTCACAGGGTTATGGCTTTTAAACCAACCACTATGATCAGGATCCTATACATTCAACGAAGGACTATAGGTCATCAATCTACCCTATAGACCGTAAGGTCCTGCAATGTGTAATGGACAAACCATACTCCCACTGCGTTCGGGGTGGATTGATATACTGATCTTGTTTAGTAGTTCTTATTAGTGTTATCACCAACTGCCGGTGTTGGATGTGGACTGAACAAATCAGTTAGTAACATCTTGAGTACAAATACTTCAAGATCTAAGGTTGTTAATTATAGACTCTATCAGACCGAGTTTGACAGTATAACCGTCATTCTCTGGTTTTACGAGTTTTATAACCAACCTTTACTCAATGCATTAAGATATTTCATGACCTGAACGTGTATGCAAAATTTCCAGTCCTACCTTCAAGCACTAAATGCTAAATGTCTATATTTACGGAAGTGGGGTGAACCGAATTCACTTCTTATCCACAAATGCGTAGACATCTTTTAGTTAGACTTCTCGGTTTTTCATCACAACGTAAACCGTTATTTTGCAACTAATATCTTAAATGAGTTTAGCAGCGTATCGTAGCACACCAATGACGATATAAGGCAAGTTGATGGTGTATCCTTTAGTGAAAACCTTTCACTGGGAGGCAGGCCGAGCATCAGTCCCGAAGACTACACAAGAACCTATTTCTGAGTATGGAATACTCTATCTCTGGTGAAATCAGAGATTTCCTCCAAATATTTTGGATAAACTTACCGGAGTTTTGAGTAGTTATCAGACAATATGTCACTACTCAGAAACTCCCACTAGCTTGTATCTTTCATATGACCCCGAAGGTCGATATGAACAAGCTATGTAACTTCTTTAAATATATTACCCTTTTCCCGATTGAAAGGAAATTTAGGCATTGTTCCTTTGAGACAGGGTTCCTTTGACTGGGAGATAGGAATCACCCTGAGCCAGTCTTCAGATCTTGTCGTTAGGGAATATACACTAATTAATAGAATAGAAAGAAGCGTTTATCTAAATACGGAAACCATTTGCATTTATATTGTGTTGCATATACCTATTCAGCATTTCTTAGTGGTTCTAACTTTATCAAACAAAAGTCCGAGTCTTGGGTTCGTGCTACGAATGTTATATTTATCGTCAATAAGACAAACAAATTATCCTATTGAAAATGAATACGTTCGTTCCAACGAATCCAGCAGAAAATGAATTTTACGTGATACTCAAGAATTGAATCGAGATTCATTTCCTTATATCACTCCCACTAGTCTATCTCGAAATAACTGCCCGTTGTCTATTTTATTTATCGTTTTAATGCAAAGCTACCTAGTTCTTCCAAAGAACTTTAGCTTTCGAGAAAATTGCTAAGGATGCATTGGTCAGTGATCCGAAATCACTTTCCTTATCCTTTAATTTCCAATTTTATTAATTTTCGGTTTAGCCTTAAAACTACTTAGTTTAGATGACTAACACGTATAAACATTCTTTCCCATTCTCGACTTTCCTTAGAGGAAAACAGTCTTGAACTAGCGTCATTCTCTGAGTAGACACTACTCTTGAGCGTGGGATGTTCGGTGTTACTTGCTTGGACTATCGATTTTTCTAATCGTCAAATCATAAGACCAAAGCTCCCACTAGTTTATCGGTTCCAAATACCGTCTAACTAGCAACACTTTGTATTTATGATTTTTCAAAGATTAGAACATCACCTAGAACTAAGCACCCACTAGTTTATCAGTTCCAAATACTGTCTAACTAGCAATGTTAATTGTGTTCATGATGTTCCAGAACTAAGCTCCCACTAGTTTATCAGTTCTAAATACTGTCTAACTAGTAACGCCTTATTCTTGTTTTTCCAATAAATGGAGAAACTCTTGTGCATCTATTACACATTTCTAATGATTCAGAAAAACAACAAATCATAAGACTAAGGCTCACACTAGTTTATCGGTTCCATATACCGTCTAACTAGCAACGCCTTATGTATATGATTTTCCAATTTTTCAATTTAGAATTTGTTGTGTAATTACACTTTTAAAATTCACTAAATGAATTTTATATGATAGTCCTATGTCATCTTTTGTAAACTAAGTATGGTCGTCTCTCGTTCAACACGAGTGACACCCGAGACATACATATACTATGTCACTTAAGTTTTTAAAGGCTCAAGGGAAAAATCCCTTCCGAAAAATTAACTACATTTATTGATAATTACAACGTACTTGTTACTCTCCACATTTTTAATGAAGTCCTATTAGTAATAGTTTAGTAGCCTAGAGATTTAGTTGTAAATAAAATGACAGAAAATTAAATTAAAAAATAAATTTTTCACTACTAGATTTATTTTAGGAATAATAAACTATAAAAGAGTTTATCCTACCATTCCAAGGATTTAACCTCGCACCTCAGTGCCGCCGTAGGGTAGGTCAAAGAGGTGATAGTTAAACTGAGACAATCTCTCTCAATGATTAATCTTCGAGAATCAAACATCTCACGGGAATCAGACATCCCGGACCTTAATCACTGATTACCTTCCTTTTCTAGCCTAGATATTTCGAAAATAACCACAATGAGTGTGACCTACTATATCAGATCTCAAAGTACGCCCTGAGTATGCCGCCAGCAGGTCGGTCGATGACTCAACGAGTACCGAAATCCTATCCTTTCTGAAGACAAGCCTTGAATTTTGATAGGGGTGAACACCACCCGCAGGGGGCCGGAATCAAAGCGGCTCGAGGCGTCACCCTTCTCTCACGTGTTTGCACCTATAGTAGAGGCCGTGGGGTCGGCTGTCGCCTTCCCCGCTCCCACTCAATATTTTGAAAAAGTGGTGGGTTTACTAATTACGGTTTCGGTCTTGACAATAGGAAACAATAAATCAAAGTACTCCAAACAGGGTCGGTTATGTGGGCAAGCCTACGCCGTCTTATTCGTTGGAACATATGTGACAGTTCAGGCCAATCCGGCAAGAGAAGCCCCGTTTAGCCCGAAGGCTTATCGGCTATGCTAAGTCCTGTCGAACTGCCGTAACGTACATCACATGTGGAGAGGAGTCGATTGAGCCGAAACTCGGTTGAACTCGCCCAACCATGGTTAGACCATTTCCGAACCCATGTACTAAGATTCTCCGATTTCTAAATTGTCACCCAAAGCGTAATCTCGTTTCTGTTTAGGGTGGGTTCACTGAGAAGCCATCACCGAAAAGCTCAACGATTTATCCAAATGGGATTCACCAAGAATCAATCACTAAAATCGTAACGATTGACAAAAACCCGGTTCCTCGGTTTTAATAATTAGTAACTTAATTAATTAACTACCACATATTAATTAAATAAGCCTTTAAACTAATTATACGAGTTATACATGCCAAATTTATTCGAAATAAACTAGCTACATGTATGCATTGGAGTGGAATCATGATATGATGCATGTCATGGCAATTTTCCGGTTTCTATCACATAATTTCGATCATACACGAAAAAATAACGGAAAAATAAAACACCGAGATGGATCGTTGGTACCCCCGTATCTAACCTAAAAAAAATACAAACCCTAACTAAGGTTTACTATTTTCTAATCTGCGGCTGCTGCGTTTTTTTCGATGATCGGACATCCAAACGAACCTTCATCGTCACGAAACTTTATGGACCTGTTCTTCACTCCTCCTACTTCAATCTGAACGGTTGGATCTTCGTTTCAACGGTCCAATTTTCTCCAGCAATCCGCCGATCTATCTGCTGCATCTGTTTATAACTGCGGCGCAACAGCGTCTTCCCGGGGACGATCGGGCATCGATACAAATCCCGATCGACCATAAATTTTTAGGTCTTGTACATAAATCCATGTTAGTCGATCTGAACGGTCGGATCTTCGTTTCAACGGTCTAATCTCGTCCAGAAATTCGACGAACTCACAGCTAGGGTTTTAATGCCTGCTGTGCTTTTCTGTTACAGCAACAACTTTATAGCAGCGATCGAACATCGAGATCGACTCCGATCGTCACGAAATTTTGAGGGCATGTTCTTCAACTTTTATTCTTCATTCTGAACGGAGAGATTGTCGTTTCAACGGCTCAAACTCCGGGAAAAAATAAAAAACGGAACAACAACAAAACAGATCTACTTCCAGGAAATTAAAATTACAAAATTTCCTATACTCATATAAACGAATTTATATGAGTTTACAATAGATCTAATGAGTAACAAATACCAACCCCAATCAATCTCTTCAACCACAACATATCAAAGCATTCATCATCATGATTTTAGAAAAAAAAAACAATGCAATCTAAATATGCAATTTCCACTCCTAGATCTAAAATTCACAAACATTGATTGATAGATCAAAGGCTCTGATACCACTTGTAGGATGTAATATCTCCGGATGGATCAAAGATCCACCCGATTACGCAGCGGAAACTACAAGATCTATATCTAGTCAACCAAAATACATAAATAAATAGATCTAACCTACGAGGGGGTTAGATCACCAACCTTTTTATGGTGAAAAACGTCAAGAACAAGTTGAGAGCCTAGTTGAGAAGCCAAAGTCTTCCAACGTGTGTCTCCAAGCACCACCAGGTGGATGGTGTTTCAAGCCGCCGGACCTCCTCGATATGCTACCAGAAAAATCCCGAAAATTTTTCCAACTCGAACCCTAAGAATAGAGGCCGAAATTTTCAGCCAATTTCTCTTGTGAATAGTGATTTTTTGGTACAATGCAGAACTCTTCTTATATAGGAGAGAGTTCCTTGTTCCACAAGGATTTAATTTAATTAATGGATAATCAATCAAATAAATCCTTTTCCATAAAAGATAAATCTAATATTTTCCCAAACAAATTAGGATAAATAAAAGATCATTATCTAATATATTAATTATTTAACCAATAAATAATTAAGCACGTGTCATATAATAACACAAGAAAACAAATTCCTTGTTAATAATATATACATATTGGCGCCAATACCTAATTAAATAGGTCATGGGCCAAAATTCACCGAACCGGGTCGAGTCAATGAAAAAATGTCTTTTCCATGTTTTTAATCATTTAGTCCAACTAAACAATTAATCCACATATCAATTAAACAGTGCAATGCTACTATTTAATTATAATCGAGGTGTGACGACGGGAAAACATATATGCTATATTAGGAGCCGCGTCGGGGACCATGGACCTATAACCGAGAGCTCCAATAAATTAAATAAAATTATTCATCGGACGTAATAATTATATCCAATCTATTAATTCCGGATTACACCACCATAAACCCAAATCGAACTCTGCGAAGATAGATAACTTACACTCAACCATGAGTTGATAAGGTGTCCACCGATATAATCATTACATACGGATAAATCCTCCATAGACTGTTCATTTCGAGTCGGGATATTTCCGTAAACCCTTCTCGAAACATATTATCCTTATTTACCATTAACCCCCTAGTGATCAATTAGTTCACATACCAGACTAGTAGCTAATTAGTCTAACATGAACTCCGCGGATCGATCGGTTTCTAGGATTAACAAATAAGAGAAGAATCTGTCATCTACTTCCGAGGAAGGAATGGATTCCATATCGGTGATAGCACGGACTACTCACTCATTCCGAATAGAGCCAACGAGAAGTGTTGGACCACATACTTCGAAGTGATCCTTACTAACACATCAAACTCTACCCTAGTCTAAGCAGTTGTCTGTGATCACCTCAGGATTGAGATTAACTCATATATGATCATCTTGTGATTCGATAAGACTTCTCAATCACGGAATTATATCGAGAACTCAAATCAAATCGGTCCAGCCCTATATGATTATCATCATATATAAATGCCCCACTAGGTACCCTATTACCGACAGTCCGGATAAGACTGTCACACCTAAAGTGTTCTGGGCGCATTATTAGCATATTAATCATGAGACCGGTACTCAGATTAATCAACGCTACGGACTAAGTTAATTTTAAGTACATCTCACTAACTCAATCCTCTTGTGTATAGCCATACACTGAGTTATGTGATTACATAAACGAGGTACTTAGGGTTTTCAGTAGTGTCTTAATTATTAGCATACATGCATATAATAAGATGAATTATTAATTCTGTCCTAAAACAATTACATAATTGTCTTTTGGGCACTACACCTTACAGTAACCTCAGTGACCTTCAATGTGATATTTGTCAGTTTGCTAAACTTACTAAATCTGTGTATACTAAAATACCTTATTTACCTTCCACACCTTTCACTCTGATTCATAGTGATGTATGGGGACCCTTAAGAGTTAAAAGTATAACAGGAAAGAGATGGTTTGTCACCTTCATAGATGACCACACCAGGATCACATGGTTGTTCCTGATGAAAGATAAATCTGAAGTTGGAACCATCTTACAAGAGTTCTATAACATGATATCCACTCAATTTGACACTAAGATTAAAATCTTAAAAACAGATAATGCCTTGGAATACTATGAGTCCAATCTCAGCACCTTCCTAAATGATAAGGGGATTATTCACACCAGTAGCTGTGTAGAGACACCTCAGCAAAATTGGGTTGTTGAGAGGAAGAACAGGAACTTATTGGAAATGGCCAGATCAGTCATGTTCACCACACATGTGCCTAAATATATGTGGGGTGAAGCTATATTAACTGCCACATACTTGATCAACAGGCTACCTAGCAGAGTGTTAGGATTCAAGACTTCCATTCAAACCCTGCTGACAACTCATCCTTGTCCTCATCTCATTGCTGACTTGCCTCCAAAGATCTTTGGATGTATTGTGTTTGTCTATATTCACGCCCAACGCAGAAGCAAACTTGATCTCAATGCTCATAAGTGCATCTTCCTAGGCTATGCTGAAGACAGGAAAGGTTACAAGTGTTATTCTCCCACTGACAAAAGATTTTACAATTCTATGGATGTAAAATTCTTTGAAAAAACCCGTACTACTGACAAACCCTCATGAGACAGTCCACAGATGGCAACCTTATTGAGATTGAGATCACTCCAATCCCTCAACCAACTCCTCAACAGACACCTGATACTCATCACCCTCATCGAACCTCGGCAGACTCATCGAGCCCCAAAGACCTACTAAACCTCGGTGCAGACCACTGAACCCACTCGAACCTCAAAGAACTTCATGAACCCCACGAACCTCAAAGCAGCCTTCCTCGAGCCTCTGAGACCACTGTTCATTCCACTGATATTGATGACAGGCCCATTGCTGTCCGGAAGGGAAAGAGATCATGCACTAATCAATCTATCCATACTTATGTGCCTTATGATCACTTGTCACCTTCTTTTGCTATGTTTACACAGGACTTGGACTCTCACTCTATTCCTAAGAATATACAGGAGGCTCTCCAACATGATAAGTGGAAGGCAGCTGTCAAAACTGAAATGACTGCTCTCCTTGACAACCATACTTGGGACCACACCACTCTCCCAAATGGAAAGAAGACAGTCAGCTGTAAATGGATGTTCACTATCAAGTACAATGCTGATGGTACTATTGATAAATACAAAGCTAGACTGGTTGCAAGGGGATTCACTCAAACATATGGACTTGACTACAAAGAGACCTTTGCACCTGTGGCAAAGCTAAACACTGTCAGGGTACTGATATCACTTGATGTCCAACTTGACTGGCCTCTCCACCAACTGGATATCAAGAATGCATTCCTAAATGGTGACCTTACTGAGGAAGTCTATATGAATGTACCTCCTAGTTTTTCCAACACTCACACTCAAGGGAAAGTTTGCAAATTGAGAAAATCTCTATATGGCCTAAAAAAGCAGGTCTCCTAGAGCCTGGTTTGGCAAACTTACTGATGGTTAAAGCTCTTTGGATATCATCAATGCAACTCATATCACACCATGTTTATCAAAACAACCAACCAGTAAAAGATCCATTCTTATTGTCTATGTGGATGATATCAACCTACTTGGTGATGACCATGCCGAGATCCAACAATTGAAGACCTTACGGAAAAAGTGTTTCAAGTTAAAGATCAGGATATCTCAAGTACTTCCTTGGCATGGAAATAGCGTGAAACAACCAGGGTATCTCTATCTCTCAAAGGAAATATGTCTTTGGACTCTTTGAAGGAAAGCGGTATCTTTGGGATGCAAAACTGCAGTATCCCCGAGTAGACCCAGAGTAATACCCCCTGGCCGCATGGTAACATTCTTTGTCAGGAAGGATCAATATCAAAGACTTGTAGGAAACTCATTTATCTCGTCCCATACAAGACACGATATTGCATATGGAGTCGATTTAGTTAGCTTGATTCATGCATTTCCTCTTGAGCAACATTGGGATGTTGTGAGCAGGATCGAGGTACCAAGTCCACTCTGGCCAAGGCTTACATTTCACCAAGTCTGTGAGAGATCTATCAAGGTTTACACCGATGTCGATTGGGATGGTGTCCACACCGTGAAGGTCTACTACTGAGCTCTTTGTTCTTATGTATGGGGAAATCTTGTCACCTGGAGGAGCAAGAAACAACCTACTGTCTCTAGAAGCAGTGCTGAAGCTGAACTCAGGGTACTAGTTTTGGGTATTTGTGAAGCTCTGTGGATAAAAAAAGGTCCTTACTGAACTTCAGCAGACTATTCAACAACCAATCACACTCTGTTGTGACAATAATTCAGCCTTATGCATGGCAGAGGATCCAGTCTATCATGATAAAACCAAACATGTGGACATTGACAGACACTTCCTGAAGGGCAAGATTGCTGCCAAGATTATTCAACTCCAGTATGTTCCCTCAGCAGACCAGAATGCTGATATTCTCACCAAGGCCATTCCGCCACTTATGTTCAGCAGACTGAGTAGCAAACTTAGCTGTATAAACATATACAACCCAGTTTGAGGGGGGTGTAGAAATATTACGTTACATTTATTACATTAGTGTAACATATTAATTGTGAGACATATTAATTGTATAGTATAAACAATTAATATGTCATAAAGTCATAAAGTCACTCTATTTTGTCTTATTAGGTAATAGACAACTCTAGCAATTAATACTAGCCGACTCTAGTAATTAATTGCTCTCTCCTAACTTATTCTCTACTAGGACCTTTCTCACTTACTTGTACCTATTTATACTCACTCTTTTATGATGAATAAACTAAGTTGAAGTTTACTCAAGTATTATTACTTTCTCAAACTTTCTTCAATGGTGCTAAGAGGATCACAAAATTAAGGAAGCAGGAAAGGCGGCCTGAGTTGGCCTGTTTGAGTTTTCGCCGTTGATGCAGAGTATGTAGAACCGCATGATAATGTTATTTCAGTTAGAATAATATTTGACAACTTAGCGGTTACGTCCTTGTCTGATACTGGAGCGTCTAACACCTTTGTGTCGACTAAGAAACCTAAAATGTTGAATCTACCTTCGGAGACCTTAAGAAACACACTGGAAATAACTACACCACTAGGAAAGGTAACAAAGGTAACCAGGATGATACCTCAAGTGGAAGTTCAAGTTGGATCTTATCGATCAAAAGTGACCTCACAGTTTTGGCTTTTCAGATTTCGATGTAATTCTTAGAATAGACTTGCTATCCAAGAATTATGTTCACCTGGATTGTAGAGAAAATAGAGTGAACTTTAGGATACCCGGGAAATCATCTAAGATTTATCAAGGTAATGTTCACAAGCCAAGTAAGCAGCATTATCCGATCATTTCAGCAGTTAAGGCGATATGAGCTTGTCAAAAAGGTTTGAAGGCTACTTGTTGTACGCAGTGGATGTGAAACAAGTAAAGCCTAAGTTAGAGGAAACCCCTGTAGTAAGGGAATACCCTGAAGTGTTTCCAGAAAAGTTACCGGGAAACAGGCCGGATAGAGAGATAGAGTTTGAGATTAAGTTGGTTCCAGAAGCGGCACCCATTGCTAGGCACCCTATAGGATGGCACCGGCTAAATTGAAGGAGTTGAAAGCTCAACTTAGGGATATGCTTTAAAGGAACATAATTCAGCCTAGTACTTCACCTTGTGGAGCACCAGTGTAGTTTGTCACGAAGAAAAATGGTAGCATGAGCATGTGTATCGACTACAGAGCGTTAAAAAACCTCACCATCAAGAATAAGTATCCTTTTACCGAGGATTAATGATATTTTTAATCAGCTGCAAGGCAAGAAAGTGTTTTCCAAGATCGATCTTAGGTCCGGTTATCACCAGTTGAAGATCAAGGTAGCGGATATACCGAAGACGGCCTTTCGTACAATATATGGACATTTTGAGTTGTTGGTTATGCCTTTTGGACTCACTAATGCTCCATCTGCATATATGGATCTAATGTAGTGTGTTTTCATGCCTTACTTGGATAAATTTGTCATAGTGTTCATTGATGATATCCTATTATACTCTAAGGATGAGAAGGAACATGAAGAACACTTAACGATAGTGCTGGATGCCTTGAGGAAGAACCAGTTGTATGCTAAGTTCTCGAAGTGTGACTTCTGGTCGGATCAAGTCAGTTTCTTGGGTTATGTCATTTATGGAGATGGCATTAAAGTTGATCCAGTGATGATTGAAGCAGTTGAGAAATTTTCCAGACCGACTACTGTTTCAGAGGTTAGGAGTTTTCTCGGTTTGGCAGGCTATTATAGGAAGTTTGTACATGACTTCTCAAAGATAGCTACACCACTTACCTGGCTCACTCAAAAGAATGTGAAGTTTGAGTGGACTAGTGAGTGTGAAGATGTTTTTCAGACGTTGAAAAAGAAGTTGACTATAACCCCTGTGTTAGCAGTTCCGGAGATCTTTGATAATTCCGACGTCAACACTGATGCTTCGGGACAAGGTTTAGGTTGTGTGTTGATGCACGGATGTTCTCGGTGAATTTTATGATTTATATTGCAATATTTCATAACAATAATCCCCGTGTTTTAGTAATTTTTATAGAAAATTACGTATTAAATGAACAAATGGAAGAAATGGTCTTAAGGTTACAAAAAGTGTAAAACGTGCCAATTACGTGCTTAAAATGATGATTTTATGTAGGTTTGAGTTCTGTTACACTTTGGTATGTTTTCAATGACGTACAGGTGTTAAATGTGGCTGAGGAAAAGTTGATTTAAAGTGTGTAATCGTGCTTTGAAGATTGGGAGCTGAAGAATAAAGAGATAAAGATGAAAGGTCGAATTTGAAGGTCTTTGGACGAACGCGTGAAGTATTGAATCAAGCGCCCGTAAAGTGAACGAGCGTTTGATGTCCCGTCCCTGGACGGCCGTCGAATAGTGGGTGGCGCCCACCGGAAGAATTTTGATTCGAGATTGATGATTTTTAGTAGATCAAGGCGTCGATTTTGTCCAAATTAATGAAGGACGGGCGTCGACATGACTCGGCCCGATTCCAAGAATTTTGTGAAGACTGGACTGGCGTCCACCCTCTTGGACGGGCGTCCAAGGCCGACTTAACCCTAGCCGACCTAAAATCCTATAAATAGCAGCGTATGGGAAACCCTAAAGATCATCATAATTCCAAACCGCACTTTTTAAGCAAAGAAATTTGCAATTCATACCACATTATTCCATCCGCACTCAAAGCCTAATTAGAAGATGAATTCTTCCAATCCAATAATCATGTTCATCAACATGATTGTTGGCTAAACGATTCATTTGTAAGACAACAGATGAAGCCAACACAACACCATCACAACCAAAGGATTTTCGAGTAGCAATTGTTTAGTGAGTTTGAATTTTAATTTCTTTATCAATTGAATAGATTTGAATGTTTGTTTTATTAGATTGAGAAATCAATGAAACGTTTACCTATTTTGAATTTTAATGATAATTGGATTCATACATAGAACCGTTCTTTTGATACGATTAGTAATAATTCAAGAAGTTGTTTATTATTGATTGGGTAGGAGATTCGGAGACGAACTCGTGATCATGTTCTTAAATTGTTAATTTTGTTTTACTTGAGAAAGAAAACGAAAGCTAAGGAAACTAGATCGAATTTAGGTTAGATCATACCAAGAAATATAATTCAATTCATGACTTGGTTGGGTGGTGGTTGTTTGGTGGATTCGTGTCGTTTCTCTCTGTTCTTTTAATTATTTGTTAAATCAATTCGCCGTGTTAATTATACGATTAGTTACTTTGAGCTTTAGTTATTGTTTTCTGATATTTCGTTTTCAAAGACGATATTAGGCGCCCGTCCACTTGCGGTGGACGCCCGTCCAATATCGAATTTCTGATTCCTGTTTTAGTTTAGTCTTTATTCATCGTTTTTATTTTATAGTTAATATATACCTTAGTTTTAGATAACATTTAGTGACATAATCCGATAAACATTCCACTCCCTTAGGACGACCCGTTAACACCCTATACTACGAACCTTATACTTGGGGTGTTTCGGTTTATAAATTTAAAACACGTTTTTACCGAACAACGGAGAAAACGTAATCGCTTATGCCTCGAGACAGTTAAAAGTGCAAGAAAAGAATTACCCAGCACATGACGTAGAGTTGGCAGTGATAGTGTTTGCCTTAAAGACTTGGAGGTACTACTTGTATGGACTTAAGGCTAGAATCTTTACATACCACAAGAGCTTAAAGTATTTCTTCACTCAAGAGAATTTGAATATGAGGCAAAGGAGATGGTTAGTGTTTGTACAGGATTACGACTTGGATATTAAGTACCATCCGGGTAAAGCCAATGTAGTGGCAGATGTCTTAAGCAGAAAACTAGTGTTTGCAATTTCGAGCATTGAAGTTGTTGCAGAACGGTTAGATGGGCTGAAAATCAAGCGTTTTGGTCAGATTGAAGACCGGCAGTTTGTGTCACTGTTGTTAGCAAGATCTGAGTTGATGGATGATATTCTGGAAAATCAAGATGAAGATCCAGTTTTGGTTGACCCGAAGCGCGTTGCAAGAGAAAAGCCTGTAGTGGGATATGCTTTAGATAAGAATGGGAACCTATAGTACCAAGACCATTTGCGTGTGCCTAATGTTGGAAAACTAAGGCAAGAGTTATGGAAGAGGCACATAGGATTGCTTTTGTGGTTCATCCAAGAGCTACTAAAATGTACAGAGACATGAAGGAAAAGCTTTGGTGGCCCTCGATGAAAGTGGAAATAGCTAAGTTTGTAGCGGAATGTGACACTTGCCAGAAAATGAAAGTCGAGCATAGAAGACCAGGAGGAATGCTTAAACATTTGGATATCCCAGGATGGAAATGGGATAAGATCACGATGGATTTCATCACCGGTTTACCAAAGACGAAAGGTGAACACGATGCGAATTGGGTGGTTGTGGATTGATTGACCAAATCAGACCACTTCTTACCAACCAAGGTTGATATGTCCTTGAAGAAGATTATGACACTATATTTGGATAATATAGTGAAGTTGCACGGAGTAACTATCTCGATAGTTTTGGATCGTGACAGTCGGTTTGTCAGCCGATTCTGTAAAAGTTTACAAAGGGCCTTAGGTACAAAGTTGGATTTGAGTATGGCCTTCCATCCACAAATAGACGGACAGTCAGAAAGAACCATCCAAACGCTTGAAGATATGCTAAGAGCTTGTGTTTTGGAAGTAGGAGGATCATAGGATGATTACTTACCTGTAGTAGAGTTTGCCGACAACAACAGTTATCATGCAAGCATAAGCATGCCACCGTTTGAAGCATTGTATGGGAGAAGATGTCGAACGCCGCTGTTTTGGGATGAAGTCGGGGAAAGACAAGTCACCGGGCCGGAATCGGTTGAACAGGCTAAGGAAATGGTTCAATTAGTTATAAAGAATCTGAAGGTAGCGCAAGATAGATAGAAAAGTTGGGTAGATGTTAGAAAAAGACCTCTTGAGTTTGAAGTTGGTGAGAGAGTTTATCAACGGGCTTCACCGATGAAAGGTGTGAAACGTTTTGGGCAAAAAGGAAAACTAAGTCCAAGGTATGTCGGACCATTTGAGATTCTGGAAAGAGTTGGACCGTTGGCATATAAGCTTAAGTTACCGGAATCGATGTCAAGAGTCCATAACGTTTTTAACGTATCAATGTTAAAGAAGTGTTTGACAAAGAGTGATGTTGAAACCACAGTTGATCCGGAAGTTCTTCATGATAATCTTGCGTATGATGAGAAACCGATCAAGATTTAGGACCGGAAAGAAAAGATGATCAAGAGACGGATGATCCCTTTGGTTTTGTTGCAATGGAGCAATCATTCACCCAATGAAGCAACATGGGAAGTCGAAGACGACATGATCGATGAGTTCCTCGAGTTTTGGAGTTACGGTATGTTCTAGTTTCGGGACGAAACTCCTCTTAAGGGGGGAATGTAATATTCGATTTTGGGAAAAGACAGACGTGTCGTTTTGTGAAAACGAAATATTATTATTTCGACTTCTTTTATTGGAGTTAAGTTTACGGATATATATATATATATATATATATATATATATATATATATATATATATATATTTTAAGGAAAATCTAATTTTTATGATAACGAAAAGAATAACATATTATTATTTTTGGGATTTGTTATTTAAGGAAAATAAATCCTTGTAGTTCCCATAACCAAAAAGAAATCAGAAATTTCTCCCTACGTTGAGAGAGGGATGGTGTTAGAGCTATTAGGGCTGAGAGTTTTGTCTTCCAGTTTCTAAGGCGATTCATAACGGTTTTCAGATAAGAGTAGAGCAACGGAATCGTCGTGAAGAGAGCAACGTTTCGACACAAGAAAGTTGGGGATTTGTCAAGGTATGTTTTTTAGCCCTAGTCACGTTCTTGATTGAGTTTGAAGGATTCAAACACATGAATTCGTAGTTTTATACGTTTAAAAACGTGTGATCGACTCTAATCTTATTTCGGATTTATCATACATGTTTCGTGCAGAGAGGATCAAGGTTGCCGCAATTTGTTTTTATAGATTTTGAGTTGGATTAGCTTTCTTATAAGGTAATAGGCTCTTCCTATAAATTAATTATGGTTTAGAGGAGTTAGATCATGTTGTTAATGATATTTTATTTTTTGAGGAGAAGATAATGAGTAATTAATGAGCAGAAAATTATATGCATATTCCTTTCAATAATAATTAATTCTTATGATAAAGTGGCTCTGAACAAAGACAATATGGTATATAATAATTTGTAAAACATGACGGTTGCAAGGTTCGAACCAACCAAGCTGCCAAACGCTTCGATGATACAATCGTATATTTATTAAAATAATAGCACGGAATTCTGATAACTTATCACAACTCTTTGTAATTCTCCTCCTTTTTTTTTTTTTACATAAAGGATGAAAGCTTTTATTACTAACCCGGGGAAAACCCGGGACTAAACAGAAACCGGCACTACCCGGTACTTACAAATACCGGACCAACCCGGTACTGAAACCCGGCACCGGGCCAGAACAACAACAAAAAACAACAACAACAATGTCAACGTCAACAAATAGATAGAATACCCAGGGAGTGCTGAGCCAAAAGAGAAAAAATCTCCGGAAAAATTCCGATAAGCTGGCCAACAGACACGGATTCCCCGGATCCATCCATCAATTGACAACATAAATAGACTACACAAACAGCAAAACTAAAACAACAAAAACAGGCTAAGAAAAGACTTTCTTCCATAATATGACCGCCGGAGAAAGCGCCAAACCATCCACGCGCCGCCGTAAGCCACCGCCAAATCAGAAAGAGCCTGCAAGCCTAGCATACCTTCCTGACCGGAAAAACAACTGACGGATGGAGACGTAGACCAAACGGACATGGCAACCCAACCGCCGGTGATAACGAGCTAAAACCGATGATCCGCTTCTGAACCAAACATGACAACCACAGATCTAACCACCACCATCACAAACAAGCCAGGCTTGTGGAGAGAAGACAGCGGGAGGTTAAGCTTCTTGATGCGTAGAAGCAAAACCATGATTCATCATTAACAAATTGTTTTTTTCTTTTTTTTTTTTAAGTTACATATCTTGCAAATATATATCTTTGAAAAACATACATATAAATGTATGATACATATAAAAATAATAATTATACTATATTTCACATGCACATCATTCATATGTATACATATCAAGCGTAATAAATTCAAACTAGTATATATTTGCTTCTAAAGCGCTTATTATATAATTTTCTAAAAAAAAGCATTTGTATAATTGCTTTAAATTATTTACATAATATATAGTGCCGAAATAATAGTAAATATTATTAAATAATAATATAATAAAGTAATTGACATGAGACTTATAACATAACAGTCATTATACTTGACGGTCGATCAAACATGAACAACTTCAACAAAGTAATTAGGTTAACTAGACCTTCAATTGATGATCGATCAAGCTTAAGCAACCAAAAACACTACAATCGGGTTAAGTGAACCTTAAACTGATAGTAGATTGAGCCTGGTCAAACCCAAACATTGTAATGAGTTAAGTGAACATCAAGTTGATAGTCGATCAAACCCAATCAACGCTAAACACTATAGTCGGGTTAAGTGAACCTGAGATTGATGTCCGATCAAACACGATCAACCGAAACACTAAAATCATGGTAACTTAACATTTAATCGACAATTGATCATCCCTAATCAACCTAAACACCAAAATGGGCTTAACCTGAACATAATTTTGATGATCAATCAAGCCTAGTCAACCATAAAGAATGTAACTAGGTTAACTAAACCTCAAATTGACGGTCAATCAAGCCCAATCAACCTTAATCATTGTAGTTGGATTAAGAACTCCAATTTCAACTTTGATTATGCTCAATCAAACAAAGATACTTTAATCGAGATAGGTGAACGTCAAATTGATGGTCGATCAAGTTTAATCAACCACAAACACTGTAATTGGGTAAGCTAAACATCAAATTGACAATCACCCATACATGATCAACCATAAACACTCTAATTGAGTTAATTGTACCTCAAATTTACAGACCATCAAAGCTCGATCAACCTTAACCACTGTAATAGGGTTAACTGAACATCAAATCGACAGTTGATGAAGATATACCAACCTCAACAATATAATCAGGTTAACTGGACCTTAGATAGTTCAATTAAGCCTGAGCAACCACAAACATTGTAATCGAGTTAATTAAATGATCTTTAAATTGGAAGTAGATCGAGCCTGCTCAACCCCAAACATTGTAACCGGGTTATGGGAACATTCAATTGGCAGTCGATCAAGCTCGATCAACCCTAATAATCATAATTGGGTTAACTAAACCTCATATTGACAGTCAATCAAACACGATCAACCGAAACACTGTAATCAGGTTAACTAAACCTTGAATGGACGGTCGATCAAGCTTAATCAACTACACACATTGTAATTAGGTTAACCTGAACACCAAATTTATGGTCGATCAAGCCCGGTCAAACATAAAAACTATAATTGGGATAACTAAACCTCAAATTGATGGTCGTTCAACTCCAATCAACCTTAATCTTTGTAATTGTGTTAGCTTAACTTCAATTTTAACGTCGATTAAGCCCGATTAACTAGAGACCTTTTATTCGAGTTAACTGAACCCCTAATTGATAGTCAATAAAATCCCGATCAACCTTAATCATTGTAATCCAATGTGTTTGGTTTGTAAAAATTTATTTCAAAAATTATTGATGTACATTCTAGAAGGAAATTATTGATGTGATTATTATGTTTCATATATATATATATATATATATATATATATATATATATATATATATATATATATATATATATATATATATATATATATATCTTGATCACATTGTTTTATTTTTGAAAAGAAAATTTGATCATATTGTTAGGTTGCATTGATAAGATCGAATCAATTGTCGATCAAATTTGTCTTCTCTCTCCTCCAATAACTCAAAAGGCGTCGTAGTGGCCTGGATGCATATACACATGTTTACTTCCACGGCGACAAATGTATTATGTTTCAAAAAATTGTCATAACTGCGGCATATGGAACAAATGACTATGTACCATACAATTATTGCAAAAATCATGACAATAAAATTAAATCGGTTAATGACTATTTAAAAAACTGCTGCATATGGAACAAATGTTGGTAAAATGCCATAACATTGTGTCATTCTATACGAAAAAATGTCGGCAAATTTGCCACAAAGAAAGTGCAATGTGACAGAAAAACCGCCATAAAAGAAATTCGACACATTAAGAAAGTGTCGGCAAGGTGCTGCAAAAAAAAAATCCAACACTTTTACTAAGTGCCATATAATTGCCACAAAATTTTACCGACGGAACAAAAAAGTGCCGGAAAACATTGCCGACGCCAGTATTCACGACACTTACATAAACGCCATTTTATGTGTCGTGATTGTTTTTATGGCGCTTAATTCCTATTGTCCCGGCATTTATTTTGCGCCCCAAAAAGCCATAAACGTTTTAGTGAATGCGCACGCTTTCAGAGGAATCCGCATGCATTCGTGGTTCAGGATGTTCCATCCTTTTCACAGCAAGTGCAATGCACATGCATTCAAGGGAACGCGCATGCATTGCAGGTTCAGAGTGGTTCAGGATGGTCCCAGTATGAGCAATGCTCATATATTGGCTGGGCAGTGACTTTCAGCATGTCCCTCGTCAGGGAATACGCACGCATTGACCCCCAGTTTTAATAAAAGGTTGCTTAAGCTATGTTTTGGGATTTTAAACGTTGTTTCATGATCAAATAACATTAATTAAATATGAACAAGACTCGATTAAACTTCTAATTCATTTAGTTTCGGCACCGGATGTACTCTTTAAAGGAATTGAAGTTCGGATCCGTGGGAAGTGCTTGAAAGGTCTTGTGCATTGATGAACAAGAGTTCATCAATGTCAGTGTACTTGCTAGGATGTGATGTCTAACTGTCTAAGTGAGAGAGTAGAGTCAATAAAGTGAGTTTTGTCTTGAAAACACTTAGGTGGCAAGTTAATACACAATAAAGTTACATACGTGGTAGTAAGAGATAAAACATCAGCTATTCTTTGTCAGGCACCGATTCATATCGGCGATGTGGTACTTTCATCAATGTGAACAATGCTACTGGCTCAAAAGGATGAAGGGTAGTGGAGGAAATTTATCGAATGTTAGCAAGTATAACTTCAGGCTGATAAACGCCATGGGCAGTGCCCTTGAGTGATGACGTAACCAAGATAAGTTAAGATAGAAACGTATAGTCATGACATGTTGATCGACATGGAATGAACTTTAGATCGAGTCGGTCTCATAAAGATAATTAATATATTAAAACTTGTTAAAGAACCTTAGTTAATTTGTAGATTCTACTTATTATTGAGTACTTTATACTTACCTCAAATGCATTGTTTTTCTATGTGTTTGGGGGAGAGAAGGCGAACAGGTTAATCTAGAGTTCGAGGCGGACTTTGATGACCATAATTGAGGACGCCGACGTTGAAGCGCTTTAATTGATGTTCATTATTATGATGCTAGACATGTCGTTCTCTGGGAAACGTTGTAACTTCTTTTAGTTTCGTTCAGAGGTTTTCGTACGTTTGGGATTTCGATTGGTTTTATTTTTAATGTAATAAATGTTACATTTCCATCTTTAGTTTGAGTTTCTATTCTTGGATGTTTGAGAAAAATTCACCTGAGTCTTTAGCTTCCGTTTTTCTTAAATCGATACGACGTAGTAGAGGCTTACGTATAAAGTGGACATTTATTTTATTTTATACGTTCCGAACGTTCCTTTTCCGGATAAGGACTCGGTATCCGGGAGGGGCATTACATTAATAAAAAACTACATCAAATAGTTGACAAACCCCTTTTTCATCATTAATGAATTAAGTATGTAATTAAGAAATTTCAACGGTTTAAGGTCTTTATTTCATTCAATTCATTGCATCAAAATTCATAAAAGTAAGAGTATAAATGTGTCTCAATTTTTCAAACTAAGTCTTATGCCTACCCCTCACTTTAAAAATCAACATTGTCCCCAATATGGAAAGTAAAGAAAAAAAAAGTAGGAAGAAGAAGAACACTTAGCTTTGGAAAATAGAAGAACTTGGGAAACAAGAACCAAAGTTGCCTCATCCCAAGGACTAATCTGTTATACCCGTGGTACGATATGTGTTAAAATCAATATAACAAATAAAATAACAACAATTTTACTCATACAATCCAACAGATATTCCAAGTACAAGTGTGAAAAAATTAAATCGAAATAAAATATTCAAACTGAGGCGAGTGCTAACACTCTGTCCTTAAGACAAATTTGCTCTGGTATAGTTCCCAAGGTGCTAGCAATTTTCTCCCAAGATACCATGGTTTACATGTTCAATGTAGTGGCACTTCAAACTTCGAACATACGGTGAACTCTTCCGGTGTCCCGGTATTTTCTTCAACAAAAAAGTGCATACTACTCCTCTATATGAGATGTATTTTGTAGTACTAAAAAATGCTTGTCAAATTCTAGTGTAAAACATCCCTAGAAAAGGAATTTAGATAGTAGTAGAAAACTCCCCACTAATGGCCATTATCTCATGACTTTAGAGCCACTAAGTTCAAATATGGCGACTACTTTACACTTATGTGACTAAGTATAGCTTAAGCTATTAACCCATGTTTTATGGCCACTAAGAGTATGGCCATTAATGGATATTTTCTCTAACAATCCTCCACAAAATGGACATTAATTCAAATGCAAAATCCGACCCTGAAGGGAATTCAGACGAGAAAATATTGCATCCGGAGAGGTAGCTTCTGGCCTAGAATCTACCATAGTGAAGTACTATCGGATTTACTCAGCTAATCAGTGAACAATGTCTTGAACTGTTAAGCCTTTATTGTATACAAAACAATAGTACTCACACAATATTTCCCTTAAAACACGATATTTGGTTCTCATTGTTGTGTTCATTTTGGCAATGAATCACCCTGTTAGGAAATCTATGCAGGAACGCAGCGGAATTTAAAATTTATTTCCTTTTAACCCAAGATCGACTTCGTTTAAGCAAAAATCATAAAAGAAGTAGACAAGAGAATAACTTGGTTGATCCAACTGGATCGACGCTTTGTCTACGGTTGTAGTTTCTTCATAAAGCCGCCCTATTGTTGATCCATACGAACAGCCCGCCGTAATCCCATCATGGATTGCTACCAGAAAAACTCGGTTGCTAGACCGACCTTTTCTCACTCTCAAAATCTCTCTCTAGGAAGCTCTCATATTTTCTAGTAAATTAGAACTCTTCTAATTGTGATGTGCAAAAGAGCTAGCCAACCCTTCTCTCATAAAGAAAAAAGTGGTGCCCTTTATGCCCAAAAACTGTTTGGGAGAAGCTTCCTATTAAATTGAGGAGAAAGAAAACATTTTCCTAATTAAATAAGGAAAATACCTTTCATTGATTTATCTCATTTAATTTAATATCTCATATTAAATATTCCATGATATTGTCAATCTATTTTTCATAAATCTATAAATATCCAATAGTAATATATAGTAATACTTCTTAATTAATTTGCGAAATCCATGTGTATCATATACACATATATCTACGCCCCACATAGCAAAAAATTGGCATCCAGAATATTCTTAATTAATATAATGCTATGAATAATTAATTTGTAAAATGCATGTGTATCAATATACACATACATGTGCCACGTACATATACATTATTTGTATATTTAATTAATCAACATAATTAATATCTTTTATTTTTTTTATTCATATTAAATAAATACCACCATATTTATTTACCACTATAACACTTTTTAGTTGTGATAAACTTTCCTTATTTGGTTATCACTAGAACCGCATTTTAATCCGGCTATATGTTCTTATGTGTGTGACCTAATAGGCTTCCAAATATGTTGGCCGTAGGTCCAAAGTGCAATTACGAAAATGCCCTTCATACCTAACAATCATGGATAGCGTCTAGCTACACGTCCACGACCCTCAATCATCGAAAGAGTCAAATGCAATGACTACTACCTTTCATGTGAAACGGTTACCATGTAATTAGAATCCTATCGCTGTTACAATATCCATACGGTCGTACGTCAAGTATCAAACATCAACGACCGTATCTTATAAACTGGATATCCTACTCTCTCGAAGTAACAAATTTCTTCTTGTTTGCAAAGACTCCCGAGAATAAGACTTTCCTTATAAGAAGGCCCTTTCAGATATTTACTTATTGTTAGGAACATTTTATTTTGTTTTGATGATGGCCATACTAGTTGTTATAGCAAGCCTGTAATAAGTTAGAATTCTATGTATAAGTCATTACATAGAGTCTGACATGTTGTATAAGTTGAGTCGGACAAGTATTGTACTAGTTAGTAGAATGGCTAAGTAAAACAGAAATCCAGCAGTGTAAAAGCAGCCAAGTACCAGCAGAGAAGCATGAAGACATATGGTCTGACTTATAACCAGGGAAGTCTGTGATGACCTTGGATAAGTCTAAGTTATATTTCAAGTGATGAAATTCATTGTAAAATAGGGTGTACACTGATCTCACCCAAATCAAGGATTAGTGAAGTACATGGAAGCTTTTAAACTCAAAGAAATCGAGAAAGAAGTGAACCGGCAAAGTAAATTGTCTATCGGCTGAGCAAAAACAAAGCAGTGAAGGAAGAACTAAACAGCTAAGTTAGCAGAAACACTCAACCGTTCATGCAACAGTCAAGTGAAGGAACAACTAAGTAAACTACACTTGCTCAGATTATGATTAATAAAGAAGATTCAGAGGATCAAGCATTAAATGCACAATCAATCAAAAACAAATTTTGTGATAGAAGTTTGGAGATAATCCGGATCACTGAAATCAAGGAGAATATTATTAAGGGGTAATCAAGAATTATATCAAGGATCATTCCCCACATTAAATAGCCAACAGAAAAAATTCAAATCAAGGATTATCAAGGCTATAAATTGAAGGCATTGATAGATAGGAAAAATAATCATTGAACCTGAAAAGAGCAAGCAGAAACTCTGTCAATTTGAAAAGCCTTCAATCTGAACATAAAGGAAAAATCTAGAGATCAACTCAGCAATCAGAACTCAAATTCCACATCAAGTATTAAGATTGATCAACAAAATCAATGAATCAAATTCACACCAGTCCAGCAACTGAAATAGAGCCATCTGAGAAGGAGTTGTGTTTGTGATAGCTGTTGAAGGATTTGTTCCCAATAAGCAGTGTTGAAGACTGAGTCATTAAAGCTTATGAAGCCGGGATGTGATAGTCTTGAAGATTGTGAAGCTTGTGTAGCCAAGGACCATCTTGCTATTGTATCTGTGAAAACAAGAGTGAATTTCCTCCAATCATCACAGGAGAAGAGTGAATTAAGGGATTACACCGCCCTGATCCACCATAAACCTTTGTGTCTATTTTACTTTCAGCACCATACTTTACTTCACTTACTTTATTGCATATTATATATGTGACTGCATATCCTACTTTGAATTAACATTAGAAGGGACTTATCCGCTGCCCAAAAGCTTTTATATTGAGAAAAGTTTTTGAAACTCCAGTATAGTCATTCACCCCCCTCGGACTATACATTGACCCTTCTCTGTGACCAACAATTGGTATCGGAGCTGTGTTCCTAGTATCAGAACCTGCTCAGATCTGATTTCTAGTAACAAAGAGATCACATAATTTTCAAAGTAGTTTTCAAATATGTTCTTTCTAAAAATATCTCTTATCTGTACTTATGGATTCCTCAAGTTTCATGTCTAAATTACATGTATTCAATGTTAATAATTTTGATGAATATAAAATACGAATGTTGTCATATTTTGCAGCAACTCATGAGAAGATGGTGGATGTAATCAATGATGGCCCAATCAAGATCATGACTATGACAGCCACATGAGCAGATCAAGGAAATGAGATAGATAAACCCAAGAAATATTGGACCAGCGATGACAGAAGAAGAGCAAATCTCGATTTTGTTGCAAAAGTCATGATCTTGAAGACTCTAGACAGTAATATGTACATATGGATCAAAGACTGCAAAACAACAAAGGAGATGTGTGATAAATTAGCACCGATCAATGAAGGATCAGAGGAAGTCTAGGAAAACAAACAACGCCCTTTTATAGGGATCTAGAATCCACGAACCTATCGACGACCATCGACTCGCTCCTGTTTCCCCAATCAACGACCTCGGTATGATCTGCCGATACCCAAGTTTTTTCCTCTTCTGGCAATAGTTCCTCAAGAGTTACCTGTTGAACCAACTGTTTTTCACCAACTACAGATGTGTAACAACTCCTGGCTGTTTCCGCATCTCCTTTAATTTCAACCGATCCAGAATTGACCGGAAACTTCATACTGTTATGGGCTGGGGAGATAACCGCTCGCAGATCGATGATTGTTGGTCTTCCCATGATGACATTATAATGTGAGGGTGCTTTAACCACAATGTAATTTACCATGAGGGTCCTGCCCTTAGGTAATTTACCATAAGTTGTAGGTAATGTGACCATGCCCATAGGATGGATAGGCGGGCCTGCAAATCCGAATAGAGGGGTGGATACCGGAGTTAAATTAGAGTCCTTCAATTTCATGGCCTAGAATGCCCTGTAAAACAGGATGTTAACAGCGCTTCCTGTATCGACACAGATCCTTTTTACCCAGTTCCTGTTGATTACGCCTCAATGACCAGCCCTTCAATGTTGATGATCAGTGGTAGTGGGTCCTCCGGTCTATACCTCACTTCTCCTGACAGTTTTTGATGTTTGTCAGAACTCTGACCTTGATCCATCTGAACTGTTGTATTCACTTCCTTCTCTTGATCTGTCTGCCTGGGACCTCCCATGATTGTGTTGATAGTATTTACTGGGCGGTTATCGATCTGACCATCCTGATCTAGGGATGGATTTCTTGGCCTTCTCTGCTCGTTGTTTCTATTCCTTTCGTTCTGATGTGTTCCTCTCCTAAACTCTCTACGCCCTCTAGGCTCTTCGTTACGAGATCTGTCAACTACCTCATCGAGTCTTCCTTCCATAACGGTTGCATCTATGTCCCCGATCAATTCTCTGCACGACTTTATGTCTTGACCCACATCCTGGTGGAATTTACAGAATTTGGTCTGATCTCGCTTCTCCATGGGCCCTTTCATGGGGAATGGAGTTCTCGCTATGCCTTTGCGTTCCATGATAGCAAGAACTTGTTTTCGTGACCTGTTCAATGGGATTAGATCTCTGTCCTGCAGAGCACCTCTCTTGCCCAGTCTGTCAGTTATGGGTGCCTGCACCCTATCCCAAACTGATTTACGCTTCTTGTCAGATTTCTCTTCTGCCTTTCCTTTCCTATGATCTCTTTTTTCCAACTCGCGCTTGGCACAATTTGCTTCTTCACCTTGACAGTGCTTGAAAGCGATTGCCAAGCATTCTTCCATAGTTCTGGGGTTTTTTCCATTTAATTTGGCATGTAACCTCCTCTCTCGTAGTCCTTCTACGAACGAGGCTACCCGAAATCGATCATCTACATCACCCACCTGGGTTGATTCTGCATTAAACCTTTTGATAAACTGTAGAACTGTTTTGTCAGACTTTTGCTTGATGGTAAGCAAAAGAGTGCTGTTTCTTTGGAACGGTCTTGCAGCGATAAACATGCTCATGAATTTCTTTGTCAAAACCGTGAAGCTGGTGATAGATCTGGACGGCAATTTGTTAAACTAGTCCCTAGCCCTTCCAGATAGAAGTGCTGGAAAATCTTTGCACTTCATTTCGTACGGGGCGTTGTATAACTACATATGCGCTATATACTGAAGCATATGATCATACGGGTCTTTTGTTCCATCATACGGACTGATTTTGGGTATCTTGAATCCTCTGGGATAGGGGTATGCTTCGATATGCTCGGCAAAAGGTGAAGCCTGATGGAACTCGTCCTCTTCATCTTCTAGCATTGCGTCCAACTCGGCCCTTGCAGCCTCATCTGCTTGACGAGTTTTGCTCTTAATAACTCGGTAACTGGATTCTGCAACTTCCCTGTGACCATCCCTATTTTCTGGTGATAACTGCCTTTCTTCTCCAAGAGTTTCTACCTTTTCCTTCCCCTTTCTCACACTTTTGAAAAGAACCTGGAAATCTTGATCTCAAATTGTCTTCAAAGCATCTCCTAAGAGTTGTTTCGCCAAATCTTTAGGATTTGGTTGATCTTCTGGTTGTTTCTCTGGATTTCGTTCTTGATCTTGATCCATATTTTCTGGATTGTGCGAGGTACCTGCTAGGTCCTTCCCTTGTTGAGTTTTCTTAGATTTCATGTTCACTACTCTGTTAATTCATCACTAGAAACAAAAATTGCCCTCCTTCTAGCGCCAATGATTGAACTCAGAATGAAACGGTATAAAATATTGGGTCTTTTTTGCTCTAGGATTGAATAAAGCGTAGTTGTTGATTATCAATGGACTGAACTTAAAAATAAGCTGCCTACGTATCCAAAAATATATTTGGAATCAAGTCCAACCGTAGTTCAGGCGGTTATCCATGATACTGGAGTTAATGGGCGGTTATGTAACCTCCCACGTCTCACGTTTACACATAACTGTTTTTTATCCCAGGGACGTATATCCCCGATTCGCTTCCTCTGATCAGGGGCCTGCCCTGGTCTGGTCTGTCTGTTTCCTCTGGCCAGGGACCTGCCCTGGCCTGATCAGGGATCTTTCCCAGTTGCCTGGTCCACCTGGTCGTAGTGACCTCCAGGTCAGATATGGCTCTATCCTGTCCTGCCGATCCATTCCGTATACGCTTGACACGTGGACCTGTTGGGGTCACCTATCCTGTCCTGCCGATCCATTCCGTATACGCTTGACACGTGGACCTGTTGGGGTCACCTCCAATCAAAATCTTTGTTAGATTTCCCACCGTTAGGTATCGCTGCATTCTGCTATGTATAAGCTCATGGAGCAAAACAATTCTCTGTAACAAGAATTATGAAATTCAATCAATGAAAACATTATTCCTCATGTTATCATTTTTCTAAGTACTTGTGATACAGCCACCGGAGTTGCAGTGCATTGGCGAATCTACATACAAGTAAGGGGGGTAACTGATCCCCTTGATTCGAAAAAAATATACTAATATATGTAGTATGCATATTGGTTGCCTCCTTTAATTTTAGTATTTGTCTCTTTAAAAACCTTATTTACCCCTTACTCAAAATCTTGCGTCCGCCACTCTTGCGGTGTGAGAAGTTTTGAAAACTTTTGTTCGACCCAAATTAATTTGTTATTTCTAGCTTCATTGTTTAGGGGACATTTATTCGCACCACAGCAAACATACCGTTGCATCATACTAAAATAAAAAAACATTTTATTTACTTTTTCACCACAACTATTACTTCAACCTACCTTTACACCACATTCTCATGTTAAATTACAAAAAAAATCATTATTGCCAATCTTTTTTACTGCAACCAAATTGTTATATCATCATTTACACACCCAAATTCTTTCAATTTACAAAACACTCCCCTTTCAATTTACAAATTGTCCCCCTCTCTCCCTTCCTCCCCTATTCTGTTGTTGGTCGTAAAAAAAAATAAAATTCATCGCAGTTCGATCAAAACCAGGTTTCCGGCCAAATCATCCGCCGCCGCCGTCGCCGCCGCCATCGGCCTTGCTCTTTTGTTTATTTCTCCGTCCATCAAAATCAACACTCCTCCAATCCATCCTCCGCCCCTCCGCCTGCACCACGGCTGATGAAGCACGCTATTCAGCCACCTCCTGTTCGAGAAATTGCTGGGCTCGATCTGGTCGGATCTGCTGGTGCTGTGGTGCTTTCTTTCCCTTCCAGATCAACCTTCATTTTGGACGCGGTGTGATGAGGATGTCCAACAAACCTCCTCTGCTTTTGCTTTAACTAGGTTGCAATTGGAGATCTTTTAAATTTTATTTCTTTTTCTCTTTGTAAGCAGTTTCGCTGGCTGAGGTTTAGTTTTTTTTTTTTTTTAAAACAAAAAAAAAACAAAAAATGGCAACCATGAGCTGTTCGCAGAAGGTGAAAATAACTGGTGGTGTCGGGGAGAATAGGAAATGGATGAAGAAGAAGTGGAGTTGATTGGATTGATTAAGGTATGTAAAATTAAAGGGGAAACTTGAAAAAATATGCTTAAAAAGATAAATATTTGTGTGATATGCCTTAAATTAATAACATTTGGAAAATATGCCTGAAAAGCATTTCGTTACGTATTCGCTACCGAATCGCTACGTAATAGCTACGTAATCGCTACGAATTGCTTTACAGGCATATTTTTCAAATGTTATCTTTTGAAGCATACCACACAAATATTTATCTTTTTAAGCATATTTTTTCAAGTTTCCCAAAATTAAATGACTAATTTGTAATAAAAAAAAATTAGAGTGGAAATAATATAAAAGTGTGGTGTAAAGGTAGAAATTTGGTGTAAATAAATATTGAAAAATGTTTGAAATTCGGTGTGGTGCAAAGTTAGATTTTGCTTTTTGGGTATAGTAAAAATGGTAGAGTGGTGCAGCGGTAGATTAGCTGTGGTGCGAATAAAGTCTCCCTTTGTTTATCTTTAATAAATTGTATGTCAGCTCACATAATAATTTCACATAATAATTAGTTAATACGTATAGTTTTTAAGTGCCGAAAAATGACTCAATTTTCGGAACTATGCGTCAATAGTGGGCAATTTATCAGTTTGTTGAAAACCCTAAAAGGATTGATGTTTAGATGTTTCCGGTATGTTGTCATGTTATTATGAAGAAACAACCGACTAAGAAAAAAAGTACTATCTCCGTTCCAAAATATATGTCATCCTCAGTGTTTTCATACAGATTAAAAAAATGGTTGAATGTCATAAATTTGATGGTTAATGTCTAAAATGCTCTTGACTATTATTAATGCAATATTTATTGAGTAATGAAAAATTGTTGGATTGATAATAAATTAGGGGTAAGATAATAAATGTTGTATTGGTAATAATGTAGAATGATATATATTATGGGACAAAACTAAAAATATATGATAACTTATATTTTAAAACGGGTAGCAGTTGAAGGAAGTTCAAATACAAAGATCAAAAAAGGAAGTTCAAATACATAAAGCAAACAAATAGCAGAATACATTCACTATTTTATTGATCCTACTACTAAAACCAACCCACCCGCCCAGTCTCTGACCACCCCAACCCCTCCCCTCCAAAAAAAAAAAAAGCCAAACCATAAGAAAAACAATCCCAATGAAATCATCATTAAGAAAGAAAGCTAATCTTCTACCAGTAGTGTAGCACATTTGACTGTACAATAGTTACATCCTTCTGGGCAGCCCACTGGATTTGTTTGTTGAGGATCACAATAAAAATAACCACAGTACTCTTCATCATAAAGTAACTTTAGTTTTCTTGAAGTTGAAGTGAATCCGGGAGAAACTGCACATTTGTATTCACCGCAGGAACAATTATCGTCTGAACAATAGATATCCGTGGTTGCTTCAGGATTACAAATCTTATAAGAACAAGGATCCGGATATAACTTAATTTTTCTTGAAACCATCGCCAATGTTGAAATTGAAGTGCCAATTGCTTTCTCTACAAGAGTAAAGTTGATTATGCGACCAGAATTACCGGTGAAAATCCTATGTTAAACTCCTTTTTTTTTTCCATCTCAAATTAAGCTAGCTCTTTTTTTCATATTAATGTTTGTTTTTATTCATCTAAGTATACGGTTTGTTAACACTTAACGAAAGCATAACGTTTATATTTAATCCTACTGCGTGTGTCACATTTCGGCATATTACAAATATTTATAGTCTCTTATCTTATGTTTTATTAGTATATCATAAATAACCCATATATATATATATATATATATATATATATATATATATATTGTTACACATTTTAAACCTTTAACAGAATTAAGCAATGTTGGATCAAATGTTAAGTATTCTAAAAGTGCAACAACAACAAAAATAATGAGACAAAAAAATGTCAATATGAAATATTGGACTAGTTTTGAAAATTAAATGTCTTTTTAAGTCTAAAAAGTCTTAATACACCATATCTTCATTTTTATCCTTTAATTTTTTCACTAATTGATTCTGACTATATTTGAGGCCCCATGTTGATTACTTTAATGATCGAATTTCAATCACGAAATATCAATTGTGCTCCTGACCGATATTGGGTCGTAAAATCAACCAACATCTTGACTCAAATTTAGTTAGTCAGGATAAAAAATATAGATTTTTGTAGAGAATGACAAATTTAATATTTAATTATGGTAGATGCTAATGATTAATAAGAACAAAATTAAACCACTCTTCCAGTAAACATTTATTTATGTGAAAAGATTCTCCCAATAAAGAAAAAGACGAGACTGGCCGTTTGTTAAATCTGAAGTCTGAAGTCAGATATCTGAAGTCTGAAATCTGAAATCTGAATACAATAAGTAACTGAATCTGAAAATAATTAGACTGTTTGATAATATCACTTATTTGAAATCTGAAAAATGTTTAAATTTCAAATTATTTTCCCTTATAACTTTTTTTTCATATATATATATATATATATATATATATATATATATATATATATATATATATATGTATGATGATGACAAATTATGTCACCTTGAATAATCCGGGCCCTAATATGAATCTAATGAAGAACACCCAAGAATCCTAATGCCTAAAAGAGTGCGGTGGGGATTTTAGTATTTATGTTGAGTCTAAGATCAGATCTTAGATTGCCTACGTATCTGTTAGGTTCCGAGAATCAAACCTTACGTAGTTCTGGAATGGGGTATTTATAATGTGATGATTTGCCTAAACCCTAAGGTTAAGTCGGCTTATGTTATTGTCATCTTTACCCTTTAATGGGCCTTAACCCTTGCCCAAGCCATCACTGTTAATGGGCCTAGACAGCTGGTGCGGACCCTGTACTCTATGTCGATACTTCCGACCTACGGTGATCGACTCTAGACTCGTTGTCATACACTGCTAGTTGGTGTGGACTCTGTCCTTATGGACTTGTCGTCTCACACTGCTCGATGTCGATAGTCGTTGCACCAAATATGGATGTCGATACAAATGCCTTGGAGGTAATTCATAATGTGATGACCACCCGATAGACGACATGTGGAGGGAGTGAAACCCTGTATTGTCATAAGCCCCCTAGACTTGAGAGAGGCGACTCCCGTTGTCCGAGGTCGAGTCTGTCACATGAATCGTCTTCGAGTAGGGTTTTCCTTTGGGCGGGAAAAAGCCCGCCTTTTCACAACCCTAACTGCATGTGGCCACGTGGCGCGATATCCTGGCACACAAACGCTTCGTATCCCGCAAAAGGCGTCACGGCCTTGATTGTCGCGATTTCCAAGGGTTATAACCCCCAACACCCACGTCTCTTCAAATCATTTACAAGCTTTTGCAAGCATAAAAGGAGAGGAGATCGCAGCAGAGCCTATTTGCCATTTTCTTCTCCCAAACTCCATATTCCAAACACCAAGTAAGCTTCTTTTCTCTTAGTGTTGTTCATCTTTTCTTTGATTTCATCCATGTCTAGTAGTAATAGTGCCACTGAATTGGATAGGGGTAGTGAAACGCCCATTCATAGCCATTCTCCGGCACCTGTTATTTCTGATTCTCTTCTCCGGCGAGACTCCGGTGAGCCCACAGCTTCCTCTCTTCCTGTCCCTAACCAGCCTAAGAAATTAGTAACCAGGATAGATGGAAAGGGTGCTAAAGGGTGCCTCAGTGCTCTATCCCTTGAAGACTTTACTAGGCTTTGCCGGAGATGTAATATCACCAATCCTCCGTTTGAAGCTCGACTTCCGTCTGGTCTTCACAAGTTTGCCGACGAGCCCTCAGAGGGATTTTGTGCTGTCTACGAGAATCAACTCGGGAGTGGACTACGGTTTCCACTCTGCCCGGCCGTTCTCGCGATCCTCGACCATTATGAGGTAAGTGTTTCACAGCTGGCCCCAAACGGTATCAGGACTCTGATGGGATTTATCATCGCTTGTCGGATCGCGGGGGTCTGCTTCTCGGTACCTTTGTTTCGATATTATTACCAGATGGCAGCTACGCCCGACAAGCTATGGTATACCTTTCAGAGGAGAGCGCACCGACATGAGTTCATAACCAATGGGGCCTTCTTCTCACGGGGAGTGGAAGCCCCGATTCTTCTTTCTTCGACATGGCCTAGAGAACCCTTACATAGGACAATGGAGGTTGAGAGACGGGAAACAAGACAAACTTGGAAAAGGTCTTGTTCCTGAGGAGGCCCGACTACTGGGTGGACACAGTTTCGAGGTGTGCACTCGAGACTTGAGTCTCCTTTATCACCTAGCCCACTTGGAGGATGCAGGGCCGGTTCCATATGCTAACCTTCACGCCCAAGATCAAGAGAATCGTAGGATGTTCCTTATTTACTCGCTTTTGTTTTTGCTATTTGTCGAGTCTAATAACATGTCGTTGTTGATCAAAAACTAACTTGTTCTTTTCATTTTGCAGTGGGAAGGTTTTCCAAGGTTAGCGATCCTACTCGCGTTCCTCTATCGGCGGTCATTGCTGCTCCACCTCTCGGGAGTCGGGTTACTCCCGACTTGCCTGCGGCCGAAGTCGGGGCGCCTTATTCTTCCCGAGGGGCGGGTGCTTCTCAACCGGAAACAATCCCTGCTGCCATTGAATCAACAACGGCGGCTGGATCAACTGAGCTACCTCCGACCACTAGTGGCTTGACTGTCTGTTTCGGTTCTCTGCAAGATGAGGATGAGGAGGAGCTGGTCGAGTTGGATCCGCCTGCCGAAATAAATGTCGAGGTACGGGCGCCTTCAACCAAAAAGCGGCCGACTGCAGCTGAGGTGGTGAGGGAGCAACATCGCCAGTCGAAGAGACCCAAAACTGTTGAAACCCCTATCGACATTGAAGTCGATGTGAACTGGGCCGCTGATGATTGTGCGGCCTTGGAGGATAAGGCTTTGGCTCTGGCGGTCCGGAAGTCGAATCGTCTCGTAAGTCGATTATATTTCCTCTCTTTAAATACTGATTTTTCTCGAGGCCTATGCCTCATCTATTGTTTGACATTTCCTTGTCTTTTGTAGAGTAACTATCTCAGTCGAGAGGCTGCCCGAAGGCTGGCCAAGACGGGTGAGTCAGCGGATGACCTGCGGAAAGAGAATGGTAAACTATTGCAGTAGGTCGTTGCCAAGAGCGCCGCCATCTCCGCCATGGATTCTCAGTTCGAGATGTTAAAGCGTGAGTCGGTTGCCGAGTGCCAGAAGCTGCAGGATAAGCTAACGATTGCTGAGAAAGAGCTGAACCGACTGCAGGCTGAGAGGCACGACCAGGGTAGGGAGCTGCTCAAGCTGGCTCAAGATTATGAGAAGGTACAGGGTTGGCACAAGGCTTCGTTGGAAGACGTGGCAAAGGCTCGACATAACAGAGATGCGCTACAAGTTGAATTGAATCGAGCGCGCGAGTAGGTCGAGACAGCTAAAACGGATGCAATCATGGAGTATTGAAAGTCGGCCAACCTTGATGCTGATCTAGATGTCCTCATGCGTGCATCGATGATGGGTGGCTACACTCTGGCAGTGAATCAAGTGAAGGCTGTCATTCCGGATTTCGACATGTCGACTCTCGAGACACCGGTGTTTTATAATCCCGATTCAGAGGATATATACGACACGTATATCGAAGAGTTCCAACAGGGAGAGTCTTTGGCCATCAAGTATGGTCCTTCTACTTCTGCTCCTGCTGCTGATCCGACTGCTGTTGATCCGACCTCTGCCAATCCTGAGCCGACTCCTGAAGCCAACCCTTGATTGTTGTCCATTCAAATCTTTCTTTTGTTGATTTGTAATATGAACTTGAAATTTTTTAATGATATTATTTGGAATCGACTTTGGCGGGTCTTTTGACCTGGCCTTATCTTGTGATGACTTTGTTTTGAGTTTTGCATTGATATTACAATTTGATTTTCTTTCCTTTTCTTGTTGTTTTTCTTGTCTCGATGTTATATAGTCTTCTTCTTGTCGAGCCTTTGGCTCTGCTCACTATTTATTTTATCGATGTTGTACTGCCCCCCCCCCCCCAAGTGTATTATGAACCTCAGGTTCTTATTACACTTGTGAGTTTGACTACAATCGACCCGCTTGCCTTGGTCTTTTTGCTCCCTAGGCTTATTCGACCTCCGACTGAGCGTTTTTAATTTGACTGTGTGAACTATCCCCTGACCTTGGCCTTTTTCGTCCTTTGGGCTCGTTTGGCTCTCGGTTGGGACAGGTGGCCCGACTATGCGAACCGTCCTTTGTCTCGGTCTTTTTCGCCTATTAGGCTTGTTCGACTTTCGTTTGGGACAGGTGGCCCGACTATGCGAACCGTCCTTTGCTTTAGCCTCGTTCGCCTCTTGGGCTCGTTCGGCTTTTAGCTTGGACCTTTGGCCCGACCCTGCGAACCGTCTCTATGCCTTTGCATTCGTTGCCCTTTAGGCTAACTTTGCTTTTGGCTTTATCGAGATGTCCGACCTGCGGACTTCTCTACTCGTTGACGATTGTTTTGCCTTTAACATTTTCTATCATATTGGACTTGCACTGTTTCGTCTATAAATCCTAACAAACACAGAAAACATCTCGAGAAAACACAAGTTTATTAGAATACTCATAAAATTGTCTCATGGACTTATTACAAGACTTAAAACTGAAAAGTAAACAAGTTCATCAAAGCTTATCTCAAACATAATATTTCCTCAGATTGTTGGCGTGCCAATGTCGAGGAACCGTGGTTCCATCTGCTCGCCTAAGTTGATATGACCCTTTGGGGTGAACCTTCAGGATCTGATATGGGCCTTCCTAATTCGGGGTCAATTTTCCGATCGCTTCCTGCCGACTTGCTTCGTTCTTCCTTAGAACAAGGTCTCCGACTTTGAAGTATCTGTGTCTGACCCTCGAGTTGTAGTACTGAGAAATCTTCTGCTTATACCTCGCCATTCTGGCTGAGGCTATCTCTCTTCGCTCCTCGACATTATCCATTTCCTGTTGGAGTTCGGGATCATTTGTCTCAACATTGTAAGCCAAAACTCGAGGAGGGGGAACACCGATCTCAGCGGGTATCACTGCCTCGCACCCATATACTAGAGAGAAAGGAGTTTCTCCTGTTGATGAATTAGGAGCTGTCCTATACGACCATAGGATGCTCGGGAGTTGTATTGCCCAATCTCGACCCTCTGCCTCTAGTCTCTTTTTTAAACCCAGCTTGATCTGTCGATTAGTTTGTTCGACTTGACCATTTTCCTGTGGGTGAGCTACCGAGGTGAATCGCTGATCGATATGATATACACTGCACCACTCTCTAAATTTTCGATCTTCGAATTGGGTACCGTTATCTGAAATCAGAGCCTTCGGAATGTCGTACCTGCATAGAATGTCGACCCACAAATTTTTGTTGATGGTTGTAGCTCGGATGTCGGGTAAAGCCTTAGCTTCTACCCATTTCGTAAAGTAGTCCATAGCAACGACTACATATTTGAGATTTCCCGGGGCTCGGGGTAAAGGTCCAACAATATCGACTTCCCACTGATCGAAAGGCCATGCTGACGAGATGACATTCATGTCTTGCGCTTGTTGATGAGAGACATTATCATGAATCTGACAAGAGTTGCATTTCTAGACAAGATTATTCGCATCTCGTTGCATCGACGGCCAGAAGTAACCAGCTAACATACATTTTCGAGCCAGCATCCTGGCCCGACAGTGATTCCCACAGGGTCCTCTATGAATTTCTTCTTAGAGATATTCGCCTTCCGTCTCGGAAACACACCTCAACCATGGGCTTACGAAGGATTTTCGATAAAGGATGTCGTCGAAGAATGCGTATCGAGCTAATTGGAGTCGAATTTTCCTGGATTGTATCTTGTCGGATGGTAGAATTCCGTCTTTGAGGTAAAGAGCGATTGAGTCCATCCATGTGGCCTGCTGAGTGATCGGCTGGGCCTCCGTCTCTATGTAACTCTTATCGGTCAATTACTCGACTAGAACCTTCTTACTCGACATGAAGTTCGATGCAAGCTTAGAGAGTGCATCAGCTCTTTTGTTTTGACTTCGGGGAACTTCCTCGAACTGAACTGTTTTGAATTTAGGTATGAGGCTTTGGACCACTGCTAAGTAATTCTTCATGGTTTCTTCCTTAGCCTCATACTCCCCTTTCATGTGATTTACCACCAATTGCGAATCGCTGTACACCAACAGATCCTCAACACCCAGCTTCAGAGCAAGTTTCAGACCAGTTATCATAGCTTCATACTCGGCCTCGTTGTTCGTTGCTTTAAAATCGAATCGAAGGGCATATGGGAATTCTTCGCCTTTTGGGCTTACTAGAAGGAGCCCTGCTCCTGCCCCTTCCTTGCTCAACGCTCCATCGACTTGGAGAGTCCATTTTTCCTCTGGACTTTGCTTCTCTTGATCGAGCTGGATGGAAATTCCTTCAGCTAAAAAATCTGCCAAGGCCTGTTCTTTTATCGCAGTTTGAGGGATGAATTCGATATCGTACTAGGCCATTTCTACCACCCACATCGCCAATCGACCTGAGGTGTCGGGCTTCGCCAAAATATGCTTTAGTGGTTGGTCAGTGACCACCACAATAGGATGAGCTTGGAAGTAAGGCCTCAACTTTCTCGAGGCATAAACAAGATATAATGCTAACTTCTCGGCTGGTGAGTACCGGATCTTGGGGCCATGTAATGCTTTGCTGACAAAGTAGATTGGCACCTGGCCATGTCCCCCCTCTCGAACTAGGACCGCACTCACTGCCTCCTCGCATACCGCCAAATAAACTAACAACCTATCCCCTTATCGAGGTGAAGTGAGGGTCGGTAACTCTGATAGATAGGCTTTTAATTCTTCGAAGGCTGTCTGACATTCATTATCCCAATGAAAAGGACTGGCCTTGCGGAGAATCTTGAAAAAGGGTAGTGCACGCTGTACGGATCTCGACAAGAATCTTTTGAGGGCAGCCATCCGACCGGTGAGTCTCTGTACCTTCTTGGTGCTTCGAGGTGCGGGCATATTCTTCAAAGTGTCGATCTTGTCCGGGTTTGCTCGAATCCCGTCCTTCGAAATCATGTATCCCAAGAACTTACCCGACCTGACCCCAAAGGTGCACTTCTTCGGGTTTAATCTCATCTGTGTTTCCCTCAATACTTCAAAAACCTCTCGAGCGTCGACCAAGTATTGTTTCAGAGATCGACTCTTGATGAGCAAGTCGTCTACATACACCTCCATGCATCTACCAATTTGCTTTGCAAAGATCTTATTGACTGCCCTCTGGTATGTTGCTCTAGCATTCTTCAGTCCGAATGGCATGGTTACGTAACAGAAGGTAAAGAATTCCGTGATAAACGCCATTTTTTCTGCGTCTCGAGGGTCCATTAGAATCTGGTGGTATCCCTTATACGCGTCTAAAAAACCAAACACTTCAAAATCGATGGTGGAATCTACCAACCTGTCGATTTTTGGCAACGGGTATGAGTCTTTTGGGCATGCTTTGTTTAAGTCAGTGAAGTCCACACACATGCGCCAACTACCATCGGGCTTCTTGACCAATACCGGGTTAGCTAGCCATTCCGGATAGAACACCTCTCTCACTATCTGGGCTGCTAGTAGCTTTCCGACTTCCAACTCTATGGCCTTAAGTCGATCAGACGCAAAATTTCTCTTCTTCTGCTTGACTGGCTTCTTAGCCTGGTCAATTTCGAGCTTATGAACTGCGATATCTGTAGATAGTCCTGGCATGTCGGTGGCCTTCCAGGCAAAGACATCTCTGAACTCGATGAGCAACTGCTTTTCTTTCGATGGGATCCAAAGCCCAACCTACACACACTGATCGTCCTCTCCTTCCCAGAGTCGGACCTTCTCAACTGCATCACTGGAGACCTAGTTCTTTTCCTCTGGAATCAGTTCCTCAACTAAGACTTGTTGGACTGCCATCTTTCCATTCATAACAACGGAGTTACAACTCCGTGCGGCTTCAACATCCCCCTTTACCTCGTGGGAACCATTCCTGGTTGGAAATTTCATGCTGTTGTGGAATGCTGAAATGATAGCTCACAGGTCGAAGAGCGCAGGTCGCCCTAGAATAACGTTATAAGCAGATGGAGCTTTGACCACCATATAACTAAGCTCGAGAGTCCTTCCCTTCTCCCCATCTCCGACTGTGGTGAGTAGTCTTATCGATCCCATAGGATGAACTGCCTACCCCGTGAATCCGAACAGAGGAGATGCTATAGGAGCTAAGTCTTTCTCTTTCAACTTCATCGCCTGAAACGCCGAGTAGTATAAGATGTTCAATGCACTCCCGTTATCGATACAGACTCTCGATACACAGGCTCGGCTAATCATGTCCTCGATAACTAACCCTTCGCTATGACTCCAAGACTTTGGGATATCATCGCGAGGGCCATACCCGACTTCTGTCGTAAATCTGAGCTGCTTGCGCTCTCTCGAGCTACTAGCTGGCTCTTCATTGGTTTGGTCTTTGTCACTCTCCCCAGGACCGAAGATCGTATTAACATAATTAACAGGTCGATTATCTTCGTATCTGTCTCGACCAAAGTTGTTTCTGTTATTTCCATCCCGACCTGGAGATCGATTCCTCTGAGGTGATCGATCTCTCCGTCTCTGAGCATCTCGACCTCGACCCTATCTTGATCGAAATTTTCCTTTTAAATTCTCCACGCCTCCTGGGCCCATCATAGCGAGATCTCATCAACAACTTCGTCTAGCTTCCCTTCCTAGATGCAGAGACGTCAATGTCTTTTTCAAGTCGATACAATCCTCTCGTTGTATGACCTATGTCTTCATGAAAGTCACAAGATTTGCTTGCATTCCTCTTTCTCGAGGTTTCTTCAACGGTGGCGGTTTCTCGCCAAGTTCTTTGAGAGCATGATCGATAACAACACCGGCTCGAGATCGATTAAGTGGAATAAAATCCTTATCAAGCGTGGGTCCTTTCTAGCCCCCACGATCCGAGGCGGGTGTCTCGATACGGTCCCAGACGGACGGCTTACTCTCGACATCCTGTCTTTTGGATTGGTTCCGGTACGTTCGGACCTCGATTGTCCTTCTTGGAATCCATCCAGTCGGACTGGGTGTGCCTTCGCACTGCCTCTTCCCCTTGACAGAATCGATGCACCACATTGACACATTCGTCCATGGTGTGGGGGACGTCTCTGCTCAACTTCATGTATAACTTTGTATTACGCAGCCCCCCCACGAATAACGTGATCAGAAGTCGATCATCTGCATCCTTGACCTGCATGGCCTCAAGATTAAAACTCTTCAAATATTCCATTACAATTTCATACTTTTGTTGCCTCACGTTCATGAGGTGCGTGGCACTTAAATGAAACTTCTTGTTCACTATGAACACATCCTGAAACTTGCGAGCGAGCATGGCAAAACTGGATATCGACCCGGGCCGTAGCTTCGTAAACCATTCTCTTGCTCGACCTATGAGTAGCGTCTTGAACGCCCGACATCGTATTGCGTCGGGTGATCCATCTAACCTCATCTGAGATTGATACCTGTGAAGATGGTCCTCTGGGTCGGTGGTACCATCGTATGGCTCTATCTTCGGTATCTTAAACCCCTTGGGTTTAGGAAAGCTCTCGATCTCCTTCGTGAAGGGAGACTCTAACCATAGCAAAACCTGATTCTTCCCCAGAATAACATCTAGTACCTCCCTGACGCTGTCTTCGTCCATTTTCTGGTGTTTTTGATGGATCTCGCGCCTCTTTCTCTCGACTGAGCTAGAGGATGCACTGACTTCGTCTCTAGGAGTCTGCTTGGGCTTGTCCCCAGCATCTTTCCGACCGCCTTCTGCCGTGGCGTCTTTCTGGCCTGCGGCTGCTTGTTTTTGTGCCGTAACTGCCTCTGCTATAATCCTGGACATTACCTCCAGGTCCGCCCCTGCTAATTGATCCACAAGCGCTCGATATTCTGGAGCAAGACCTTGATTTTCTTGCTGGGAGTTTTCCTGGAGGGGATCTAAGACTGGATCTTTTCCTCCATGCTTCTGCTGAGGATCTTGCTGAACGAGATCCACGGCTGGATCTTTTTCTCCTTGCGTATCGGGATCGAACGGCTCATTAAGCTGTGAGCCTTGATATGCAGCTTTGGATGCAGCTTTTCTGGGAGGCATCGTGTTCTTGTGTATAAAATCAATAGAAGGCCCTCCTTCTAGCGCCAATGACGATGACAAATTATGTCACCTTGAATAATCCGGGCCCTAATATGAATCTAATGAAGAACACCCAAGAACCCTAATGCCTAAAAGAGTGCGGTGGGGATTTTAGTATTCTTGGTGAGTCTAAGGCGATATCTTAGATTGCCTACGTATCTGTTAGGTTCCAGAATCAAACCTTACGTAGTTCTGGATTGGGGTATTTATAATGACAATACTTGCACAAACCCTAAGGTTAAGTCGAAACATGTTATTGTCATCTTTACCCTTTAATGGGCCTTAACCCTTGCCGAGCCATCATCGTTAATGGGCTCTGGGCGGTGGTGCGGACCACCTGTCTCGATGTCGATACTTCCGACCTGCGGTGATCGACTCTCAGCGATTGTATGACAACGAGTGCAGAGTCGATCACCGTGAGGTCGGAAGTATCGACATAAGAGAGGTGGTCGCGCAGTATGCAAAGTGCCCATTAACAAAGTGATGGCTCGGGCAAGGGTTAAGGCCCATTAAAAGGTAAAGATGACAATAACATGTTTCGACTTAACCTGTGGTTTAGGCAAGTATTGTCATTATAAATACCCCATTCCAGAACTACGTAAGGTTTGATTCTGGAACCTAACACGATACGTGTAGGCAATCTAAGATACGATCTTAGACTTCACCACAAAAATACTAAAATCCCCACCGCACTCTTTTAGGCATTAGGATTCTTGGGTGTTCTTCATTAGATTCATATTAGTACTGATTATTCAAGGTGACATAATTTTATGTCATCATCATATATATATATATATATATATATATATATATATATATATATATATATATATATATATATATATATATATATATATGAAAAAAGTTATAAAGTAAAATAATTTGAAATTTAAACATTTTTCAGATTTCAAATAAGTGATATTATCAAAGCAATCTAATTATTTTCAGATTGATTTATCTTATTGTATTTTGATTTGATTTGAGACTTGGATATCCGACTTTGTGATTTCAGATTTAACAAACGGCGAGTCCTCGTGTTTTTCTTTATTGGGAGAATCTTTTCACATAAATAAATGTTTCTTTGGAAGAGTGGTTTAATTTTGTTCTTATTAATCATTAGCATCTACCATAATTAAATATTAAATTTGTCATTCTCTACAAAAATCTATATTTTTATCCTGACTAACTAAATTTGAGTCAAGATGTTGGTTGATTTTACGACCCAATATCGGTCAGGAGCACAGTTGATATTTCGTGATTGAAATTCGATCATTAAAGTAATCAACATGGGGCCTTAAATATAGTCAGAATCAATTATTGAAAAAATTAAAGGATAAAAATGAAAATATGGTGTATTAAGACTTTTTAGACTTAAAAAGACATTTAATTTTCAAAACTAGTCCAATATTTCATATTGACATTTTTTGTCTCATTATTTTTGTTGTTGTTGCACTTTTAGAATATTTAACATTTGATCCAACATTGCTTAATTCTGTTAAAGGTTTAAAATGTGTGTAAATATATATATATATATATATATATATATATATATATATATATATATATATATATATATATATATATATGGGTTATTTATGATATACTAATAAAACATAAGATAAGAGACTATAAATATTTGTAATATGCCGAAATGTGACACACGCAGTAGGATTAAATATAAACGTTATGCTTTCGTTAGTGTTAACAAACCGTATACTTAGATGAATAAAAACAAACATTACTATGAAAAAAAGAGCTAGCTTAATTTGAGATGGAAAAAAAAAAGGAGTTTAACATAGGATTTTCACCGGTAATTCTGGTCGCATAATCAACTTTACTCTTGTAGAGAAAGCAATTGGCACTTCAATTTCAACATTGGCGATGGTTTCAAGAAAAATTAAGTTATATCCGGATCCTTGTTCTTATAAGATTTGTAATCCTGAAGCAACCACGGATATCTATTGTTCAGACGATAATTGTTCCTGCGGTGAATACAAATGTGCAGTTTCTCCCGGATTCACTTCAACTTCAAGAAAACTAAAGTTACTTTATGATGAAGAGTACTGTGGTTATTTTTATTGTGATCCTCAACAAACAAATCCAGTGGGCTGCCCAGAAGGATGTAACTATTGTACAGTCAAATGTGCTACACTACTGGTAGAAGATTAGCTTTCTTTCTTAATGATGATTTCATTGGGATTGTTTTTCTTATGGTTTGGCTTTTTTTTTGGAGGGGAGGGGTTGGGGTGGTCAGAGACTGGGCGGGTGGGTTGGTTTTAGTAGTAGGATCAATAAAATAGTGAATGTATTCTGCTATTTGTTTGCTTTATGTATTTGAACTTCCTTTTTTGATCTTTGTATTTGAACTTCCTTCAACTGCTACCCGTTTTAAAATATAAGTTATCATATATTTTTAGTTTTGTCCTATAATGTATATCATTCTACATTATTACCAATACAACATTTATTATCTTACCCTTAATTTATTATCAATCCAACAACTTTTCATTACTCAACAAATATTGCATTAATAATAGTCAAGAGCATTTTAGACATTAATCATTAAATTTATGACATTCAACTATTTTTTTAATCTGTGTGAAAACACTGAAGATAACATATATTTTGGAACGGAGATAGTAATTTTTTCTTAGTCGGTTGTTTCTTCATAATAACATGACAACATACAAGAAACATCTAAACTATTGGGATCTTAATATTTGAGTTCTCAATCCTTTTAGGGTTTTCAACAAACTGATAAATTGCCCACTATTGACGCATAGTTCCGAAAATTGAGTCATTTTTCGGCACTTAAAAACTGTACGTATTAACTGATTATCATGTGAGCTGACGCAATTTATTAAAGATAAATAAAGGGAGACTTTATTCGCACCACAGCTAATCTACCGCTGCACAACTCTACTATTTTTACCACACCTAAAAAGCAAAATCTAACTTTGCACCAAACCGAATTTCAAACATTTTTCAATATTTATTTACACCACATTTCTACCTTTACACCACACTTTTATATTATTTCCACTCTAATTTTTTTTTATTACAAATTAGTCCTTTAATTTTACATACCTTAATCAATCCAATCAACTCCACTTCTTCTTCATCCATTTCCTATTCTCCTCCAACACCACCACTTATTTTCACCTTCTCCGAACAGCTCATGGTTGCCAGTTTTTTTTTTTTTTTTTTTTTTTTTTTTTGTTTTTAACAAAAAAAAAAAAAAAAGAACTAAACCTCAGCCAGCGAAACTGCTTATAAAGAGAAAAGAAATAAAATTTAAAAGATCACCAATTGCAGCCTAATTAAAGCAAAAGCAGAGGAGGTTTGTTGGACATCCTCATCACACCACGTCCAAAATGAAGGTTGATCTGCAAGGGAAAGAAAGCACCACAGCACCAGCAGATCCGACCAAATCGAGCCCAGCAATTTCTCGAACATGAGGTGGCTGAATAGCTTGCTTCATCAGCCGTGGTGCAGCGGAGGGGCGGAGGAGGGTTGATTTTGATGGACGGAGAAATAAACAAAAGAGCAAGGCCGATGGCGACGGCGACGGCGGCAGCGGATGATTTGGCCGGAAACCTAGTTTTGATCGAACTGCGATGAAATTTTTTTTTTTTTACGACCAAGAACAGAATGGGGGAGGAAGGGAGAGAGGGGGACAGTTTGTAAATCGAAAGGGGAGTGTTTTGTAAATTGAAAGAATTTGGGTGTGTAAATGATGATATAACAATTTGGTTGCAGTAAAAAAAGATTGGCAATATTGATTTTTTTGTAATTTAACATGAGAATGTGGTGTAAAGGTAGGTTGAAGTAATAGTTGTGGTGCCAAAAGTAAATAACATTTTTTTTATTTTAGTGTGATGCAACGGTAGGTTTGCTGTGGTGTGAATAAATGTCCCCTAAACAAAGAAGCTAGAAATAACAATTGAATTTGGGTCGAACAAAAGTTTTCAAAACTTCTCACACCGCAAGAGTGGCGGACGCAAGATTTTGAGTAAGGGTTAAATAAAGTTTTTAAAGAGACAAATACTAAAATTGAAGGGGGCAACCAATATGCATACTACATATATTAGTATATTTTTTTTGAATCAAGGGGATTAGTTGCCGCCCTTACTTGTATGTAAATCCGCCACTGCACTGCAACTCCGGTGGCTATATCACAAGTACTTAGAAAAATGATAACATGAGGAATAAGGTTTTCATTGATAGAATTTCATAATTCTTGTTACAGAGAATTGTTTTGCTCCATGAGCTTATACATAGCAGAATGTAGCGATACCCAACGGTGGGAAATCTAACAAAGATTTTCTTAGGGGAATATTCTAACTAATCAGTCAATAACAGTCATAGGATTAGAACACCACATGGATGGCTATGATAGTGCCACATCATGTAATATCTTAACATCCCCCCTCAAACTCAACGGTGGGGAGACCACATTGAGTTTGCCTCTGAAATGTTGGAATGCACCAATGGTTAGGGCCTTAGTCATAATGTCAGCGAATATGTCAAAAAATATCACCACCTATGAGCCCCGGAAATAGCCTATCTGACCGACCGCGTCGGATAAGGTTCGCGGCCATAGCGTTCGCGACGCCAGTCAAGTCGAGGTCGCCACAGTCGGGTCCCCGCCAAGAGCCTTCAAACCTACAAGGTCACTAGTACCTCAGGGGCCGACCTGCGACCTTGAACAATAGGTCCATAAGAGACCGCACAAGACTTAAAAGGAAGCCGCAGAAGGCAAGATGAGGCAGGACGATGAAGCAGGCGACCTTGTATGTGGCGACCTACGCGACCACATAAGACGCCGCCGAGATATTCAATCCACTTGTCGTCTAAATATTTAGTTTACTAACTGCTAAGATATCTTATGATTACCTGTCTTACTTATCCCCTACGCTTCCCTCCTTCTATAAAAGGAGGGCTTGTGTAACCACAAGGAGATATTCTAATTGCAAAAGAGGACCATAATCTGTAAAAACCTTCACTCTCAAGCATTCATACTCTCCACCGTAGCACCACCGAGCACCACCGGCCTTATACACTATTAAACACATCAATTAAGCCAGATATCCACTCAACATACACCGCAGAGCCACTGTGATAATAAACCGCATTATCAGTTGGCTCCGTTACCGGGAACGAGCAAGCTTTCAGTCTCCTCGCGTGAAGGTCACCTAGAATACTAGCACACAGCGGAGTGAAGGAGCAGCACCTTCGTCGATCTACTAAGTCCGACCGAGTTCTCTCATACATCTCAGTGCTCATTTCGCCAAAAAAGAAGGTAACTTTAGCATAGCTTGCACGAAACTCACGAGTTAGCGTTTGAGAAATCACCTATGTCGTAGTGTTATTTGTTCAAGTTTGTGCTTTTAGTTAAGTAATCATAGTTGGGGGAGCGTTGTGCTCGTGTGAGTTAATAAGCCTCACCATTTTACCAGAAAAACACCAAACACTGTCAAAAGAAGAACTTTTGTGAAGCCTTTGTGCTCATGTGCGTTTGCGAAAGAAAGCCGTACAAATTTCTAGGGTTATTTGCGTTTGAATCATCACCTTTTACCCCTGAGATTCATATCTCCGACCGCCACATCACCCGAACTATCACCATCTAAAAGATCTCTATCCAGATCACTCAAAGACCCTCCATAAAGATCTCTGATCAACTCCACAAAAGTCAAAGAAAGTACAAGGTAGTTGAGTGTGTCATAAGGGAATAGGTTGTCAGATAGTCGGTAGCGACCCAATCAGCAAATCTTATCACCAAGCCAAATCAGCTCGCTAACCCAACGATGGCTGGAAGTAAGGGACAAATAATACCATACACCCCGGCAAAGGGGGGCACACAATATCAGGCCCGCGCAGAGGGCATAGGAGAGACATTCGACAATCCCACAACAGATTGGGATGGGACACAGAATGAAGTTTTGGCCGCCAGCGACGCTAGAAATGTCTTGAATCAGAAATCCAAGTCTAAAGAGGGTATTGCGGCCTTAGAAGGGGCTCGGAAGGAAAAGGCCACAGTCGGGACACCTAGGCCGCAACACAGTCAAGAGATCGTACCAGAGAGGGTACCTGGATTCCAAGAGGATTTTGAGGTCGCGGAAATGAGAGAGTACGCTAAGTATGCAGAGACAATATACCTGACAAATTTAAGGTTAGTAGCTCTAGGGCGGGCACCATTGCCGGTCCGACCTCCTAAATCCCTCCAGAAGCGATGTCAACACCGGGGCAGCAGGCAAGAGTCGCCAACTCTAGCCTCAAAGAATAGACGTTGAGGAAATTGTTCAATCTTTGGGTCGCAAGGGTTGAAGGCACGGCACGGCCAGGATGTCGCTCAAACCTCAGCCCATCCTAGTCGCATAAATTTGAAAGAAAAGATCAACGATAGAGGGTCAGCTTTAAAAAGATTAGGTGAGAAGGACAGGGCCCCGGCCTTAAGTCATCTCAGCCTCCCAGAAAGAGAGATACCCCTCAGGCAGGAGGGGAGGAACGCAAAGGATGCCCGTATAATCATAAGGGAAAAAAGAGCTTGTCAAGAGGAGTCGCAAAATCTTGCGGGCTCAGAGCACAGAACTGAGCAAGCTGATGCTCAACCCCCGTCTAGACCAAGGTTCGACCCTCTTATGGCCGAATAAATGAAGGTAATGAGGAAAGAGATCACAGAGCTAAACAGGTCGAGGCCCGCTGAAAAAGCCGCCCCGATCTTTGGGATCGATGTGCTTGCCAAGAAAATCACCGAGACATTACCCACCAGCAGGGAAGAGGTTAGCTACCCCAGTTATAATTATTAGAATGGGAACTCTTGCCCAAATGATTGGCTCACCGCCTTCCAAGGTCGCATCACCTTAGCAACTCATAATAGTTCCGCCTGGTGCATCTCTTTAGTCGGTAGCATGCAGGACAGGGCCGCCTCCTGGGTTCGCGGGCTTCCTCTTGGGTCGGTTGAAAGCTGGGAAGACTTATCTGAAAATTTTGTTAAAGAGTTTGAGTCGGCGAGCAGACCAAAGAGGACTATAGAGGACCTTTATGAGGTTCGCATGGGGGAGCATGAGTTAGGAAAAGACTATTATGAGCGGTTTATCAGGGTTTATGATCAAACGAAAAACATTCCCGACGATGCCATCATAACTTGCTTTCTCACCGGAATAGCCAAAGGTCCGATGAAGACGGAGTTTAACTTGCGGCCACCCAAAGCAGGTCTCCGGGAAATGCTGGAAAGGGCTAGGATGATAGGGGTGAGAGAAGCGACATCTGGTAAATCAAAATCTAAACCAGAACAACACGCACAGAAATAGGATCGTGGGGACGATCATAAGAAAGAAAAGGGTAGGGATGCAAACCATGAACGCGATGCTAAGAAGCCGTACAAATTCAATGAAGGTGATTTTGTGCCGCTCAACACTAAGGCAACCTATATACTCTTCGAGATTCAAGAGCACTTAGAGAGACCCAGGCCTATGAGAGGCGACCCGGACAATCGCGATAAGTCGAAATATTGTGACTACCAAAAGGATCATGGTCACATTACGGATGAGTGCTTCACTTTGTGAAGGGAAATCGAGAGATTGATCAAAGAGGGACTGCAGCTAAGTATAAGCACGATGGAAACACCGGTCCCAACCAAGGGTGGCAACCTCGCGTTTATCAGAAGGAGGTTCAAGTTATCCATGAGAATCTCCCCAACAACAGTCAGCTGAAGTCGCAAATACATTCGATCAACTCACACGATTTAAGAAAATAGATAGTGTTGGAAGAAGCAGAGAAAGGAATCATGTTCACTAAAAGTGAACTCACAACCGTGGAAGGTCCCATGGAAATACCCATCATTCTCAAAATCCGAGTAAACGACTAGCATGGCGTCAATAGAGTCATGGTCGACATTGGCGCAGGTCGCGACGTCAATTTTTTTCTACTGTTTCAAGCAGATTGGATTCGGTGAGGCCAAGTTAAAACCCTACGTTGGAGTGCTAAAGGCCTTCACCAATGATATGGTGCGGGTCAAAGGCACAATCAACCTCAACATCACCCTAGGCGACTACGAGCCTTATCGAACCGAGGTAATAACTTTTATGGTCATCAACCTTGCCTCTTATTATAACATGATTTTGGGAATTCCGGCCATGAAAAATTTCCAAATGGTGGTATCTGTCCCACATCAACGGGTCAAATTTCAAGTGGAAGTTGCTCTTTCAAGCTCGCAATCTCCTCTTAAGCGCCCTATAACTCCTCGGTGGATTTTTTAGCAGTCTCGTTCAAGATCACCACTTTCTGCTGCAACATGGCCGTCTTCAGACGATCTATCTCCGCTAAAGCTTTCACATTCTTGGCTTCAACAGCAACTCTAGCTTTGTCTGAAGCGCTAAGGGCTGCAGTTGCCTTCTTTAACTCCGCCCTGCTTTTCTCAGCGGCCTCTGTGGCCATGCGCATACGAGTTCCAAGCTGAAATAGAGAAAAAAGGATAAGTGCACAGGAAAATAAAGTTGGAAAAATAGACATGAGCTAACACTTACCATAGAGGACGGGATCCCGAATTGGCCGGTAAGGTCTTTCAGCTCTGCGACCTCTTCTTTTGCAGGGGCATCATCTTGAACCACCACGCGAGTAGTGATTCCCCTACCAATCTCCATCTGGACTCCAGGTGGCGAGTCCCATGAAAGATGACCTAAAGGAATGACATCAGCTATATATTTCCTAATTTGGCTCGCCTTCTCCATATCAAGAGGGCCTTGGATAAACTCAGCGTCCAGCCAAAGGGCCTCCTTCCCTTTATACCCATGAGGCAGTGTTTCTGTTGGCAGCGCCCCCATCTCCTCGGCAACCTCTTCAGCAATTACTTCAGGTTACGACGTTAGCTTCTCAACAGGTCGCTTATCAGAACGACCAGTACCCTTGGAGGTTTGAGACTTACCAGCAGTCTTGGGCTTCTCAAATCTGGATCGCTCAAGGGCTTGAGGCTCTTTAGTAGGTGCATCATCTTACAGCCTCTTCTGGAACCCGCCAGCCTGACTTGAGCCCGCGCCTATATGCGCCGCCGGTTGTGGCTGAGTAAGATCGTATGTCTCAACAATAATGGAAGTGTCCACAGTACGTGGTATCCTCCCTGGAGCCTGTTTCAATAGCGTCTGCCTAGCCTTGACGGCTTCATCAACAAGTTTTTTTCTTTTGAGCTCGACGTTCATTCGCATCCACCATGCTAACTGCCAAAAAGAGCTCATAAAAAACAGGGCAAAAAGTGGAGTACAAACAATAAGGTACCAGAAAAAATTCAATGAAAAGCAAGGGAAGAAGTTTACGGCACGGTCTTCTTTTTGGATTGCCATGGCATATAGGGCACTCAGATGGGAAACATTTTCCTAAATGACAATCACCTATTCAGTCACGATCGCTTTACTCCGGTTCTATGGCGGCTAGGGCCTGTGCCTTGCACGGACAAACTATCCCCTCCTTGCACGAATACGGCAAACCCACATCAATAAGGTCGACCCAAGCCATATTTCTCAAAGAGGGCTCGACCCCATCAGAATTTATCAGGGTCATAAGCCTTTTAACGAATCAAAGCTCAATAACAAGGGGCTCACCAACCGAGAGGGTAGACTTCCCTTGGCGTGGGACGGCGTGAGGAAACGACCAACCGGCCTTTGATTCCACCTCATGTGCTCCTTCCAGTGGTGAATTTTGTTGGGCAGCAAGATGAGTAGGTGAGGAGTCTTGGTCCTTAGAGATATCTGCCCCGGAATAAAAGTCCCGCAGAAAAGATGAAACTGACACAAAAGAGTAAGAGTGGGCTCCCACTTCATCGTCCGGCACATCACGATGAAGGCCATGAGCTGGATCGCGGCTGTAACTGCAAAATCACTTGGCAGTGCTCCCATGACCTCAAATATCTTCACCAAAAACGGGTCGAAGGGGGGCCTGAACCCTACATAAGAATGGTCAAAATGAAGGACTAAGGAATCACCGGGATGACGAGCACCAACATAGTCCTCGTGATCTCCCGGTTTGAGTTTGTCCCTATCCTTTGCAAAGTAAAACAAGGAGAATTTGTAAGTATATGTGTCGATCATGTATCAATGTCTGAGGAACTTGTTGAGGTCATCACTGTCTCGGAGCCAAGCCCACTTTTCCTTTAGAGCTTTCTCATATTCAGCCTGGAGAGCAAACTCACTCAGAGCCTACGGATTATTGGGCTTTGGATTTTTCACTTTCGACGCCGCTTCGCCGACAGTTGTTGGTTTTGGATCCATTTTCCTCTTGGGTTTCTTAGGGACGTGCCAAGCGAGTTTACGAGGTAGGGGCGCATTTTCATATTCACTTGAGCCCTTCAGCTCATGAAGAGTGGTGTCCTCAGCTAAAGTTACATCATCATCACCCCCAGTGGCTCCGCTAGTACTGACTTCAGCAGCCTGATCTTCGGCATCAGAATCCTTATCGCCTCCAATGGCGCTAGTACTAGTTCCTTCACCCCAACTATGGGCGGCTTTTTTGCGACTCTTCTTACGTCGCGGCCTTGGACCGGGAAGAAAACTGCCGATATCAAAAGGATCATCATTTACTCGAGCAACGTCCTCCATCTCGGCTAACTCATCAGGCAGATCATCCCTAGCGACCACCTCAGGGCTAGAAGGGTAATCCTCCCCTTCATCCTGTGCATAATCAAACACCTCTTGATCTTCATTAGAGCCGCCCTCCAAATAATACTCACTGTCAGACATCTTGTAAAACAAGAGGGAAAGGCGGAGCTTTTTAGTCACCTGGGATAATGAAGATTAAACCAAAGAGGTGATCGCACCCGACTCGAAGCCTTCCCCTCCGATTTTACAAGAGAAATGGAGCGCAACGGAAAAGAGAAATGCAATGGAAACGCAGATACAAGAGCAAAGTAAGGAGGAGTACACGGGGTCTCAGAGCTAAATATCCAGGTATATCTACCAGGAGAACTATCTTTGGTAGCAAAAGCGTGATTATTTCATACCATTTCAAAGAAAAACCATACCAAAACAAGAACACCTACTAAAAAATTCCCGACTTTTACCCCATACAACATCCTAAATCGAGCGTACATTGCTAGAAACAAAACAAGCTTGAAAAACGAATCGAAATGCAAGAAGAAAAGTAAAGAAAGAGGCTTAAGGGAGGGAGATTTACATGTTCTTAAGGCAAAGATCGAGCCGGAAACTAGAAGAACATGCCAGTATCCTCAAACCCGTAGCCGGAATCTTCAAATCTTTACCACAATACCCCATATCCTTGCCTAAAACCCCAAACTTGCTACCGCAACCTCCGAACCCTCTTCAAAGCGCTCACCGGAATCCCTAATCTTCACCGAAAAACCCTTGCGCTCACAGAAAACACACAAGAATGAGAGAGGAAAACCTAAAAAGAACGGAGTAGGCGAAAAGTGTTGGAAGATTTGAGGGTTGGAGCCTTATATAGGAAGGGGAAGTTTGATCATGCGGCCAGTGATCGATCCATCCAACGGTCTGGGTTTGTGCGGTCATTTCGGATTTCGAAATTCAAAAACCGTAATCATTATGGGTATCAATAACAACAATCTCTCGATATACGTTGCATAACAAATAATCAAAGGAAAAAGCAGGCTTTAAATTAAACTCACAAAATATCCAGAGGAAGAAACAAAACGTCTTTGAAAAGTTTCTCATGCTTGCTCAAGGTCGCTGACTTCAAGCCATCATCAAGATCGAACAAGAAGAAAGAAATAAAATAAAAAACTAATCTAACCTCGGTCAACAAAGCACAAGGCTCGCCGACCGAGCTGCCCCGCCCTTTCGAGAATTTAGGTTTTCGTGGTGCAATCGAAATATGATGTGTTTAGGGTTGAGAATGCGCTGCTATTTATAGAAAACTAGGTCGGCTGCTGCTATGTCGGTGTTGGACGCCCGTCCATTCATTCTAGACGCCAGTCCAGCTGCTCTGGACGCTAGGGAAGACGCTCGTTCACTCAGCGTCCAAACTCTCTATTCTGATTTCTCCTCTTGGACGCCAGTCCACCTCTTTGGACGCCAGTCCACCCTGGGCGCTAGTTCAGTCCCTTTTTCTTCCATATTCATCTTGATCTTCATTCCAACTTCATCTCTATCTCTTTCCTTCCATGCAAATCATCACTTGAACATCTTTTAAGCTCCTTTCACCTCATGCAAGCGTACCTACATCACGATAAAAACATGCAAAATGTAACATCTTACATCTAAAGATATTTATCCACTAAAATCACATAATTAGCTCGATTTTGCACTTTAATACTTCTAAAACTCATTTGCTCAATATTTCAATATAAAGCTCGATTTCTATGAGAAACATACGAATATGGAGAGAATTGTTACAAAATATATCCTTATAAAACGTATAAAATCACCCTTAACAGCCAGTTACATGTAACAGCCAAGGAAAGAATAACCCTTATTGTAGGTTCCTTGGCCACATGACTGAAAGTTTCATTGAAGTCCACCCCATATGTTTGACTGAACCCCTTAGGTACTAATCTTGCTTTATGTTTTTGCACAAAACCATCAGGTTTAAGTTTAAGTTTATACACCCATCTGCTACCAACTATTGTCTGATGTGGTGAGGGTGGAACTAAAACCCATGTATCATTTTTCACAATAGCCCGATACTCTTCCTCCATAGCATGTTTCAATTCTGTACTAGACAGAGCTTCTGAAACACTAGCAGGTTCAATAGTGTGAGCAACTACATCAAAGGCTTTAGGTTTAAAGATGCCCTTTTTGGCTCTTGTGATCATAGGATGTGTGTTGAGAATCATAAGATTTGGAGGAGGTGCAGGTGTAGGTGTGGATGGTGATGTGGATGGTGGTGTATATGTGGATACAGGTGTAGTGAGCACATCAGAAAAGTCGGGAGGATCAGGTGAATTATGGTTCTATAATGTGTGGGAACTAGGACTATTAGGGATAGATAAGGTATGGGGTGTAGGTGTCATATGAGAATTAAAAATGGCAACATCAAGGCTTACCTGAACAGCTAGAATGTCTGTATTTGTTGATGAGTTTGCATCCTGCTGAAAGTACAAAGAGGGCAAATGGAACTGACTTTCCGATTCTAAGGGGTAATAAAAGACCTGTGATGTCCTTGTGTGAAACCACCATTGAAAGGAAATCCTATATGTCATGTCAAAACATTGGTACCCTTTGTGCACAAGCTAACGCCAAGATCAATATATTTCTGTAGGATTTTTGCAATGGATACCGAACGACCCCGTCACTTGATTGACTACCAACTGCAAATCACAGAATACCTCCACATTTTTGACTTTCATGTCCCTGGTGAGCTCAAGCCCTGCTATGACTGCATCATATACCTCTTGATTATTCGATGCGGTGAAATCAAATCTCAATGCTTTTTCGATTTCCTCTGAGGTGCCCGGTTCTAATAAGATAATCCCGACGGCGTAACCTTTGTGGCTCGCGGCCCCATCGATGTAAACCTGCCAACAATGACTCGGCTATTGAGTCTCAGCCACTATGGTCGAAATTGTGTCGTCGCTAGGTTTTGAACTGGGTTGCTCATCTGGCTGTTCCTCGTTAAAGCTTGTTTCTGATATGAAGTCGGGTAAGGTCTTGGCTTTTATAGCTTTCCGAGGCTCATACCGGATACCAAATTTAGAGAGTTCAATGGCCCATCCCTGCAGTCGACCAGATAAATCCGGCCAGTGGATCGGAGGACTTGGTGTAATGGGGCGTCTGATAGCAAAGTAATAGTGTGTGATGAAAAGTAAGCCCTTAGTTTTTGGGCAGCTATGACAACGCAGTAGGCCAAATTTTTGATATTATAATAGGGACTCTCAACGGGAGTGAGAGCCTTAGAGACATAATAAATGGGCTTTGGAAAGGTACGGTACTCATTGACAAGTACAACGGCGACAGCCCGGTCCGAGGCTGCTGGATACAAAAGAAGAACATCCCCAACTACAGGGCTAACCAGCAAAGGCGGGCTTGATAGATAAGACTTGAGCTCTTTGAAAGCTTGAAAAGGGGAGGCTTTTCCCTGCAGATCTGGAAATGAACCTTCCCAGAGTCATTATCCTCCCGTTTAGCCTCTGCACCTCTTTGATTGTAGTTGGTTCGCTTATATTTAATAGAGCCTCTATCTTCTCGGGGTTTGCTTCGATCCCCCTCTGACTCACCACAAAGCCCAGAAATTTTCCCGTATGGACCCCAAAAGTGCATTTTGTGGGGATGAGTTTCATCGAATACTTCCTTACGTATTGAAAGGTTTCGTGAAGGTCCACCAGGTGATCCTGGCGACTTGACTTCACGACCATGTCATCAATAATGCTTTCATGTTTTTGCCTATCTTTGACTTGAAAACCCGGTTCACCATCCTCTGATAGGTTGAGCCTGCATTCTTCAGACCAAATGGCATCATCTCATAATAATAGAGTCTGATGCCGGCCCTGAAGGCAGTCATTTACTTGTCATAGTCATCCATCTTTACTTGATGATAGCCTGAATAGGCGTCCAAAAAACTCAGCATCTCAAAACCCGCGATCCCATCCACCATTTTGTCGATTTGGGGCAGCGCGTAGGGATCCTTTGGGCAGGCTTTATTCAGGTCGGTGAAGTCAATGCACATCCACCATTTTCCATTATGTTTCGTCACCATTACAACGTTCGCTAATAACCAAGTCGGATACTAAAGCTTCTTGATTATGCCTACTGCCAAAAGTTTTTCTACCTCGCCTTTGATGGCGATCTCTTTCTCTTCAGAGAACTGACGCGTTTTTTGTTGTAAATGTTTGAAGTTGGGGTCGACGCTAAGATAGTGTAGCGCGACCTCAGGCTCTACACCCCTCATACCAGTTACCTCTCAGGCGAAAGCGTCCACGTTCTCTTTCAAAAGCTCTACCATCTTTTCTGTTTCTTTTTTAGTCACCTGTGATCCGATCTTTACTTTTTGATCGGGATACTTTTCATTTATGACGGCCTCGATCAGCACGTCATCGGGTGTGAAATCTGGTTGATCCCAGATCTGTAATGTCTCGACTTCCAATGTTTTATCTATGACCTCTCTCATCATGGAGACCTAGATCATGCCTATACTGAACCCTTCGATTCTGGGTTGTTGGGTGTCGACCTTATTCTGGGTCATATACTCAAGGAAAAACCCTGGTCGGCTCATGGCGAACCCAATATCATCTCCCACACGAAAATTTTCTCTTTGGTGAGGGATGGACACCACCATTTGGAACTTTTTCATGGCCGGTAATCCTAAACTCATATTATAATAAGAGGGAAGATCAATGACCAGTAAAGTTATTACCTCAGTTCAGCATGGCTCGTAGTCACCTAGAATTATGTTGAGGTCGATTGTGCCTTTGACCCGTACGGTGTCCTTGGTGAAACCCTCCAACACTCCGAGGTAAGGCTTCAACTTAGCTTCTCCAAATCCGATATGCTTGAGACAGTCAAAATAAATGACGTCGTGGCCTGCTCCGGTGTCGACCATGACCCGATTGACGCCATGCTACTCGTTAACTCCAACCTTGAGAATAATTGGTACTTCCATGACACCTTCCATAGTGGTATGTTCGCTTTTAGTGAACATGATTCCTTTCTCCGACTCACCCAGGACTATCTGCTTTTCGAAGCCGTGCGTGTTGATCGAATGTATATGTGATTTCAGCTGACTATTGCTGGGAAGACTCCCATGAATGACCTGAACCTCCCTCTAATAGACGTGAGGTTGCCGCCCTTTTATTGGTGCCGGTTTCTCAATCGCGTTTATACTTGGCCGCTGGTCCCTCTTCGATCAATCTTTTGATCTCCCTTCTCAAAGTTAAACATTCATCGGTAACGTGACCATGATCTTTGTGATAGTTACAATACTTTGACTTATCACGATTGTTGGGGTCGCCTTTCATGGGCCCCGGTCTGTCAAAGTGCTCCTGGATTTGAAAGAGTATTTGGGAGGGCTTGGTATTAAGCGGGACGAAATCAATTTTCATTGAATTTATACGGCTTCTTGGCCTCACAGTCTTGGTTCGCGTCCTTGCCGCGCACCTTCTTATGATCGTCCCCGCGATCCTCTTTCTGTAAGTTTTGCTCTGTCCTGGACTTTTGTTTTTCCAAAAGGAGACGGCGCTTCACTCACCCCGATCATTCTGGCCCTTTCCAGCATCTCCTTTAGACCTGATTTAGGTGGCCGTAGGTTCAAATCTGTCTTCATCGGGCCCTTGGCTATTCCCGTAAGAAAGCAAGTTATAATGGAATCATCAAGAATGTTCCTCGTTTGATCTTATACTCTGACAAAACCGCTCACAGTAGTCTTTCCTGATTCACCATCTCCCATGCGAACCTCATAAAGGTCCTCAATAGTTTTCTTCGGCCTGCTTGCTAATTCAAAATCTTTTATGAACTTTTCAGACATACTCTGACAAAACCGCTCAAAGTAGTCTTTCCTGGAACACAGTGAGACAATCATTTGGACATGTGTTCCCATTGTAATAATTGGAACTGGGATAACTGACATTTTCCCTACTGGAGGGCAATGTTTCGGTGATCCTCCTGGCGAGTACATCGATCCCAGAGATCGGGGCGGCATTTTCAGCGGGCCTCGATTTCTTCATCTCTGTGATTTCTTTCCTCATTATCTCCATTTGCTCAGCCATGATGGGATCAGTCCTTGGCCTGGGCAGAGGCAGATTGGCTGCTCGATCAGTTCTACGGTCCGAGTCAGCATGATTTCACGAATCCTCTTGTTGAGCTCGCTTTTCCCGTATGATTATGTGGGCGTCTTTTTCGTTCCTCCCCTCTTGCCTGGGAGCCACACCTCTCTCTGAGAGACTCAGAAGACTTAAGGCCAGAGCTCTTTCCTTTTCCCCTAACCTTTTCAGAGCGGATCCCCTGTCTGTGTTTTTATCTTTCTGATTCACGCAACTAGGATGAGCTGAAGTTTGGGCGACCTTCTGATCCCGCTTGTGACCTTTGTGTCCCGATGATTGAACACTTTCCTCAAACTCTATCCTTTGGATCTGACTTTGGCAACCTTTGTTTGGTGCCATAGGGTTGACCTCGCTCCTAAGAGGATTCGAAGCTCGGACCGGCAATGGTGCCCGGCCCAGAGCCACTAGCCGAGAGTTGGCTAGGTACATTGTCTCGGCATACTTGGCATACTCCCTCATTTCGGTGACCTCATGATCTTCTTGGAATGGGTACCCTTTCTGGTATTATCTCTCGACGGTATTGCGGTCTTGTTACCCCGATGGTAGTTTTTTCAAAGCGAGCTGATTCTAAGGCCGCAACAGCCTCTTTGGATTTTGATTTTTGGTTCAAGACATTTCTAGCATCATCCACGGCTAGAACCTCCTTTTGTGGTCTATCCCAATCTGCCATAGGATTATCAAGTGTTTCTCCTCCGCCCTCGGCACGGTGTTGATTGATTGCGCCCCCTTTTGTCGGGGTCTGAGGTATTAGCGGTGAACCCTTACTTCCTGCCATCTTAATTGAAGCGATATTATTAACCTTGGAGATAAGATCGTTAATATGGTCGCCACCGACTGTCTGACAACCTGCTCTCTCTGACACCTTCAACTACTTCATACTTTCTTATTGAATTTTTGGGTACTAATCAGAGATCTTTTGGAGAGTATTTTTGAGTGAGTTGGAGGGAGATCTTTTGGATAGTGACATCTCAGACGAAGGTGGCCGGAGATACGAATTTCAGGGGAAAAAGGTGATGATTCAAACGTAAATAACCCAGAGATTCATACGGCTTCCTCAACAAATGCACGCACTATCAAGTAAACAAGAAAAAGGTTTCTTTTTGGTGAAGTGTTTTTCACTATAACAAGGAAACAAATGTGATACATGGGGTTTTTCTGGCAATATGATAAGGCTAAACCTTAAAGATTCCGAGAGAGGTGATTTCTTAAACGCAAGCTCGGTACACCCAGGCCTTTTAACACAAATACGAGTGCAATGCTTTCCAAACTGCGGTTAATTCAACTAAAAACAAGAACTCGATCGAAGAACACTACGAGAGAGGTGATTTCTCAGACGCTAACTCGTGAGTTTCATGCAAGCTATGTTAAAGTTACCCTCTTTTGCTTTTTCCTGGTGATATGAACTCCGAGATCTTTCCTTTGTGTTAGAACTCAGTCGGACTCAAAGGATGGACGATGATGGCTCCTTCACTCCGCCGTGCGAAGGCTTCCCAAATGATTTCCACATCGAAAAGACCGAGAAGCTTGGTCCTTTCCCAGTAACGGAGCCAACTGATAATTCGGTTATTATCAGGGTGACTTAGTGGTTGGTTATGTGATTGACATCTGGCTTATTAGATGTATTTATTATGATGATAGCCGGTGGTGCTCGGCGGTTGTGTTGTGGCGTGTATGAATATTTGAGAGAGTGGAGGTTTTTGCAGAGTTTAGTTCTCTTTTTCAAATAGCATATATCCTTCTTAGTTACACAAGTCCTCCTTTTATAGGGAGGAGGGAAGCTTAAGGCTTAAGCAAAGACTGATAAGAAAAATATCTTGAGACAATGAGGCAAAATATCTCCAAGACAAGTAGAATAAATATCTTGGCGGGCGCGACTTATGTGGTCGCGGAGATCGCCTTGCAAGGTCGCTTAATCTTCGTCCCTTCTCTCGCTTTCCTTATGTTGTTTCCCTCTAAGGCTCGTGCGGTCTTTTATGGACCGTTTACTTAAGGTCGCCGGTCGGCCCCCCGAGCTTCTAGTGGCCTTAAAGGCTTGAATGCTCTTGACGGGGGCCTGAATTCCACAACCTTAGTTAGATTGGCGCCATGGACGTTATGGCTACGAGGCTAGTCCACTGGTGATTTGGATAGGTCAAGCCGAGGACTCATAGGTTGCGGTGCTATTTAGATACATCAATCACCGGAAACATAGCAGTCAGGTCGGAGGATGATTGCTGAAAATTGAACCGTTGAAATGGAAATTCCACTGTTCAGATTGAAGAAGAATGAGAGATGAACAAGCCCTCAAAATTTCGTGCCGATCGGAGTCTGTTTCGATGCCCGATCGTCGCCGGAAAGTTCCTGCTGCAACACCAAAGAAACTGCGAATTTTCTCCCCTATGGCCTCCTATCTATTGTGAAGATTAGAGAAAAATTAACTTAATTTGTTCTCTTAAATAATACTTAACATATTATTAATTTTTGTCAATTATTTAGTAGGTTTGAGCTCCACAAAGTTGTGATCCACCCAACAAAGAGATAGTGGTAATTGTCTTTTGGATCCTCTCTCCCTTCGAATCTTATTCTGGGTAGTATGACGGATAAGGAGTAACGATATGACTGTTATTCTAAAAAAAGATTTATAAAAAAGACAAACTTATTGAAAAACAAACAACTCCTGTGCCTGAAAAAAAAAATGAAAAATACAATACAATTTCTCTTTCTTCCACAAATTTTAGTATCTCTTAATTAATAACTCCAATATTGATAATTCTCTCACCAATTTATTTAATAATTTTTTTTTCATGTATTTTATTTCGAGACCACAATGTTCATATTCCGACATAATTACTGAAAAATTTATTGTTGAAATTCACGGTTGTTCAAAATTCACCGTTGAGGTATCGAAACGAATAGCATGAAAAAATAAAAAAAATTTGGTAAATTTTTTATCACCTTTTGAGATAAAAAATCAGAAGATATGAATGTTTGAAAATAAAGAAGAAAAGAAAAAATGCTAATGGTTGGAGAGAACTGAAAATAGAAACAACAACGACAATGTCCTTTAGCCTATAAATTTTGAAAAAACAAATGTTTTATTCCCTATAAAAATTATTTTAATATTCTTTTATTTTTATTTTTCTAAAACTTTTATTTAATTTTTTTTTTAAAAAATATCATATTTCTCAATTAACCAGAAAAATTTATGATTACTGAATAAAAATCACCTACTTTCTCCTCTATTATTTTTTAGATTTTTGTTCAGAAATGACAAAATTATCAGAAATCGGGAGATAGAAAGCGCAATTTAATAAGCGACAAATGTAATAATTATAAGAATAAATATGAAGAATAAATGTGGAATAGAGTAAATATGTAAGAACAATTGTAAACACAAAATAACATTAACACGTAAAGTAACAATTTTAAAGTAACAATTATGATTTTTGTCCTTTATAATCATGAAAATGTTACTTTTGTTCTTCCAGACATATTTATTAATTTTTTTTGTCCTTGTGGCCCCTTCCCCCTTATTTTTTAGGCCTTTAAAGGAACAATAATAAATTTATCACTGCCTTTGAAGACATCCGGTATATGTCTATTTTTAAACCTTGTTGATTTGGTGTGTTGCCCTTAAAGACCCCTGCATTTTTTTTCCTCATCTGTTTCCTTCTCTTACCGTATGTTTATGAATTCTCTATTTTTATTTATTTATTTAATTAATCATTCGTCCTCTCTATTTATTTATCTTGCGTGCGTCTCTGACTTCTCTTTTATTTTTATTCTATTCCAATTGCAGACTTCCCACTCCCTCCATTAAACCCCTGTTAAATTGAATTGTCAAATGTATTGCAAAAGAATAAACTCATTAAAAACGAACAAGGTATCGGATTAGTAGTTAACACTCAGGCCATAACCTAATAAGTGACTCAATTCCAGTCCGGTTTGGAGCGAAAAAAAAAGGTGTGTGCGCGTAACTTTCGTTTCGAAAAAAATTGTATTTTGAAAAGAATAAACTCTTTAAAAAGAAAGCTGCTAGGAGTAATGATCGTGTCACAATAAAAAATGACCACATCAAAGTCATGAACATACTTTCAAGATTGATTATGATATGAGACATTGATTCAAATGAAATCGAGGGTGGAAACAATGTTGTGATGGCGTACAAGTAAATTTTATTATAACACAAACATTTCCCAACTCGGAGTTCATAGATATTGAAAACAACACAATATTTTTATCATCCATTATTTTTGAACACTTTCATCTATAACTCAAAAATGATAATTATTTCATCAATTTTTATTTTTTCTTATCGTGTTTCTTATTTTAACATTACAATAACCATATTCCGACGTCACAAGTCGTTCCCAAACGTGCCCTATGACTATATCAATATGGACATGTTAGTCTTACTCAGTCAAACCAACTTGAATCACATAGTAGAAGCGCTTAATTGTCACCACCTCATAAGGATATGCTAGCTTGAAAAGGATTTTCTTTTCACTCTGATAAAAGATATAATTTGAAAAGATGTGGATGAATGCCAAAAGATAGATAAGACTGCTATAGATTTTGATTTAATTAAATAAAAGATTGATATTTGTTTTTGAATTTAGGTTAGGATTAGATTTGATTTTATCTTGAATATTATTTTTAAATTTATTTGTTATTTCATTTCACTCCTATATAAAGGAGACTCATCAGATCATTTTGAACACATCAAAAACATCAGTTCAAAGTCATTACGTTTCCGTCACAGAGATTCGATTTTCTTCACGTTATCGAACGAGGCGGGGGTTGATCTTTAACATTGGCGAACCTCGCCCGATCCTCTTTCGCTATTAAACAATTTATGTTGCCAATCAATCCAGCTCTTAAGGAAATGCTAGCTTGAAAAGGATTTTCTTTTCACTTTTTGTTGATTGGGGATTCAATCCACCATATGATGTAATTGCTGCTTGGGTAACTGATAGCTTTTAGTAAAATCTTTTCTTTCTTTCTTTTTTTTTTTTGAAATATAGTAAAATCTTTTCATTCTAAAAAATTGCCTGAAAAACGCTAATTTTTTTTTAGCATTAATGAACAATTGAACCAGGGCAAGATCCCATACCCTAGTGGTTGCCACTAGGGTCTACCCGGGCTCTCGAGTGAGATGACCCGGGTTCGATCCCCCTCCCCGTAGATTAAAAAAAGCTTTCATCCAAGTGTAAAGAAAAAGAAAAAAAAAAAGAGAACAATTGAACCAACTCTAGAAGTATCAAACGACCATTTTGATTCACACAAATAAAAAGAGTACTAAACGACCCACCTAAAAGACCTAGGGCATTTTTTCGTGTGAAGGTTCCATGAGGGCCCAACAATATTTCCCAAGGCTACTAGGCTTGGTGTGCCTGCGTTAGCCGTTTGTCCTGAGGTCTTGGTTGATCGTCAAATCCTCAAGACATCTCCGTACTATTTTGACCCCATGCCTAACGCCTAGAGCTCGCTGTTGATGAGTCGAGTTGAACACAATATCTATTATTCAAGCTTGTGTTCATTTAGATCACGAGCTTATTCAAGATATGAACGAAGAAGGAAGAAAAATCCACTAATCACGTAATCTTCAATAGTAAAGGAAACTATATGAGCAGAAGGAAGAAAAATCAACGAGGCAAAAGGTATGGTCTTTGGACCCTTTCGAATATTTTATTACTATTATTTGTCTTTTTGTCTGCTCTTTCGGTTCCTTCTTCTCATCACATTTTATATTGTGTATATTCTGACAACGAAGAAACTTCTGTGTCGAAGAATGGAGTACGCGCGATCTGCCGAGTATGGTAATGCGAATTGGGTTGGTGTAACGCCCCGTTCCCAGATACCGAGTCCTTATCCGAAAAGAGCGCTCGGCACAAATATTATCAAATAAATTCAATAATATATGTAAGACTTACGTCATACATCAGAACTAAAACGACACGGAAGATAAAACGACTCGGGAAAACAAGGGATTGAAAACACGGTTTTCAATGTGGTAAAACTAAATCCAATAAGGAGAACTAAAACATCCAACATTTAAATCCAAAATAACTCAAACGGAACTAATCCAAAAGAAAGAAAACATTGTTTGAACTTGAATCAACAACATTATTGAAAGAAAACAAAACTAAAGAAACTAAGTCTTCAAGAGCTCCATCTCTCACGTCATCGTCAAAGAACTCATCAACATTAGCAACCTGTTCATCTTCTTTGGGGAAAGAGAAACACAAAGAAAAAGTAACGGGGTAAGTACATAAGTACTTAGTAACGCGTAGAAGATCGCATAGCGTCGGTCTCATAAAGAAATAAAAGCAACGCCGTCTTTTATTAATTCATTCCGTTATTAACCCTAGCTAACTATCATATTATGTTCATAGCATAACATGAAGTTCCAAAGTTATCTAGCTTAGCTCAAGTTTGTTACATCGTGAATAACAAGGGCACTACGCCTAGTTATAGGATGTACTAGGACAACTGGGTGCAACCTACTTAAAGACACGCTCTAGTAGCCCCGGTAATATCTGAGTCCTGATAGTGTGATGACCGGCAGAGTGCACCAGACGCTTTATCTAGCCAATCGATTGACCGGCATGGGTACAGTCTATTTTGTCTGGTCAGAGAACACGTCGCGATATTGTACTATGCCTTACCAAGGAGAATTTGTAAGTATATGTGTCGATCCTGTATCAATGTCTGAGGAACTTGTTGAGGTCATCACTGTCTCGGAGCCAAGCCACTCTTCCTTTAGAGCTTCTCATATTCAGCCTGGAGAGCAAACTCACTCAGAGCCTACGGATTATTGGGCTTTGGATTTTTCACTTTCGACGCCGCTTCGCCGACAGTTGTTGGTTTTGGATCCATTTTCCTCTTGGGTTTCTTAGGGACGTGCCAAGCGAGTTTACGAGGTAGGGGCGCATTTTCATATTCACTTGAGCCCTTCAGCTCATGAAGAGTGGTGTCCTCAACTAAAGTTACATCATCATCACCCCCAGTGGCTCCGCTAAGCATCGACTTCTTGGCCCGATCTTCGGCATCAGAATCCTTATCGCCTCCAATGGCGCTAGTACTAGTTCCTTCACCCCAACTATGGGCGGCTTTTTGCGACTCTTCTTACGTCGCGGCCTTGGACCGGGAAGAAAACTGCCGATATCAAAAGGATCATCATCTACTTGAGCAACGTCCTCCATCTCGGCTAACTCATCAGCCAGATCATCCCTAGCGACCACCTCAGGGCTAGAAGGGTAATCCTCCCCTTCATCCTGTGCATAATCAAACACCTCTTGATCTTCATCAGAGCCGCCCTCCAAATAATACTCACTGTCAGACATCTTGTAAAACAAGAGGGAAAGGCGGAGCTTTTTAGTCACCTGGGATAATGAAGATTAAACCAAAGAGGTGATCGCACCCGACTCGAAGCCTTCCCCTCCGATTTTACAAGAGAAATGGAGCGCAACGGAAAAGAGAAATGCAATGGAAACGCAGATACAAGAGCAAAGTAAGGAGGAGTACACGGGGTCTCAGAGCTAAATATCCAGGTATATCTACCAGGAGAACTATCTTTGGTAGCAAAAGCGTGATTATTTCATACCATTTCAAAGAAAAACCATACCAAAACAAGAACACCTTCTAAAAAATTCCCGACTTTTACCCCATACAACATCCTAAATCGAGCGTACATTGCTAGAAACAAAACAAGCTTGAAAAACGAATCGAAATGCAAGAAGAAAAGTAAAGAAAGAGGCTTAAGGGAGGGAGATTTACATGTTCTTATGGCAAAGATCGAGCCGGAAACTAGAAGAACATGCCAGTATCCTCAAACCCGTAGCCGGAATCTTCAAATCTTTACCACAATACCCCATATCCTTGCCTAAAACCCCAAACTTGCTACCGCAACCTCCGAACCCTCTTCAAAGCGCTCACCGGAATCCTTAATCTTCACCGAAAAACCCTTGCGCTCACAGAAAACACACAAGAATGATAGAGGAAAACCTAAAAAGAACGGAGTAGGCGAAAAGTGTTGGAAGATTTGAGGGTTGGAGCCTTATATAGGAAGGGGAAGTTTGATCATGCGGCCAGTGATCGATCATCCAACGGTCTGGGTTTGTGCGGTCATTTCGGATTTCGAAATTCAAAAACCGTAATCATTATGGGTATCAATCAACGCCCACGTGTTTGCTCAGGCGGTTACCAAGCGGGCGTCAATGCACACGTAATTGCGATTATCGAGAAGGCTGACGACATCCGTGATCCGACGGTTCAACTACTCCACTACTCATAAACTGATAGATCACCTCGCCAAGAGCAAGCTTGCCGTCAATAGGCTATCAGCAAATTACTTTGAGGCTATCCGCTTGGATAGCACGGTCCTGAGTGAGCAAGTCACCTCAGACAACAAGGTCGCCATAGACCCAAAATCACTTTGAGGCCATCCGCTTGAATAGCACGGTCCTGAGTGAGCAAGTCGCCTCAGACGAAAAGGTCGCCGTAGACCCAAAATCACTTTGAGGCCATTTGCTTGAATAGCGTCCTGAGTGAGCAAGTCGCCTCAGACGACAAGGTCGCCTCAGACGACGAGGTCGCCTCAGACGACGAGGTCGCCTCAGACGACGAGGTCGCCATAGACCCAAACAGTGCATAATCCTTGCGTACACTTTACTCCATGCTTGACATTTCGTGAAAATACCTACGACATGGAGTAGGTGGGCATTGATATGTCTAAATAATATCACCACCTATGAGACCCGAAAATAGCCTATCTGACCAACCGCGTCGGATAAGGTTCGCGGCCATAGCGTTCGCAACGCCAGTCAAGTTGAGGTCGCCGCAGTCGGGTCCCCGCCAAGAGACTTCAAACCTACATGGTCACTAGTAGCTCAGAGGGACAACCTGTGACCTTGGACAATAGGTCCATAAGAGACCGCATAAGACTTAAAAGGAAGCAGCAGAAGGCAAGGGTGAGGCAGGACGATGAAGAAGGCAACCTTGTATGTGGCGACCTACGCGACCACATCGGACGCCGCCGAGATATTCAATCCACTTGTCGTCTAGATATTTAGTTTACTTAACTGCTATGATATGTTATAATTACATGTCTTACTTAAGCCCTAAGCTTCCCTCATTCTAAAAAAGGAGGGCTTGTGTAACCACAAGGAGATATTCTAATTGCAAAAGAGAACCATACTCTGTAAAACCCTTTCACTCTCAAGCATTCATACTCTCCACCGTAGCACCGCCGAGCACCACTGGCCTTATACACTATCAAATATATCAAATAAGCCAGATATCCACTCAACATACACCGCAGAGCCAACGTGATAATAATCCGCATTATCATCAGCCACTTGATCTGTAGATGAAATGTAGAAAACATTCAACTTCTTGTTGAGAACCTCAGTTTTGACAAAGTGAATATCTATTTCTAAATTTCTGGTTCTTACATGATTGACAGAGTTCTGTGCTAGAAATGAGGCACTAGTATTGTCACACCAAACAATAGGAACACCAGTGAGTTTGATATGTAATTCCAACATAAGAGAGGTGATCCACTTGATTTTAGTAGTGAGATTTGCCAAAGCCCAGTACTCTGACTCATTACTTGATCTGGAAACAACATCTTATTTTATTTAACTCTATGAAACAAGTGAGTCCTTATGATACACACAATATCCTCCAATAGATTTCCAGTCAACAGCAGACACTCCCCAATCTGCATCAAAAAATCCTGTAAGATTGATGCAGGCAGCAGGTTTAAAGTGTAGGCCAAGAATAAGAGTTCCAATCACGTATCTCGAGAGTCTCTTTACTGCTTTCCTGTGTTCAAGACGAGGACACTACATAAACTAACTTAAATAATTCACTGCAAAGTGATGTCAGGCCTTGTACAAGTCAGATATTGAAGACCACCTATAGCACTTCTATACAATGTAGCATTCTAAAATGGCTCCCTAGGGTCTTCTCCAAGTTTCCTACCAGGAACAATAGGTGTAGGGGAAGATTTAAGTGAGTCACAACCCAACCTATGGATCAATTGAGTGGTATAGTGAGTTTGTGTTAAATACAGGCCTGATGAATCTCTGACAACCTGCATGCCAAAAAAATGTGATACTGGCCCCAAGTTCTTGAGGGCCAATTTATAATCCAACATTTGAATCAACTTGTTAATGAGTTGAGATGAACTCCCAGTAACCAGAATGTCATCCACATAGACTAATAAGATAAGAATATGTTGATGAGTCTTCAAAATATATAAAGAGTTGTCACATAATGCCTGTTTGAAATTCCATGCAAGTAACTGAGACTTAATAGCTTCAAACCATGCTCTTGAGGCCTGTTTAAGGCCACACAAAGCCTTGGTGAATTTTCAAACATAATGGCTTAGTATTTACAACATGTACTACAGACCGAGACATATAAACTTGTTGCTTGAGAGGACCATTAAGAAAGGAATTGTTTATGTCTACCTGATTGATAGGCCAGTGTCACGGAATTTATCTAACAAAGCTAACAAGTAATAAATTTATAAATCCGGTATTCCCCAAGTGTAGGGATCGTAGTATAGCGATTAATACCGGAGTCGGTCACAGGGAATCGGGGTATATAGTTCATTAATTTTCCTAAGGTTGTTACTACTAAAACGAAACTAAAAACGATAAAATAAACTGGACGGAGGATTGTCAGTCCAAAGCCAGGAAAACATCGTTACGAGCAAAAGTAAATAAAACTATAACTAGGAAAACAATAAAACTAACGAACATGATAATGACTGAAGCAAATCAACATAGAACAAACCATGATCCACCATCCCTCAACCCTTAATTCCCTCTCTAAAGTTATCTTGTGATGATTTAATCGAAGATGTGATTCACCTCTCAAAAGTATGAATTCCTACTCTCGTAGATAATTCGCCTATCAATCTTTTATCTCTCGATCTTAAAGATTAACGTTTTCAAACCAAGGTGCAAGATTTATTAGATCTAACAATCTAGATATTCAACCTAATCAACTCTCGTTACTTATAGGTTAAAAAGATCTATTCTTTCCTATGGTGATCTAAGGTTTACACCGACTCTCGTCATACGGTAAACATCAATAACAACAATCTCTCGATATACGTTGCATAACAAATAATCAAAGGAAAGAAACAAGATTTAAATTAAACTCACAAAATATCCAAAGGAAGAAACAAAATGCTGCTGAAAAGTTTCTCATGCTTGCTCAAGGTCGCACAGCTTCAAGCCATCATCAAGATCGAACAAGAAGAAAGAAATAAAATAAAAAAAAACTAATCTAACCCTCTAAATTAATGCAGAGCCTGCCTCCGCTCGTAATTTAGGGTTTTTCGTGGTCATGATCGAAATATGATGTGTTTAGGGTTGAGAATGCATTTGCTATTTATAGAAAACTAGGTCAATTTCTTTGCTATGTCGGTGTTGGACGCCCGTCCATTCATTCGACGCTTGACCCAGTGCTCTGACGCTAGGAAGACGCTCGTTCACTCGGGCCCAAACTCTCTCATTCGATTTCTCCTCTTGGACGCTTGATCCACCTCTTTGGACGCCATGATCCACCACAGACGCTAGTTCGGTCCCTTTTCTTCCAAATTCATCTTGATCTTCATTCCAACTTCATCTCTATCTCTTTCCTTCCATGCAAATCATCACTTGAACATCTTTTAAGCTCCTTTCACCTTATGCAAGCGTACCTACATCACGATAAAAACATGCAAAATGTAACATCTTACATCTAAAGATATTTATCCACTAAAATCACATAATTAGCTCGATTTTGCACTTTAATACTTCTAAAACTCATTTGCTCAATATTTCAATATAAAGCTCGATTTCTATGAGAAACATACGAATATGGAGAGAATTGTTACAAAATATATCCTTATACAACGTATAAAATCACCCTTAACAGCCAGTTACATGTAACAGCCAAGGAAAGAATAACCCTTATTGTAGGTTCCTTGGCCACATGACTGAAAGTTTCATTGAAGTCCACCCCATATGTTTGACTGAACCCCTTAGGTACTAATCTTGCTTTATGTTTTTGCACAAAACCATCAGGTTTAAGTTTAAGTTTATACACCCATCTGCTACCAACTACTGTCTGATGTGGTGAGGGTGGAACTAAAACCCATGTATCATTTTTCACAATAGCCTGATACTCTTCCTCCATAGCATGTTTCAATTCTGTACTAGACAGAGCTTCTGAAACACTAGCTGGTTCAATAGTGTGAGCAACTACATCAAAGGCTTTAGGTTTAAAGATGCCCTTTTTGGCTCTTGTGATCATAGGATGTGTGTTGAGAATCATAAGATTTGGAGGAGGTGCAGGTGTAGGTGTGGATGGTGATATGGATGGTGGTGTATATGTGGATACAAGTGTAGTGAGCACATCAGAAAAGTCGGCAGGATCAGGTGAATTATGGTTCTATAATGTGTGGGAACTAGTACTATTAGGGATAGATAAGGTATGGGGTGTAGGTGTCATATGAGAATTAAAAATGGCAACATCAAGGCTTACCGAGCAGCTAGAATGTCTCAGATTTGTTGATGAGTTTGCATCCTCATTGAAAGTACAAAGAGGGCAAATGGAACTGACATTCCGATTCTAAGGGGTAATAAAAGACCTGTGATGTCCTTGTGTGAAACCACCATTGAAAGGAAATCCTATATGTCATGTCAAAACATTGGTACCCTTTGTGCACAAGCTAACGCCAAGATCAATATATTTCTGTAAGATTTTTGCAATGGATACCGAACGACCACGTCACTTGATTGACTACCAATTGCAAATCACAGAATACCTCCACATTTTCGACTTTCATGTCCCTGGTGAGCTCAAGCCCTGCTATGACTGCATCATATACCTCTTGATTATTCGATGCGGTGAAATCAAATCTCAAAGCTTTTTCGATTTCCTCTGAGGTGCCCGGTTCTAATAAGATAATCCCGACGGCGTAACCTTTGTGGCTTGCGGCCCCATCGATGTAAACCTGCCAACAATGACTCGGCTATTGAGTCTCAGCCACTATGGTCGAAATTTTGTCGTCGCTAGGTTTTGAACTGGGTTGCTCATCTGGCTGTTCCTCGTTAAAGCTTGTTTCTGATATGAAGTCGGGTAAGGTCTTGGCTTTTATAGCTTTCCGAGGCTCATACCGGATACCAAATTTAGAGAGTTCAATGGCCCATCCCTGCAGTCGACCTGATAAATCCGGCCAGTGGATCGGAGGACTTGGTGTAATGGGGCGTCTGATAGCAAAGTAATAGTGTGTGATGAAAAGTAAGCCCTTAGTTTTTGGGCAGCTATGACAACGCAGTAGGCCAAATTTTTGATATTATAATAGGGACTCTCAACGGGCTGAGAGCCTTAGAGACATAATAAATGGGCTTTGGAAGGGTACCGTACTCATTGACAAGTACAACGGCGACAGCCCGGTCCAAGGCTGCTAGATACAAAAGAAAAACATCCCCAACTACAGGGCTAACCAGCAAAGGCGGGCTTGATAGATAAGCCTTGAGCTCTTTGAAAGCTTGAAAAGGGGAGGCTTTTCCCAGCAGATCTGGAAATGAACCTTCCCAGAGTGATTATCCTCCCGTTTAGCCTCTGCACCTCTTTGATTGTAGTTGGTTCGCTTATATTTAATAGAGCCTCTATCTTCTCGGGGTTTGCTTAGATCCCCTTCTGACTCACCATAAAGCCCAGAATTTTCCCGTATGGACCCCAAAAGTGCATTTTGTGGGGATGAGTTTCATCGAATACTTCCTTACGTATTGAAAGGTTTCGTGAAGGTCCACCAGGTGATCCTGGCGACTTGACTTCACGACCATGTCATCAATAATGCTTTCATGTTTTTGCCTATCTTTGACTTGAAAACCCGGTTCACCATCCTCTGATAGGTTGAGCCTGCATTCTTCAGACCAAATGGCATCATCTCATAATAATAGAGTCTGATGCCGGCCCTGAAGGCAGTCATTTACTTGTCATAGTCATCCATCTTTACTTGATGATAGCCTGAATAGGCGTCCAAAAAACTCAGCATCTCAAAACCCGTGATCCCATCCACCATTTTGTCGATTTGGGGCAGCGCGTAGGGATCCTTTGGGCAGGCTTTATTCAGGTCGGTGAAGTCAATGCACATCCACCATTTTCCATTATGTTTCGTCACCATTACAACGTTCGCTAATAACCAAGTCGGATACTAAAGCTTCTTGATTATGCCTACTGCCAAAAGTTTTTCTACCTCGCCTTTGATGGCGATCTCTTTCTCTTCAGAGAACTGACGCGTTTTTTGTTGTAAATGTTTGAAGTTGGGGTCGACGCTAAGATAGTGTAGCGCGACCTCAGGCTCTACACCCCTCATATCAGTTACCTCCCAGGCGAAAGCGTCCACGTTCTCTTTCAAAAGCTCTACCATCTTTTCTGTTTCTTTTTTAGTCACCTGTGATCCGATCTGTAATTTCAAAAGCTCTACCATCCGATCTGTAATTTCTCGTCATCGGGTGTGAAATCTGGCTGATCCCAGATCTGTAATTTCTCGACTTCCAATGTTTTATCTATGACCTCTCTCATCATGGAGACCTAGCTCATGCCTATACTGAACCCTTCGATTCTGGGTTGTTAGGTGTCGACCCTATTCTGGGTCATATAATCAAGGAAAAACCCTGGTCGGCTCATGGCGAACCCAATATCATCTCCCACACGAAAATTTTCTCTTTGGTGAGGGATGGACACCACCATTTGGAACTTTTTCATGGCCGGGAATCCTAAAATCATATTATAATAAGAGGGAAGATCAATGACCAGTAAAGTTATTACCTCAGTTCAGCATGGCTCGTAGTCACCTAGAATTATGTTGAGGTCGATTGTGCCTTTGACCCGTACGGTGTCCTTGGTGAAACCCTCCAACACTCCGAGGTAAGGCTTCAACTTAGCTTCTCCAAATCCGATATGCTTGAGACAGGCAAAATAAATGACGTCGTGGCCTGCTCCGGTGTGGACCATGACCCGATTGACGCCATGCTACTCGTTAACTCCAACCTTGAGAATAATTGGTACTTCCATGACACCTTCCATAGTGGTATGTTCGCTTTTAGTGAACATGATTCCTTTCTCCGACTCACCCAGGACTATTGCTGGGAAGACTCCCATGAATGACCTGAACCTCCCTCTAATAGACGTGAGGTTGCCGCCCTTTTATTGGTGCCGGTTTCTCAATCGCGTTTATACTTGGCCGCTGGTCCCTCTTCGATCAATCTTTTGATCTCCCTTCTCAAAGTTAAACATTCATCGGTAACGTGACCATGATCTTTGTGATAGTTACAATACTTTGACTTATCACGATTGTTGGGGTCGCCTTTCATGGGCCTCGGTCTGTCAAAGTGCTCCTGGATTTGAAAGAGTATTTGGGAGGGCTTGGTATTAAGCGGGACGAAATCAATTTTCGTTGAATTTATACGGCTTCTTGGCCTCACAGTCTTGGTTCGCGTCCTTGCCGCGCACCTTCTTATGATCGTCCCCGCGATCCTCTTTCTGTAAGTTTTGCTCTGTCCTGGACTTTTGTTTTTCCAGAAGGAGACGGCGCTTCACTCACCCCGATCATTCTGGCCCTTTCCAGCATCTCCTTTAGACCTGATTTAGGTGGCCGTAGGTTCAAATCTGTCTTCATCGGGCCCTTGGCTATTCCCGTAAGAAAGCAAGTTATAATGGCATCATCAAGAATGTTCCTCGTTTGATCTTATACTCTGACAAAACCGCTCACAGTAGTCTTTCCTGATTCACCATCTCCCATGCGAACCTCATAAAGGTCCTCAATAGTTTTCTTCGGCCTGCTTGCTAATTCAAAATCTTTTATGAACTTTTCAGACATACTCTGACAAAACCGCTCAAAGTAGTCTTTCCTGGAACACAGTGAGACAATCATTTGTTCCCATTGTAATAATTAGAACTGGGATAACTGACATTTTCCCAACTGGAGGGCAATGTTTCGGTGATCCTCCTGGCGAGTACATCGATCCCAGAGATCGGGGCGGCATTTTCAGCGGGCCTCGATTTCTTCAGCTCTGTGATTTCTTTCCTCATTATCTCCATTTGCTCAGCCATGATGGGATCAGTCCTTGGCCTGGGCAGAGGCAAATTGGCTGCTCGATCAGTTCTACGGTCCGAGTCAGCATGATTTCACGAATCCTCTTGTTGAGCTCGCTTTTCCCGTATGATTATGCAGGCGTCTTTTTCGTTCCTCCCCTCTTGCCCGGGAGCCACACCTCTCTCTGAGAGACTCAAAAGACTTAAGGCCAGAGCTCTTTCCTTTTCCCCTAACCTTTTCAGAGCGGATCCCCTGTCTGTGTTTTTATCTTTCTGATTCTTGCGACTAAGATGAGCTGAAGTTTGGGTGACCTTCTGATCCCGCTTGTGACCTTTGTGTCCCGATGATTGAACACTTTCCTCAAACTCTATCCTTTGGATCGACTTTGGCAACCTTTGTTTGGTGCCATAGGGTTGACCTCGCTCCTAAGAGGATTGAAGCTCGGATCGGCAATGGTGCCCGCCCAGAGCCACTAGCCGAGAGTTTGCTAGGTACATTGTCTCGGTATACTTGGCATACTCCTCATTTCGGTGACCTCATGATCTTCTTGGAATGGGTACCCTTTCCGTATTATCTCTCGACGGTATTGCGGTCTTGTTACCCGATGGTAGTTTTTTCAAAGCGGTGATTCTAAGGCCGCAATGACCTCTTTGGATTTTGATTTTTGGTTCAAGACATTTTTAGCATCATCCACGGCTAGAACCTCCTTTTGTGGTCTATCCCAACCGCCATAGGATTATCAAGTGTTTCTCCTCCGCCCTCGGCACGGTGTTGATTGATTGCGCCCCCTTTTGTCGGGGTCTGAGGTATTAGCGGTGAACCCTTACTTCCTGCCATCTTAATTGAGGCGATATGATTAACCTTGGAGATAAGATCGTTAATATGGTCGCCACCGACTGTCTGACAACCTGCTCTCTCTGACACCTTCAACTACTTCATACTTTCTTATTGAATTTTTGGGTACTAATCAGAGATCTTTTGGAGAGTATTTTTGAGTGAGTTGGAGGGAGATCTTTTGGATAGTGACATCTCAGACGAAGGTGGCCAGAGATACGAATTTCAGGGGAAAAAGGTGATGATTCAAACGTAAATAACCCAGAGATTCATACGGCTTCCTCAACAAATGCACACACTATCAAGTAAACAAGAAAATGTTTCTTTTTGGTGAAGTGTTTTTCACTATAACAAGGAAACAAATGTGATACATGGGGTTTTTCTGGCAATATGATAAGGCTAAACCTTAAAGATTCCGAGAGAGGTGATTTCTCAAACGCAAGCTCGGTACACCCAGGCCTTTTAACACAAATACGAGTGCAATGCTATCCAAACTGCGGTTAATTCCTAAAAACAAGAACTCGATCGAAGAACACTACGAGAGAGGTGATTTCTCAGACGCTAACTCGTGAGTTTCGTGCAAGCTATGTAAAAGTTACCCTCTTTTGCTTTTCCTGGTGATATGAACTCCGAGATCTTTCCTTTGTGTGAGAACTCAGTCAGACTCAAAGGATGGACGATGATGGCTCCTTCACTCCGCCGTGCGAAGGCTTCCCAAATGATTTCCACATCGAAAAGACCGAAAAGCTTGGTCCTTTCCCAGTAACGGAGCCAACTGATAATTCGGTTATTATCACGGTGACTTAGTGGTTGGTTATGTGATGGACATCTGGCTTATTAGATGTATTTATTATGATGATAGCCGGTGGTGCTCGGCGGTTGTGTTGTGGTGTGTATGAATATTTGAGAGAGTGGAGGTTTTTGCAGAGTTTAGTTCTCTTTTTCAAATAGCATATATCCTTCTTAGTTACACAAGTCCTCCTTTTATAGGGAGGAGGGAAGCTTAGGGCTTAAGCAAAGACTGATAAGAAAAATATCTTACAGACAATGAGGCAAAATATCTCTAAGACAAGTAGAATAAATATCTTGGCGGCGTGACTTATGTGGTCGCGGAGATCGCTCCTTGCAAGGTCGCCTAATCTTCGTCCCTTCTCTGCTTTCCCTTCTGTTGTTTCCCTTTAAGGCTCGTGCGGTCTTTTATGGACCGTTTACATAAGGTCGCCGGTCGGCCCCCCGAGCTTCTAGTGGCCTTAAAGGCTTGAATGCTCTTGGCGGGGGCCTGAATTCCACAACCTTAGTTAGATTGGCGCCGCGGACGCTATGGCTGCGAGGCTAGTCCAGCATGGTGACTGGATAGGCTGTTTCTGAGGACTTATAGGTTGCAGTGCTATTTAGATACATCAATCACCGGAAACATAGCAGTCAGGTCGGAGGATGATTGCTGAAAATTGAACCGTTGAAACGGAAATTCCACTGTTCAGATTGAAGAAGAATGAGAGATGAACAAGCCCTCAAAATTTCGTGCCGATCGGAGTCTGTTTCGATGCCCGATCGTCGCCGGAAAGTTCCTGCTGCAACACCAAAGAAACTGCGAATTTTCTCCCCTATGGCCTCCTATCTATTGTGAAGATTAGAGAAAAATTAACCTAATTTGTTCTCTTAAATACTACTTAACATATTATTAATTTTATTCAATTATTTAGTAGGTTTGAGCTCCACAAAGTTGTGATCCACCCAACAAAGAGACAGTGGTAATTGTCTTTTGGATCCTCTCTCCCTTCGAATCTTATTCTAGGTAGTATGACGGATAAGGAGTAACGATATGACTGTTATTCTAAAAAAATATTTATAAAAAAGACAAACTTATTGAAAAAACAAACAACTCCTGTGCCTGAAAAAAAAAATGAAAAATACAATACAATTTCTCTTTCTTCCACAAATTTTAGTATCTCTTAATTAATAACTCCAATATTGATAATTCTCTCACCAATTTTTTTAATAAATTTTTTTCATGTATTTCATTTCGAGACCACAATGTTCATATTCCGACATAATTACTGAAAAATTTATTGTTGAAATTCACGGTTGTTCAAAATTCACCGTTGAGGTATCGAAACGAATAGCATGAAAAAATAAAAAAAAATTGGAAAATTTTTATCACCTTTTAAGATAAAAATCAGAAGATATGAATGATTGAAAATAAAGAAGAAAGAAAAATGCTAATGGTTGGAGAGAACTGAGAATAGAAACAACAACCACAATGTCCTTTAGCCTATAAATTTTGCAAAAAAAATGTTTTATTCCCTATAAAACTTATTTTAATATTCTTTTATTTTTATTTTTCTAAAACTTGTATTTAAATTTATTTTTAAAAAATATCATATTTCTCAATTAACCAGAAAAATTTATGATTACTGAATAAAAATCACCTACTTTCTCCTCTATTATTTTTTTAGATTTTTGTTCAGAATGACAAAATTATCAAGAAATCGGGATAGAAGGAAACTGCAATTATAAGGACAAATGTAACAATTATGAAGTAATAAATATAAGAACAAATATGGAATAGAGTAAATATGAAGAATAATTGTAAAAACACAAAGAACATTAACACGTAAAGTATTGCAAAAGAATAAACTCAAACTCTATTTATTTATCTTGCGTGCGTCTCTGACTTCTCTTTTATTTTTATTCTATTCCAATTGCAGACTTCCCACTCCCTCCATTAAACCCCTGTTAAATTGAATTGTCAAATGTATTGCAAAAAGAATAAACTCATTAAAAAACGAACAAGGTATCGGATTAGTGGTTAACACTAGGTCATAACCTAATAAGTGACTCCGAATTCCAGTCCGGTTTGGAGCGAAAAAAAGGTGTGTGCGCGTAACTTTCGTTTCCGAAAAAAATTGTATTTTGAAAAGAATAAACTCTTTAAAAGAAAACTGCTAGGAGTAAGGATCGTGTCACATATAAAAATGACTACATCAAAGTGCAGCAACATACTTCAAGATTGATTATGATATGAGATATTGATTCAAATGAAATCGAGGGTGGAAAACAATGTTGATGGCGTATTGTGTGCAAATTTTATTATAACACAAACATTTCCCAACTCGGAGTTCATAGATATTGAAAACAACACAATATTTTTATCATCCATTATTTTTGAACACTTTCATCTATAACTCAAAAATGATAATTATTTCATCAATTTTATTTTATCTTATCGTGTTTCTTATTTTAACATTACAATAACCATATTCCAACGTCACAAGTCGTTCCCAAACGTGCCCTATGACTATATCAATATGGACATGTTAGTCTTACTCAGTCAAACCAACTTGAATCACATAGTAGAAGCGCTTAATTGTCACCACCTCATAAGGATATGCTAGCTTGAAAAGGATTTTCTTTTCACTCTGATAAAAGATATAATTTGAAAAGATGTGGATGAATGCCAAAAGATAGATAAGACTCGCTATAGATTTTGATTTAATTAAATAAAAGATTGATATTTGTTTTTGAATTTAGGTTAGGATTAGATTTGATTTTATCTTGAATATTATTTTTAAATTTATTTGTTATTTCATTTCACTCCTATATAAAGGAGACTCATTGTATCATTTTCGAACACATCAAAAACATCAGTTCAAAGTCATTACGTTTCCGTCACAGATTCTCGATTTTCTTCGTCTTTATCGTAAGCGAGGGGCGAGGGTCGAGTGTCTTAACATTGGCGAACCTCGCCCGATCCTCTTTCGCTATTAAACAATTTATGTTGCCAATCAATCCACCTCTTAAGGAAATGCTAGCTTGAAAGGATTTTCTTTTCACTTTTGTTGATTGGGGATTCAATCCACCATATGATGTAATTCTTTGCTTGGGTAGCGATAGCGTTTAGTAAAATCTTTTTTTTTTTTTTTTTTTTTTTGAAATATAGTAAAATCTTTTCATTCTAAAAATTGCCTGAAAAACACTAAATTTTTTTAGCATTAATGAACAATTGAACCAGGGCAAGATCCCATACCCTAGTGGTTGCCACTTTAGGTCTACCCGGCTCTCGAATGAGATGACCCGGGTTCGATCCCCTCCCGTAGATAAAAAAAGCTTTCGTCAAGTGTAAAGAAAAGAAAAAAAAAAGAGAACAATTGAACCAACTCTAGAAGTATCAACGACCATTTTGATTCACACAAAAAAAGAGTACTAAACGACCCACCTAAAAGACCTAGGGCATTTTTTCGTGTGAAGGTTCCATGAGGGCCCAACAATATTTCCCAAGGCTACTAGGCTTGGTGTGCCTGCGTTAGCCGTTTGTCCTGAGGTCTTGGTTGATCGTCAAATCCTCAAGACATCTCCGGACTATTTTGACCCCATGCCTAACGCCTAGAGCTCGCTGTTGATGAGTCGAGTTGAACACAATATCTATTATTCAAGCTTGTGTTCGTTTAGATCACGAGCTTATTCAAGATATGAACAGAAGGAAGAAAAATCCACTAATCACAGAATCTTCAATAGTAAAGGGAAAATATATGAACAGAAGGAAGAAAAATCAACGAGGCAAAAGGTATGGTCTTTGGACCCTTTCAGAATATTTTATTACTATTATTTGTCTTTTTGTCTGTCTTTCGGTTCCTTCTTCTCATCACATTTTATATTGTGTATATTCTGACAACGAAGAAACTTCTGTGTCGAAGAATGGAGTACGCGCGATCTGCCGAGTATGGTAATGCGAATTGGGTTGGTGTAACGCCCCGTTCCCAGACACCGAGTCCTTATCCGGAAAGAGCGCTCGGCACAAATATTATCAAATAAATTCAATAATATATGTAAGCCTTACGTCATACATCGAACTAAAAGCGACACGGAAGATAAAACGACTCGGGAAAACAAGGGATTGAAAGCACGGTTTTCAATGTGGTAAAACTAAATCCAATAAGGAGAACTAAAACATCCAACATTTAAATCCAAAATAACTCAAACGGAACTAATCCAAAAGAAAGAAAACATTGTTTGAACTTGAATCAACAACATTATTGAAAGAAAACAAAACTAAAGAAACTAAGTCTTCAAGAGCTCCATCTCTCACGTCATCGTCAAAGAACTCATCAACATTAGCAACCTGTTCATCTTCTTTGGGGAAAGAGAAACACAAAGAAAAAGTAACGGGGTAAGTACATAAGTACTTAGTAACGCATAGAAGATCGCATAGCGTCGGTCTCATAAAGAAATAAAAGCAACGCCGTCTTTTATTAATTCATTCCATTATTAACCCTAGCTAACTATCATATTATGTTCATAGCATAACATGAGGTTCCAAAGTTATCTAGCTTAGCTCAAGTTTGTTACATCGTGAATAACAAGGGCACTACGCCTAGTAATAGGATGTACTAGGACAACTGGGTGCAACCTACTTAGAGACACGCTCTAGTAGCCCGGTAATATTTGAGTCCGATAGTGTGATGACCGCAGAGTGCACCAGACGCTTTATCTAGCCAATCGATTGACCGGCATGGGTACAATCTACTTTGTGCAGTCGGAGAACACGTCGCGATATTGTACTATGCCTTACCAAGCATTGCATGATGTTTAAGATTATTAATCTAACACATACGTTTGATTAGATGTTTAACTAGCCAGCTAAATTGATTCACATAAAAGGCTCACCTATCAGTCTACTCCCTCTTCTCAATACCACTAGACAATGAGGCAAAATATCTCTAAGACAAGTAGAATAAATATCTTGGCGGCGTGACTTATGTGGTCGCGGAGATCGCTCCTTGCAAGGTCGCCTAATCTTCGTCCCTTCTCTGCTTTCCCTTCGTTGTTTCCCTTTAAGGCTCGTGCGGTCTTTTATGGACCGTTTACTTAAGGTCGCCGGTCGGCCCCCCGAGCTTCTAGTGGCCTTAAAGGCTTGAATGCTCTTGGCGGGGGCCTGAATTCCACAACCTTAGTTAGATTGGCGCCGCGGACGCTATGGTGGCTGCGAGGCTAGTCAGCATGGTATTTGGATAGGTCTGCATTTCGAGGACTTATAGGTTGCAGTGCTATTTAGATACATCAATCACCGGAAACATAGCAGTCAGGTCGGAGGATGATTGCTGAAAATTGAACCGTTGAAATGGAAATTCCACTGTTCAGATTGAAGAAGAATGAGAGATGAACAAGCCCTCAAAATTTCGTGCCGATCGGAGTCTGTTTCGATGCCCGATCGTCGCCGGAAAGTTCCTGCTGCAACACCAAAGAAACTGCGAATTTTCTCCCCTATGGCCTCCTATCTATTGTGAAGATTAGAGAAAAATTAACCTAATTTGTTCTCTTAAATACTACTTAACATATTATTAATTTTATTCAATTATTTAGTAGGTTTGAGCTCCACAAAGTTGTGATCCACCCAACAAAGAGACAGTGGTAATTGTCTTTTGGATCCTCTCTCCCTTCGAATCTTATTCTAGGTAGTATGACGGATAAGGAGTAACGATATGACTGTTATTCTAAAAAAAGATTCATAAAAAAGACAAACTTATTGAAAAAACAAACAACTCCTGTGCCTGAAAAAAAAAATGAAAAATACAATACAATTTCTCTTTCTTCCACAAATTTTAGTATCTCTTAATTAATAACTCCAATATTGATAATTCTCTCACCAATTTTTTTAATAAATTTTTTTCATGTATTTCATTTCGAGACCACAATGTTCATATTCCGACATAATTACTGAAAAATTTATTGTTGAAATTCACGGTTGTTCAAAATTCACCGTTGAGGTATCGAAACGAATAGCATGAAAAAAAAAAAAAATTGGAAAATTTTTTATCACCTTTTAAGATAAAAAATCAGAAGATATGAATGATTGAAAATAAAGAAGAAAGAAAAAATGCTAATGGTTGGAGAGAACTGAGAATAGAAACAACAACCACAATGTCCTTTAGCCTATAAATTTTGCAAAAAAAATGTTTTATTCCCTATAAAACTTATTTTAATATTCTTTTATTTTTATTTTTCTAAAACTTGTATTTAAATTTATTTTTAAAAAATATCATATTTCTCAATTAACCAGAAAAATTTATGATTACTGAATAAAAATCACCTACTTTCTCCTCTATTATTTTTTTAGATTTTTGTTCAGAATGACAAAATTATCAAGAAATCGGGATAGAAGGAAACTGCAATTATAAGGACAAATGTAACAATTATGAAGTAACAAATATGAAGTAACAAATATGGAATAGAGTAAATATGAAGTAACAATTGTGAAACACAAAGTAACATTAACACGTAAAGTATTGCAAAAAGAATAAACTCAAACTCTATTTATTTATCTTGCGTGCGTCTCTGACTTCTCTTTTATTTTTATTCTATTCCAATTGCAGACTTCCCACTCCCTCCATTAAACCCCTGTTAAATTGAATTGTCAAATGTATTGCAAAAAGAATAAACTCATTAAAAAACGAACAAGGTATCGGATTAGTGGTTAACACTAGGTCATAACCTAATAAGTGACTCCGAATTCCAGTCCGGTTTGGAGCGAAAAAAAGGTGTGTGCGCATAACTTTCGTTTCCGAAAAAAAATTGTATTTTGAAAAGAATAAACTCTTTAAAAGAAAACTGCTAGGAGTAAGGATCGTGTCACAATAAAAAAATGACCACATCAAAGTGCGCAACATACTTCTGAAGCATTGATTATGATATGAGACATTGATTCAAATGAAATCAAGGGTGGAAAACAATGTTGTGACACATGTTGTGCAAATTTTATTATAACACAAACATTTCCCAACTCGGAGTTCATAGATATTGAAAACAACACAATATTTTTATCATCCATTATTTTTGAACACTTTCATCTATAACTCAAAAATGATAATTATTTCATCAATTTTTATTTTATCTTATCGTGTTTCTTATTTTAACATTACAATAACCATATTCCAACGTCACAAGTCGTTCCCAAACGTGCCCTATGACTATATCAATATGGACATGTTAGTCTTACTCAGTCAAACCAACTTGAATCACATAGTAGAAGCGCTTAATTGTCACCACCTCATAAGGATATGCTAGCTTGAAAAGGATTTTCTTTTCACTCTGATAAAAGATATAATTTGAAAAGATGTGGATGAATGTCAAAAGATAGATAAGACTGCTATAGATTTTGATTTAATTAAATAAAAGATTGATATTTGTTTTTGAATTTAGGTTAGGATTAGATTTGATTTTATCTTGAATATTATTTTTAAATTTATTTGTTATTTCATTTCACTCCTATATAAAGGAGACTCATTGTATCATTTTCGAACACATCAAAAAACATCAGTTCAAAGTCATTACGTTTCCGTCTGTGTATTCTGATTTTCTTCATGCTATCAGAACGAGGGGCGGGGGTTCGAGTGCCTTAACATTGGCGAACCCTCGCCCGATCCCTCTTTCGCTATTAAACAATTTATGTTGCCAATCAATCCACCTCTTAAGGAAATGCTAGCTTGAAAAGGATTTTCTTTTCACTTTTTGTTGATTGGGGATTCAATCCACCATATGATGTAATTGCTGCTTGGGTAACTGATAGCGTTTAGTAAAATCTTTTTTTTTTTTTTTTTTTTTTTTTGAAATATAGTAAAATCTTTTCATTCTAAAAAATTGCCTGAAAAACACTAAATTTTTTTTAGCATTAATGAACAATTGAACCAGGGCAAGATCCCATACCCTAGTGGTTGCCACTAGGGTCTACCCGGGCTCTCGAATGAGATGACCCGGGTTCGATCCCCCTCCCCGTAGATTAAAAAAAGCTTTCGTCCAAGTGTAAAGAAAAAGAAAAAAAAAAGAGAACAATTGAACCAACTCTAGAAGTATCAAACGACCATTTTGATTCACACAAAAAAAGAGTACTAAACGACCCACCTAAAAGACCTAGGGCATTTTTTCGTGTGAAGGTTCCATGAGGCCCAACAATATTTCCCAAGGCTACTAGGCTTGGTGTGCTGCGTTAGTTAGCCGTTTGTCTGAGGTCTTGGTTGATCGTCAAATCCTCAAGACATCTCCGGACTATTTTGACCCCATGCCTAACGCCAGAGCTCATTTGTTGATGAGTCGAGTTGAACACAATATCTATTATTCAAGCTTGTGTTCGTTTAGATCACGAGCTTATTCAAGATATGAAAGAAGGAAGAAAAATCCACTAATCACAGAATCTTCAATAGTAAAAGGAAAATATATGAGCGAAGGAAGAAAAATCAACGAGGCAAAAGGTATGGTCTTTGGACCCTTTCGTAATATTTTATTACTATTATTTGTCTTTTTATGCGCTCTTCGGTTCCTTCTTCTCATCACATTTTATATTGTGTATATTCGACAACGAAGAAACTTCGTGTCGAAGAATGGAGTACGCGCGATCTGCCGAGTATGGTAATGCGAATTGGGTTGGTGTAACGCCCCGTTCCCAGACACCGAGTCCTTATCCGGAAAGAGCGCTCGGCACAAATATTATCAAATAAATTCAATAATATATGTAAGCCTTACGTCATACATCAGAACTAAAACGACACGGAAGATAAAACGACTCGGGAAAACAAGGGATTGAAAGCACGGTTTTCAATGTGGTAAAACTAAATCCAATAAGGAGAACTAAAACATCCAACATTTAAATCCAAAATAACTCAAACGGAACTAATCCAAAAGAAAGAAAACATTGTTTGAACTTGAATCAACAACATTATTGAAAGAAAACAAAACTAAAGAAACTAAGTCTTCAAGAGCTCCATCTCTCACGTCATCGTCAAAGAACTCATCAACATTAGCAACCTGTTCATCTTCTTTGGGAAAGAGAAACACAAAGAAAGTAACGGGTAAGTACATAAGTACTTAGTAACGCGTAGAAGATCGCATAGCGTCGGTCTCATAAAGAAATAAAAGCAACGCCGTCTTTTATTAATTCATTCCATTATTAACCCTAGCTAACTATCATATTATGTTCATAGCATAACATGAGGTTCCAAAGTTATCTAGCTTAGCTCAAGTTTGTTACATCGTGAATAACAAGGGCACTACGCCTAGTAATAGGATGTACTAGGACAACTGGGTGCAACCTACTTAGAGACACGCTCTAGTAGCCCCGGTAATATTTGAGTCCTGATAGTGTGATGACCGGCAGAGTGCACCAGACGCTTTATCTAGCCAATCGATTGACCGGCATGGGTACAATCTACTTTGTCTGGTCAGAGAACACGTCGCGATATTGTACTATGCCTTACCAAGCATTGCATGATGTTTAAGATTATTAATCTAACACATACGTTTGATTAGATGTTTAACTAGCCAGCTAAATTGATTCACATAAAAGGCTCACCTATCAGTCTACTCCCTCTTCTCAATACCACTAGACTCTACCACACCTAGCACATACACAGACATCAAAAAACCCTAGCTTATCGAAGCACAAGGTAAATCCAAAGCTTTCGATGGTCCCACACTTCATCTTTTTAGGGAATCCATATGGTGCCGGAACTAAACGCATCAAAAGCTAATTCATGGCTTTGTCACATAAGGTTAAGCAGTAAAGACATAATTATAAAGCTTGAAACCAAGCTGACACGATAAAATAGTGAAAAACAGAGTAAACAGGTCAAACGCACGTTTGACACCCTGTGAACGCGCGTTCGCCCGGAACGAACGTTTACTATACCCCAAACGCCCGTTCGTGAAAGTCAGCCACATCCTGTATCAACTGCCAAACCCTCAAACGCCCGTCCAAAATACCCAAACGCTCGATTGAGCTGCAACGATCGCAAATGCCCGTTTGCCCTTGTTCAAACGCTCGTTTGCCTGGGTTTTTCCTTGAAATCTACAACTGCGTAAACGTGATTTCCAACCCAATTCCGCCCTAAACTCCAACATGAATAGATTACAAACAACGAAAATAACATACAAATTTCTCTATAACCTTACGACACCTTAGTCATACGATAAGAACATCACGTTACCTTAATTTGCGAGCTACTACGATCCACGCTACCAAAGCCTTGAAAATGTTAAACCTTTAACTTCAAACGTTAACGGATTTAGGGATTGTTGATATCAAAACGATCCTCGTCTCGCGGTGATCCTTTCTCTCTTGAGATGTCTACGTTTTTTATCAACGGATTAGCCTAGAGATTCGGAAGCTCCTTCTCTTCTTTTTTTCCTCAAAACTTGCGCCTCCCAGTTATTTTTTACGTGAAACAACAACTAGGTTAATTTAGGATTAGTTTTCCTTTTATAATCCCAATTAATAAATTAAACCCATAAATATAATAACTCCTTTAATTTCCTTCCTTTTCTTTAATTCCATTAATTAAATAACATAATATTCTGATTTTTGCTAAAAGACCGAATTCCTCCCCCCTTAAGAGGAGTTTCGTCCTCGAAACTAGATCGTACCTGGTAGATGAGGGAACTCTGGAAACTCGTTGAACATGTCCGCTTCCACTTCCCAAGTGGCTTCCGTCGGTGCATGATTGCTCCATTGCACTAACACTAACGGGATCACTCGCCTCTTTATCATCTTTTCTTTTCTATCCAAAATCTTTATCGGCTTCTCCACGTATGAAAGATTATCTTGCAACACTTCCGGATCAATCTCAGATTCCACATCCGCTTTAGATAGACACTTTCTAAGCATCGATACATGGAAAACATTGTGGACTCTAGACATCGACTCTGGTAACCGAAGTCTATAAGCCAACTTCCCAACTCTTTCGACGACATCAAAAGGTCCTACATACCTTGGACTTAGCTTTCCTTTCTGTCCGAACCTCTTGACACCCTTCATTGGAGACGCTCGAAGGTAAACTCTATCCCCGACCTCAAACTCTAACGGTCTTCTTCTAATATCGGCCCAACTCTTTTGACGATCTTGAGCGGCTTTCAGATTCTTCCTTATCACCTCGATCTTTTCCTTGGCTTGCTGAACCATCTCCGGCCCTGTGATGTGTTTCTCTCCCACTTCATCCCAGTAAAGTGGAGTTCTACACTTCCTACCATACAAGGCCTCAAAATGTGGCATTCCCAAACTAGCATGGTAACTATTGTTCTAAGCAAACTCAGCCAAATTGAGGTAATCTATCTATGATCCTCCGGCATCCAAAACACAAGCTCTAATCATATCCTCGAGAGTCTGAATTGTTCTCTCTGACTGCCCATCCGTCTGCGGATGAAACGCTGTGCTCAAATCAGTCTTCGTCCCAAAAGCTCTCTATAAGCCCTTCCAGAAGCGGCTGATAAATCTACTATCCCTGTCGGATACAATAGATAAAGGCACACCATGAAGCTTCACTATATTGTCGATATACATAGTAGCAAACTTCTTTATAGGCATGTCCACTTTACATGGCAATAAATGGGCTGATTTTGTAAGTCTATCCACAATCACCCAAATCATGTCATTACCGCCCTTAGTCTTAGGCAACCCGGTGATGAAGTCCATCGTGATATTCTCCCATTTCCATTCCGGTATCTCCAAGGGTTTCAACAAACCTCCTGGCCTTCTGTGTTCTGCTTTCACTCTCTGGCATGTATCACATCTTGCCACGAACTCTGCGATCCCTAACTTCATACTAAGCCACCAATGTCTCTCCTTGAGATCTCTATACATCTTAGTGGCTCCTGGATGTACAGCAAAAACAATCTTATGAGCTTCATACATAACCTTCTCCCTTAGGACATCCACATCGGGCACACACAAACGGTCTCCGTACCAAAGATGACCACTCTTGTCCAACTGATAACCCACTGTAGGCTTCTCTCGAGCTACTCGCTTCAAATCAAACAACACAGGGTCCTTATCTTGCTTGGCCCAAATCTCATCTAGCAAATCTGACCTTGCCATCATTGGCGCCAAATTCTGAGCTTCACCCTTTCGCTCAAACACTTGAATCTGCATCCCATCCAACTGATCCACAACTTCTTGCAAGGTAGTGATAGCATTAACCGCTCTCCGGCTAAGTGCATCAGCTACGACATTCGCTTTACCCGGATGGTATTGAATGTCCAAGTCGTAATCATTCACGAACTCCAACCATCTTTTTTGTCTCATGTTCAGATTCTCCTGAGTAAAGAAGAACTTAAGACTCTGATGATCCGTGAAGATCCTTGCCTTGACACCATACAAATAGTGTCTCCAAAGCTTCAGAGCAAACACCACCGCTGCCAACTCCAAGTCGTGTGTAGGGTAATTCTTCTCATGCACCTTTAACTGCCTAGATGCATAAGCAATTACCTTTCCTGATTGCATCAAAACACAACCCAAACCTTGACCCGATGCATCTATATATACATCATAGTTATCAAAAACTTCCGGTAATGCTAACACAGGTGTTGTGGTTAACTTTTCTTTCAAAGTCCGAGAAGCTTCCTCACATTCATTGGTCCACTCATACTTAACGTTCTTTTGAGTAAGCCTCATGAGAGGTGTAGCTGTCTTAGAGAAATCATGCACAAACTTCCGGTAGTAACCTGCTAAACCCAAGAAACTTCTTATCTCGGTTACTGACGTCGGTCTAGGCCACTTAGAAACGGCTTCTATCTTCGCTGGATCCACCTTAATGCCTTCTCCAGAAATTACATGCCCAAGAAAACTAACTTGGTCCAACCAAAACTCACACTTAGAAAACTTGGCATACAGTTTGTTCTCCTTTAAGGTCTGTAGAACTATCCTTAGGTGTTTTTCATTCTCTTTCTCATCCTTATAGTATATCAAGATATCGTCTATGAAAACTATCACAAACTTAACGAGATAAGGCATGAAAACTCTTTGCATCAAGTCCATGAACTTTGATGGAGCATTAGTGAGTCCAAACGGCATGACCAAAAACTCATAATGTCCATACCTCGTACTGAAGGCTGTCTTAGGTATATCTGACACCTTGATCCTCAACTGATGATAACCGGACATAAGATCAATCTTAGTGAACACCTTCTTACCTTGCAACTGACTGAACAGATCATCAATCCTTGGTAAGGGATACTTATTCTTGATCGTCAGTTTATTCAACTCTCTGTAGTCAATGCACAAACGCATACTCCCATCTTTCTTCTTCAAAAACAAGACCGGTGCTCCCCACGGTGATGTACTTGGCTGGATGATGTTTTTCTCTAGCATCTCCTTAAGCTGAGTTTTCAACTCTTTCAACTCCGCTGGTGCCATCCTATAAGGTGCTTTAGCTACTTGTGATGCTCCTGCGATAAATTCGATCTCAAACTCTATGACCCTATCAGGCATATGTCTTGGTAAATCTTCCGGGAAAACTTCAGGAAAGTCCTTAACTACACGAGTCTCTCCTAACTCGGGCCTATGCTTTTCCTTATCTAATGCATAAACAACAATGCCCTGGCAACTCTTCTTCAAAGCTCTAAGGGCTTTAACTAATGAGATGATCGGATGATGACCCATACCAGGCTTGTATACGTTACCCTAAAACGTCTTAGATGATTTTCCTGGAACCTTAAAGATCACCCTCTTACCCCTACAATAGAAGTAGACATAATTCTTGGACAACCAATCCATACCCAGGATAACATCGAAATCTGAGAAATCCAACACCGTCAAAGCATGCTGGCACTTGTAAGTCCCAACTATAATATCAACTTGGGGTGTGACTTGAGCACATCCAGTAACTCTGCCCAAAGGTGTGGTTATACTCAAAGGTCTCTCCAATTCCTTAAGAGGTAGGTTCTACTTCTTAGCTATCTTAGAGGAAACAAAGTCCTCAAGCTCCAGATCAAAAGCAGAGTGAAAGCGCTAGATTATCTAGATTATGGTACCTAACAAGTGAATCAATTTAAGTACAAATATATAATATCGAATGTGTGCTATATCATATTAAATATCTATAATAAACACAAACACTTAAAAGTACCTGTCACCATAAGGTCATCTAACTCTTCTGGTTCTGCATCTACTGCAAAAACATGAACTGGTCTGCTACCCATGGCACGATTACCCTGCTGGTTACCTCATCCTCCAGCCTGATTACCTTGATAGAGCTTCTTAGGACACGTCCTCGAGTAATGTCCCACTTCCCCACAGTTGAAACAACTTAAGCTACCTGCCATGCACTCTCATGTATGTGTCTTGTTACACTTAGCACAAACCATTGGCGTTCCACTTGCTGAACTCCTCATGGCCGGAGTTCCTGTCCTCTTAACACTCTTCTATGGTGCTCCTCTATTACTTCCCTGATAATTCGAGAAATAGCTCTTATCTTCAACTACAACTGTCGGTTTACTAGCAAACCTTTCCGCAATCAAAGCTATATCCATGACGCTTGCCATGCTGGTAGGTCTATCTCCTAGCATGCCCTTTGCCACTTCATGTGACAATCCTTCCATGAACTTGTCAATCTATTTCTCCTTACTTCTCATGATTTCAGGGTAGAATCTGCCCAACTCATGGAATTTGGGAGTCTTGAGTCAACAGTAGTGTATCTTCCTTGTTTCAAACTCAGAAATTCATTAGCCTTTGCATTCTGTGCTGTTCTAGGAAAGTATTCCTTGTAGAATAAGTCCTTAAACACTGCCCAATCCGTGATCCCCGGATTAACTTGCTCATAAGCTTCCATCCAACTTTCCTCATTTCCTGCCAACAAGGATATTGCTAGCTGAGCCCATTCAGATTCTAGAGCTTTCACATTTATACACGTCCTCTCAAACCCACGAATCCATAAATCTGCTACTGGCTCAACATTGCCAAAGAATTCTGGCACCCTATGCTTCTTCATCTTATCATACCAACCCACTTGCCAGTCGCAACCCCCAAACTGATGATGCTGTATCGGCTGCTGGACTGGTGGGGCATTCTGAGCCATCGGACCCGCAGGATAACCCATAACTGGATGCTGAGGTGCATGGGGTGTGGGATACTGAACCGTAACCAAGAAAAAAGAGGGGTTACTAAAGCTCTAAAACTTATCTTAAAGAAGAAATCAAGTCCTACACAGCAAGGAAAACCTTTCTCTCTGATACCAATCGTAACGCCTGCGTCCCGGACACCGAGTCCTTATCCGGAAAGAGCGCTCGGCACAAATATTATCAAATAAATTCAATAATATATGTAAGCCTTACGTCATACATTACAACTAAAACGACACGGAAGATAAAATGACTCGGGAAAACACGGGATCGAACACACGGTTTTCAATGCTGTGAAACTAAATCCAATAAGGAGAACTAAAACATCCAACATTTAAATCCAAAAGAACTCAAACGGAACTAATCCAAAAGAAAGACAACATCGTTTGAACTTGAATCATCAACATTATTGAAAGAAAACAAAACTAAAGAAACTAAGTCTTCAAGAGCTCCATCTCACACGTCATCGTCAAAGAACTCATCAACATTAGCAACATGTTCATCTTCTTTGGGGAAAGAGAAAGCCAAACAAAAACTAACAGGGTAAGTACATAAGTACTTAGTAACGCGTAGAAGATCGCATAACGCCGGTCTCATAAAGAAATAAAAGCAACGCCTTCTTTTATTAATTCATTCCGTTATTAACCCTAGCTAACTATCATATTATGTTCATAGCATAACATGAGGTTCCAAAGTTATCTAGCATAGCTCAAGTTTGTTACATCATGAATAACAAGGGCACTACGCCTAGTAATAGAATGTACTAGGACAACTGGGTGCAACCTACTTAGAGACACGCTCTAGTAGCCCCGGGAATATCTGAGTCCCGATAGTGTGATGACCGGCAGAGTGCACCAAACGCTTTATCTAGCCAATCGATTGACCGGCGTGGAGTGATCTACTTTGTGCGGTCGAGAACACATCGCGATATTGTACTATGCCTTACCAAGCATTGCATGATGTTTAAGATTATTAATCTAACACATACGTTTGATTAGATGTTTAACTAGCCACCTAAGTTGATTCACATAAAAGGCTCACATATCAGTCTACTCCCTCTTCTTAATACCTCTAGACTCTACAACACCTAGCACACAACAGACATCGATAAACCATAGCTTATCGAAGCATAAGGCAAATCCAAAGCTTTCGACGGTCCCACACTTCATCTTTTTAGGGAATCCATATGGTGCCGGAACTAAATGCATCAAAAGCTAATTCAAGGCTTTGTCACATAAGGTTAAGCAGTAAAGACATGATTATAAAGCCTGAAACCAAGCTGACACGATAAAACAGTGAAAAATGGAATTAACAGGTCAAACGCACGTTTGACACCCTGTTACCTTAATTTGCGAGCTACTACGATCCACGCTACCAAAGCTTTGAAAAGGTTAAACCTTTAACTTCAAACGTTAACGGATTTAGGGATTGTTGATATCAAAATGATCCTCGTCTCGCAGTGATCCTTTCTCTCTTGAGATGTCTACGTTTTTTATCAACGGATTAGCCTAGAGATTCGAAAGCTCCTTCCTTTCTTTTTTTCCTCAAAACTTGCGCCTCCCAGTTATTTTTTTTCGTGAAACAACAACTAGGTTAATTTATGATTAGTTTTCCTTTTATAATCCTAATTAATAAATTAAACCCTTAAATATAATAACTCCTTTAATTTCCTTCCTTTTCTTTAATTCCATTAATTAAATAACATAATATTCTGATTTTTACTAAAAGACCGAATTGCCCTCTTTCAAAAATCGGGATATTACAGTTGGCATCAAGCTCTCTGCGAGATTTATTGTGTTTGTTACATCACTGCCTGTGAACTGTGATGTTTTGATTTTTTTGCTTTTATCCTGTGACTTCGATTGATGGCAGTTTATGGGTTTTCAGGCATATGATTCGGTATATGGGTTTTTCAGGCAGATGATCCGTAGTCATGTTCGTATCAACAATTTATCGGGCATCTTGACTTCTCTACATGGTCGGTCTTATTGCAGGTACAAATATTTCTTGTGATTTTACAGTGAAATTGGTATTATGTTGATCTAATTATATGATCATGTGCAGTAAGTCTCTATTTCGAGTCCCAGAAGGTTCTACGGTTTTCACCCCTGAAATCTAAAGGTTCACTCTTTCACCTGCTTTACCTTGAATTCATTGTACCGGAAATATGTAGTATAGAGGAAGTGATTCCCAATTGTGTGTTGGTCTACAGTCGTTGCTATTTCGATCATATACATTGACTAAATGTAAATAAGGTGGTTACGTCTGATCATTGTTTCCTTTCTCCAACAAAAAAAGAAATGAAAAGAAAATACAGAAAATTTGGGCTGGTTGAAGGCCTACGATTAATTGTGATTGCCGGTAATTTTGTGGGTGAGGCCTTCGATTCCATGGACTGGACTGTCATCTATCTTTGACGTTAAAAGTATCTCAAAAAAATATTTCCTTATATTTTTAAGGTTAGTGGAAAGCACAGAATGGGAAGGACTGTTTAAGATGGTTGTTACGATGTTATGGTGTGAATCTGTACATTTGATTATTGTTAAGTATAATGTCCTACATAGGAAAAATAGTAGAATGCTCACCACCATATAAGTGTGAGACATAAAGGTCTTGTCAACTCGGGTTAGTCCTTTTAGACCAAGCGAGGACGGCGGTCTAAGCAGTTGACCAGACATTTATGACTCATTTAGCGCTACCAAGCCCGGGGTTTGAGGGCGTTACATAATGGTATTCAGAGCCGACTATCAGACGGAACTATGCGCTGCACCGTACAAGAAGGCGGTGTAAGGATGGCCTCTAGTTACCTCTGGTAGGGATGATCTGGGACAAGTCTTGGCCGTCCTGGCGAGGACGCCAGTCCCTTATAAGGGGGGAGAATGTAATGTCCTACATAGGAAAAATAGTAGAATGCTCACCACCATATAAGTGTGAGACATAAAGGTCTTGTCAACTCGGGTTAGTCCTTTTAGACCAAGCGAGGACGGCGGTCTAAGTAGTTGACCAGACATTTATGACTCATTTAGCGCTACCAGGCCCGGGGTCTGAGGGCGTTGCATTAAGATTCAATAGCTTTTCTCTCTTTGCTAAATCTCAGTGTCTTTGTTTTTCTATGGGTGCAGGGATTCAGAATTATTGGGTCAATTGTATGGAAGTAAGCTAAGAAGTTGCTCTTGGAAATTAGTCTCACTTTCAGGTATATATGTTAGTTTGATGGGCTCTCTTTTTCATTTTCTAACCTTCATTGGCCACTCCGATGCTGCCAAGCTCTTGACTTTTTGCTTTGGATTAATTTATGCCTAAAGTTCACAACTTAATTGTACTTTTTTAATTAATCATTACTATTTTCTTTCATTTGCAGAATGGTTATTTTTTCTGTGGTGATGGAAATGCCACTTATAGGATTTTATTTACTCTTTTCAATTCTTCTTGGGATTACTTATTTATCTTTAAAATTTTGATGTTTTGATTTTGCATCTTTGCACAATTTGTTGATCATGAATGGCTTACTTAAACGTTTCAGAACGTCCATGTATCAATCTCTACGAATGAGTTGCATTCATTTATCTTTGGTGTTAAATCTTGCAAGGCTTCGTGGCTATGTTGTTACTTGGCATTGGAATGCTTTCTTGAGAAGGTGATTTAACTCATGTCTCAGGTTTTGTTGAATGCTTTTGACTTTTGTTTGGTTGATGTAATGATGGGAAGATGTGGAGCTGTTGTCTGGTAGGACCAATGGTGACTTAATTTTTTCATCAAATGATTTTGGTTACATCAACATGGTTGAGTCCATAGTCCAAGCCAAAATAATGACATGAAGATTTGTTACTCATCCTCCGTTTCTTCTTCGCTTTAAACTCTTAATTACCACTCATATTTGCTGATATTTGCATCAAATTTTCATCTGCATTAATTGTTGGTCTTAGTATGGCAATTCGTCTTTTGCCCTTGCACATGTTTTGCTTGGATCATTTCTTTTGGTTGTTTTATTCTTTGATTTTCATACTGCTAGAAATGGAGCCAACTAAAATAGAACGTGGCCAACGATTTCATTTTTAAGTTTGGAGGAATCTTCATATGGTGAGTCAAATTATGGATATTGTTTGAAAAATCCAAGTTTGACGAAATAAATTTAGTTAGACATGCAGTTTTCACATTAGTACTTTTGGCTGAATAATAAAGTAAATTTTTTGTTCTGCTTGCAGCTTTGAAAGATTCTTACTGCACTATGTGCAAGTGCGCCAAAGTTTTGTGATTGAGGGGCTCACGGCGTGTATAGTTTTGTTAGCAAGATTGACTAAATTGTTCACTTGCTGCATTCGTAATCTTTTAGAGAAATGTGAATTTGGTTTTGTCTGTAAAAGGTTAAGGGATATAGGAATTTCTCAAGAGAATGTGTGTAAATGATCACATGGTTCATAGAGGCTATGGAGTGTTTGATACTGCTATTATCATTAATGGGTGGGCAAAATTATACCGAATAACATTTAACGATACCTTTTCAAGATTGAAAACTGCCATATCTTATTGTTCAGGCTCTTGATACTCTCTTTTGAATTTCGATATGAAATAATTATTGTGATTACAAGTGTTTAACATGTATATAATACGATTGTTTTGTGTCAGAGACACCTTTATAAGCTGAATGTCCATTTAAATCGGTTTCACTGGTCCGCATCAAAAGCGAAGATTACGTCCCATTTTTCTCATTCTACACTCATAAGCATCATATTCACGTTGGAGCTACATCAGATTTGAGAAAAGGGACTTTACAGTACTTGTTGGTTGAGTGCCGGGCCTGAAGATTTCTTGCCGGTACTTTCATTTCTTTTATGTTTCGTTGCTTCTGAAATGGAACGTTGTTGCATGTTATATAAAGAGTCATTAGCATAAGTGCATTCGGGATATTATTAAGATCTTTTGTGTTTGTTTTTCTAATTAATTTATCTTCCGTTTCGTTATGTATTTCCTGAATTATTCTATTTTTCCCCGGTTTTTAGTTAATGAATATTTTCTGATTTTTTTCAATATATATGCTTGGCTGTTGTACATGCTGCATTAGTTTCAAAATGGTTGATATGAAATCATTTCGTAAAGGTTAATCTCACATTTACATTGCATACATTATGCAGCCAAATATAGTTGATAAAAGGTATTTATTTTCACTACTTACTATAACGCCCGCTCCCGGATACCGAGCCATTGTCCGGAAGAGAACGTTCGGCGTGTATAGCATTAAATAAATCTAAAATTATACGCAAGCTTCTACATCGTCATATCAAATAAAAGCAAATGTGTTAAAAGACTCGGGTAAAAACATAAATGCTACTAAGAATAGATGCATCCATATTAAAGATAGAAAGAGGTGACTTACCACAGCGGATCCATACAAATTACGAATTTCCAAAAGTTACAACAAGGCTAAAAGAAGGTACAACAAGTGTAGAAAAATAATACAACTAGTCTAATACAACCTTTACAAGGAAAATAATCTAAAAGCATGTCCAAGGCATCAACGTCATGAAGCCATCGACTACTCTTGGTCAACCTGTTCGTCTTCTCATCCCACAATGCATACAAAAGAAAATGCAAAGGAGGTAAGTACAAAGTACTTAATAAGAGTGAGAAGCAAATGAATAACTAAGTTCTACAACAGAAAGGTGTTCATTATTATTGTCAGGTTATCTTTATGAGATCGACTCAATCTAGGGTTCACTCCATGTCAATCAACATGTCGTGACTATACGTATCTAGCTTAACTTATCTTGGTTACGTCAGCACTCAAAGGCACTACGCGAGGTGTATCCACCACGAGAGGGTGCAAACCAATAGTGGCTTGATCGTTAGCCCCGGTTTCCCGGTATGCATACACGCCTGGTGAAGTTCCTCCGCACGTAGGGTCTCAGACTTACGGGGTGGTGTTCCTCCGTATGTAGGCTCCAAAGACATACAGAGTTATCCACCTATCCGGATAAGTCACATAGCCGATGTTTACATGTGCTTAACCAACAGTGACATGACGTTTAAGTTTATTACTATGCAAGTATGTATTTATTATTTGTCGTTAACTAGCCACCTAAGTATTTTCAAATGAGCTCTCTCACACCTACTTCTCTCTTTCCTAGACCACTAGACACGGACAAGGCCTAGCAATTACATAGACATTGATGAACTCTAGTTCATCAAAGTAGAAGCCCTTTCATGCCCTTCCGACGGTGCCGAACTTCAACTCCCTTGAAGAGTACATCCGGTCCAAGAATAAAACACATCAGAAGCTAAATCGAGGCTTGTTCATGTTTAATTAATGTTATTATATCATGAAACAACAATTAAAACTCATTACATAGCTTAAAACAACATTTTCCCCAACATGGGGGCGGTCGCCCAAGACCGAGCATCGATCGCACGTAGTAGATGACCGTAAGCTCACTAAATATTTTCTTTGAGCGGTGCATCCAAGACTGCCTTTGTTGCGCTTTGCACCGAGCTCAGTAACTCCCAAAAACTCAGTTTTCTGGACTTTAACGATTTCTAACCCAAACCAAAAACATCAACTATCACAAAGAAACAGCAGTAAAAATATGATTTAAACATAACTAAACATCACATAGCATCCAACACTTTAACTACAACATTATACATGATTCATTGCTACAACTAACACTCAACCTACAAATAGTAAAACCATAACTATTCGTTAGGAAGAGTCTCTTACCTAAAATGCAAACAATCTTCAAAGGAAACCCCCAAACAACTGCTACAACTCTTGATCCTCAAACCCAAAACCTATTTGATGAACAAGAAACCCTAAAAATTCTAGTTTCCTTGAAAAACCCGAATTGAAAAAGTGTGTAAAACTGCCTGGATTACTTGCTGTGAAACTATTTTTATAACAATTTATGCTCCAAGACGATCGTTTTGACTACTCATGGCTGTGAAACAAAGCTACGGATTGAATGAAATGAATTTATGAAGATCAAACTCAACGGTTACAAAAAAACTTGGGCTAAACTGAAACCTTACGAAATTAAGAGATGTTGTTTTCCAAAGTTGCGTTACGTCGTGGTGATCACTTTTCTCTACTACGGAGTCTTGAAACGATGAACGGATTGGCCGCACGGTTGAAGTTACGTTCTCCCTTTTCTTCCTGGAAACTCTGTGTTGCTCATCTTCTCCGTCGTCCTCTTTTTTTTTCCCTGAGCATGCGTATGAGATAAAAGAGAGATTTTGAGGATTATTTATTTGTATAGTTATTAATTAAATCCATTAATTAAATAACTAGATCCCGTTTTAATTAAATCAGTCTTAATTAAATAAATAGGATAAATAATAATTAGGTCGTAGTGGGTATACCCAATTACTATTTTACCCTTTTTGAAAAGTCGGGATGTAATATTCCTCCCTCTTAAGAGGGGTTTCGTCCTCAAAACTCAAATGTAACTAAGAGGCACTTGGACTCTGGACTTTGCAAAGCGTCTCATCTTCCAATTCTCGTGTCGTCTCTGCCGTTGTGTGACTGCTTCACTGGACCAAGACTAGTTATACGTCTTTGTTTTTAACTTTCTTCGTCTACCGCGCTAAAGTGCACTTGATTCTTCCATGTAGGTCAAGTCTCTTCAAGCATTTCGAGGTCAAAGCTTGCTTCCACATCATTGTTGGTTAAGCGTTTGTTCACCATTGGCTCAAGAAGGATGTCTTTAGATACACTTCATCTTCAGCTTCATACCCTAACAGTCTTTTTTCTTCCATCCTCCCAACTCTTCTAACTGTCTTGAGCCACCTCAAGATTATGACGATCCACTTCAATCTTCTTGTTGGCTTGTTGTTTCACTCTGGTCTCATATTCTGTCATCGCTCCTCTCCATCCTAGAAAACTGTCGTTCTTCACTTTTCTCCATGTAGAGTTTCAAATGTTGACATCTAGATGTTGGCGTGGTAACTGTTGTTGTAGGCAACTTTGCTATCCTTATCTTCATTTAGCTCATGACCTTGGCTAATTTTAGCTCTTGCCATTCTCTTGTAACCAACCGTCACTTGCAACACAAGCTTGTTGAAGAACTTCAAGGATTTCAGCTGAAGGATTTATGAGACTCCTTGGGGATGGAGAACATGCATTTCCATAATTTCTCTTTGAAGATTTGATCCAATCCTCATGCCAATTAGGTTTCTCTTGGAAAATAAACCATGTTGAAAAGTGACAAGTTGAGTACCAGGGTACTATGTCAACTTGGTTAGCCGAAGAAGGGCAATAAGTTCTCAAAAAAATGGAGGTTGCATGGATTACTAGGAAAAAAGAAAACATTAACCTGTGACGAGGAATGTTGAAGTTGGTTCCAAAATGAAGAATGGGGCATTGTATCATAATAGAAAAGGTAGCCACCAAAGAAGAAGCAAAATGATTATCTTGCAGATGAGATTCTTTTGATAGAGTGAAATTCTACAAGATACGGCGGTGTAAAATCCCACATCGGGAAATTAGCAGAAAGCTCACCTCCATATAAGTGTGAGACATAAAATATCTTGTCAACTCGGGTTATCCCTTTTAGACCCAAGCAAGGACGACGGTCTAAGCAGTTGACCGGACAATTTATGGCTCATGTAGCATTACCAGGCGCCAGGTCTGGGAATGTTACAGAATGGTAGCAGAGACGACTATCAGACGTCCCTAAGCGCTGCACCGTATAAGAAAGATGGTGTAGTTGCCTTTGGTAGGGACGATCCAGGACCAGTCTTGGCCATCCTGGCGAGGACGCCAGTCCCTTCTAAGGGGGTGAGAATGTAAAATCCCACATCGGGAAATTAGCAGAAAGCTCACCTCCATATAAGTTTGAGACATAAAATATCTTGTCAACTCGGGTTAGCCCTTTTAGACCAAGCGAAGACGACGGTCTAAGCAGTTGACCGGACAATTTATGGCTCATGTAGCGTTACCAGGCGCCAGGTCTGGGGGCGTTACAGGTGGTCTGCAAAGAACTCAGAGACAACTTGAAAGGATGGTAATAAGCTTTCATATAAGCCTTTAGAAAGTGGATACATTAAAGGAAACATCACCTGATGGACTTTGAACCCTTTACTGTGAAGGAAAGAGAAGGCTAAACTTGAGGACATTAGGCAGGTGACCTTGATTGTTAAACATTTGGTTAACAAAAATGGATGTTGGCGAACTAGGAAAATATTCAGTTCGCATGAGTGCCGTAGAGGAAAGATCACACAACAGAAAAGCAAAGTAAAGGTGCACGGTCGAGCACCAAAAATACTAGACAATTTAGAATCAGGAAGAGAGCAAGGCTCTCAACATGAAGTAGCTATAGAGAGAAAACAAGCACACAAAAATGTCTTAGAATGAAAATAAAACATGTCAAAAAAATTCAAAGTTTGCATTATTCAAGAGAGGATTAGTTATTTCGAGATAGAAAGGAAAAAAAAATTCCTCAAGGTATTGTAAGGGAAGTCGAATGTTTTGAAAAAGGGTCTGCAAAAAACAAGCTTGAAGTTAAGGAGAAAAAACACTTAAGAAAAGTTAGATAAAGTTTGATTTCAAAGAATCAATCCAACCTTCTAAAAAAAATTATGAGTGGTCATTGATGATCCAATTCAAAGGTTCAAAGTTGCACTACTCGAGAGGAATAGTACACTGCCAAGGAATAAATGCTCAAGGTTATTCCTCATGTGGAATGCCATAACAGAAGAAGGAATGTCAAAAAGGTGTGTCTGGTGGTGCATGGCTCTAATTGGCCTGAAACAGATTTAAAACTGAGGGGTACGAGGCACATTCATCTGTATCGAAATTAGAAGTTTAGGAATTCAAATGTTGGTTGGCTAGATAGGTTCGGAAGGCATCTTAGAAAAGACTACATTCTACTTGAAACTGGTTTGGCATAAAATGCTAGAATGTTAAGAGTAAGTAACTGAAAATGAATGTCATGGTAGGCTTAAAATTTGACTGGCAAAAAAGAAATGCATACCTTAAAAGAAAAGGCAGCATTAGGTGAAAAATTTACAACATCGACACTACCCTTAGGAGTGGAGCTGAGAATGAACACAAGTAAGAAAAATGTTTGGACATCAGAAGGCTTAGTCAATTTTGAATTTGAAATGAAATATGGGAGTACAACAATGTAGAATTTTGAAGAGGACTTGTTTCTTGATTTGAAAAGTAAGAAGACAAGAACTTGTTTAGAAAAAGGGCTTAAGGCGATATGTTTCTGAGGTAATTCATGACAACAAGTGGAGAGGATTTGTTGAGTTTAAAGATCTCAAATGAGGGATTACATGAGAAATAAGTTACCGGAAAAGGTATAATTACAAAAGGGCACGAAAAGGGTGTGAACACCAAAATGCTGGAGGATAGCATCTTGGTTCTTGTTTATAACTACAAAATAAACTATAACGTTAGATTTACAAGCATCCTACTAAAAGGTTTAACTCAGAAGGATATCAAACATCGGGGAACTCATAAACATAACAGTCGTTACTTACTACCCTCTTAGCCCAAACCCTAAGTGAAAGAGGTGAGGATTTCCTTTTAGGCTGTTGTGTTTGATATTTACTCCAAACCTGTCATTATTGACTTGTGTATCCCAAACGAAAAGGAATTTGAGCACGATCCAAAGAGAAAAGATTTAGATACTGGAGTTTCCCTGGTGATAGAAAAATATTGGAATTTGTGAATGAGATAAAGTCGGTCAAAAACAATTATTTCTGACAATTGCACAAGCTGTCAGAATTTCCAGATTAGTAAACACTAAGTTGAATTGCAAATCGAGATCAAACGAAAAGGAATCTGATCTTAATTTCAAATTTAAAATTATAGATAAATGTCTTATCTACAACATATCAAAAATTTAGGTAATATGAATGTGTTTAACCTGTTCAAAACAGAAGAAGAAGAAATAAAGGTGCTGCTGCAGATTTTCTGGACAGAGTATCCGGCATAAACATGAATTTTCTAAACAATCCATAATAATTATTGAGTTGGTTTAAAAAGTGAAATTGTAGAAAAGACATAAGTCTATGTTGTGGGAAATTTCCAGAATTTTTGGAGCAAGGTAAGTGGTTTAACCTGAAAGGCAAACACTGAAACAAAAGCATTCACTCATGTTGGATAAAGCCAAACACGAGGATGATGAAAACTATGTGCCAAAGAAGGAGGCCTTTAACACTAATAGTTGAAACAACTGAGGAGTACTTGGGAACAATATAATTACACATGGAGTTTGTGTAGAACCCATCTCAAGCAAAGCAAAGGTCTAAGAATGTTGATAAACTCAAATCAAGCGATGGTGAAAAGAGAAAGTGGAGGATTTGTAAAGTTGAATCAAATATCATTCTCTACAAACTTAGGCCAAGACAAAAGTAGACTTAGATATTCGTGTGTAAAGAAGGTTGAGAGATTTCAATAGGGAAAGTAAGGAAAAGGGAAATCAACCAAGAGGGCCTCGACTTTAAGGTGTAGGCATAAGACTCCGATCCCAAAGCTTTACTTAAAAGGGTTTCACTTAATCCTATTTGACCAGTTATGGTATGGAAACTTCAAAAGAATAGAGTTTCTACTAAAGATCCTAGGAGGAACAAAACTTGAGGTGATCACATAAAATAGATGAACTGAGAACTCAACTTAACCTTCGTCTAAGAAGACTCTTCACTTGGTCCCAGTGCAACTTATGTTGAATATGTGTCCTAAACCCAATCGGGTTGGACCGGATCTGACCGGGTCAGTGTTAAGGGTGAATTTACTTGGGTTATAACGCTATATTTTATAATATTTTCCCCCACATTCGTATGAATTGCATGGAAATCACGTGTTTAAATGGAATTATTGAGCGAATAACATTTTTAATGAGTTAATCGCAAAGTTGGTGAATTTATATGTTTTAATTATGATTTTATGTTTATTGGAATTATGTTATGCTTTGCGGTGTTTTTGATGTCATATAGGTACAATTATGTGGCTCAGTTGATGATCAAATGTTGGTGAATTTCGAGCTAATTCAAGTTAAAAGAGATAACGGTGAATTGGATAGAGAAGAAAAGAAGATAAAGATGGAAACATCAAGATTTTCGGCTAAAGGATCAAGGATCTGATGGACGGCGCCCAGATTAGAACGGGCGTCTGAAAAAGTAAACGAGCGTCCAGGGGAGAAAAGTTGAAGAGAGAGTTTGGACGGCATCTGGACGAGCGTCTTGCTAGCGTCTAAGGCATATTGAACGAGCGTCCAGGTATACTGGACGGGCGTCCAGCGCCGACTGAACGAGCAACCGACCTAGTTTTGACCTAGCCGCCTTTAACATCTATTTAAGCAGCAGCGCCCCAAACCCGAGAATACACATTGGAGAGAGTCGAAAAATTCATCCTTAAACACAGCAGTTACTTTGTTCTTTTCGTTTTTATTTTCTTTATGCAATCAAAACATCTTTTTGATTTGAAGATTAGTATGAGTAGCTAAACTCTTGGGTTGGACGAACGGGTGAAGCAATTCAAGAGGTGTTTGGTTTTCTTATTTTCTGCGTTTTGCAATCAATAAAAGGTCAGATTTTTATTGCGTTTATTTTGTGCTTGATATCGATAGATAAAGCCTGTGATTTTCGTTTGACGATAGTTGAATGGACTCTAGATCACCATAATAGTATTCGATTTAATCAATTTGTCTAAAACGAGTTATCAAATTGTTAACCTAGATAATAGATTCGAAAGAATTTATGCCTATCGTGCTTGAAAAATCAATCTTTGATAAAAGTTGATAAACAAGTTATCTAAGAAATTAGTAATTTGCATTGGGTATAGGTTAATCTTGGCCTCTAGTTGATTTGCATGCGTAGGAAATTAGAAGCCTTTATTGCTTTCTTGATTTGTGAATCCTTGTTCGTCTGCCTTTCTCCCCATTATTTGGTAAACCTTAAATTATTAATTCGTGACACGTTTAGCTTAAACTTAAAAACGCATTCAACCTCACGCTCGTGGGATCGACCCGAATAATCGCTTACTACAAGCTTTGCACTTGGAGCGACTAACGGATTTTTATTACTTGTCTCTTTGTTGCGTTTACAAAAAATCCACCACAAGTTTTTGGCGCCGTTGCCGGGAACCGCACGGTTTTATGTGTTTTTAGCATAAGCTTAGATCATTCGTCATCGAATCGAACGAGCGCCCATCCACTGACGCGTCCGGCCCGATTCTTCGACTAACCGGACGAGCGTTTGGACTTGTAGACGCCCGTTTAGCTCAATTTCTAAGCGGGCGCCCGCCCAGGACCTTGGACGCCCGCCTGCATTTTGACTCGACTTTCTCTTTTCTCTCCTTAGTTTTAGTTCGTCGTATGCAAACACGAAGTAAACAAGGACAGTTAATTTTTGAACCTGAGCTTGAACGAGACATAGTTCGAGTAAACCGTAAACGAAAAGTTCCCGAGCCCATTTCGATTCCCGAAGAGGAAGTCGAAGAGAGTTCGAGTGAAAACTCTTCTGAAGATAATTTCTTCTCCAACCTTTTCTTTGAGGAAGAAACTACTGTTTCGATGGCTCAAGCCAACCGCACCCTGGCAGACTATGCCACTCCCGGTGACGTGAACATTCGCTCGGCTGTGGTTATCCCTACCGATACAGCCCCGTTTGAGATAAGACCAGCCCTCATCCAGATGGTGCAACATGCATCAACTTTCTATGGGTATCAATCTGAGAACCCCTATACGCATCTTTATGTATTTACGGGTATATGCGATACTACTCGATTAAGGATGTCAGTCAAGACATCATTAAGCTGAAACTATTTCCATTTTCACTCCGTGGAGAAGCAATGGAATGGTTTAAATCTCTTCCTTCTGAATCTATCCAAACTTGGGCCCAGCTCGAAAGTCAATTTTTGGCCCAATATTTTCCTCCATCTAAGATGACTCAATGTCTTAACGAGATCTCAAACTTTCATCAACCGAGTGATGAATCTTTCTTTGAAGCATGGAAGCGTTTCAAAATTTTGTTGAACAAGTGCCCCATCATGGAATGGATTTGTAGAGGAAAGTCCACACTTTCTTGATTGGTCCGAATGAGTCCACTAAAGGGATGGTCAACTCCTCATCCTGGAGGAGTCTTCTTGAAGAAACCCCACAGCAAGGGTGGGAGTTATTTGAAGATATAGCTAGGTACAACTATGCACCTACGTATCAATCACCAACGCTCCTCGCTGCACCTAAAATCGAAGAAGTCAACAACCGTAATCATGGTCAAATGATTGCACCTGCGCAGCTCAACTTTCTCGCTTTGACTATGAGTAAAAATCAAAATCAGCCCTCTCTCCATGAGAATGCACAAGTATTCTCTTGTGATAAGCTGTTATCGATCGGTCACATCGGTGACCATTGTCGAGACACTCCCATCCCCACCTTTCAAGCCAATGTCGCCCAACAAACGAGGCAAGATGATTCGTGAACTCGCTATACTGTGGGCTTAGAGGTCACATTTTCGCAACATGCCCCTTGAATGGTGGAAATGAGAGAAACAATTTTTTCCGCCCGCAGAACGAGAGATTTTCAAACCGTAATAACCTCAAGGTCGAACTACAACGAGAATAGAAATTATGCTCGTAATCAAGGTTTTGACCGAACCGCACTCAAAATTCGGGATGTAATACCACTCGCAATGCCTACTACCGTAATCCCAACTCGAGTCAAAGTTCAAATTCTCAACCAAAAACAAATTCAACCTGGCCCGCTAATCAAAACTCGCAGCAGAAGAACCGCCTACTCAGACTCCTCAACTTATGGTACTACCCTACAACAAGGCAGAGTATGAAGAGCAACAGAGGACGATGAAGAACTTAGCAAGACAGTTAGGACAACCGGGTGAACAATTAGCCGCTGCAGACTCAAGGTCAACCGCCTAGTTTTACGAAAAAACCCTAAAAGTGGGCATGCGGCCCCAGCGGAAGCAGAACAAACCATCTGTGGCCGAGCTCGCACTCCATTACTCCCTATGGACAAGAGGAGTCAAATGCTATGAACCCGAGATCCGGTACACAATTGCAACAACACCTGGTTACTGCATGTAACCAGGAAGCGAGTAAACCCTCCTACCCCGATTCGGTAGGAGGGAAGAATCGCATCCACGACTGGATGAAGAGAAAGATGAAAATGAGATTGAAGCGGAAAGAGATCTCGGTGATTGAAAACCAAGATGATGAACCGGAGAAAGTCACTCAGCGAATGATCCTCGACGAGTAAAAAGACAGTAAAAGATGGTGAGGTGGAAGGATCTTGAGGACAAAGCTATAAGAGCTTCTCGCCCAGAGAGTCTTTTTCGAAGAGGAATCGAATAAGCTCCCATTTCCGCCAAGAAAGCAAAACATTTCATTATCTCAAGACAAAAGTACGAGAAGGTACTCAACCTATTAAGAAACACCCAAGTAAATTTGCCTTTATCTCAAGTGTTGGTTGAGATGCCTAAGCACGCCAAGTTTGTGAAGGATGTTGTTTCTTCAAAGAAGAAGTTGGGTGAAATGGAGAAAAATTGGGAGAGGAATGCTCCGCTATCAATGACAGAGAAATTCCTAAGAAGCGCAAATGATCCGGGAAAGTTTGTCTTAACTCTGCAGATCAAGGATTTAAGTTTCCCAAACTCTCTGTGTGATTTAGGAGCATCCATTAGTCTGATGTCTCTATCTGCAAGCAAGAGACTACACCTTGACCATCTATGGAGCCTACCCCATAAGTATCCGCTTATGCATGATCTTTCAAGAGAGCCGAAGGAGTGCTTAGAGACCTTCTCGGTCCAAGTAGACAAATTTACATTTCTGTGGATTGGTACGTCTAGGACACTAAAGAAGAAGATACCCTCTCCTCCCGGGACGACCTTTCCTATCCACCGCCAGAGCCTCTATAGATTGCGACACAGATTTGTCACTTTACGTGTTGGGGACGAGGAAGTATGCTACGATGTAGTTAAAGCTCTCAGAGCACCTTCGAAAATCCTCAGCTTTGTGATTGAGACGTCGACGATTTCACAGACTACACACTGGACGAGCTAGAGGGTGCTTATGGAGAAGAGCTTGTTGAAGAGGACACAAGTGCTCTCTCGAAAGAACTCTTTCCCCCTCGGAAGAAGTCGATTTGCTTGAGGCAGAGTTTTTGACCCTATCGGCGAGGAAGATCTAAAACAAGGAGAAGCCAAGACCGACTTAGAGGAACCTCCCGAGGACCTTGTTCTAAAACCTCTACCTCGGCATCTGAAGTATATCTTCTTGAGAGAAGGTGAGCGCCTACCTCTGATTATCTCTCTACATCGCCGCCAGGAAGAAGAAGATGAGTTGGTTGACGCTCAAGAAAAATGAGAAAGCCTTTTGGTTGGCGGTGTAGGTGATATAAGAGGAATATCTCCAGCACGTCTCAGATGCATAAGATTAGAACCGAAGAAGGTGCAAAGAGTATAAGACAACCGCAGAGACGTTTAAACCCACACATGCAGGAAGTGGTGAAGAAGGAGATTATTAAGTCGTTGGATATGGGGATCATTTATGCGATAGTCGATAGCGATTAGGTGTCCTCACTCAGTGTAGTACCTAAAAAGGGAGGTACTACCATTGAAAAGAATGACAAAGGTGAGGAGGTAGCGGTCGATTAGTCACTTTGGTACAGAGTCAGATAGACTATAGGAAGCTAAATGAGGTGACCTTAAAAGACCATTTCCTCTCCCTACATAGACCAAATGTTGGAACGTTTGGCGGGGCATGCTTTCATCAAGCTCGGATGGCTATTCAGTTATTTCCAAATCCCTATTGACCCAAAGTAGATCAAGAGAAAACAACCTTCACTCGCCCCTATGGTACTTTCGCTTATAGGCGAATGCCCTTTGACTTTGTAATGCACCAGCCTACATTTCAAAGATGTATGTTGGCTATCTTTGATGGACTTATAGAGAAATGCATGGAGGTATTCATGGGACGACTTCTCGGTGTTTGGCACATCGCTTACGGACTGTCTTGAAAATCTGGACAAAGTATCGCAAAGGTGTGTGGAGAAGAACTTGGTTCTCAATCGAGAAGTGCCATCTTATGGTAACCGAAGGGATTGTTTTAGGTCACAAGATTTCCGCTAAAGGCATAGAGGTTGATAAAGCTAAGATAGAAGCTATTGAAAAGATGAATTACCCCCAGAACACGAAGGAAGTAAGAAGTTTCCTTGGTCATGTGGGATTCTACAGAGATTTATAAAAGATTTTTCAAAATATCTAAACCTTTATCAACTTTATTGAAAGATGACATCACTTTCAATTTCGATAATGATGTCAAAATGCCTTCAAAGAGCTAAAACAGTGTTTAACCTCGCGCCTCTATCTCGATTTCTCGGATTGGAACATGCCATTTGAACTAATGTGTGATGCCTCCAATTACGTTGTTGGTCTTTGATTGGGGCAAAGGATTAATGGTAAGTTCCAACCTATTTCCTACGCAACTCATACCTTGAATCCAGCCCAAGCAAACTATACCACTACGGAAAAGGAACTGTTAGCGGTTGTGTTTTCCATGGATAAGTTCATGACTATTTGCTTGGTGCCAAGGTGATTGTATGGATCGATCATGCGGCTTTGCGTTACTTGATGAACAAGAAGGATGCTAAACCGAGATTGCTTTGAGATGTTCTTACACTACAAGAATTCGATGTTCACATCAAGGACATACGGGGTAATGAAAACACCGTAGCGGACCATATTTCGAGAGTTTTGCCAGTAGCTGAGGAAGACTCCCAGGATATTGATCTTTATTACCCCTTCGAGAGCGCTATGAACATGGATGTCCACACTCCCGACCCTCCCTGGTATGCTTCGATTGTCAATTATCTTCACTCTGGCTATCTGAACCCTCGAATTCTCTTACCAGAGAAGAAGAAGTTCTTCTCTGATCTAAAGTACTATGTCTGGGAAGAACCATATATGTTCAAGATCTGCAAGGATGGGTTGCTTCGCCGGTGTGTCCCTGAATCCGAGCAACGGGATATTATTGAGCAATGTCATAGTGGTCCCACTGGTGGCCATTTCAATCCATGGAAAACCGTTGCCAAAATATTTCAATGTGGTTTTTACTGGCCTAGAATCTTTAAAGATACTGAAGCTTTCTGCAAAGGCTGTGATAGGTACCAGAGGACCGGCACTTTGACCAGGCGGTATGATATGCCGCTTAAACCCATTTGGGAATGTGAAGTGTTTGACGTATGGGGCATTGACTTTATGGGACCATTTCCATCTTCATGCGGAAATAAATACATTCTGGTCTTTGTAGACTACGTATCTAAATGGGTAGAAGCTGTCGCAACTCCACTGAATGATCATAAAACGGTCATGAAATTTCTGAAGAGGAACATTTTCACGAGGTTTGGCTGCCCTAGAGCTCTGATCAGCGATGAAGGTTCACACTTCATTAATAAACCCCTGGATAGCCTGTTAGCTAAGTATGGTGTTAAGCATAAGAGTGGCACACCATATCACCCTATGACCAGTGGGCAAGTTGAGCGTAGTAATCGTGAGTATAAAGAAAATCCTCGAGAAAACCGCCAACTCCCATCGAAAGGATTGAGTCCAAGTGGATGATGTACTGTGGGCTTACAGGACCGCATACAAAAACCCTATGGGTACATCACCATACCAAATGGTTTATGGAAAGCCATGCCATTTGCCAGTAGAATTGGAGCATAGAGCTTATTGGGCAACTAAGTTCCTAAACTTCGACTCCCAAGCTTGTGGAGAACGTAGGCTCCAGCAGATACATGAATTGGACAAGTTCAGGCTCCAAGCTTATGAGAGTTCATGGATAAGCAAGGAAAGGATGAAATTCCTTCATGATAAAAAGATCAAGAAAAGGGAGTTTCACGTAGGGGAGCTGGTACTGTTATACAATTCCAGGCTGCATCTTTTCCCTGGAAAGCTAAGGACGCGTTGGTCCGGTCCATTTGAGGTTCTGTCTGTCTTTCCTAGCGGCGTTTTGGAACTTAAGGGGATTGGTGATCAGCCTTTCAAGGTAAATGGTCAACGATGCAAACACTACATTGGCCAACCGAAGGAATCACCCGAGATAGTTAAATTCCTTGATTTGCTTGGTTGTATCACGGCAGGAGTCGATGATTGCGACGAGTTCTCCCTGCACCTATTTTCGATGCTATCTTTGAATCACCGGTGAAGTTTTTGCCGGAAGTCGGGACATGGAACAATATTGGAAGGAAGTGGCCTTGAAGAAGAATACAAAGACGGAAAAGAGCCACAATGAAAAGAAGATCAAACAGCCTGGGAGAGATGGGTGGGTCGGATCCCGAGTTTGCACCATTTGTTTCGTAGTCATCATACTCATTAAGACTTCGCCGATAGGATGACCGCAAAAAGCCAAAATGGCCTGACCAGTGAGTTTAAATGGTGTCGAGCTAACGACATAAACCAAAAGCGCCACTAGGGGGCATCCTAGATATCCAATCTTGTTTTGGTTTTCCTTAGTTCTTTTTGTTTTCGCTTGTTGTTTTAGTCAGATTTACTAAGCTTTAATGTTTCTCTCTGTCAGTAGTTGCTTTCTAGATATGGATCTTTACGGAGTTCGCCCAGAGGAATTCCCACTCATTAGTCGGATCCCGCTGATCATAGTAGATGATGGACCAGGAGGCACTATAGTTCTTCATGTAGATTTCGACATTAACACTCAGGTTAAGACCATCACGTACGTTATCATTGTTCCACCTTGTTCGGGAGGCAGCGATTTCACGACTGAGGAGTTGCAGGAGGCCATAGGACGTCCTTACACGATCCTTAATGATCCTATGCTGACGGATTTGGCACTAGTGCTGCGGGCTGAGCATTTTAGAGGTGTTGAGGTAGCTGGCGAGGATTGGTGTTTGCAGGATGAGTACGACTTCCCTCCGGCTATCGACATGCTTCGGACGCCTCATTCGCTTAGTGGATTGGGATGAGATCTACGTGAGATTAGTGGTTTCTTAGTTAGTTTTGCTTTCGTCGAGCCCCGACGTAAAACGGAAGCGCTTGGTGGGAGGCAACCCACTGTTTTATTTGTGTTTGTTTTGTTTTCAAGTTCTTTCATGATTTTCCGTATTGTACTTTTGAATTTTAACTTATCAATAATAAAAGTTTCGCATTTAGTTGTTTTATCTGATAATTTATTTAGAAAAAGACAATTTTGCATTTTTTTTCTTGACTGGACGCCCGTCTAGTGATTCTGGACGCCCGTCCGGCCCTCGATTTTCCTGGACGCCCGTCCAAGTTATGGGACGCCCGCCTGGAAACGAGCTCTTCAATCCTGTACTCATCTTACCAGCCAGACGTTCGTCTAGAAATATGGACGCCCGTCCGGATAATTCCCTCCAATCCTGTATTCAAATCAAGCCTTTGGACGAGCGTCTGGCATTTTGGACGCCCGTCCAGTTCATCATATTTCCGATCAGACGCCCGTCCGCCGAGTTGGACGAGCGTCCACCACCTGTCTATATATACCCCCCTCACGCCATGAACCCTCATTCTTCAGGACTCAAAATCGAAAAACCGACTTTTCTCCTCCCTTTTGCCCTAAATCATTCGATTCTACACCAAATTGGGCGCTTCAAGGTGCGTTAGAACGCCCTAAACACCTTCTTTTCGATTATCTCTTCCAGATCTCCCAACGTTCCACATTTTTGGAGAATCAGTCACCTATCCAGTTCGACTTTTTCAAGGCAAAAATCGGATTTTTGGGGTCGAATTTGCGTTGTTTGGTTTTATACACAGCATCATCATCACCTACTCACCTTCAATCGTAAGTTTTCAACCACTTTTCTAGTTTTAATTCACGTTTTTGTGAGTTCGATTTTCGAGTCGGCTCATTTTCTTGAATTTTCAACTATTGTTGATTTTCTTTCGTTTTTGTTTGCTCTTTTCTTATTCTTTCTGCTGTGGTGGTGTGGGGATGGTGATGGTGCATTGTTGATGTGGGTGGGTTGGTCGTTTCGTTTGAAATCCCGATTTGGACGATAAACGGGTAACCATTTGTGTGAATGGTTTGGTTTAGATTTACGTTTGACAATGGTGCGCAAGAAGGAGATTGTGAAACGTTATGGTAAAGGGTTAGCACGGGAGAAAGGTAAACGGCAACGTCCTGAGTTTGATCCATCCGATTTGGACCCTAACAGAGGCATAGTCTTTAGAGATCAACCGCCTAGAACGTCTCGACAAGCTAGAGCCAATTTACGGGATGATTCTTCCTCCAATTCTGATACTGAGGATGAAGATGCTGTCCCCCTGAGTAGGATGTCTCGAGGTACTCGTGGTGAGGAGTCGCTCAGAGCCAAGCCGTCTCAGAGTTGAGGGTGGTGAGGAGGATGTTGTGCAAGACGAGCCCGAACCGAGAGCACCTCCTAAGAAAAAGTCTAAGACTATTACCCCTATTTCGATGCCTCGTCGGTTTGTCAATCCTTTGGCCCATGAAGCCTACACTAAGCACTACTCAACCGTAAGTCTTATTTTTGATGAGGAGGTGAACGTATCTCAAGTTGATCCTACTTTCGCCCAGATGTTCAAGACTAGGAAGTGGTCAGCCTTGACAAAAAATCCATCTACTCCTGTCAATGATTCTATTGTCCGAGAGTTCTATTCCAACTTTTCTGAGGCGGACTTAGATGAAAAATGCTTTATGGTGCGAGGTGTTAAGGTCCCTTTCGGTGAGGTCATTAATAAGAAATATAATTTACCGGCTTTTGAGGGTTTAGATTATAAGGAGGAGATTGCACGGAGGCAACGTGAGGATGGTCGTGACCCGATGGAGGAGTTGAGATTGCGGGTTTGTCCGGATGTGGCTTGGACAATGAGACCGAATGGCCAGAGAAAGGAGTTGGTCACGACGACATGGGCCGAGGATTGAGAGTCCAATGCCGCTTTATTCAAAGTCGCTCGATCCCGAAGAATAATCTCACACATTTACATATCGTTGATCTCGGATGTTGTATGCTTTGACGTTCGGGTTGAATGTAGATGTAGGTCAAGCCTTATACGATGAGATTTCCATGAACCAGCAGGTATACACCCGGAGTTTAATAGTACCTCATTTGATACATCAGTTATGTCTCGATGCGGGAGTTTTGGAGTATGCAGGGGACCACAAGACAAAGAGTTACCCCCCTATTCGTCGAGAGAAGGCTGTTCCCGTTTCCGAGCCTGGGTCCACATCGACACCGCCTCGAGCTTCAGTTCTTTCTGGACTATCTTCTTCCGAGATTACTCGGCATAGTATGGCTCATAGTTTGAGGGCAATGTTGAGTGATATTCGGGATGGCCAAGATAATATCTTGTCGGTTTTGGAATGTATCGTTGATGGACGGCAACCGAGAGATCGGCGGGTGTTCAATGCAAGTAATATGGATTATGTCTTCTCCGAGCAGGTAGAGCGGGTGATAGCTGAGGTGGTCAAGATGGAGGAGAAGCCCGAGTCCGATGAGGAGGATGAGCCCCCGGTAGACCCTGCTACTGCTTCTACTACGCAGCCTGAACCTACACAGACGACATCCACTGTTGCTGTACCTACTTCAGATCCTCCTCATGTTGATGCCCCTGCTGGTGGTTCTGCTGTTATTCCTCCGTCTGATGATCCGATCCCGCCCGAGTGATCTTGAGATTTTTATGCATTTTCTGCTTGATGTATTTCTTCCTTTTATCCGTTTTCGATATGGTTGTACGATGACTATTACTACTTTCCTTTTGATGCTTCCATGATTTCTGTACTTTCTATTTTTCTCGCCATCTGTTGATTATCGAGGCGATGTTTTCTTAAATCATGTAAGTCGCCTAGCACCACGCACTTGGATTGCGATTTCGTTGGTATTATGATCATTTTTGGATGACGCTTTGTTGTTATATTTCTTTCATTCATTCCTTTCACATTATTCCGCTATTGTACCCGCTTTTCCCGAGATTCTCGTTGTTTTGTCGAGTAGTACAGATCTAGTTTTTGTTGAGCTCTCGGTTGAGTTCGTGTGAAAGTTTTCCGGCGTTTTCGCGACCGCTGTTTCTTTCATGCCTCGCCCGACCAACATCTCAATTTTCTACGTGCATACACACTAAGTTTCTTATCCTTTTTTTCTCGCACAACATGAGGACATGTTGCATTTTTAAGTGTGGGGAGGGATAGTTCGATTTGTAAAACATGCGTGATACGTTGTTTAATACGTAGATTATTTCTATTCAAAATGAGCGTAAATTTTTCAAAATTTTTCGACACTTTTGTTTTTGTTTTGTCCCGAGTAGGCAATTCAATTTGAAGTTCGTTGTTTTTATAGTCATCTATGCGATATCTCATGTACTTGATAAGTTAGTTGTTTCACCTGACACTATTTTTCGCGAGCCATAGTGAATGATGAGCTAATTTATAAAGCTATACCCCGTTTTGGATTAGTAATTTTTTGATTTTCTTATAAGTCATGTGCTTAGTGCTACGTATATATCTCGCGATTTATGATAGTTTGTATTTAGATCCGAAGTATTGAGATACTGTGAATATCTAGAGGTTTGAATGTGATAAGTAACACGTAACTAATGTCAATTAAAAGGATAAGTTAATAGTTGATTAAAAAGGGTGTGTCTAAAGCTAGTCGATGATTTGAGTGAGGTAGGGTATACCACGATGTCCTATTCCACTATGATGACTAAAAGCTCACGGCGCTAGGAAAAGTCGCCTTATGATTGGAGTAAGGTAGGTATTATCTCGAAATGTCCTATTCTGCTATGACCGGGCAATAGCTTCTTCTAATATGTGTTTAAAAGTGAATGAATTCAATCAACTTAAGATATGTTATGAATTAAATGAAAGACTTAGTTATCATCTATCTTATCCCAAAGATAAATCGATAGATATGTTGTAGGGATTATCCTCTGAGTATTTCAGAAAGGCCCTAGATTCATTCGATCATCCTTTTCGGGATATGTCACGTTTGTAGGGTGCACCTTATGAGTGTCACTTATTACTAGTCCACGAGTGGCTATTAGCTAGTTTTACTTTGAATTATTCAAGTTTGGATTTAGTGGAAATTTTCTATGGCTTTGCACACACACACGGTGGTGAACTTCTAATTTATTGGCTATGTGGTATATGTGTTGAGATGTCTATATTCTTTCCGAGCCTTTACCTTGTTTTGTTTTGCTCGGGACGAGCAAATTTTAAGTGTGGGGGAGTTGTTAAGGGTGAATTTACTTGGGTTATAACGCTATATTTTATTATATTTTCCCCCACATTCGTATGAATTGCATGGAAATCACGTGTTTAAATGGAATTATTGAGCGAATAACATTTTTAATGAGTTAATCGCAAAGTTGGTGAATTTATATGTTTTAATTATGATTTTATGTTTATTGGAATTATGTTATGCTTTGCGGTGTTTTTGATGTCATATAGGTACAATTATGTGGCTCAGTTGATGATCAAATGTTGGTGAATTTCGAGCTAATTCAAGTTAAAAGAGATAACGGTGAATTGGATAGAGAAGAAAAGAAGATAAAGATGGAAACATCAAGATTTCGACAGTGGACTGGCGTCCAGATACAGTGGACGAGCGTCCAGATTAGAACGGGCGTCTGAAAAAGTAAACGAGCGTCCAGGGGAGAAAAGTTGAACAGAGAGTTTGGACGGCATCTGGACGAGCGTCTTGCTAGCGTCTAAGGCATATTGAACGAGCGTCCAGGTATACTGGACGGGCGTCCAGCGCCGACTGAACGAGCAACCGACCTAGTTTTGACCTAGCCGCCTTTAACATCTATTTAAGCAGCAGCGCCCCAAACCCGAGAATACACATTGGAGAGAGTCGAAAAATTCATCCTTAAACACAGCAGTTACTTTGTTCTTTTCGTTTTTATTTTCTTTATGCAATCAAAACATCTTTTTGATTTGAAGATTAGTATGAGTAGCTAAACTCTTGGGTTGGACGAACGGGTGAAGCAATTCAAGAGGTGTTTGGTTTTCTTATTTTCTGCGTTTTGCAATCAATAAAAGGTCAAATTTTTATTGCGTTTATTTTGTGCTTGATATCGATAGATAGAGCCTGTGATTTTCATTTGACGATAGTTGAATGGACTCTAGATCACCGCAATAGTATTCAGTTTAATCAATTTGTCTAAAAACGAGAGTTATCAAATTGTTAACCTAGATAATAGATTCGAAAGAATTTATGCCTATCGTGCTTGAAGAATCAATCTTTGATAAAAGTTGATAAACAAGTTATCTAAGAAATTAGTAATTTGCATTGGGTATAGGTTAATCTTGGCCTCTAGTTGATTTGCATGCGTAGGAAATTAGAAGCCTTTATTGCTTTCTTGATTTGTGAATCCTTGTTCGTCTGTCTTTCTCCCCATTATTTGGTAAACCTTAAATTATTAATTCGTGACACGTTTAGCTTAAACTTAAAAACGCATTCAACCTCACGTTCCTCATGGGATCGACCCGGAATAATCGCTTTACTACAAGCTTTGGACTTGGAGCAACTAACGGATTTTTATTACTTGTCTCTTTGTTGCGTTTACAAAAAAAAATCCACCACAATCAGTCATTTCTGATCTATTTAAGTTCATGTAATAACTTTATTATGATTAATAAAAACACTTTTGTAATTATATAATTTGTTTATTTGTTAGACCAATTTGTGATATTGTGTATATGATAACGCCCTTAGTATTAATTTGTGATAGAGAAACAATGATAGTGATTATGGTTGATGAGATCTCTAATTGCTTTAATAAGTTTGATGCTTAAATGTCTCTAGGCTGATGTACTGTTGAATAGGGCTTTGACAGTGCGAACAGACTAGCACGTATTAGATGTCTTCTGTCTTCAAGGGCATGGATAGATCTCGTTTATCGAAGTGTAGTGACACTTGGACTGTAAGTGGACGTGTATTAGAGAATGCATACTTTAGACTAACTCACTTACACTGTTAAGTGTCATACTATGTGACGGTTGTGTAATTATCCTTAGGACCAGAGTCTGCATGGCATCACGGTATGGATTGTCATTCTTTGACACTATTGAGGTTTCCTTTAACCATGGGGCGATCATGCGATTGTGATCGGGTGTGTTGCTGAAACATGCGGAGTATACATGTTTGGTCGTCTGGGAATCGTGTACCCTTTGAGTAGAAGTGAATATCCGAAAGGGCTTTCCAATAAGGAATGTCTAGTTCTCGTGAATCTTTGCAAAGTGGTAGTAAATGTGTTATTCCGAGAGAGCTTGATATCTAGATTATAGGATACGATCAAGATACGATCGTATGGATATTAGTACGGTGATAGGACATGCTAACAGAGCACATGAAAGATAGTAGTCAATGCATATTGACTCTTCCGATGATTAGGGGTCATGGACGTGTTGCTAGACGCTATCCATGATCGTTTGAGGTGAAGGGCATTTTCGTAATTGCACCTTATGTCTACGGCCAACATATTCGGAAGCCTATCGGGTCACACACATATGAATGTCGATTCGGATTAAAATGCGGTTATAGTTGATGACCAAATAAGGAAAATTTTATCTCAAAACTATAAAGGTTATAGTGGTAAATTAATATGGTGGTATTTATTTATTACGAATAAATTAAATACAAGATATTAATTATATTAATTAAAAAATATTCTGGAAAGCCAATAAATTGGCAAAAAGGGGCGCAAGAACATAGTGTATTGGATACACTTAGATTATGCAATTTAATTAATGAGATTTACCACAATATTAATATTGGATATTAATTAATTTTTGGAAAATAGAATTATGGTAATAAGATAAATATATTCAATATAAGATATTGACAATATTTAGTTTTATTTAATATAAGATGTTAAAATAAAAGAGATAAATCAATTATGGAGATTTTCCTTATTTTATTAGGAGAATATTTTTCTATCTCATCAATCTACTAGAAGCTGATCCCAATCAGTTGGGGAGACTAATAGGGCGCCACCTTCATCTATAAGAGAAAGGGGTTGGCTAGCTCTTTTGTACATCGTAATTCCAAGAGCTAATAGTTCTTGAGAAAAATAGAGAGCTTCTTAGAGAGAGTATTGTGAAGGTGAAAAGGTCGACCTAGCAGTCGAATCTTTTTAATAGCAAACCGGGAGGATTCGGGTAAGGCATTCGTGTGGATAACTGATAGAGGCCGGACGCCTGGATGGCTTACGCGCATCTACTTCTACCGGACGGTCAAAGCTTCGATCTTTAAGATCAAGAAAGGTATAATCTTTGTCCTCCTTGTATATGTTTATTGTTTAAATGAAGTCGATCCTTGGATCGAAAATCAAATTTTTATTTTCCGTTGCGCTACTCGTTTGATTTCCTAACAACTTAGCCACGGTTTAAGAGTCTTAGTCTTACGAGGATTTACCACCAAGCTCAAGAGAGAGTGGGAAAGTACTAAAAGGTCTAAAGGAATCTTATCTTAAAGGAAGAGAAACATACGACAGAAAGGACGCTTCGCTCTGATACCAACTGTAACGCCCAACTCCCGGACACCGAACTCTTATCCGGAAGAGAACGTTCAGTACGTATAGCATTAAATAAATCTAATATTATACGCAAGGCTCTATGTCATCGTATCAAATAAAAGCAAACTGAAGCTAAAAAGACTCGGGTAAAAACATAAATGCTACTAAGAATAGATGCATCCATATTAAAGATAGAAAGAGGTGACTGACGACAGCTGATCCTTATAAAGTACGAATTTCCAAAAGTTACAACAAGGCTAAAAGAAGGTACGACATGTGTAGAAAAATAATACAACTAGTCTAATACAACCTTTACAAGGAAAATAATCTAAAAGCATCCCCAAGGCATCAACGTCATCAAGCCGTCAAATACTCTTGGTCAACTTGTTCGTCTTCTCACACCACAATGCATACAAAAGAAAATGCAAAGGAGGTAAGTACAAAGTTCTTAATAAAAGTGTGAAGCTAATGAATAACTAAGTTCTACAACACAAAGGTGTTCATTATTATTGTCAGGTTATCTTTATGAGACCGACTCAATCTAAGGTTCACTCCATGTCCATCAACATGTCGTGACTTTACGTATCTAGCTTAACTTATCTTGGTTACGTCAGCACTCAAGGGCACTACGCGAGGTGTATCCACCACGAGTGGGTGACAACCAACAGTGGCTTGATTGTTAGTCCCGGTTTCCCCGGTATGCATACACGTCAAGTGAAGTTCCTCCATACGTAGGGTCTCGGACTTATAGGGTGGTGTTTCACCGTACGTAGGGTCCAAAGACTTTCAGAGTTATCCATATATCCGGACGATTCAGATAGCCGAGGTTTACATGTGCCTAACCAAAAGTGACATGACATTTATGCTTATTACTATTCAAGTATTATTTATTATTTGTCGTTAACTAGCCACCTAAATATTTTCAAATAATCTCTCTCACACATACTTCTCTCTTTCTTAGACCACTAGATACGGACAAGGCCTAGCAATTACACAGACGTTGATAAACTCTAGTTCATCAAAGCATAAGCCCTTTCATGCCCTTCCGACGGTCCCGAACTTCAACTCCCTTGAAGAGTACATCCGGTGCCGGAACTAAACACATCAGAAGCTCAATCAAGGCTTGTTCATGTTTAATTAATGTTATTATATCATGGAACAACGATTAAAACTCATTACATTGCATAAAACAACATTTTCCCTAAAACATGGGCCAATACGCCCACATTGAGCATCAGTGCGCACGCACTGGAAGACCAAAAGCTCACCAAATATTTTAGCTGAGCCAGTGCGTCCGCACTGGCCTCTGGTGCACTTGCACCGAGCGTAGTAACTCCCAAAAACTCAGTTTTCAGGACTTTTACGATTTCTAACCCAAACCAAACATGTTTATCATCAACTATTACAAAGAAACAGCAGTAAAAACCTGATTTAAACATAACTAAACATCACATAGCATCCAACACTTTAACTACATCATTATACAAGATTCCTTGCTACAATTAACACTCAACCTAAATATTGTAAAACCATAATTATTCATTAGAAAGAGCCTCTTACCTAAAGTGAAAACAAATTCAAAGGAAACCACCAAGCAATCAAGCATGACTCTTGATCCTCAATCCCAAAACCTATTTGATGAACAAGAAACCCTAAAAGTCCAAGTTTCCTTGAAAAACCCGAACTGAAAGAGTGTGTAAAACTGAAGATTACCTGGATTACTTGCTTTGAAACTATTTTTAGAACAATCTACGCTCCAAGACGATCGTTTTGACTACTAATGGCTGGGAAAAAGTGCTACGGATTGAAAGATATGAATTTTTTAAGATCAAACTCAACGGTTACAAAAAAACTAGGGCTAAACTGAAACCTTACGAAATTAAAAGATGTTGTTTTCCAAAGTTGTGTTACGTCGTTGTGATCACTTTTCTCTACTGCGGCGTCTTGAAACGATGAACGGATTGGCCGCACAGTTGAAGTTACGTTCTTTTTTTTCTTCCTGGCAACTCTGCGTTGCTCCTCTTCTTCGTCGTCCTCTTTTTTTTTTTTTCTGAACATGCGTATGAGATAAAAGAGAGATTTTGTGGATTATTTTTTTCATAGCTATTAATTAAATAACTAGATCCCTTTTTAATTAAATCATTTTGAATTAAATGAATAGGATAAATAATAATTAGGTCGTAGTGGATATATCCAATTACCATTTTACCCTTTTCGAATAGTGGGGATGTCACACTTACGTACTTCCTAAGAAGCTGCTAATTCCCTATTATTAATAACTTTACAAGTTCACATGTTGCAGGCATTATTAACTTTACAAGCTGAATTATGACGTGAATTAGGACATATTCAAGTTTTTATTTCCCTGCATTTTTTTTCTACATAATTATTATGGAGTAATGCTTATTGTTGTTGTCATTTTGCAGGTATTGCTTAAGTTGGGCACTATATTGTTTGTTTTGATCAATTAAAGCATGTGAAAGAACGAGTATTACTTTCCCAGCATTGATTTCATATTACAATGACGAATGAAAAACATCCATGAGATGGGTTGGTAAATGGAATTTCAACATCGAAAACGATATTTTTTGCACACTTGACATTTCAACCTTTTTGTTGATGGTTCTGAAGGTTATAACTATGTTTCATGAACATTAAAACATAATGAAACAACATTTTGATTTTGTTCCAATTTTATCGGATGTCCGCGAAGGGACAAACAACATTTTGATTTAAAAGATACATTTATAAATTATTTATTTTTAATGACAATTTATAAAATTTACATTATCCCCGTGCATTGCACGGGTTTTCCTACTAGTGTGATATATATATATATATATATATATATATATATATATATATATATATATATATATATATATATATATATATATATATATATATATATATATATATATATATATATTTTCATTCATAAACATAATCGAACGTTCGTGAGTAATTAAGCTCGTATTTGTTCGTTGATGAAACAAGCTTATAATCTTGTTCAAGTTTAATTGGTTCGTTAAGCTAAATAAACGAACGATCACTACCGACGCCCCAAGGCTCAACCTCCAACAAACACCTCCAGGTTTCACCTCCTCAAAATTCAATGAAGGGTTAAAGCCGATGACGATCTTGACTCTAAAACAACTAAAGAAAAACATAAAACATACGGAAACGTAAACACTGAAGTTGTGGTTTTATTGAATTGACTAAAATGTTACGATGCTTCATCATATATATATATATATATATATATATATATATATATATATATATATATATATATATATGAGTTGGAATAAGACTAAACTGAATTCAAAAAAATTAAATCTAATGAAAAAGAATTGTTTTTTCCTAATTTATTTAAACTAAAACATTATCTATAGCAGTAATATCTATTCTTTTGACATTATTCATCTATTTGAATTTTTTCTTGTAATACATTCAACGAGGCCGGGTTTGGATACCGAGTTTGTCTTGGTATAATTTGGAGGGCATCTCCACTCTGGTGGTTGTTTGGGAGTTCAAGTTGTGATTTGGAGGGCATCTCCACTCCGGCGGTATTCCGAAGTCCATTAGTGTGGTATTTTGGAGGGCATCCCACTCTGGTGGTATTCCGAAGTCCATTAGATTAGTATTTTTCGAGGACATCTCCACTCCGGCGCGCATCTTTTTCTTGCAATTACGGAGTCCATTAGTATTCAGGTTTGACTTTTGGAGGGCATCTCCACTCCGGTGGATGTCATTTTCGTGTGTTCCGGAGTCCATTGGCATGTAGATTTGACTTTTTGAGGGCATCTCCACTCCGGTGTATGTCGTATTTTACTGTTCCAGAGTCCATTAGGACCTAGGTTTGACTTTCTCGGCACTCGTATTTTCCAGCTCTTTCGAGGGTGGTGTTGTATTCTGAGATTTTGCGGTTGTTGGCTCCAATTATGACCACAACATTGATGTGCATTCTTTGATCAAGATAAAAAAAATAGATACATAATACATGTCAAAAGAAAGCATATGCTACATCTAAGATGTTTATTTATTTGTGAAAGAAAATGACTAAAAATAAATCAGACTCTTATAATATGCAACGAACATGAACTGTTCCGATCCAAGACTCTTTATTCATTTTTCTTTTTTTCCTTCTTCCAGACGCTGAAACAATTCGGGAAATTGGAAAATCAGACTCGTCAGACTCAACTTGTAAAAAAGTTTACTTTTTAAAAATGTGATTTTAGGTAAAACAACAATAATATTGTCGTAAAATCACTTTGATTTTACGACAATAATATTATCGTAAAGTGTTTTAACGATAATAATATTATCGTAAAATCTAATTTACTCCATTATTTTTACGACAATATTATTGTCGTATTACCTAAAACACATTTTTTTAAAAGTAAACTCTTTTATAAGTTAGAGTCTGACTTGAGCTGATTTTCCATTTCACACCATTAAACGGGTGGGGTAGGTGTGTGTGTGTTTTTTTTTGACAAGATTTCCAACCAGTATGTGTACGACCCCATGAAATATGATGGACATGAAAAGTAGAAAGGACATGTTTGAAGATGACTCAATTTATTAGAAAGAAGACACCAGAAATAGAAAATCTTATTTGACTTTGGGCAATATTGGACGCTAGAAATTTTTTTTATTTTTTTTACCCAGACGACTTAATTTGGACGGGAACTATATGCAGAAAACAAATGCACCATGCAGTAGATCACCGAACTTGGTGTACGGTGTCGGTGGCAATGAAAAGTTTGTTTGGTGATGAAATTGGATGTATGATGATGATGGAAAAACATAAAGCGGAAGAAAGATCGGGCAGGGGTTCGTCAATGTTAAGGCACTCGAATCCTGCCTCATGCTACGATCCCATAAAGAAAAACAAAATATACACGAAAACTAAACACTGAAGTTGTGGTTTTATTGAATTGAATAAAATATTACCATGCTTCCTCCTTAATACGGGAGATGGAATAAGATAGAACAAAATTCAAAATAATTAAATCTAAAGATAAAGAATTGTTTTATCTTAATTTATCTAAACTAAAACATTATCTATAGCAGTAATTTTATTTTATTTTTTTTTTTTTTTGACATTATTCATCTGTTTGAATTTTTTCTTCTAATAACAACGCTCTAGATTAGTTCCGGAGATTATAATACATCCAGATCTTTTTCTATTAGGAGACTTATATTTTTCGTAATTTCAAACAATTGATCTTAAAGAAAAGGATACTAATTGACTTCAAAAGCAAGCTAGCTCGAAATGCCCTTAAAAAAAGTTTATGAAGTATATATTACAATAAGGTCTACATAAATATCATAAAACTTTTCGCAATGGGATGATGAGATAAATTCACTCTAAATAAATAAATTAGAGTGAAGTAAAGATAAAGAATTGTTTTATATCGTCAAATAATATTCATGAAAGTTTTCTTATCTCGTCATCATTGAATATAATATTCACTCTAAATAAATAAATTATTGAAGTAAAAAGATTTATTAAGTGATCACCGCCACCATTTAACGGACCGAAAATGATAATATCATCTTTCTACGATAATTATTTACCTCCACCGTTGAAGTCTCCGGCGCCTGTGGCGCTTTCGTCGCGGCACTGTACGAATAAAATGAAGAAAAAGAGAAGAAGGATGCAGCATGCAATCTTGGCCATCTTTCTCTTCTAAACAAGGAAATCAACAGTTTTTGATAGGATATATTATGTGTATTCCTATGCTACATTTTGGGTGTATTTATACTTGCCAACGAATCATTTCTCGCAATTTTATAAAAAGAATACTAGATGGCACAAGTCTTTCTTCTTCTTGCCATGGAATATAGTAATTCTTTTAATCTGCCAATGATTTACACCGAAGAGTGTTATCTCATATCGTAACGCTTCAAAACATGGGGGTTCTTGCTTTGTTTAAAAGGGTAAATCCAAGATAAATGTCTTAACATTATATGAAAGCCATATTTCTATGCCATTAATGAGGATCGATAGTGATTTGTGTGCACCTTAAGATCGTCGCATTCATGAAAAAAATCTCCGGATATGAACGAAAATTGTGAACCAAAATTAGCTTAAAAGTGGTATATTGACAAATAAAGACACATGATGGGTAGTATATTGAAAAAAATCCCCATTAACAATATAACATATTACACCTATATTCTGGATAGACTTTTATGAGGATGTATTATTAATTTGTTTGTTTAATGCATTGATAGACTTTTTGTCATTTAAAAACTAAAATCTCTATTATTTTATTTTGAAAAAGGAGTGCAAGACTCCTGGAGGTTTTGGGGTCTTGGGTTAATAAAGTTGTAACAAAACAAAACAAAATCAATTTAAAACAAAATAAACATCTTTGCCTTTTGATTTCTTTGACAGCAGCTATATAGCTTTTGGTTGGAGGGAAAACGTTGATACAATTATAAAATTAGTTATACAAAAAGAAAATACATAATGATATTTATGTAGACCTTATTGTAATATATACTTCATAAACTTTTTTTAAGGGCATTTCGAGCTAGCTTGCTTTTGAAGTCAATTAGTATCCTTTTCTTTAAGATCAATTGTTTGAAATTACGAAAAATATAAGTCTCCTAATAGAAAAAGATCTGGATGTATTATAATCTCCGGAACTAATCTAGAGCGTTGTTATTAGAAGAAAAAATTCAAACAGATGAATAATGTCAAAAAAAAAATTAAAAAATTACTGCTATAGATAATGTTTTAGTTTAGATAAATTAAGATAAAACAATTCTTTATCTTTAGATTTAATTATTTTGAATTTTGTTTTATCTTATTCCATCTCCGTATTAAGGAGGAAGCATGGTAATATTTTATTCAATTCAATAAAACCACAACTTCAGTGTTTAGTTTTTCGTGTATATTTTGTTTTTCTTTATGGGATCGTAGCATGAAGGCGGATTGAGTCATGCTTTAACATCGATTTAACCCTCGCCGATCTTTCTTCCGCTTTATGTTTTTCCATCATCATCATACATCCAATTTCATCACCAAACAAACTTTTCATTGCCACCGACACCGTACACCAAGTTCGGTGATCTACTGCATGGTGCATTTGTTTTCTGCATATAGTTCCCGTCCAAATTAAGTCGTCTGGGTAAAAAAAATTAAAAAAATTTCTAGCGTCCAATATTGCCCAAAGTCAAATAAGATTTTCTATTTCTGGTGTCTTCTTTCTAATAAATTGAGTCATCTTCAAACATGTCCTTTCTACTTTTCATGTCCATCATATTTCATGGGGTCGTACACATACTGGTTGGGAATCTTGTCAAAAAAAAAACACACACACACACCTACCCCCCACCCGTTTAATGGTGTGAAATTGGAAAATCGCGCCGATTGACTTCTAACTTATAAAAGAGTTTACTTTAAAAAAATGTGTTTTAGGTAATACGACAATAATATTGTCGTAAAAATAATGGAGTTAATTAGATTTTACGATAATATTATTGTCGTTAAAACACTTTACGATAATATTATTGTAAAATCAATGATTTTACGACAATATTATTGTTGTTTTACCTAAAATCACATTTTTAAAAAGTAAACTTTTTTACAAGTTGAGTCCTGACTTGAGCTCGATTTTCCAATTTCCCGAATTGTTTCAGCGTCTGGAAGAAGGAAAAAAGAAAAATGAATAAAGAGTCTTGGATCGGAACAGTTCATGTTCGTTGCATATTATAAGAGTCTGATTTATTTTTTAGTCATTTTCTTTCAAAATAAATAAACATCTTAGATGTAGCATATGCTTTCTTTTGACATGTATTATGTATCTATTTTTTTATCTTGATCAAAGAATGCACATCAATGTTGTGGTCATAATTGGAGCCAACAACCGCAAAATCTCAGAATACAACACCACCTCGAAAGAGCCGGAAAATACGAAAGTGCCGAAAGTCAAACCTAGGTCCTAATGGACTCACGGGAACAAGAAATACGACATACACCGGAGTGGAGATGCCTCAAAAAGTCAAATCTACATGCCAATGGACTCGAACACACGAAAAATGACATCCACCGGAGTGGAGATGCCCCTCAAAAGTCAAACTCGAATACTAATGGACTCGTAATTGCAAGAAAAGATGCGCCGGAGTGGAGATGTCCTCGAAAAATACTAATCTAATGGACTTCGAATACCACCAGCAGTGGGATGCCTCCAAAAATACCACACTAATGGACTTTGAATACGCGGAGTGGAGATGCCTCCAAATCACAACTTGAACTCCCAAACAACCACCGAGTGGAGATGCCCTCCAAATTATACCAAGACAAACTCGGTCTCCAAACCCGGCCTCGTTGAATGTATTACAAGAAAAATTCAAATAGATGAATAATGTCAAAAGAATAGATATTAATGCTTATAGATAATGTTTTAGTTTAAATAAATTAGGAAAAACAATTCTTTTCATTAGATTTAATTTTTTGAATTCATTTAATCTTATTCCAACTCCTATATATATATATATATATATATATATATATATATGATGAAGCATCGTAACATTTTAGTCAATTCAATAAAACCACAACTTCGTGTTTACGCTTCCGTATGTTTTATATTTTCTTTAGTTGTTTTAGAGTCAAGATCGTCATCGGCTTTAACCCTTCATTGAATTTTGAGGAGGTGAAACCTGGAGGTGTTTGTTGGAGGTTGAGCCTTGGGCGTCGGTAGTGATCGTTCGTTTATTTAGCTTAACGAACCAATTAAACTTGAACAAGATTATAAGTTTGTTTCATCAGCGAACAAATACGAGCTTAATTACTCACGAACGCTCGATTATGTTTTATAAACTGAAAATATATATATATATATATATATATATATATATATACACACTAGTAGGAAAACTCCGTGCAATGCTTGAGGATAATGTAAATTTTATAAATTGTCATTAAAAATAAATAATTTATAAATGTATCTTTTAAATCAAAATGTTGTTTGTCCCTTCGCGGACATCCGATAAAATTGGAACAAAATCAAAATGTTGTTTCATTATGTTTTAATGTTCATGAAACATAGTTATAACCTTCAGAACCATCAACAAAAAAGGTTGAAATGTGAAGTGTGCAAAAATATCGTTTTCGATGTTGAAATTCCATTTACCAACCCATCTCATGGATGTTTTTCATTCGTCATTGTAATATGATCAATGCTGGGAAAGTAATACTCGTTCTTTCACATGCTTTAATTGATCAAAACAAACAATATAGTGCCCAACTTAAGCAATACCTGCAAAATGACAACAACAATAAGCATTACTCCATAATAATTATGTAGAAAAAATGCAGGGAAATAAAACTTGAATATGTCCTAATTCACGTCATAATTCAGCTTGTAAAGTTAATAATGCCTGCAACATGTGAACTTGTAAAGTTATTAATAATAGGAATTAGCAGCTTCTTAGGAAGTACGTAAGTGTGAACATCCCCACTATTCGAAAAGTGGTAAAATGGTAATTGGATATACCCACTACGACCTAATTATTATTTATCCTATTCATTTAATTCAAAATGATTTAATTAAAAGGGATCTAGTTATTTAATTAATAGCTATGAAAAAAATAATCCACAAAATCTCTCTTTATCTCATACGCATGTTCGAAAAAAAGAGGGACGACGAAGAAGAGAGCAACGCAGAGTTGCCAGAAGAAAAAAAGAACGTAACTTCAATCATGCGCCAATCCGCTCATCGCTTCAAGACGCCATGAAGAGAGAAAAGTGATCACAACGATGTAACACAACTTTGGAAAACAACATCTTTTAATTTTCGTAAAGTTTCAGCTTAGCCCCTGTTTTTTTGTAACCGTTGAGTTTGATCTTAAAAATTCATATCTTTCAATCCGTAGCACTTTTTCCCAGCCATTAGTAGTCAAAACGATCGTCTTGGAGCGTAGATTGTTCTAAAAATAGTTTCAAAGCAAGTAATCCAGGTAATCTTCAGTTTTACACACTCTTTCAGTTCGGGTTTTTCAAGGAAACTTGGACTTTTAGGGTTTCTTGTTCATCAAATAGGTTTTGGGATTGAGGATCAAGAGCTGTAGCAGTTGCTTGGTGGTTTCCTTTGAATTTGTTTTCACTTTAGGTAAGAGGCTCTTTCTAATGAATAATTATGGTTTTACAATATTTAGGTTGAGTGTTAATTGTAGCAAGGAATCTTGTATAATGATGTAGTTAAAGTGTTGGATGCTATGTGATGTTTAGTTATGTTTAAATCAGGTTTTTACTGCTGTTTCTTTGTAATAGTTGATGATAAACATGTTTGGTTTGGGTTAGAAATCGTAAAAGTCCTGAAAACTGAGTTTTTGGGAGTTACTACGCTGTGCAAGTGTATCAGAGGCGATATGGACGCGCCGCTCAACCTAAAATATTTGGTGAGCTTTTTGTCTTCGATGCGTGGCGCATCGATGCTCAATAATGGGCGATTGGCCATGTTTTTTGTGGAAAATGTTGTTTTATGCAATGTAATGAGTTTTAATCGTTGTTCCATGATATAATAACATTAATTAAACATGAACAAGCCTTGATTGAGCTTCGATGTGTTTAGTTCGGCACCGATGTACTCTTCAAGGAGTTGAAGTTCGGGACCGTCGGAAGGGCATGAAAGGGCTTATGCTTTGATGAACTAGAGTTCATCAACGCCTATGTAATTAAGTGGCCTTGTCCGTATCTAGTGGTCTAAGAAAAGAGAAGTATGTGTGAGAGATTATTTGAAAATATTTAGGTGGCTAGTTAACGACAAATAATAAATAATACTTGAATAGGAATAAGCATAAATGTCATGTCACTTTTGGTTAGGCACATGTAAACCTCGGCTATCTGAATCGTCCGGATATATGGATAACTCTGAAAGTCTTTGGACCCTACGTACGGAGAAACACCACCCTATAAGTCCGAGACCCTACGTATGGAGGAACTTCACCGGACGTGTATGCATACCGGGGAAACCGGGACTAACAATCAAGCCACTGTTGGTTGTCACCCACTCGTGGTGGATACACCTCGCGTAGTGCCCTTGAGTGCTGACGTAACCAAGATAAGTTAAGCTAGATACGTAAAGTCACGACATGTTGATGGACATGGAGTGAACCTTAGATTGAGTCGGTCTCACAAAGATAACCCGACAATAATAATGAACACCTTTGTGTTGTAGAACTTAGTTATTCATTAGCTTCACACTTTTATTAAGAACTTTGTACTTACCTCCTTTGCATTTTCTTTTGTATGCATTGTGGTGTGTGAAGAAGACGAACAAGTTGACTCAAGAGTATTTGGCGGCTTGATGACGTTGATGCCTTGGGATGCTTTTAGATTATTTTCCTTGTAAAGGTTGTATTAGACTAGTTGTATTATTTTTCAACACATGTCGTACCTTCTTTAGCCTTGTTGTAACTTTTGGAAATTAAATTACTTTATAAGGATCATTTGTCGTCGATCACCTCTTTCTATCTTTAATATGGATGCATCTATTCTTAGTAGCATTTATGTTTTTACCCGAAGTCTTTAGCTTCGATTTGCTTTTATTTGATACGATGACATAGAGCTCTGCGTATAATATTAGATTTATTTAATGCTATATACGACTGAACGTTCTCTTCCGGATAAGAGTTCGGTGTCCGGAGTTAGGCGTTACGATTGGTATCGGCAAGCGTCCTTTCATCATCTATGTTTCTCTTCCTTTAAGATAAGATTCCTTTAGACCTTTTAGTACTTTCACTCTCTCTTGAGCTTGGTGGTAAATCCGTAAGACTAAGACTCTTAAACCGTGGCTAAGTTGTTAGAAATCAAGCGCAGTAGCGAACGGAAAATAAAAATTTGATTTTCGATCAAGGATCGACTTCATTTAAACAATAAACATATACAAGGAGGACAAATATTATACCTTTCTTGATCTTAAAGATCGAAGCTTTGACCGTCGGTAGAAGTAGATCGCCAGAAGCTATCCAGCGTCCGGCCTCCATCGATTATCCACACGAATGCCTTACCCGAATCCTCCGGTTTGCTATTAAAAAGATTCGACCGCTAGGTCGACCTTTTCACCTTCACAATACTCTCTCAGAAGCTCTCTATTTTTCTCAAGAACTATTAGCTCTTGGAATTACGATGTACAAAAGAGCTAGCCAACCCCTTTCTCTCGATAGATGAAGGTGGCGCCCCATTAGTCTCCCAATTGATTGGGATCGAAACTAGTAGATTGATGAGATAGAAAATATTCTCCTAATAAAATAAGGAAAATCTCCATAATTGATTTATCTCTTTATTTTAATATCTTATATTAAATAAAACTAAATATTGTCAATATCTTATATTGAATATATTTATCTTATTACCATAATTCTATTTTCCAAAAATTAATTAATATCAATATTAATATTGTGGTAAATCTCATTAATTAAATTGCATAATCTAAGTGTATCCAATACACTATGTTCTTGCGCCTCCTTTTGCCAATTTATTGGCTTTCGAAATATTTTTAATTAATATAATTAATATCTTGTATTTAATTTATTAAGTAATAAATAAATACCACCATATTAATTTACCATTATAACCTTTATAGATTTGAGATAAAATTTTCCTTATTTGGTCATCAACTATAACGCATTTTAATCCAACTCGACATTCATATGTGTGTGACCCGATAGGCTTCCGAATATGTTGGCCGTAGACATAAGGTGCAATTACTGAAAATGCCCTTCACCTCAAGCGATCATGGATAGCGTCTACAGCAACACGTCCGTGACCCCAATCATCGGAAGAGTCAATATGCATTGACTACTATCTTTCATGTGCTTTCTGTTAGCATGTCCTATCACCGTGCTAATATCCATACGATCGTATCTTGATCGTATCCTATAATCTAGATATCAAGCTCTCTCGAATAACACATTTACTACCACTTTGCAAAGATTCACGAAGAACTAGACATTCTTATTGGAAGCCCTTTCGGATATTCACTTTACTCAAAGTGGTACACGATTCCCAGACGACCAAACATGTATACTCCGCGATGTTTCAAAGAACACACCGATCACAACCGCATGATCGCCCCATGGTTAAAGGAAACCTCAATGAAGTGTCAAAGAATGACAATCCATACGCGTGATGCCATGCAGACTCTAAGTCCTAAGGATAATTACACAACCGTCACATAGTATGACACTTAAGAAGTGTAAGTGAGTTAGTCTAAAGTATGCATTCTCTAATACACGTCCACTTACGATCCAAGTGTCACTACACTTCGATAGGCGAGATCTATCCATGCCTTGAAGACGAAGACATCTAATGCGTGCTAGTCATTGCATGCTGTCAAAGCCCTATTCAACGATACATCACTTTGTAGACATTTAAGCATCAAACTTATTAAAGCAATTAGAGATCTCATCAACCATAATCACTATCATTGTTTCTCTATCACAAATTAATACTAAGGGCGTTATCATATACACAATATCACAAATTGGTCTAATAAATAAACAAATTATATAATTACAAAAGTGTTTTTATTAATCATAATAAAGTTATTACATGAACTTAAATAGACTGTAAATGACCTGACTGTGGTGGATTTTTTTGTAAGCGCAACAAAGAGACAAGTAATAAAATCGGTTAATCGCTCCAAGTGCAAAGCTTGTAGTAAGCGATTATTCCGGTCGATCCCACGAAGAGCGTGAGGTTGAATGCGTTTTTAAGTTTAAGCTAAGCGTGTCACTAATTAATAATTTAAGGTTTACCAAATAATGGGGAGAAAAGCGAGGCGAACAAGGATTCACAAATCAAGAAAGCAATAAAGGCTTCAATTTCCTACGCATGCAAATCAACTAGAGGCCAAGATTGCTTTATACCCTGTGCAAATTACTAATTTCTTAGATAACTTGTTTATCAACTTTTATCAAAGATTGATTCTTTAAGCACGATAGGCATAAATTCTTTGAATCTATTATCTAGGTTAACAATTTGATAACTCGTTTTAGACAAATTGATTAAATCGAATATATTCTTGTGATCTAGAGTCCATTCAACTATCGTCAAGCGAAAATCGCAGCTTTATCTATCGATATCAAGCACAAAATAAACGCAATAAAATAAAAATCGACCTTTTATTGATTGCAAAGCGGTGAAAATAAGAAAACCAAACACCTCTTGAATTGCTTCACACGATTCATCAACCCAAGAGAGTTTAGCTACTCATACTAATCTTCAAATCAAAAGATGTTTTGATTGCATAAAGAAAATAAAAACGAAAGAACAAAGCAAGCTGTAATGTTTAAGGATGAATTTTTCGACTCTCCAATGTGTATTCTCGGGTTTGAAGGCGGCGCCGCTAAATAGATGTTAAAAAGCGGCTAGAGTCAAACTAGGTCGATTTGCTCGTCGCTCGGCAGCTGGGCGCCCCGTCCGATATACTGGGCGCTGCGTTCAATATGCCTTAGACGCTTAGCAAGACGCTCGTGATCGGATGCCGTCAAACTCTCGTTCAACTTTTCTCCTGACGCTGCTTCGTTTACTTTGAGCGCCCGTTCTCTGACGGGCGCTTCATCAGATTCCGGACGCTTGATCCACTGTCGAAATCTTGATGTTTCCATCTTTATCTTCTTTTTCTATCCAATTCACCGTTATCTCTTTTAACTTGAATTAGCTCGAAATTCACCAACATTTGATCATCAATCTGAGCCACATAATTGTACTATATGACATCAAAAACACGCAAAGCATAAACATAATTCCAATAAACATAAAATCATAATTAAAACATATAAATTCACCAACTTTGTGATTAACTCATTAAAAATGTTATTAAACTCAATAATTCCATTTAAACACGTGATTTCCATGCAATTCATGCGAATGTGGGGAAAATATTATAAAATATGGCGTTATAACCCAAGTAAATTCACCTTAACAACTCCCCACACTTAAAATTTGCTCGTCGAGCAAAACAAAACAAGGTAAAGGCTCGGAAAGAATATGACATCTCAACACATATACCCATAGCCAATAAATTAGAAGTTCACCACCGTGTGTGTGTGCAAAGCCATAGAAATTTCCACTAAATCAAATTTGAATAATTCAAAGTAAAACTAGCTAATACCCACTCGTGGACTAGTAATAAGTGACACTCATAAGGTGCACCCTACACAAGCGTGACATATCCCCGAAAAGGATGATCGAATGAATCTAGGGGCCTACGAAATACTCAGAGGATAATCCTACGAGATATCTATCGATTTATCTTTGGGGATAAGATAGATGATAACTAAGTCTTTCATTTAATTCATAACATATCTTAAGTTGATTGAATTCATTCACTTTT